>CM042838.1:172187249-172363910 GCA_023653725.1 Bungarus multicinctus
GAGAGGGGGGAAGAAAAAGAAAGAGGAGGAAGGGAAACAGAAAAGAAAAGGGAACAGAAAAGAAGAGAAAGAGAAGAGGAGGGAAGGGAAGAGAAAGAGAAAAGAGAAGAACAAGAGAAGAGGAAAAAAAGAGAAATGAAGAGAAGAGGAAGCAAAAAAGAGAATAGGAAAGAAGAGAGAAGAGTAAAGGAAAGAGAAGAGGAGAGGGGAAGAGAAGACAAGGATCAGAGGCCGTCCTGTCCCAAGGAGGACCTGACCAAGTGGGGACATGTCCAGAACATGGGAAAGGCTGCTCAGTCTCCTTGGGGAGTGTGTGTGTGTGGGGGTCACCATACCTCTTTTCACCCTTTGCCTCCCCCACCTCCAAGAAGCAGGGCCCCACCTGGGAGGGCCCCCATAGCAAGGCAATGGCTGGGAGCGTCCACCTGGAGCCCTGGGGGCACAGTGGGCAGAATGCAGTAGCAGGTAGTCCTCCACTTATGCTGCATTCAGTGACCGTTCAAAGTTACAACGGTGGTGAAACAGGTGACTTATATGGTCCCGTGATCAAAATTCAGATGCTCGGTTGCAGCGTCCGGGGGAGGGGGGGTGTCACGTGATCCCCTTTTGTGACCTTAAGACAAGCAAATTCAAGGGGAAAAGCCCGGTTCCCTTAATGACCGGGTGGCTAACTTATCAACGGTGGGTGATCCTCTTAACAACCGAGGGATGGAAGGCCGTCAAAATGGGGCTTAGGGAGTGTCTCACTTAGCAACAGAAATGTTGGGCCGTAAGTCGAGAACTACCCGCACTGCAGGCAAACTCTTGCATTCCCACAACTAGCGGTTCGATCCTGACCGACTGAAGATCAACTCGTCCCTCCGTTCTTCCAAGATCAATAAACGAGGACCCGGATTGTTGGGGGTGGGGGTGGGGGGCAAGAGGCCGACTTAAAAAAACCGCTTAAAACTCCATGGAAGAGCGGTCCCTCCAATCTTTCCACCTTGGAGGCCTGATGTCACGCCCCTGTTGGAATCTGACTCAGAGGGAGTGGAGGAACAGCCGACAGGGAGTGGGAGTGTGGCTCTGGAGGTTGTGGAGGAAACTGGGGAAAGGCACAGGCTGGCTGGACATTCAGAGGAAGACCCAGGCCCCACCATTTCTTCATCCTAGGGCACGCAGGGGAGGAGCGGATAAGGGAGCAACATGAATGACGTGGTCTACGGGGGGAGGAAGAGGCCTTGATCCCCTTCATGGGCTGCCGCTGTAAGGACTGTTGAAAAGGACAAACTGCGCATGGCAAAGTTGCTGGAAGCAAAGTGTGAAAATATTTTCTAGTCTGTCAGTTCTTATCTGAGTTCTGGCGTCCTTCCCAGTGGGTGGATTTAGATATCTGTGGAGGTCTTTATTCTGCTGTTGTCTCTTTAATTGCTTCAGTGTGGTTTGTGTTGTTGTTTTCTATTTATAATTTAATATGTATTTTGAGTTTGAACGGAAGCTCTTCCTTTTCCCAACTGTTTGTGGGGGAGTTTTTTCTCCAGTCAATGATAATTGGACCTTTGAAGCCAAGGAATTAAAGGGACTTCACCTGTTTCTGTGACTTTGTTGCTTTTGTATGCCACCCTGGGTCTTCACACCTGGCCTGCCGCAGAGAGGGGAACGTGTGAGTGGCAGGCACCCACGCACCCACCTTCCACTCACACTAGGGTTTTGTGCACGAGTGCAAAGTGCCCACTGCTCACACAAGGGGGGTAATCACGCCATTACCCATCGCTTTCGCGTCCCGGGTTGAAACAGAATCAGGGGGGGTAGGGGGGCTGTGGACCCCTGCCACGGAGTACCTGATGGCCCCCTGCCCAATGCATCCCACCAACCCACCCGAGCCCAGGCCCTCAGAGGCGAAGGGAAGGAAGCCAAGCGCCAGGCACGGAAAGAGGCAGGGGTCCCTAGGGGAGTAAAAGAGAAAGTGGGGGGGGGGGGCATGTTAGAAGCCAAGAGGGCTGAGGCAGGGGAAGCCATGTTCCACGCTGCCACCTAGCCTGAGAAAGTGGGAGGGGGCTGATTTCAATTGAGTAGCTCTTAGTAGACAAAATAAAATTCTTTTCTTCGTTCAAGGTCATGGAGTGTGGCGCAGGAGGAAATAAGGATCTTACTCTGGGACGGATCGTGACTGGTCCGTGTGATGTGATGATGGGAGAAAAGGGGATGGATTTGTATTTTGGGACATTGTGGGAAGTCCGGGAACCTTTTAGTTTCGAGATTTCCACAGATGTGCCAGGTGCTATTCTAAGAAAGGTACTTTTGAGATTAGGCTTGTCTCGGAGTTACTGATTGGAATGGAGGGTTGCTGGAACGCTGACATTCGAGTTCATTGAGGGCCGCATCAGCGTTGTGTTTGATCTTGGAGGGCGGGGGGCAAGGGGCATGGCCAGCTCAACATCACTTCCCCAAGGCTCTGTTTTCGACCACGACAGCCTCCTGCAGCCCTCTCCCAGCGAAAATGGAGCAGGAAGCCTCGTCGGGCTTCCATTTTTGCTGGCAGAGGGCTGCAGGAGGCCGTCATAGCCCAAAACGGAGCCTGGGCAAGCCTTGCGCGGCCTTCCTGAACTCCATTTTCACTGGCAGAGGTGCCGTGAGCCGGTCCTTCGCTGTTTCCAAGGTGGCTCCCGTGGGCCAGATCTAAGCCCCCCATGGATCGGATCTGGGCCTCCGGGCCTTGAGTTTGACCCCCCTGGCTTAGAGGCTTCTCTCCAGCTTGGTGCCAAGGCCAAGAGAAGGCGGGGTAGGTGAGCCAGGAGCGACTCGCTACGCAGGCCCTCTTGCAACCCGACCATTGTTCATTGGAATGGAAGGGGAGGTTGGGATGCAGCTGGAAGCCTGAGACAAAACCAGCCCCTCAAGGTCACCAGTAGACGGAACGTTCCCGAAACAAAGGAGGTTAGGAGGATTATGGGTAAGGGGAGGCCCAAGGAGGAAGGTTTTCCTATGTTTGTTGGTGGAGATTCTCCGTCATGCGGGTCATGGTGGTCCCAAAGATGCTTCCCATCCACCCCACTCCTAGGAGGCAACTGGACTTTCTGGTTGTTTTTTCTTTTGAAGATGTTTCGCTTCTCCTCCAAGAAGCTTCTTCAGCTCTGACTGGGTGGTGGGGAAGGGAAGGATTGATATTCTTTGCAGACAAAACGGGTCATTTGCATCCTTTTAGACCAAGGCCCTTCAAACTTTTTAAGACGTGTGGACTTCAACTCCCAAGGATCCCTGAGTTAACATGACTGGAGGAGGAATTCTGGGAGTTGAAATCCACAAGTGTTAATGCTATCAAGTTTGAAGTCCCCTGTTTTAGAAAGTTGTTGAGGCCACCTGGAGGTTTATCTCAGGTGTCCCCAGGATCACCGGAGTGGTGCAGACGGGGGTGGAGCCTTCTTGGAACTGCTAAAAGGACTCTGTTATAGACTGGAGATAGATGGTGTTGTATCCCTCTCCTCTTAGTTGAGGGAGGGCTGTTCAGTTTGGACCTAGATGGCCTCTTTGACCCCCCTTTCAAACCAGAGGGCCTCTCTGTCCAAAATGTGGACTTTGCTGTCTTTAAAAGAGCAGCCTTTGTCTTTGAAACGCAGACGGACTGCTGAATCTCGTCCTGATGGGTTTGTCCTCCTAGGTTGTGCCGTGCGCTTGTGAAGTAGCTGTTTTGTTTCCCCAATGCACAGATCTGCACAGGGCTCCCTGCATATACCGCGTTGCTCAGTTTGTGCCTGGGTGTTTTATCCTTGGGGTGGACATAATCTGTCTCCAGACTACAACACAATCCTTTCAGCAGTTCCAAGAATTATCCACCCTCATCTGCACCACCTAGGTGACCCTGAGGATACAGACAAACCACCGAGCATCCTCAATGACTCTCTAAAAGGATGCAAATGACCAAACAATTTGCAATCACCCCAACCCTGGATCACCACTTCTCCTTTCAAGGGACCAAGGCAGGAGAAGGGAGGGAGGGAGAGAAGGAAGGAAGGAAAGGAGGGAGGGTGGGGGAGGACAATCAAAACTTACATGGCTGTTCAGCAGGGTGCTTTTGTGTGACGTAATGCCTTCGTTTTTTTGGAGGTTCTCAATGGCCATTTCGAGCTACCCAAAGGAAGCCGGCCGGAACGAGAAAGAGGGAGGGAAAAAGGGAAGAAAAAAGCAAATCAGACACGGAGCATCGGCTGAGCTTCCGCCGACGCCATGCCCTCCGGGTCTTCCCCTCCCCAAACGGGCCAAAGCAAAACTTTGGAAGGCAGGAGAGGGGTTAGTGTGGCAGAGACACGAAAGACGACCGCGTAGGACAGCATGCGGAAGAAGCCACACGGCACAGCAGCAAACGCAAAGGGCGGAGGGTGGGGGGGGAATGTGGGGCAGAGGAAGGGCAGCTTCTGCTCGCCACGTCTTGCGCAGAGGCCCACACTTCTAGTCCTCAGTGACTTCCAAACGGGTGACATTCCCCACGAGTCCTAGGGATTTCGCTTGCTATCTACATTCCTGTAGTTCTCTCGGCAGTGCGACAGATGGGGGCTCTCCCCACACGGCGCTGTGTGTCGCCCCTTTGGTTTAGCCGAGGGATCTGGGATGCCTCTCTTGAGCTCGGTGGTGTTCTTGCTGACGTTTCATAATGACCAAATGCACTGATGACCTAGTTGGGTCATGAAACGCTTGCAAAAGAACTACCAAGCTGAGAGAGTGGCAAGGACCTCTCCCGGTTCAATCCTCCCCGGAGCTGGGATGGGCAACTATGGCTGCTTTACAGTCTGTGTCAGGATTCCAGCAGTTACCCCCCATTTAAATCAGGAGTCTCGGGCCACACGCCCAAAACTAAAGAGGATTTATTTGAAGCTAACATTCTATGTCCTGCACTAACCTGCACCTAGCCGACTCTGAAATATGTAATTCACTGTCACCCCTGACCCTGCTTTTCCCCTCACCCCTCTGAGTGTACCATCCAATGAAACACATCCATAACCAAGAGTCATCAATCATGCTCTCCAATTAGATTTTTGCAGGGCAGAAGCTTCGGTCATCTAATCAGTCTTTGAAGAAAATATGAATGGAACGTACTTTCGATTCCACACTGCCACCTGCTCTTTGAAACTCCCCCCCCCTCTTTCTGTTGACAACTATAAAACATGTATACAAAATGTTTTATGAGTTGACATCAAACTTCCAAAACTTAAAAAAAGGATTTATTGGGAGTTAACATGCCAGGACTGCCTGGGTGTTGCCGACTCTGAGACACAGGGTCACCCTTCACCCTGGTTTTCTCTCCACCCCTCTGGGTGTATCATAATTCATATTCTCCAATGGGACACATCCATAGCCAAGAGTCTGATATCTCTCCATCACTATTGTACTTTCCAGTTAGAATTTTGCACGGCAGAAACTTCAGTCGCTTAGAACAGGGGTCTCCAACCTTAGTAACTTTAACCCCGGAGGAGGACTTCAACACCAGGCTGAAGTCCTCCAGGCTTAAAGTTGCCAAGGTTGGTGATCGCTGGCCTAGAAACTATCTGTGAAAACATTTATGGAATACACTTTCGGTTTGCAAGCTGCCGCACTGCTCCCCGCAACTCTAAAAAGACCTGAGAAATATGTTATGAGTTGACAGCCTGTGGATTTCAACTTCCAGCAATTCTGGGAATTGAAGTCCACAGGCCGTTGGTAATCCCCGCTCCAGGAGGAAGAGCTAAACGGTAAATTAGTTTGAGAAAAGGGCGTTCCCCCCCCCAGTTGTAGAATGTGCAATTGGGACGGTGCGCCCACTCCACAGCTCCCAACCCCTGTCCAGTTGTGACCCAGCCCCCTTGGCCCCCTTTTGGGGGGGACTTACCGTGGCCGGAGAGGAGCGGGAAGTGTGCGACAACGTGTGCCGGGCATTCTCCAACCCGCCGTGGATGAGATAGGTGCCGGAGCTGGTGACGATCTGGCTGGTGCCCGCGCTGTCCAGGGCGAGGCCCACCATGCTGTGGGAGGGGATGGCGGTGGGGGAGGAGGAAGCCCCCGGGCTCACCTGAGCGCTGCCTCCTTGCGGCTCGAAGTAGGCCGTGGCGCTGCCTGGCGCATAAATCTGGGCCTCCGTGTTGTAGGTGTAGGTGGCGCGCCTGTCGAGAAGGGGAGGGAGGAGAGAGACTCCCTTTAGCCTGAGGAACTGATGGACACTTGGATTAAGGCTGCCGAAATCTCCAGAGCTGGAGGGGGGGCATTGCTTCCCCCAGGCAGGAATGGTATAGGGGCCCCCTCCTGTTCCTTAGGAAGGACCTCATGTCAACTCATTGCCTGTTTTAGTAGTTGCCATAAAAAAAGGAGGAGGCAAAGGAAGGAAATCTGGAGGAGCAGGGCAGCAGTTTGGAAGCAAAAGTAGATTCCAACTCTTCTCTTTAAAAGGTTGTAACTAAACTACCAGAGCTTTTGCCTGCGAATGTATTTAGTTGGAGAATGTGATTGATGACACCCAGCCCGTGAATGGGCTCAGTTGGAGAAACTGATTTATGACACATCCAGCAGGGAGGGGCGGGAAAAGAGGGACACAGGGGACTGTAAAGGACTGTTGTGGTTCGTTGGCAGCAGGTGTGGATGGCTGAGGTCTCGGAGAGCGAGGACTTGGATGAGGGGCCTGTGTGTGAGGCAGGGATGGGGCCAGGACCATCAGAGAGTAGAGTGCTGCTTTCGGAGATAGTGGAGGCTGGCAGCAATGAAGAAGAGCACCCCGAGGAGTCTGTGCCCAGTGTGTGTGCACACAGGGCTGCTCGAAGGAAAGGGCAGCTGCAGCAGCAGCGGCGACTCAGGAGTAAGGCTGCAAGGTAATGGCCCCTCTTTAAGGGATAAAAGCCAGTGGAGAACCTGGAGTTCTTTGCAGGAAGCAAAGAAGTTCTTGCACTTAAGTCTTGTGGACGTTCAGACTCTCTTGATTGGTGTTTGGAGAGTCTTTGTGCCTGGAATATTTCTTAGTAAGTTTATCTAGTGTTCTTGGTAGCCTTGCACAACCTTGGCAAGGCTCGTTCTTATCAGGGACAATTAGTTTGAAACGGAATTCGTAAAGATTCATTAAAAGGTTTTCCTTTTATCTCTGTTTGATGTTTGTTTCCTTGGAACAAGGTTTGGGTCAGAACAATGACGTAGGCCAGAGTTGGCTTCATGCAGGGCAGGGCCAGGATGTCGCCTCTAATGAATCCCTGGAAGCTTTTTGAAGTTTGGCTCAAGAATCATTTTAATTAGGGCGATTGCTGGAATCCTGACACCTCACCTTCTAGACCAGGGTGAGGGTAGTCTTTGACTTATGACCGCAACGGAGCCCAATGTTTCTGTCCTTCCGTGAAACATTCATTGAGTGAGAACTTTTGCACTGTTTTATGACCCGATTTGCTACCGTTGTTAAGTGGAATGCCGGAGTTGCTACGTTAGATAACCGGTCATTAAAGGGAATCCGGCTTTCCTGGGTGAACTTTGCTGGTGGGGGTGGTTGCAGAAGGGGATCATGTGACATCCCCCAGGATGCTGCGACCGTCGTAAATGGGAGTCGGCTCCCAAACATCTGAAATTTTGGTCCCGTGACCACAGGGATGGTAACGCCGGTCGTTAAGTGGGACAAACAGCCACAAGTCACTTTTACCCATCATGTGATTACTTCGAATGGTAACTAAACAAACTGTCGTAAGTTGAGGACTACCATACTTATAGCTCAATCTGGGGGAACTTGGAAGGTAGGTGAGAGAATGAGGGGAGGGAAGAGGGAGAGAGAGGGGGAGAGAGACAGAGAATAAGAGAGGAAGGGAGAAGAAGACAGAGAGAGGGGAGAGGGAAAGAAGGAAAGAGAGAGAGAAAGAGAGAGAGAAAGAGAGAGAGAAAGAGGGAGGGGAGAGAGAGAATGAGCGAGAGAGGATGGGAAAGGGACAGAGAGAGGGAGAGAGAGAGAAACAGGGAAAGAGAGGGGGGAGAGAGAATGAGAGGAGGGAAGAGAGAGAGAGAATACGAGAGGAAGAGAGAGGTAGAAAGAGAGGGAGAGAGAGAATGAGAGGAGGAGAGGGAAAGAGAGGGGGAGAGAGCAAAAAAGAGAGAAAGAGGGAGGGGGGAGAGAGAGAATGAGAGAGAGGGTGGAAAAGGAACACAGAGAGAGAGAAAAACATGGAAAGAGGGGGAGAGAATTAGGAAGAGGATGGGAAGAGGGAGAGAGAGAGAATAAGAGGAAGGAAGAGGAAGAAAGAGAGAGAGGGAACAGGAGAGAATGGGGGAGGGAGGGGAGAGAAAAAAGGGGAGGGGGAGAGAGAATGAGAGGAGAGGTTGGGAAAGGGAGAGGGGGAGAGAGAGAAACAAGAGAGAAGAAGGGACAGAAAGAAAGGGAGGGAGGAGAGTAAAAGGGACACGAATAAGTAAGGAGAGGTCGGGGAATAGAAGAGAGAGAGAACATTAGATCATAGAGAAGAAAAGAGAAAGAGAAGAAAGAAAGAAAGAAAGAAAGAAAGAAAGAAAGAAAGAAAGAAAGAAAGAAAGAGAGGAGGGGGGGCACCTACAGAGTCCCGTTGGCGTAGACGGCCTCTCCTCCCTCGATATACTGGACTTCGGCTGGGTAGACGTGCTGTACCGTTTGCACCTGGAAGGAAGAGGAGATTTTTTAAAAATTGGGGGGGGGGGAGCTAAAGGGCCATGCAGAGGCTCCAGCCTTGCTCTGGGAAAGAGCCTGAGTTCTTATCCAACACACACACACACACACACACACATACACACACACACCTGTCGAGGGGTCACCTGTCCCCCAGCTGGACTCTCTTAGTGAAACAGGCCAGCCCGCCCCCTGCTCCGTGGGAGAAGGGAGGGAGCCATGGGCAAACCCCCAGGCCAAAAGAAAACATTGGGATCCCTCTGGACATCGTCCCACCCAGGAGCCTCCTTCTCTTCCTCTTCTCTTCTCTTTTCTCCTCTCTTCTCCTCCCTTCCCTTCCTTTTCCTTCTTCCCTTCTCTTCTCTTCTCCCCTCCTGTCCTCTTCTTTTGTCTTCTCTTCTCCATCTCCTCTCCTATATTCTATTCTCTCTTCTCTTCTCTTCTCTTCTCCTCTTCTCCTCTTCTCCCCTCCTGTCCTCTTCTCTTCTCTTGTCTTCTCTTCTCCATCTCCTCTCCTATATTCTAGTCTCTCTTCTCTAGCACATTCTATTCTCTCTTCTCTTCTCTTCTCCTCTTCTCCCCTCCTGTCCTCTTCTCTTCTCTTGTCTTCTCTTCTCCATCTCCTCTCCTATATTCTAGTCTCTCTTCTCTAGCACATTCTATTCTCTCTTCTCTTCTCTCTTCTCCTCCCTTCCCTTCCTTCTTCCCTTCTCTTCTCTTCTATTGTTTATCCTCTTCTCTTTCTTTCCCTTCCCTTCCTTTTTCTTTAGTTTCTTTCTCTTTACTTCTCTTCCTTCCTTCTTTCTTTTCTTCCTTTCCTTACTCCCTCTTTCCTTCCTTTCTTCCCTCCTGCTGGAGACCATCTGAGTGGTCAGGTCGAGTGAGCAAAGCCAGATTCCCTTAACGGGCCCGGGTGACTAATCTGAGAACTGCGGGGATTTCGCTTGAGGGACGCAGTGAGAAGAGTCATTGAAGAGGAGCCAAACTGCCCTTGAGCGTAAAGTCTCACTTAACGACGTCCATTTTGGTCACACTGGAAGTGTGTGTGTGTGTAATTAAATCCTTTAAAAACTCACCTGTCCAAAGCTTGTCTTTCAAGACCAAATTTCTCTTGTTGGCTTTTTGACATAAAATACACATAAATCTTTGCTTGTTCGAAGGGGAATGGTGGCTTTGTGTGTGTGTGTGAGAGTGTTGAGTGTGCGCTTGTGTACAGAAAACAAGAACAGTGCAGTCTTTTCTGGCCACAAGGTGGCATTAAAAACCAGGCCATATCCAGGTAGTCCTCAACTTCTGACCACAACGGACCCCAAATAATATCCGTCACTAAGCGAGGTGGTGGTTAAGTGAGCCTTTGCCCTGTTTTACGACCATTCTTGCCATGCCGGGGGAGGGGGTTTAAGCCAATCCCTGAAATTCTTCAGTTAGTAACACCCCACCGGTCGTTAAGTGAAACCCGGCTTCCCCCCTTGACTCTGCTGGTCAGAAGGTCGCAAAAGGGGATCGGGTGGCATCGTCGTAAATAGGAGTCGGCCGGCAAGTGGCTGACCGCGGGGGACGCTACGGTGGCCGCAAGTATGAAAAACCTAGTGGCGAATGACTTTTTTTCAGGGTGCTTGTCATTTCGGTCACTAAGCAAACGGTCGTAAGTCGAGGACTATATGTTATTAAGGTTTTTAAAAAACCCACAAAACTAATGCAAACTGGGAAAAATATAAAAAGAGGCCAAAAGGAGCCCAGGGGGGAAAAAAACGGGGGGTGGAGAGAATGGATTTTTTTAAACAAACCAGAGGAAGGCTTCTTAAAATTAATTGAATTCAAAATCTTATGGAAAACAGATTCACAGAATTGGAAGGGACCTTGTAGGTCATCTAGTCCAACCCGCCTCCCAAGCAAGGAGACCCTACGCCATTTCTGACAAATAGCACATAATGACAATAGAAATTTGAGTCACACGCACACACACACACACACACGAAAAGAAAAGTCATAAAATTAGACCGGTTGTGTGACTGAACTGTTTTACAACCATTGAGACCTTAACGTGCAGGCTCCATTACCATCGTTAACTCGAGGACTAGCATCGAAACCGGGTCTAATTTAGACAGAAACCATTAGGGTTAGGATTTTGGGTTGGAGAGCATCCGGAAACTGATTTTGGAATGTTACAAACGGACCAAAGATTTAGATGGATGAGGAATAAGACCTTTTTTTAAAAAATCCAATTAATTATAAGCAAGGGCGGGATTCGAAAATGGGAGTGGTCATAGTGGGCGTGGCCTACTGGAACTTCCGGGAGAGCCCTTTGTCACCTTCCCCAGAGTCCGGAGGCTTCTCTCGGGCTTCTGGGAGGGTGAAAACGACCTCCCCAGGGAAGCCGGAAACAGGCCCGTTTCTGGACTTCCATAACTTCCGGGGTGGCTGTTTTTCGCCCTTCCAGAGCCTGCCCTCACCTGCATCCAAAACGGGCCACGTGGAGACTCCTGGGAGGGGAGGAGTGAGACCAGCCAGTCAGTTCAACGACCGGTTCAGCAAACCCGGTGTAAATTTAACACCCGGTTTGCCCAAACCGGCCGGAACCGGCTGAATCCCACCCCTGATTATAAGAATCCTTTCCCTTGCTTTGCTTAAAATCCACTTTTAACATCCTCCCCTCCTCTGGCCTCCTTTTTTCTCTTTTGATCATTTTTCTTACTTTGTGTGAGTTTTTTAACCTTAGTGTCATGTGACAACTATACAACATGTGGCTCAAGGCTCATGAGTTACTCATTGGAGTAACTGCCGGAATCCTGACATCACGCCCCTGTCGGAATCTGATTCGGAGGGGGAGGCTCAGCAGCAGATAGGGAGTAGGAGTGTGGCTCCGATGGCGGTGGAGGAAACTGGGGAAGGGCAAAGTCCGGCTGGGCAGAGCAGGGAAGAGGTAGGTAGAATTCAGAGGATGACCCAGGCCCACTCCCCCTCTTCATCCTAGGGCACGCAGAGAGGAATGGAGAAGGGAGCAACGGGAGTTGCGTGGCTTACGGGGGAGGAAAGGGCCCTGATTCCCTTCATTAGCTGCAGCTAGGAAGTGTTTAAAAAGGGAAGCTGTGCACATCAGAATTGTTGGGAGGATCATGAATTATCTGGTATTGTTGTTGCTTTATCTAGGTTCCTGGCATCTTCCCAACTTTGTGAGTTTTGCTGTGCTTTCAAGTCTGAAATTCTTGCTCCTTCAGTTTGGGTTGTTTGGACTTTAAGTTACAGTTTGTGTTGACCCTGTTTTGGACCGAATATCCTCCACTTAAAGGCTGTTCCTGGGAGAGTTTTTTCTCCAGCCAGGAGGTAACCTGGACATTGAGGGCAAGTTGGAGCGAATAAAGGGACTCTTATTGATCATCTGACTGTGTTGCCTTTGTGCCACGCCCCTTTGGGTCATCACACTTAGCACCTTTAAACCTTTAACACAGGTAGGCCTCGAACTTATGAACTATTCATTGAGCGATTGTTCGAAATGGCAACGCCCTGGGAGGGGAAAAAAAGTGACTTATCCCCGAGTTTCGCACTTAACGACCGTGACCAGGGGATCGACATTTCAGACGCTCGGCAACTGACTCATCTTTTACGACGGTCACAGTACCCCAGGGTGATGTGCTCCCCTTTTGCGACCTTCTGACAAGCAGAGGCGAGGAGGGGAAGGGAAGGGTCGCTTAACGGCCACACGAAGCACTTAACGTTGCTGGCGGTGGGGAAGTTTCAATTGTGGTCGTAAGTCAAGGGCTTGCCTGCATCCAAGTTGGTTGTTTCTTTGCAGGCAGGCTGCAAATTCTCCCCTTGTTCCAGGGGAAGGGGGAGGTAGGTGGGTGGGTGACTGCCCCCCTCCCTTTGTGTCCCTCCCCAAGAGTTTACCTGTTGGGCTCTGGGCAGAGTCAGCTCCGACATTGGCACGCCTTTGGGGGCGGAACTCGTGGCTTGGACCAAAACTCTCTGGGAAGGGAAAAAAAGGCAAGGGTGGATAAGTAGGGGTCAGTTGGGGGGGGGGTGAGGCAGAGGTGGGATTCAGCAGGTTCTGATCGGTTCTGGAGAACCGGTAGCGGAAACTTTGAATCGTTCAGAGAACCAGAAAAATGCCACCTCTGACGGTCCCATCCAACCCCATTTATTCTCCGCCTCCCATTGAGCCCCAGCTGATCGGCTGGGTCTCCTTTGGTTGCCTTGCACAGGAGAACAGAGCTGGAAAGCAGGTTAGTGGGGTGGGGAGGGAAGGGGGAATTTGCAGTATATCTAATTTAATTCTTTTTAAATCTATTTTAAATTCTATTTATTGTGTGGTTTTATCTTGGCTGTACACCACCCCGAGTCCCATTGCGGGAGAGGGGGGCGGTATAAAAATTTAATGAAATAAATAAATAAATATCCTTCCCCTGCCACGCCCACCAAGCCACGGCCACGGGACCAGGAGTAAAAAAAATTGAATCCCACCACTGGGGTGGAGGCTGACACAGTAAGACCACACCTAGAGACTGCATCCACTTTTGGTCACCACACTATAAAAATATAAAAAGATGTTGAGACTCTAGAAAAACAACCAGGAGGATGAGGGGACTGGAGACTAAAACATTTGATGGACGGTTGCAGGATCTGGGCCTGGCTAGTCTAGGGAAGAGAAGGACCAGGGGAGACAGGAGAGCAGGATTCCAATATTTGAGGGACTGCCTCAGAGAGGAGGAGGAAGGGGTCAAGCTATTCTCCAAAGCACCCGAAGGCCAGACAAGGAATAATGGAGATTCAAACTGAGAAATAAGGAGAAACTTTCTGACTGTGAGAACCATCAACCCATGGAAGAAAAGTTGCCTTCAGAAGTTGAGGGAGCTTCATCCCTGGAGGCTTTCAAGAAGAGACTGGACTGCCATATGTCAGAAATGGTGCAGGGTCTCCTGCTTGGGAGGGGGGTTGGAGTAGATGACCCATAAGGTCCCTCCCAACTCTGCTAATCTGTTAAATGGTGTAGGTTCTCCTGCTTGGGCCGGGGGATGGAGGTTGGATTAGATGACCTTCAAGGTCCCTCCCAACTCTGTTAACCTGTGAAATGGTGTAGGGTCTCCTGCTTGAGCAAGGGGTTGGACTAGAAGACCTCCAAGGTCCCTTCCGACTCTCTTAATCTGTTTAATGGTGTAGGTTCTCCTGCTTGGGCCGGGGGATGGAGGTTGGACTAGATGACCTTCAAGGTCCCTCCCAACTCTGTTAACCTGTGAAATGGTGTAGGGTCTCCTGCTTCGGCAGGGGGTTGGACTAGATGACCTTCAAGGTCCCTCCCAACTCTGCTAACCTGTATCTAAACACCTTTTTTCGCTCTTCTGGGACCACTTCCTAAAATCTCAACACCTTTTTTTGCTCTTCTGGGACCACTTCCTAAAATCTCAGCATCTTCCTTACATTGTGGCAACCCAAACCGGCTGCAGGGTTGCCCCTTGGCCAGCGCAGCTCTGCTCCTGGGGTCCAGCTGACCTCCGTTGATGGTCTTTTCCGATTCAAGCATTCGGACCGTTTATGCCCGGCGTTGTGGAGGAAGTTCGAAACCCCAGGAGTCCCGGCTGCTCCCTTGAGAGAGCCGGAGGAGAGGGGCCCCGGGGCGGGCAAAGGTGGGAGTCCATGGGGAGCAGGTGGGTCTCCTCCGGCCAGAGGCCTTACCTGCTGGGAAGCCGGGCCGGGCTGGGCCGAGGCCGAGGTGCGCAGCGCCACGGGGGTGGCCGAATTGGAGCCTTCCTCGGAAGTCTGCATGCTGGGCTCTGGGAGAGGAGGGGGGAAAAAATGGGAATAGCTCGGTTCAGCCTCTTTCGGGAACCACCGGGGTTCGGTCCGGAGCCGCTGGGGGGGAAGGAGGGCAAGACCGAGAAGCCAGGATCACCAGCCTGAAAGGGTTTGGGAGCAACTCACCACTCAACAGTTTGAATCGATCAATCAATCGTCCCTCTCTTGCTCTTCAGTCACTTCTTCTTTCTCCTCTTTCTCTCTCTTCTTTTCTCTCCCCCTCCTTTCTCTTTCTTTCTCTCACTCACTGTTTCTCCCTCCCTCCTTCTCTTCTGTCTCTTCATCTCGCTCCCTCTTCCCCCCTCTCACTTCTTCTTTTTTTCTCCCTTTCTCTCTTTCTCTCTCCCTCTTCTTTCTCTTCATCTCGCTCCCTCTTCCCCCCTCTCACTTCTTCTTTTTTTCTCCCTTTCTCTCTTTCTCTCTCCCTCTTCTTTCTCTTTATCTCGCTCCCTCTTTCCCCCTCTCCCTTCCTCTTTCTCTCTCCCTCTCTTCTTTCTCTTCATCTCGTTCCCTTTCCTCTCTCTCACTCACTTCCTCTTCCTCTCTCACTTCCTTTTTCTCTCTCTCTTTCTCCCCCTTCCTTTTTCTCTCCCTCTCTTCTTTCTCTTAGGCTGTTTCCCTTACTGTTTCTCTCTCCATCCTTCTTTCTGTTCATCTCACTCCCTTTTTCCTGTCTCTCACTTCCTTTCTCCCTTTCTCTTCCTTTTTCTCTTCCTCTTTCTCCCTCGTCCTGTCTCCCTCTCTCTTCCTCTCGCTCCCTTTCCTCTTGCTCACTCCCTCTTTTTCTCTCTCCCTTCCTTTATCTGTCTTTTCTTCTTCCTCATTTCCTTTCTTCCTCTTTTCCTGTCTCTCCCTTTCTTTCCTTCCATCTCTTTCTCTCTCTCTCCTCCTTTATCTGTCTCTTCCTTTCTTCTCCCTCCCTCTCTTTTCCTCTTTCTTTTTCTTTCTCCTCTCTCCCTCTCCCTTTTCCTCTTTCTTCCTCTTTCTCTCTCTCCTTTCTCCCTTTCTCTCCTTCCTCTCTCTCTTTTCCTCTCTCAACTATGTCAGAATTAAAACCTTTAAAATTGTTTTTTTAATTAATTTTTTAATTTCATTTTAACTTTTTATTTTATTTTAATTTTACAAACAATCCATCTTTCGTTAAACAAGGTGTCTCCTGGGTACAAATATATTGTCCAATAACAATTACAATTTACAGCCATATTTATTAAATTAGTATTAATTCTCTACTCTTAACAATACTGGTATACATAATATATCTAATACTGTTACAGTCCTCATCTTAACTCATTTAATTCTTTTTCTATAGTCCACTAATCTTCTTTTATTTCTAACTTTCATATTTATTCTCAAGCCATCGATAAAATAATTCCCATATCACATAATATTCAGTTTGTTCCTTCTCTTTGATTGCAAGCGTTAACCTATTCATTTCTGTACGTTCCAATATTTTCCTAATCACATTCTCTTCAGTAGGAACCTCTTCATTTTTACAGTTTTGCGCAAATACAATTCTAGCTGCAGTTAATACCTGGATAATCAAATATACATTCTCTTTGCTATAAGTTTCTGATAAAATCCCCAACATAAATATTTCAGGTTTAAATGAATGTGCTGTTGTATCGTTTTTTCCAACCACGTAGGTATCTATGTCCAATATGTTTTGGCTTCTATACATGTCTATCAACCGGAGGTCTGATAGCATTTCCAACATTTCCTTTAAAATTGTAAAGTTGCACAACCAAGCAGAGCATTCCTTGGCACAGGTGAAGTATTAACCCACAATTCTTTTCAGGAAAGAAGCCATCCATTTCCTGACATCACCAAGAATACTGTGAAAACTATTTTTGTGCAAATGAAAGGGAATAATCATCATCATAATAAAACAGGGAGATCCTCTTGGCAACCTTTTGATCTTCACCAGACCCAGGAACTACAAGAGAAGGATGAGGGAGGCTTTTCAAAACCGAAATAAGAATTTGAAAAAGAGGCTTATCTTTATCCAAGCCGAACCTTCCCTCCCCAGTTGCAAAGTCCAGGGAAATTTCTCCATCAGCCACATCCATAGGATTTCTGGATTCTATGACAGATTAACAATCAATAACAATCAGAATAGAGCTGTAAGGGACCTTGGAGGTCTTCTAGTCCAATCCAAACTAATCCCACTCTATGAAGCCTGAGTAAGACCACACCTAGAGTATTGCATCCAGTTTTGGTCACCAAAGTATAAAAAAGATGTTGAGGCTCTAGAAAAAATGCAGAGAAGAATAACCAGGAGGATGAGGGGACCGGAGACTAAAACATAGGAAGAACGGTTGCAGGAACTGGGCCTGGCTAGTCTAGGGAAGAGAGGGACCAGGGGAGACAGGAGAGCAGCCTTCCAATATTTGAGGGGCTGCCCCAGAGAGGAGGAGGAGATCAAGCTATTCTCCAAAGCAGCAGTTGCCAACCGGTGGGCCGCAGCCCACTGGTGGCCCACAAGAAAATTTTGGTGGGCCGCAGAGAAATGCCACCCCCAGAGCACCCCCCGCCCAAGGCAATTAATCCAGGTTGTGCAGAAACACAAGGCTGTGCCGCCTACATGGCCCGCAGGAACCCTCCCCGCCCACTCACTCCTTACCCGGCAAACTTGCCTGCTAAATTGCTATTTTTCCTTTTTCCGACCAATATCTGTTCTGCTGTGCCAGGAGATTTAGATTAGCTAGGAAGCAGGAAATGGTTGGATTTCTTGCTTTCTAACTAGTCTTTAGATCTTCGGCTCTGCTTTTAAGCACAGCCGAACCTCCCTTAGAACTGAAGGTTCTATTACTCAGTGCAAACTCGCGGCAAGCAAATTTGAGAGACTGAACTAGCCAATGGCAAATAGATAGATCACTGAATGATTCAACTCAATCTGCCTGCCTGCTTTGCCTGATTTTGGGTAAAAATTCCGCTTTTTTTAATAAAAAAATCAATATTTACAATCTTGTGAGTTTGCTTGCAAGCAAATTTTATGTGACAGACTGAGCTAGCCGATGGCAGATACAGATCTCTGAATGAATCTGTGATTTTGTTAGCAGACTGCCTGCCTGCCTGCTTTGCCTGATTTTGGGTAAAAGTTGCTCTTTTTTTATAAAAAATTCAATATTTGTAATATTTACATATAAGCCATGTCCAGCCAGTCACATGATCACCAAGCTACACCCACAAATTAGGCCACGCCCACAGAACCGGTTAGTGGTCCCTGGGATTTAAAATTATGAGTTCGGTGATCCCTGAGGTCCAAAAGGTTGGTGACCCCTGCTCCAAAGCACCTGAAGGCCAGACAAGGAATAATGGATGGAAACTGATCAAAGAGAGATTCAACCTGGAAATAAAAAGAAACTTTCTGACAGTGAGAACAATCAACCCATGAAACAGAAGTTTCCTTTGGAAGTTGTGGGAGCTTCATCACTGAAGGTTTTCAAGAAGAGACTGGACTGCCATCAGTCAGAAATGGTGTAGGGCCTCCTGCTTGGGCTGGGGGTTGGACTAGATGACCTCCAAGGTCCCTTCCAACTCTGTTAATCTGTTAAACCCCTTGCTCAAGCAGAAGGCCCTACACCATTCCAGACAAGTGGCTGTCCAGTCTCTTTGTAAAAAAAAAAAACCCACCCACTGTTGCAGCACTGACAACTTCTGGAGGCAGGCTGTTCCACTGATTAATTGTCAGGGAATTTCTGGTTAGTTCTAAGTTTCTTCTCTCCTGGTCTGCAGATTCTAAGTTGGTACCCAGGAAAAAATTCAGCCTTCAGGAACTCGGCCTTAACTATCCCAGAGCAGAATATATAACCCTCAACACTAGTTGTGGGAAATTTGTCCCTTGAGTAAGTACTGAGCCCCCAAAACAGGTAGTCAGAATAACAGTTGGAAGGGATCTTGGAGGTCTTCTAGTCCAGCCCCCTGCCTAAGCAGGAGACCTTATCCCATTCTGGACAAAAGCTTGTCCAGTCTCCTTGTTTTGAAGCCTCCAGCCTTCACCCACAACTTCTGGTGGCTCTTCCACTGGTTCATTTTTCTCACAGTCAGGAAGTTTTTCCTTAGTTCTTTAAGTTTGATTTCTCTTTTGACTGATTTCCATTCTTGTCTTTTGCCTTCTGGTACTTTGGAAAATCAATCAATCAATCAATCAATCAATCAATCAAATAGAATAGAATAGAACTGGAAGGGCCCTTGGAGGTCTTCTAGTCCAACCGTTTCGGTCAAGCAGGAGAGCCCAGCTGACTCCCTCTTCTCTGTGGGAGGGTGGGGGTCGTTTTGTGGTGAGGAGTTAGAGATAGGCGGCATCCAAATTTGATGGAGGAGAAACGCCAGGCTGACGGCCGAACTACCCCGGGGGGCTTCAGGAACTGGCTAAGAGGAGGCCGCCTTGCAAACTGCCTGCGTCATCACGCCAGACACAAACTCCGGCAAACGCACACCGGTCGGTCGGGCAGATGGCGTCGCTAGCAACCGTCTGTTTACTCCGTTTCCAGGCAGAGAGCGTGCAACAGGAAAGCCAGGCCCTTCTTTGCAAAAGGGAGAGAGGGGGGTGGAGGGAGGGGGGAAAGGAAAGAGGGGAACGAAAGGAATGAAAAGGAAAGGAAAGGAAAGAAGGAAAGAAAAGAGAGGGAAAGGAAAGAGGGAAAGGAATGAAAGGGAAAGGAAAGGAAAGAGGGAAAGGAAAGAGGGAAAGGAAAGAAAAGGAAAGGAATGAAAGGGAAAGGAAAGAGGGAAAGGAATGAAAGGGAAAGGAAAGAGGGAAAGGAAAGAGAGGGAAAGGAAAGGAGAGGGGAAAGAAAGAGCTTTGCCGGCCCCTCTGGTGGCTCACTAGAAGCCCCTCTCCCTTCTCCCCCTGCGGATCTCTTGATGCCTCCGAGCTCCCAGGGCCCCACTGCAAACGGCAGCAACTTTGGCAACGTTGCCCTTGGGTTTATTTTTAAGGGGGAGAACAGCAAAATGAAGTGGGAATGACAGAGCTGGAAGGGACCCTTGGAGGTCTTCTAGCCCAGCCCCCCTGCTCAAGCAGGAGACCCTAACCCATTTTCAGACACATGGTGGTCCAATCTCATCTTTAAAACTTCCAGCCTGGAAGCTTCTGCAGGCAAGTGGTTCCACTAACGGTTCTAAATGTCAAGAAAGTTTCTCCACAATCCCAGGTTGCTTCTGCCCTTGATGAGTTTCTACCCGTTGCTTCTTATCCTGCCTTCTGGGGCTTTGGAGAAGAGGTCACTCCCCCATTCTTTAGCAGAGTACTAATAGAGCTGGAAAGGACCTTGGAGGTCATCTAGTCCAACCCCCCCCCCCCCCGCCCAAGCAGGAGCCCCCACACCATTTCTGACCGAGGGCAGTCCAGTCTCTTCTTGAAAGCCTCCAGGGATGAAGCTCCCACAACTTCTGAAGGCAACTTGGTTCATTGTTCTCCCTGTCAGGAAATTCCTCCTGATTTCCAGGTTGAATCTCTCCTTGATCAGTTTCAATCCATTATTCCTTGTCTGGCTTTCAGGTGCTTTGGAAAATAGCTTGACCCCTTCCTCTTCTCTGTGGCAGCCTCTCAAATATTGGATCTTTGCTATCCTGTCTCCCCTGGTCCTTCTCCTCCCTAGACCAGCCAGGCCCAGTTCCTGCAGCCGTTCATTGTATGTTTTAGCCTCCAGTCACTCTCTCTTGCTCTCTCCCTCTCTTTCTCTCTTTTCTTTCTTTCTTTCTCTCTTTCTTTCTTTCTTTCTTTCTTTCTTCTTTCTTTTTTTCTTTCTTTCTTTCTTTCTTTCTTTCTTTCTTTCTTTCTTTCTTTCTTTCTTTCTTTCTTTCTTTCTTTCTTTCCTCTTCCTTCCTTCCTTCCTTCCTTCCTTCCCTTCCTTTCTCTCTCTCTCTCTCTCTCCTTCCTTCCTTCCTTCCTTCCTCTTTCTCTTGTTCTTTCCTTTTCTTTCTCTCCCTCTCCCTTCAAATATTAGAAGACTACTATCATGTCTCCCCTGGTCCTTCTCCTCCCTAAACCAGCCAGGCCCAGTTCCTGCAACCGTTCATTGTATGTTTTAGCCTCCAGTCCCCTAATCATCAGGGCAGGGGGGTTGGATTAGATGACCTATAAGGCCCCTTCCAACTCTGATTGTCTGTTATCATCCTGGTTGCTCTTCTCTGCACTTTTTCTAGAGTCTCAACATCTTTTTTATAGTGTGGTGACCAAAACTGGATGCAGGACTCTAGGTGTGGTCTTACTAAGGCTTTGTAGAGCGGTATTAGTACCTCCCTTGATCTTAACTGGCTCCCTCTGTTTGAATCCCTTCCTGTTTTTAACCTCATACCTGCAAGGTAGGCCAGGCTGGACCAGGCAACCATCATCAGCCAACCAGCCTTAGGTGGGCTGCTGAAAGGCTTTGAATTCAACAATCTAGTCTAAAAGAAAAGAAGAATTAGGGGTGACATGGTAGCAGTATTCCAGTATTTAAGGGGCTGCCCAAAGAAGAGCCGATCAAGTTATTCTCCAAGACACCAGAAGGCAGGGCAAGAAGCAACAGATGGGATGCTAATCAAAGAGGGAAGCAACCTAGAAGGAGGAACTTCCTGACAGTGAGGACAATTAACCCGTGGAACTTCTGGCCACCAGAAGTTGTGAATCCTCCAACACTGGAAATTTTGCAAGAAGAGATTGGACAGCCATCCGTCTAGAATGGGGATAGGGTTTCCTGCTTGAGCAGGGGGTTGGACTAGAAGACCTTCGAGGCCCCTTCCAAGCTCTGGTACAGGCAGTCCTTGATTTACGGCCACAATGGAGCCCAAATTTCTGTTGCTAACTGAGGCATTTTGTCCAAGTGAGTTTTGCCCCACTGTACGACGTTGCTTGCCACTGTTGTTAAGTTAATCGTCACTCTTGTTCAATTAGTAACCAGGTGATTAAGTAGACTTGGCTTGTCAGAAGGTCGCAAAAGGGGATTCCTGTGGACGCTGCGACCATCATAAATACGAGTCAGCTACCAAGCGCCTGGATTTTGAAACATGACCAGGGCGCTTGCAGAGGGAGGGTGGAGAGATATTGCAACCGTCTTATGATCTAGGATGAATTTTTTATGATGGCAACTTGTGGCTTTTATGCACACCTAAAGCTTCTGCATCTGAGACAAATTCATTGTTGTGTCCAATCCAACTTGGCCAATAAGGAATCCTATTCTGCAGCCTATTCTATATTTTATATATTTATTTTATTCTGCATTCTATTCTATATTCTCTGTTCTTTCTATTCTGCATTCTATTCTATTTTCTATTATATTCTATTTATATTCTGTTCTATATTCTATTCTATATTTATTCTGCATTCTATTCTATTCTATATTCTATTCTGCAATCTATTCTATATTATATTCTATATTTTATATATTTATTTTATTCTGCATTCTATTCTATATTCTCAATTCTATTCTCTATTTTATTTATATTCTACTCTATATTCTATTCTATATTTATTCTGTATTCTATTCTATATTTTATATATTTATTTAATTCTGCATTCTATTCTATATTTATTTTGCATTCTATTCTATTTTCTATTCTGAATTCTATTCTTTCTTTTCTATTTCTATTCTATATTTATTTTGCATTCTATTCTATATTCTATTCTGTTCTATATTCTGTCCTATCTATTCTGCATTCTATTCTATATTCCATTCTCTATATGCCTTCTGTTCCCCACCCCCAAATCATATCCCAAAAGATGGATTGGAAAGGGGGGGGGGCGCGTTTTCAAAGGACATGATTGCAAAGCGCCCGGCTTCTCCGCAGTCTCCATAGAGATTTCAGACCCGCCGCCGCCCGCCTTGGAAGGCCTGACCCAACAGTCCGACGCACGTCGTCCGCTTCAGAGAAAGGGAGGGAGGGGGAACGGAACAGCTTTTGTTTGGTTTGGGAAGCTTTCTCTGCGTCGCCGGGGCAACCGTCGGCGGGAACCAATCGGGAGCCGAGCGCGTCGCCCGGGGCAACGGTTGTTACTCAGTCAACAATGCGGCGGTTCCCGGGATTAATTGCACATCTGCAGGCTTCGCTCCGGCTGCTGCTCCCCCCCCCGCCCTCTCTTGCACCCGGTGCTTTCACTGCGCAACGGGAGGATGGCGCTCCATCCATTGCACCAAGTTGCGCGGGGGAAGCGAAAGCAGAGCAGCTCAAACTCCCCCACCCGCCTGTCCGGATTTTCCCGGAGCGGAAGGGATGACGACCCCCGTTTGGTCCGCCCGGCCTGCCTTGCACCCTCAGCCGAGCAAAGGCGATCTTGGCCCGGGATAATCTCCTTGGAAGGAGCAAGTTTTCCCTTCGGGGAGGAAAGGGGCTGCGCAGGCTGCGCAATTTCTGCAAATGAGGATCAGGCGCAAACATTCAACTCTTGTCATTCTATTCTGTTCTAAACCTGGAGGTTTTCAAGAAGAGACTGGACTGCCACCGGTCAGAAATGGTCTAGGCTCTCCTGCTGGGGAGGGGGGTTGGACTAGATGACCTCTAAGGTACCTCCCAACTCTTGTTATTCTGTATTAGAATAGAATAAGATAGAATAGAATTTAGAATAGAGAATAGAATAGAATATCAGAATAAAAAATAGAATAGAATATAGAATAGAATTTAGAATAGAATAGAGAATAAAATAGAATAGAGAATAGAACAGAATATCGGAATAAAAAATAGAATAGAATAGAATATAGAATAGAATATAGAATAAAATAGAATAGAATAGAGAATAGAATAGAATATTGGAATAAAAAATAGAATAGAATTTAGAATAGAATATAGAATAAAATAGAATAGAGAATAGAATAGAATATTGGAATAAAAAATAGAATAGAATATAGAATAGAATATAGAATAGAATAGAATAGAGAATAGAATAAGGAATGGAATGGAATAGAATATCAGAATAAAAATAGAATAGAATATAGAATAGAATAGAATAGAATAGAACAAGGAATGAAATGGAATAGATATTGGAATGAAGAAGAGAATAGAACAAGGACTGGAATGGAATAGAATAGAGAATAGAATATAATTCTTTTATTGGCCAAGTGTGATTGGACACACAAGGAATCTGTCTTGGTGCAAATGCTCTCAGATGCATTTGTCAGGAATCATCAGGTATAAGACTTCAAGATAACCCTAGGGAACCTATGGCCCGTGTGCCAGAGGGGGCATGCGGAGCTCCTCTCTCTGGGCACACAATCTGCCACCCCACCTCACCTCCCGCCAGTCAGCTGGTCTTTGGGCCTCTGCTGCGAATGCACAGGGGGAGGGCAGGGGGCATGCATGGGGATGCATGTAACAGGTGTAGGGCACATACACAGGGACATGGGCATATGTGTGGGGGCATAAGGCATGTGCACGGGGGACGTGCACATTGCACTTGGGAGATGCACACGCACACACGCTTTGGGCACTTGGTGTCCACAGGTTAGCCATCACTGTCATAAGGTATATATAGCATACACAATATAGTCATAGGGTACAATAAGCAATCGAATCATACTAGGAAACAGTCCATATAAATCATTAGGATACAAGCGACAAGAGTTACAGTCCTACAGTCACAAGTGGGAGGGGAGGGGCGATAAGGAGTGATGAGAAGGTTAATGGTAATAGTAGTGCAGACTTTGTAAATAGTTTGACAGTGTGGAGGGAATTATTTGTTTAGCAGAGTGATTTGTTTAGCTTTCGGGAAAAAACTGTTCTTGTGTCTAGTTGTTCTGGTGTGCAGGGCTCTATAGCATCGTTTTGAGGAAAGGAGTTGAAACAGTTTATGTCCAGGATGTGAGGGGTCTGTAGATATTTTCACAGCCCTCTTTCTGTAGAAACAATGTGTAGCTTTCTTCCACAAGTTGTGGGTGCTCCAACACTGGAGGTTTTCAAAAAAAGACTGGACTGCCATCTGTCAGAAATGGGTGTAGTAGGGTCCTGCTTGGGTGGGTGGGGAGGTCGGACTAGAGGACCTCCAAGGTCCCTTCCAAATGTGTTATTTGTTTCCTGAATCTGATCAGCCCCTTTGGGGCAAACCTTGAAGCTCCAACCTCTTTCTTCCACCGAAAGAAAAAAACAAGGAAGTCCAGTGGGCCTCCTGAAAAAGCAACAACTATGACCTGGATCAGGGGTCGCCAGCCTTTTGGACCTCAGGGACCACCAAACTCATCATTTTAAATCCCGCGGACCAGAGACCCTGGGAAAATCCCCAAAAAAGTCTGCAGGAAAATCCCCCACCCCGTTTTCCTACTGATTGATTGTTCTTTATTTGGGATCGCAGGATACCGTCTCCAGCTCCATCCACAGGGGGAGAGAGAGAGAGAGAGAGACTTTTGGCTTCATGCAAGGAAAGCAGCAGAAGCCGCAGAAGCCTTTTTTTTCTCTGCCCCAAACTCCGCCAGAAATGAGCCTTTGCCGGCACAGCCTCTTGGAGCTGGAGGCCTTGCAGGGTCCCCAAGACTCTTTTCCGGTGGAGTTTGGGGGAGAGAAAGAAAGACTTTTGCTGCTTTCCTTGAATGCAGCCAAAAACAGAAGAAGAAAGAAACGGAAAGAAGCAGCCCGGTGGTCAGGCCAGGCACGTGGGGGAAGTCCCCCCCTCTGCTCTTTCTCCCTTCCCCTCACTACTTCATGTTGTTCGCAATGCAAGCGATGCAAGCCTTGTGTTCCCGTTGGCCATGTAGGCAGGACAGCCTTGCGTTCCTGTGCAGCCTGGATTAATTGCTTTGGGTGGGGGGGGGGGCATTTTTCTGCAGACCACCCAAATTTTCTCACGGACTACCAGTGGTTCCTGGCCCAGTGGTTGGTGACCACTGCTCCAGAAGTTGTAGGGGTTCATCACTGGAGGCTTTTTAAGAAGAGATTGAACAATCACTTGTCTGAAATGGGATAGGGATCTCCTCAGGGGTGGGATTCTACAGATTCGCACCTATTCGCTAGAACCGGTTGCTAACATTCTAAGCAGTTTGGAGAACCGGTTGTTAGAAGAAATTCCTGGCCTAATCCTGTAAGGAAGGCAGGAAGGAAACATTCTGGAGTTGCTTACAGAAACTGCCTCTCCGTTAACTCTTATTACATTCTTGGCAGGACTAGACTTCCTGTCTCAAGAATTTCTCTGGAGTTTTTCCCCCCTCCTTTGCTGGTACTTTGCTTGTGTGGAGTGACCATTCAAAGTTACAATGGCACTGAAAAAGGTGACTTATGACCCTTTTTCACACTTACGACTGTTGCAGCATCTCCACATCACAAGAAGCCAGGAGAGGAGATGTGTGCCTCGATGTGAGTGATGTTGAGTTGACCACACCCAGCCAATAACATAACCACCAAGCCATGTCTACCCAGTCACATGACCACCAAGCCACACCCACCACCTAAGCCACGCCCACAGAACCAGTTGTTAAAAAATTTGAATCCCACACTCCTGGGTGTCCTGCTTGAGCAGAGGTTTGGACTAAAACACCTCCAAGAACAGACTCTTCCAGGTCTGTTGTGATTGATTGACTGATTTTCCAAAGAAGGCAGGACAAGAAGCAACGGGTAGAAACTAAGACAATTAAGCAGGGGAACTGCTTGCTACCAGAAGTCGTGGGGGCTCCATCGCTGGAGGTTTTTAAGGAGAGACTGGACAGTCATTTATCTGAAATGGAATGGGGTCTGGACTAGAAGGTCCCTTCCAGCTCTGTCATCCTTTCAATCGCTGCACGCGGTTTTCCACAATGATCCCCTCCCCTGCCCTCCCCGCCCCCCGCCCAAAGGGTCTCCCACGTGCGTGCACGAGGGTGCCAAGTTTCCCTCTCCGGAAATAACTTCCGCGGGCTCCGCCGAAGAAGCTCCTTTCGTCTCACGGAGCATCACGGCCTGACTAAGCAGGGAGGGATGGAGGGTGGCGCATGGCCTGGCACACCCCCATCACACACCAGCAACTGGGGGAAGTAAGCAGCGGTTGCTGTTTACAGGGTGGAGATCTTGGAGACGAGACGGGACACACACACACAAACACACCCACACAACCCCCACCCCCCCTACACTCCCTTCTCGATGGCAGCGATTCAACGAGGAACCTCAGTTCTGCTTTTTGTAAACCTTTTCGTAGTGCCCGGAGTGTGCAGCTGCCGTGTCTGGAAAGCAAACCCCAACGGGGGGAGGGGGGGGGAGAGAATCCTCCAGGCAGCAACCACAAACACACACCCAGAGGCACACAGATGGATCTGACAGCACCACGAAGGCCAGATGGGTATAGAGTTGAGCCCTGCTAAAGTTTCGATACTTAGGTGGTGGAGTAACACAATGAGATGTGTTGAGGAGTTCTGGGGGATGCGTTTCAACCCGAGAGGCCCGGCTGCTTCTAAGTTAGGAAATAAGTTGGGCTATTAATGAGATAAATGACACAGGACTTACATTCAGAATCAGAAGAGAGCTGGAAGGGACCTTGGAGGTCTTCTAGTCCAGCCCTGCAGGAGAGCCTACAACTTTTCAGACAAGTGACTCTCTTCAAGAGACATTAATAAAGTCTCTTCTTAAAAACCTCCAGCAATGAAGCATCCACAGCTTCTGGTGGCAAGCAGTTCCAGTGGTGAATTGTCCTCCCTGTTAGGAAGTTTCTCCTTTGCTTCTTTCCTTGATTAGTTTCCAACCATTGCTTCTTGTCCTGCCCTCAGGTGCCTTGGAAAACTTTTTTATAAATGAATGTTATAACTTTTATAAAGGAACTCTTGATAAATGAGAAGAGTGAAGGGAAGTTTAATCACAGAATATAGAATTGAAGGCTTAGGAGGGACCTCGGAGGCCTTCTAGTCCAATCCACCCATTCAAGCAGGAGACATTTATATCCTTATTTCCCTGCCAAGATGGCGCTGATGATGGCTGCCTCGGTGAACTGCTCTCTAATGGTTTCTTTAATCCTTATTATTATCTGCAATTTACTACGGATTTCATACTCACGAGACCATCTGCTAAGAATAAGGCAACGTTTCCTTAAGGAGCAGCTTTCTGATTCCCCACCCCCACCTGTCTTTGCAAACGTGGAGGAGATTCTAATCAATTCCCCCATGCTATGGATTACAACAAGGAAAGCAAAGAAGCCACCACACCGGAAGAGGAGAGGAGGTAAACGAGCGGAAATTTTAAACAGACTAAGGAATAAGGGGGAAAAAAACTCTCCCTTCAATCTTTCTGACTAATTTACGCTCACTGGCTGACAAGATGGATGAAGTTCATCTCTTAAATAGATGTAATTATGATTTTTATAATTCAGCTGTTCTTTGTTTTACTGAAACCTGGCTTAATCCACAAATTCATGGGGACAACATCATATACATCCCAGGATTTCAGATTTAGATCAGACAGAATTGAAGAGACATCGGGTAAAACAAAGGGTGGAGGATTATGTTTATATATCAACAACAGCTGGTCTCAGGATATAACTATAATATATAAGTTCTGTGATGAAAACTTAAGAGTCTTTACACATCAACTGCAAGCCATTTTACTCTCCACGTGAGTTCTCCTCATTTCTCCTAATAGCTGTGTAGGTTCCTCCATAAGCCTGTGTAAACAAGGTATTATAAACTCTTGCTGATCAAATTATAGAGGCTGAAGCCAAACACCCAGGTTCCCTTCCCATCGTTTTAGGAGATTTCAATCAAGCAAATTTAAGGAAAGAGCTCCCAAAATATTTCCAGCATGTAAATTGTCCCACCAGAGGCAAAAATACTTTAGACCACTGCTACACAATAGTAAAATATGCTTATAGGTCTTTACCATGAGCAGCTGTGGGACACTCTGACCACTGCACGATTCACCTTGTACCTGCCTACAGAAAAAGACTTAAAACCATTAAACCAACAATTAAATCAGTGAAGACTTGGTCGGATGAGGCAAAGTTGAAACTCCAGGCCTGCCTTGATTGCACTGATTGGAATGTTTTTGAAGATGCCTCTGCAGACCTAGATGAGCTCACAGATACTGTAACATCATAGGTCAGCTTCTGCGAAGACTTATGTGTACCAACAAGGAACCTGCAAATATATAGTAACAATAAACCTTGGTTCACAGCTAAACTTAAGCAGCTACATTGTTCCAAAGAGGAAGCTTACAGAAAAGGTGACAGAATCCTATACAACCAGGCCAGAAACATATTAACAAGAGAGATCAGAGCAGCAAAAAGAAGCTACTCTGAAAAGTTAAGGAATCAGTTCTCAACAAATGAACCAGCAAACATGTGGAAAACTCTTAAAAACATCACTGGCTACAGCAAACCACCTTCCCAGGCAGAAGGAAATCAACAACTAGCAGATGACCTGAATGTGTTCTACTGCAGGTTTGAAAAGAAACTACAGCCGCCTATCTCAACAAACGACATCTCAAACACACCAACAACAGCCAAGCCTGCTACAACTGGCCCCAATCCATTGGGCTCACAACCTCTGGTGATCACAGAAAAAGAAGTGCAAGATCTATTACACAGACAAAAGCCAGGAAAAGCACCAGGGCCAGACAAGATAACTCCTTCTTGCTTAAAAGTCTTATGCTGAGTAATTGGCCCCCATCTTCACCCGAATCTTCAATAGATCACTAGAGATGTGCTATGTTCCTTCCTGCTTCAAACGTTTTACCATCATCCCAGTGCCAAAGAAGCCCTCCATCAAGGAACTGAATGACTACAGACCAGTTGCTCTAACATCTATAGTTCTGAAAATCTTTGAAAGGCTTGTGCTGTCCCACCTGAAAACCATCATGGATCCACTGTTAGATCCCATGCAGTTTGCATACCGAGCAAATAGATTGACAGATGATGCTGTTAACATGGCTCTGCACTACATCCTACAGCACCTCGAATCTCCAAATACCTATGCAAGGGTCCTCTTTGTAGATTTCAGTTCAGCATTCAATACCATCATTGCAGACACTCTTCTAAGTAAATTAAACCAACTAGTGGCACCTGAACATACTTGTAAGTGGATCATAAGCTTCCTAACAGATAGGAAGCAGCAGGTGAAGCTAGGCAGAATCACATCCAATACCTGTACAATCAGCACAGGGACCCACCAAGGCTGTGTGCTATCTCCACTTCTCTTCTCCCTATATACCAATGACTGCATCTTGAATGATCCATCTGTTAAAATACTGAAGTTTGCTGATGACACAACAGTGATTGGTCTCATTCGAGACAACGACGAATCTGCATACAGACAGGAGGTTGTACAACTTGCCTCGTGGTGTAACTGGAACAATCTGGAACTGAACACACTCAAAACCGTAGAAATGGTGGTAGACTTTAGAAGAAACCCTCCCATACTACCACCTCTTACAATACTAGACAACACAGTATCAACAGTAGAGACTTTCAGATTTCTAGGTTCTACTATATCACAAGACCTAAAATGGACACCTAACATCAAAAATGTCATCAAAAAAGCCCAACAAAGAAGGTTCTTTCTGCGCCAACTCAGGAAGCTCAAACTGCCCAAGGAGCTGCTGGTCCAGTTCTACAGAGGAATTATTGAGGCTATCATCTACACCTCTATAACTGTCTGGCTTGGTTCTGCAACCCAACAAGACAGACACAGGCTTCTGAGAGTGATTAGGACTGCAGAAAAAACAACAGCTACCCAATTGCCTTCAATTGAGGACCTATATACTGCACGAGTCAACAAGAGGGCTGTGAAAATATTTACAGACCCGCCTCACATCCCGGACATAAACTATTTCAACTCCTTCCCTCAAAATGATGCTATAGAGCACTGCATACCAGAACTAGACACAAGGACAGTTTTTTACCGAAAGCCATCACTCTGCTAAACAAATAATTTCCTCAACACTGTTCAACAATTACAAAGTCTGCACTACTATTACTGCTAATCTTCTCATCACTCATCACTCATCCCCTCCCACTTGTGATTGTAGGACTATAACTTTGTCCCTTGTATCCTTATGATTTATACTGACTGTTTCCTAGTATGATTTGACTGTTGATTCTACCCTATGACTGTCATTAAGTGTTGTACGTTATGATTCTCGATTCTTAACAAATGTATCTTTTCTTTTATGTATACTGAGAGTATTTAAACCAAGACAAATTCCTTGTTTGTCCAATCACACTTGGCCAATAAAGTATTCTATCATTCTGGTCAAATGACCGTCCAGTCTCTTCTTAAAATCCTCCAGTGATGGAGCACCTACAACTTCTGGAGGCAAGCCATTCCAATGACTAATCGTTCTCGCTGTCAGGAAATTTCTTCTTAATTTTAGGTTGGATCTCTCTTCAACAAGCCTCCACCCATTTTTACTCCTTGTTCTTCCCTCGGGGGCTTTGGAGAATAGAATTTATAGACGTTCTATAAAGAATCCGAGTTAAGCCGACCATCTTTTCTTGTTTGGAAATTTAGCTCCTCTTTCCCACGTGAGCCAGGTTTTGCTGCCCACGTTCCCAAAGTTTGTAGGCTACTTCCAAAAATTCCCACCCACCCCCATTTTATGGTGACCAAAAAGGAAAGGAATATATGGGGAATCCTCCCATCCACTGCCTGTAAATGGAATGCCAATCAATCACGCTGACCTTAAATCAAAGGTCACTTTTTGTTCTGGACCTTACTTTCGCTGTCTCTCCACCGTGCGAGAAGGTCATCCAGGTCGTTCTGCAATGTGCTGATTCCCTCGGGAGACAGCTTGCTTGTCGGGGCTTCGCAGATATGCAGGAGCTCCGTCCAGAAGTCTGCACAGCGGTGATCCTGCCTGTCCCAATCCCTCCTATAGCATTCCATGGGTTCAGTAAGCTTCCTATGCTGTCCGAGGTCGTAGGCCTTCTGAGGTATCGTTGCTTCTGCGGAGGTTGGGACATCCGAAAGTGGATTTGGGGAACCAGGCTCCACGTTTACATCAAGGGTGGGTGGAGGGTTCGAGTCCTCTGGTACATCAGAGACATCTGTCATGGTTGAAGACGTTGCCATGCTTCAAACTGACAAAAGGTGAATGTTGGAAAATTTAGTGGTTTTCCGTGTAATTCCCTTTTGACCACTAGGGTGCGCTGCAAGCGGGTATCTGAATGTAGAAACTTCTGCAAAATTCAGTACTTGACCACGTAGATGGCACTGTAGGCGTGTGGCTGAATTGAGAAAATTCAGTAAATTTCAGTAGTTGACCACTAGAGGTGTGCGTTGCAAGGTCTAGAAGATATTAGCGCAGTACATTGGTTGGCCGCTAGAGGGTGTGTTGTGAGGTCTGGAAGATGTTAGCGCAGTACGTTGGTTGGCCGCTAGAGGGTGCGTTGCAAGGTCTAGAAGATGTTAGCGCAGTACATTGGTTGGCCGCTAGAGGGTGCGTTGCGAAGTCTGCAAGACGTTGGCGCATTGCACAGGTTGGCCTCTCAGTGGTACTTGCTAGGTCTAGGAGACGCTGTTGCGATGCATAGAATGGCCTCTCAGTGATGCTGGACCCTTGGGTTAAAGTGGCAAGAAGTTGTTAAAATTAGGAAACTTCCTGTAAATTCAGTACTTGCCACGAGGTGGAGCTAGATCCTTGGGTTGGGTAGCAAGGGTTGCTGTAAGCTTAGTAAAAAAAAAAAGGTTTTTTTTGTTGTTTAGAATTTTCCTGTGAAATTTTTTACTTGCCATCAGATGGTGCTGTAGCTATTAGTTGAATGGCAGCCAATTAGGCCCAGATGAATAATTAAAGAGATGCAATACTTTAGTACATTGCCTGAACACTGTGATTAAATAATTTCTCTTTGCTGAGCAGTGTAGGCTGTTAGACTGGCCTTTAAATTATTTTCTAAATTGTCTGTAAAGGAAAAAATATTCTTGCTCTGTCAGCAAAGAGAGAAGGAAACTGCTTTAGGTTTCTCTTTTCAGGGGGAGGGAATGTGCCCCGTTGCTCTGGAGACGTCCAAATCCAAGGAATTTTTACGACCCTGTTGCTTAGAGACCCCGTCGTAAACTAATTAAAGGGGCCTCTTTATTGCTTTGCCTGCCTTCCAGATGAGCAGAGGAAATCAACAATTGTCCCTTTCTGATTGAAGCCTTAGAAATTAACGCATTTTCTTACTTAAATCCTGTTTCTTGTTTGCAAAAAATAAAAAGTCTTCGAGGTTCCAGGGAGAGACAGGGACGATGTTTGTCTCTAGTTTGTCTCCGGCCACTCCCAATAATTCGAACAGGCTGTATAACTTCAGTTGCTCAAAGGGAAACAGAGAGAGAGAGAGTCCTTCACAGGCAAACTGATTAACTTATATCTTTACTTTGGAAACTCAGATTAGCGTTGTGCTTTGACTTGGGAGTTCAGATTTCAATATTCTTTTACTTTTCATGGGAATTCGAAGATAGAACCATCCTTTTACTGTTCTGGACCTTACAACCACTATCTGATTATAAAGCAGACAGATTAAACTCCACAAAGGCATCCATACAAAGTCTCTTTATTGGTTCATCAGACATCCTCAAATATAACTCACAGTTATGTCGAGATTCATCTCAATGTCCAATTCTCTGCATAGCTGACTTTCTGGTGTAAAAGGATGGTAATCTCTTTCATCCCATATTGCAGGAGCAAGGAGGTGAGATCTAGCACGCTGCTGAGTTCAGGCAAGAGTGGAGAAACTTCCCCTAGCCCACCAAGGGTCAATTCAGTGACCAATCAGGATTACAGATGTGGCCACATGACATGGACTACATTTCCCAGGATACCTTAACTACACTGACCATGAGGCATTCTTTTAAGGGGACAGCTCCTAATTCCTAACTAACTATCCCAAATCCCTATTAACTATAGCTGGCTGGACAGCACACTTTTCAATCCAGGCTTGGCTAGAAAGAAGCCAAACACAGATTCAGAGCAAGGAAGAGAGTTATTGTGGTAAAGTTACATGGAGGCCTCCTTGTGCTAAAGGCCATCCCTGGGAAGCCGTATCCAGAGGGACCCCAGAGGAATGCCATTGTTTGGGAAAATCCACATTTTTTACTTTATGGCCCCAGACTGAATAACCTATTAAAACCTGCTTTGGGGCCAGAAAGGTTTCATTGGAAGAAAAGCACACTGGAAGTCCTTTTTCTCGTTTTAATTTTCTCACATCCTTTCCAGAAAAAAGAGAGAAGCAGTGGTGGGCTTCAAATAATTTAACAACCAGTTCTGGCCAATAAATGGGGAAGAAATAAATGGAGGTAGGGACAGAGGTTATTTTCCTGGGCTCCAATATGACCGCAGATGGGGGCTGCAGCCAAGAAATCGAAAGAGGCTTGCTCCTCCTGGGGAGGAAAGCGATGGCAAATCTAGGCAGCGCACTCAAAAGCAGAGACAAAAGGGCGTAGAGCCAAGGCTGTGGTTTTCCCAGTGGCAATGCATAGCTGTGAAAGTTGGACTGTAAGGAAGGCTGAGCGCCAAAGAATGGAGGCCTTTGAACTCTGGGGCTGGAGGAGGAGACTCCTGCGAGTCCCTTGGATGGCAAGGCGATCCAATCGATCGGTCCTAGAGGAGATCAACCCTGGCTGCTCTTTAAAAGGCCAGACCCTGAAGACGAAACTCAAAAGACTTTGGCCACCCAATGAGAAGGAAGAAGAAGAGCTGAATGCTGGGAACGATGGAGGGCAAAGGAAGAAGAAGGCGACGGCAGAGAACGAGGGGGCTGGATGGAGTCACTGAAGCAGTCAGTGTGAGCTTAAATGGACTCACTAGAACAGCGGTTGCCAACTGGTGGGCCATGAGAAAATTTTGTTGGGCCGCAGAGAAATCTCACCCCCAGAGCAACCCCCCCAAAGCAATTAATCCAGGCTGCACAGAAACACAAGGCTGCACTGTCCACATGGCCCGTGGGAACCCTCCCCGCCCACTCACTCCTTACCTGGCAAACTTGCCTGCTAAATTGCTATTTTTCCTTTTTCCAACCATCATCTGTTCTGCTGTGCCGGGAGATTTAGATTAGCCAGGAAGCTGGAAATGGTTGGATTTGTTGCTTTCTAGCTAAGCACAGCCGAACCTCCCTTAGGACTGAAGGTTTTCTTGCAAGCAAATTCAGTGCAGGTTCACCTCAAGCAAATTTGAGAGACTAAGCTAGCTGATGGCAGGTAGACAGATCACTCATTGATTCTGTGAGCAACTCAATCTGCCTGCTTTGCCTGATTTTGGATAAAAGTTGCTTTTTAATAAAAAAAATCAATATTAACATACATGGTGTGTGGTAACTTAATTTTGTGAGTTTGCTTGCTAGCAAATTTTATGTGATAGACTGAGCTAGCCAATGGCAGATAGATAGATTTCTGAATGAATCTGTGATTCTGTGAGCAACGCAATCTGCCTGTCTGTTTTGCCTGATTTTGGGTAAAAGTTGCTCTTTTTTAAATAAAAAATTCAATATTTATATAAAAATTTATAATATTTACATACAAGCCATGCCCAGCCAGTCACATGACCACCAAGCCACATCCACAAATTAGGTCACGCCCACTGAACTAGTTAGTGGTCCCTGGGATCTAAAATTATGAGTTTGGTGGTCCCTGAGGTCCAAAAGGTTGGCGACTCCTGCACTAGAAGACCTCCAAGGTCCCTTCCAGCTCCTATTCTGATTCTGATTCATCCTATCTATCTATCTATCTATCTATCTATCTATCTATCTATCTATCTATCTATCTATCTATCTATCTATCTATCTATCTATCTATCTATCTATCTATCTATCTACCTACCTACCTATCTACCTACCTACCTACCTACCTACCTACCTACCATTTCTCTGTGTCTGTCATCTGATCTACCTACCTATTATCTATTTATCTGTCTGTCTGATCTATCAATCCATCCATCCATCTCTATCGCTGTGGTGGCGCAGTGGTTACAATGCAATACTGCAGGCTATTTCTGCTGACTGCCAGCTGCCAGTAATTTGGCAGTTCGATCTTGACCAAGGTTGACTCAGCCTTCCATCCTTTTGAGGACAGTAAAAGGAGGACCCAGATTGTTGGGGGGCAGGATGCTGACTCTATAAAACCACTTAGAGAGGGTTATAAAAGCTCTGTGAAGTGGTATAAAAGTCTAAAGTGCTCCAGCTATTGCTATCCACAAGAGTCAGCTCTTTTACCACGTTTTCCATCTCATTTAACAGGAACTGGTCTCTTCTTCCATCCTCGTTTTACCTGCCACTTTTTATTTAGTGTTTTACATGGTTTTTATGGTTTTAATTGTATGCTGTCCAAAGTCACTCAAGAGTGAAACGGGGGAGGGGGGGGTCTCTTAAGTTTGATAAATAAATTAAAAAATGAAACTGAAACACCATGCAGAAAAAATATATGTGCCTTTCATTGTAAGGAGGAGTCTTTCATCTTTATAAAGGCAAGAAAAGGGAGAGTGGAACTGACAGGGGGAAAAAAAGAGAGACTTCTAGCACTGATGAATGAATGAATGAATGAATGAATGAATGAATGAATGAATGAATGAATGAATGCTTTATTGGCCAAGTGTGACTGGATACACAAGGAATTTACCTAGGATGTTACCTAGTTGGGTCATGAAACATCTGCAAGGAAACAACCCAGCTCAAAGAGCAATAAGGACCCCATAAAAAAGACTTGGGAAAAGCACAGTCACCTTTCTGAGGGAGACCTTGAGATGTTTCCTGATTCGATGCCACCACAGGCGAGTGGTTGACTTGGTCTGTATTGGGATTAGAATTCTTTTTTGGCCAACTGGGATTGGACGGACAAGGAATTTGTCCTCGGCGCATAAGCTCTCAGTGATGGAGCGTTGATCTGTCATGGCATCTCCAGGTGAGATCCGGACAGGACTTCCTGGACAAGCAATGTGGACCAAGAACAAATATCCTGAAGGAGCTTCCTGTGTCCTTTGGAAGTCGCCTCCTGATTCAGAAACCTGAGGGCTGGACCTTTGCTCTGGGTTTCCGTGCCAATTTTGAAATAAGAATTTAGTCTCTGACAGCTACAGACCCATGGCTGTGCTCACTGGGCAAGGCAGAGATAAAGATTTGAGTTCTCTTGGGAGCTTGCATTTATTTGACTTCTTCTGCCTGTAGATGACAATAGAAATTCAGCAGCTTGTTCTGGGTGGTTTCCTTGCAGATGTTTTATTACCCAACTAGGTAATATCATCAATGCTAGAAGGAGAAAGAGAAGGAGGAGGAGGAGGAGGAGAATATGATCCTTGGTCTCTGAGCTTGGTGGTTTTCTTGCAGATATTTCGTTACCCAACTAGGTAGCATCATTTTTTCCCGAAAGCCATCACTCTGCTAAACAAATAATTTCCTCAACCCTGTTCTACTATTACAAAGTCTGCCCTATTACTGTTAACCTTCTCATCACTCCTTATCGCCCATCCCCTCCCACTTGTGACTGTAGGACTGTAACTTTGTCGCTTGTATCCTTACGATTTATATTGACTGTTTCCTAGTATGATTGGATTGCTTATTGTACCCTATGACTATCATTAAGTGTTGTATCTTTTGATTCTCGACTCCTGATGAATGTATCTTTTCTTTTATGTATACTGAGAGTATTTACACCAAGATAAATTCCTTGTGTGTTCAATCACACTTGGCCAATAAAGAATTCTATTCTATTCATCATTTATTCTATTCTATTCTATTCTATTCTATTCTATTCTATTCTATTCTATTCAGTGCTCAAAGGAAGAGGAGAGGAAGAGGAAGAAGAAGAAACAGGAAAAGGAGGAGAAGTAGGAGAAGGAGAAGAAGAAGAGGAAGAGGAAGAAAAGGAGTATGACAATATGATTCTGGGTGATCTATGAGCTTGGTGATTTTCTTTCAGATGTTTCATTGCCCAACTAGGTAACATCATCAGTGCTAGAAGGAGGAAGAGGAGGAGGAGGAGGAAGAGGGAGAGGAAAACAATGTTCTCTGAGTGTTCTCATCAATTTGTGCACAAACTTACTGCAGCAACCCTGAACAGCAGAAAAAAAGAAACAGAGCTTCGATGCAACATCTTCCAGTACAGTGGATATCCACACAACTTTATCAAAAAATGCCCGACTCAACCCAATACTGCACAACCAACACAAGCCCTAATTTTTTTAAAAAACAACAACACTGCCACGCATCATCTACTACTATAACCACTATTACAACATCTACTGCTACAACCACACTGAATCAGCGTAGCAGACAAGCCAACAACAGCCCTTCACCATAACCTAAGCAGACCAAAAGACACAGCAGAAGAACCATATTCTACAACATGCAGTGTAATGACTGCAACAACCATTATGTAGGACAAACAGGCAGAAGACTGGCAGGAGGCATCCAGGAACGCCAACTACATGAGGAAACCTGCTTTAATTTTACAACATATGCACAGACTTTTAACCATATGGCCCCTCCTGGACCAAGCCAAGTCCGAAAACGCCAGGGACTTCCTTAGAAGCCTGGCACCCAGACAAATCAGCCATCAACAGACACATAAACATAAACAGTATCTTTATACTATCCAAAAGGGCCCAAAAGGGAACAAAAACACTTCCCCACCAGCAATCAGCACCCAGATGAGCATAGATTAACTCCAAGGTTGACATTAGACTAGCAAGCAGACTTCAGACCAACATTTCCTGACGGTGAGAACCATCAACCAGTGGAACGGCTTTCTCTCCAGAAGTGGTAAATGTTCCAACGCTGGAAGCTTTGCAAGAAGAGATTGGGCAGCCATTTGTTTGTCTGAAGTGGTGTCATCTGAAATAATACGTTTGTGGGTCACCATGCAAAGCGATAAAACGTGTGGCAAAAAACAGCTCAGCTGTCAGGGCTTTTGCTGAGAGGAATCCTTTGGCCTGGTTACGAAACGGTTTATTTAATCTAACGTTTCAAGCGGGAAACCTTAGTCCCTGCCCTAATGGAAGGTCCTGCCTCACCAGTCTTCTCAAGAAAGCAGAACTCTTGAACCGGAAGCCATTTCGAAAGGAAACTTTTATTGGAAGATTGTGAGAGCCAGAGGATGTAGGTAGGAACTGAGGTTTCCCCGCTGGAAACAATTAGACCATTGCAAACAGAGCCCCTCCCCAAGTCCAGTCCATCATTCGAGCCAATCCCGAGGGGTTGAAGATGTTATGGGAAACTCCTGGCCGAGGTGGTGATAAACTGCTTGGTGACGCTGCTTGGTCTTCTCCAGAGACGAGATAAGGCAGCTGGCTCCAGGCACATTCCTTCTCCCCTCTCCTCCCAAGCTCCCAAAACTTACAGCAAACCAAAGCAAAGAATAGAAACAGAAACTCCACTCAAAGATACACCTCCCCGCAAACCTCTCCACTCCCACCAGAATGAGAAGCATCCTATAGGAATCTATGGGCCTGGCACATGGGATAGGGCAGTGTCGGCGAACCTTTTCGGCACTGAATGTCGAAACAGGAGTATGTGTACACGGGAGCGCCAGGAACTGGAAGAGCAGCTCCCTGTCTCACGCATGCGCACTGCACTGGCCACCTGGTCTTCTGGCATGCATGCGCGCACAAAGACCACCTGGCCTCGGGGATCACCTGAGTTGTGTAAATGGGTGTGTAGCCTTCTTGGAACTGACAACATCACCTACCTGCAGTCTACAACATGGCCTGTTCAGCAGTTCCAAGAAGGCTCCATCCCCATTTGCACAGGTGACCCTGAGGACACAGAGAAGCCTCCAAGTGACCTCAACCACTCTCTAAAACGAATGCAAATGACCAGCTGTCTTGAAAGGAATAGAAATCTTTCCCTTCCCCATCATCCAAGTCAGAGATGAAGAAGCTTCTTGGAGGAGAAGCGAAACGTTTTCCAAAAAAACAACAACCACCTGAAACAGCACATGACCTGAGGACACAGATAAGCCTGCAAGTGGCCTCAGCGACTCTCTAAAAAGGATGCAAATGACCAGCTTTGTCTGCAAGGGGTATAAATCCTTCCCTTTGCCACCACCCAGTCAGAAATGAAGAAACTTCTTGGAGGAGAAGCGAAACTTCTTCAAAGAAAAATCAGAAAGTGCATTTTGCCTCTTGGGAAAAAAAGAAAGAAAAGCACCTTTGGGATACCAAACTCAGAGAGCACCCAGGACCCTAAAAGGGAATTTGACCAAGAGGGAAATGCGTTGAATATCTGAAGCTCGGCCAGGGCCATTTGTCTGACATGGTACATAGGGTCTCCTGATGGGGAAGAAGGTTGGGGTAGAAGACCTGCAAAGTGGTCCCTCCCAACTCTGTTATTCTGCTCCTTGGGATCTAAATTTGCAGCCTTCCAAGGTCTGGACCGGCCCTCCAACCCGGATGTAGTGCAGGCAGGGCTCTCCAAAGCGAAAGGAAAAACATTAGCCAGGCAGCTCCTAAGTCTCTGCAGGCCATGCAGGAAAGTGAAAACACCACCCGCCCAGCCCTGGAACAAACTTTACTGCAGAAAGCAAAAAGGACATGAAGGGGGGAGGGCAGGAAGAGGCCAGCCTGTTGCAACACCAGGGCAGTGACGCTGCATTTCCCCATTTGTGCATGGAAGAGAGTTGCCAACGAAGGGAAGAGCCGAGTTGGCACCACAGCGAAACGAGAGCAGTGGGCATTTAAGGGAAGAGGGCGTTGCGGTCCGGATGAGACAAGGGGACTGGATTCCAGGGTGGCATCAAAGCTGTTCTCCCCGTCCTCTTTAAATTGAATGGCCCTATCGAACAAACTTCCATTCAGTTTGGGTTTGAAGTGGGTGTTGAAGCCTGTTTTTCTCGCCGAGCTGCCATTTAGGATATGGCACTTTAAAAAAAAAAAAAACCTTGGAAGATACTGGGAAAAAAAAGAATTTAAAAAAACAAATACGCAGATTTGCAAAGATGTAGAAACAAATAAAAGTTGTAATGGGCAGCCAGCACGGGTTGGTTGAAAACAGGCCGTGCCCAACGAATCTCATTTCATCCTTTGACAAAGTGACTAAATGAGTAGACCAGCAAAATGCTGTGGAGACAGTATACTTGGACTTCAATAAGGCATTCGACAAAGTAGAACACAATTTACTTCTTGATAAGCTAGAAAAACGTGGGATAGACTGCATCACCCCCAGATGGATTTGACACTGGCTAAAAAAAACTGCCTGAAAAGCTATAGGGCAGTGATGGCGAACTTTTTTCTTATGGTGTGCCAAAAGCGCGCACGTGCCGGCACCCACAATGCAATGCGCCTCCCCTTGCACATGCAACAACCCCCGCATCCCCTTACCTGCACTGTGCATGCGTGCGCCTCCCAACTGATTTTCAGTCCATTTGAGGCCTTTTTCGGCCACCCAGAGGCTCGAGGGAAGCCTCTGCAGCCTTGGGAGGCCGAAAAACGGGCCCGTTTTGGCACTTCCAGTATTTCCGGAAGGCCCATTTTTCGGCCTCCCAAGATTGCAGAGGCTTCCCTCAAGCCTCCAGAAGGGCAAAAAAAGGCCTCAAACAGGCCGAAAATCAGCTGGGAGGCAGGTGCATGCACAGTGCAGGTAAGTTTGGCTGGGGCTTGTGTGCCATAGGTTTGCCATCGCGGCTATAGGGTCCCCTGCTTGAACTGGGGGGGTGGGGTTGGACTAGAAGACCTCCAAGGTCCCTTCCAGCTCTATTCCGATTAAACCTCTTAACTCTTGTCTATCTGCCTCTTCTTAATTGCATGCTGAGAACAGTCATCCTAAACCATAAACGTTAAACCATAAACACCTTAAACCATGGGCGTGTCTGGCCAATTGAATCTCGGGTTAATAAGCAGAAGTAGGAGTGGGAGCCTTAGGCCCAAACGAGACTTGTTGCTCCCAATGTGTCCGTTTTCCTCATCCAGATGAAAACGAACTAAAATTCTGACTACAAAGAATGATTCAGCCACAAAAAGGAAGAAGAAGAAGAGAGTGTGATTATCTCAGTTTCCTGAGCCCGGCTTTGATGATTTGTGGTGGGGGCTGTGGGAGTGTCTCGTGAACAGATAAGCCATCCTCGCAGTCATACACGCTCTCATCGTTCACACAACTGAGAGTAGCTTTATCAGGAACCGCAGCAGCAAAAAGCACCATCAGCCTTCCTCCCCCTCCTCCTCTCGTCCGACTTTTCCTTGCATCACGTCAATCTGCGTCACGCCACGAAGGTCACTTCCAAATGTTTGCAAAGTGGCTCAAAACTCATCCACAGCTCGGTCCGTGCTGCAAATCCCGAAGCCAAAGGGGCTCGCCCTTTTTCCTGCTCCTCTCTGATTCAGTTTCAGAGAGACAGACAGACAGACAAGGATCAGCCCAGCATGCAATGGAAAAGGAAGGCCGGGTTCAGCTTATGTGAAATCTAATCTCTCCAACGCCGCCGAGTCGAGGGAGGAGGCAGCCACGGCAAGTCCTGGCAAGCCAAGCCAGACAGAAGTCAGCTCCAGCAGGAATGTCAGCCAGATTTGAAGAGTGCTGGCATTTGAGAGGGGAGGGGATGTTTTAAATAGATCGGGGCGGCTCTGGCCAAGACCCCTGGGCTGCCTGGAAGGAATTCCACCAGGATCTGCCAACCTGATTTCCCAACCTCCCTTCAAGAGAAGCCAGGTGGCAAAAAGGCCAGAAATGCGAAAAAAGTCCCTGCCACAAACAGCAAGCTAAGAATGCCGGAGGATTTCTTTCTTTCTTTCTTTCTTTCTTTCTTTCTTTCTTTCTTTCTTTCTTTCTTTTTTTTTCTTTCTTTCTTTCTTTCTTTCTTTCTTTCTTTCTTTCTTTCTTTCTTTCCTCTTCCTATTCCCTCCCTACTTCCTCCTTCCTTCCCTTCCTTTTCTTTCTTTTTCTTTATTCCCTTCCTCTTCCTATCCCCTACCTGTCTTCCTTCCTGCCTACCTGCTTTCCCTCCCTCCCTCCCTCCCTCCCTCCCTCCCTCTTTCTTTCTTTCTTTCTTTCTTTCTTTCTTTCTTTCTTTCTTTCTTTCTTTCTTTCTTTCTTTCTTTCTTTCTTTCTTTCTTTCTTTCTTTCTTTCTTTCTTTCTTTCCTCCCTACTCCCTCCTTCCTTCCCCTTTCTTTTCTGTTCTTTCTTTCTCTTTCTTCCCTTTTTCTTTCTATCCCCTACCTTCCTTCATGACTACCTGCTTTCCCTCCCTACCCTTTCTTTCTTCTTTCTTTCTTTCTTTCTTTCTTTCTTTCTTTCTTATCTCCCTTCTTTCTCCCTCCCTCCCTATTTCTTTGCTTCCTTTCTCTCCCTATCTCCTTCCTTCCATCCTTCCCCTATCCAAAGACCATTAAATAAATAAATAAATAAATAAATAAATAAATATCCCCTTCCTCTTTCTTTCTTTCTCTCTCTCTCTCTCTTTCTTTCCTCCCTCCCTCCCAACACAACACACCAGAGTGAGCCCTAGCCAGAAAGCAAGGAGGTCCCTTGACAGCTCGCACCTTCAACCACCATGTGTGTCATTTCCCTAACAACCCAAACTGGATTCCCGGCAGCAGACGTTCCCCGTGGGAGGATGCCCCCCACCCCAGGCTGCCACTCAAAGTCCCCCCCTCCCCGTCCCTTTGCCACCCATCCTAATGAACGGAAGCAAGAAGGGGACAAGGCAGAGAACCCCACCCACCCCCATCCCCAAAATGAACCAGGGCTATGGGAGCCCAGGAGTGGCATGGAGCAAAAGAGTTTGGGAAAAAATATTAAGAATTTCCCACGCTCAGCAACTTTTAAGATGGGCCGACTTCAACTCCCAGAATTCCCCGGCCAGCTGGGCCAGGGAATTCTGGGAGTTGAAGTCGGCCCATCTTAAAAGTTGCTGAGCGTGGGAAACACCGTCCAGGGAGCCCCCCAAACTCAGTTTAACCGCCCCTAGACCAAAATAATAGAGTGGGGGGACCCTGAGCCAGGCCCTCCTGTAGGGAAAGCTTGCAAATAAGGGTTGGGGGGCAGGAAATGGGGAGTCCCTGGTCCCCGGGTAGGGTGGGGTGTCTGCAGCCCTCCCCAAGGGCTCCACCTGCACCTCGACCGCCCGTTGCTTCTCGGGGCCAACTTGCTCCGGAGTCACTCCGGATTAACGCGGCCTCCTACCCCCCGCTCCCCCCTGCGCCGCCGCTCCCCAAACATCCCGGAACTCCTGTCCGGCTCCGAAGCGCTTCGAGTCCCGGCCGCGGAGCCCTTCCGGCGGCTTACCTGGCCTCCCCGAGGCTCCGGGGCTCCCCGAGGGGCTGCGCTGGGTTCCGGCGGCCGGGGGTGCAGGCGGCGCCGGCGGCGGCTCCCGTTGGCAAGTAACCGTCTCCAGGGCTACGGTCACTATGGCGCCTCCTCGCGCGGGGGTTTCGAGGCAACTGTTGCTAGCCTGCCCCGTGACGTCAGCGGGCACGCCCCTCCCGGGCGGCCCCGACCCTTCGGCTCGCTCCGATTGGGCGGCTGTCATAAGGCGGGGCGGGGGGCGGAAGAGAGGAGGAGGGGCCGGCGGTTGGCGCGCGTTTTGGCGCCAAAGCGCCTGAGGAGAATGCGGGAGGGAGGGGGGGAGTAGGGGCGGGTGCCGAGGGCCTCTGGGCATGTGCAGAGCGCCTAAGGGGGAGCGAACCCCCCCTTGCGCGAGAAATAGAGCTGCTTTTGCAGCGCCCTCTCGAGCTTTTTTGTGTGTGAGGGGGTGCATGTTGAGCCATGTTATCCATTCCGCTGGGGATGATGGGACTTCATGTCTATGGAGGTTCTCTGTTGTCCCATAGGTGCTTTGTTTTCAAGAGGCAACTGGACTTTTTTTGTTGTTTCCTTAAAGAGGTTTCGCTTCTCATCTGAGAAGCTTCTTCCGCTCTATAAGACAGTCAGAGCCGAAGATGCTTTTCTGAGGAGAAGCGAAATGTCTTCAAAGGACCCCCCCCCCCAAAGTCCGATTGCTTCTTTCAAAAAAGCAGCTTTGGAATGGATTCTGTCATGGTTATGTAGTGAATATTGGAGGGGGTGACCCTTGCAGAGCTGTACGCAGCGGAATTTCATTTTAAGATATGCCGATTAGTGTACATTCAATGTGACAATCAAGTTTTTGTTTAGTGGCGTTGCCACTTTGAACGGTCATTAAATGCTTCCCCGCTTCACAGTACTTTATAGCAGGGGTCGCCAACCTTTTGGACCTCAGGGCCCACCAAACTCATAATTTTAAATCCCGCGGACCAGAGACCCTGGGAAAATCCTCCCCAAAAGCCTGCAGGAAAATCCCCCACCCCGTTTTCCTACCGATCGATCGTTCTTTATTTGGGATCGCAGGATACCGTCTCCAGCTCCATCCTCAGAGGGGGAGAGAGAGAGAGAGAGAAAGAGAGACTTTTGGCTTCATGCAAGGAAAGCAGAAGCAGCAGAAAAACTTCTTCAGCTTTGCCAGCAAAGAAAAACGGCAGGCTGTGTTTAAATTCCCTCTTAAGGGGGGTGGGGGGTGGGTTATGACCCATTTCTATGGAGATGGCTCATCCTAAAGAATTTAGGACTGTTGCCTGGAGACCACCGTCATAAACTTGGGTAGAAGTGGACCTCTTTATGACTCTCTTTCCTCCCGATAAACGGAGGGAAATCAACTTTGATTCTGGTGACTGGAGGCAAGAAATAGCACAGCTTTCAAACCATTCTGTCTCTTTTGCAAAACAGTCATTGAGGCAACAGAGAGAAACCGCAGAATACAAAGAGAGCCAGCAAGGACGTTACTTGTTTGTCTCTTGTGAATGGGGGAAATTCTGGCCACTTCCAGTAATTCAAACAGGCTTTTTTTAACTTCCTTGCTCCGGGAGATATACAGAGCGAATGCAGGGTTTAAATCCTTCCTCTTTACTTTCCTAGGATATCAGATTTACAATATACTTTCACTCTTTCACAGGCAATCTGATTAATCTATATCTGCACTTTGGGAGTTCCGATTACCCTGTATTAATTTACTATGGGAGTTCCGATTTAACTGTATTTTTACTTCATAGGAATTCAGATAAAACTGTATTTTTACTTTGGGATTTCCTATGAAGATTAAAATCCCACAGTAAAAATGCAGTTTTATCTGAACTCCTATTAAGGGTAAGTCCCATCTCCTCTTAAGCAAAGTAAAAATACAATTAAATCAGAACTCCCAAAGTGAAGATATAAGTTAATCAGTGCCCGTGAAAGAGTGAAAGTATTGTAAATCTGTGTATGTATGTAACTGGAAGATGGTTTTATGTTTTGTTTGTATGTTTGTCTAAAAATAAAAATTCTTATTAAAAAAAAGTCTTTCTTTCTCTCCCACAAACTCTGCCAGAAATGAGTCTTTGTGAGACTTGTTGCACCGGCACAGCCTGTTGGAGCAAGAGGCCTTGCAGGGTCCCAAAGACTCATTTCTGGCAAAGTTTGGAGGAGAGAAAGAAAGACTTCGGCTGCTTTCCTTGCGTGCAGCCAAAAGCAGCAGAAGAAAGGAGCAGCCTGGTGGCCAGGCCAGGCGAATGGGGTGTGTGGGGCAAGGTCCCCCTTCCCCTTACTACCTCGTGTTGTTCGCAATGCAAGCGACGCAAGTCTTGTGCTCCTGTGGGCCACGTGGGCGGGGCAGCCTTGTGTTCCTGCACAGCCTGGATTAATCGCTTTGGGGGGGGGGTGACATTTCTCTGCAGAGCACCAACATTTTCTCGCGGACCACCAGTAGTCCCCGGTCCACTGGTTGGCGACCACTGCTTTAAAGCCTTCTGCCTGTCCCATTAACCATGGTTTTGTGGGGCTGGTGGTGCTTTACGCCCTGCAAGACCCATGGGGAGCAGCCCCCCCGAGAGGAACTTTGCAGCCAGGTCCAACTTAGCCTGCCACAACACTCCTGCGGGGCTGTGTTAGCTGCAGAGAGACGCTCACCCAGAACACCCTTGAGCAAGGGTCTTCCACCTTGGCAAAGTTTAAGATTTGTGGACTTCTACTCCCAGAATTCCAGAACTAACATGACTGGAAGAGGAATTCTGGGAGTTGAACTCCGCAAGGCTTAAAGCTGTCAAGTTTGAAGGCCCCTGCCCTTGAAAGACGCTACAAAAAAACCCACTCAAGACCGGTTTTGAGTTTGCATCCTGTTTTTAATTCTGAAATATTTTCCTGACATGATTCGAAAGGGCCTTAGACAAACCTGGGACCACATAAAGAACAGCAGGCCCTGAAACAGGCAGGTGGAAAAATTTGCAGAATTTCTACTTAAAATGTCTTTTTTCCCCCCACCCACCCCTGGCTTTTGCGTCCCGATTTCCTGGGACTCCACTTAGAGAAGCTGGAAGATCAAGAAGCCGGACCCCCAAATTTGAGGCAACGCTAAGTCAGGGAAGACGAACTTCAAAGCTCACCATAACATAACCACGTTTGCAAGGAAAAGGTGAGTCTGAAAAACTCTAAGCCAACATCTGCATATTTTGCAAAATATATATATATATATTTACTTAACAGACCTTGTTACAATATGTGGTGTCCATCCCAGCTTTGAATGGCCTTTAAGAAAAGATACTCCTAATAAAAATGGACACATTCATCACATTTGATTCCTTAAGACAGGTTTCCTTCATGCCCAATTCATAAATTACAGGGAACTCCTATTATCACATTTACAGGGAGAAGAAATACGAAAACAGAGCAACCTTATTAACCTTTATCAAATATGCCCCCTCCCCTCATGTTTATACTAGAAGCTAAAAGTGATTTGGTTTATCTCACGCTATTAAAAATTATAATCCATGATTGCACCCAGCGCATCTTTTAAGACACTCCCGTTTGCTCAATTCAACGTTAAACATTACCAAACAACATTAAATAAGCCCCTCTTTGCACAGAAAAGCAGCTCCAGCTCACAAGGATACATTTTTTGGCTCTTCTACACATTTTGGTTTTTGAATCCAGAGCAGTACTTGCAATTTTATACAGATTTAATGGGAGTAGGCACAGCTGAGCAGCTTAAGACACACCCCAATCCCGATATAACCCGGCTGAAATTTGTAAGTTTTAGGTTTGTGCAGAACAAGTGCAAGGTTAAACTTTGGTTGAACCCTAAGTTCAAGTCGGAGGCTTATCCAGGTTCCCAAATGTGTTCCCAGGACACTTGTGAGCAAGGTAAGGGAGACTTCTGCCCATTCCTTCCTTCCCCACTGGGAAATTGGTCCCCTGGCACAAGAGGGGCCCCAAGATCTGCTCTCAAATTGAACCTTGCTATGTAAACACCCCACCCCACCCCAGGTAAAAACAGTGAGAAGGCTTTTAAGTGTGCCAGGCTTCCTTGCAGGAACAAATGTTGCCGCCGTGTGTGCAGCAGGGACACCAGCCGCCTGTGGAAGGAGAAAAAGTGCCCCCTGCAAAGACTCGCCCAACGAGCTACCCCATGGCACCGCAAGAACACACAGTGTTCACCCAGCCTGTGGCATCGCTGCAATGTTTTCCTTTGGTTCACTAGAGGACTCCCATCCCACCCTTGAAGAAAGAAAGAGAGAGAAAGAAAGAAAAAGGAAGAGAAACGGAGGGAGGGAGGAAGAAGAAAGGAACGAAAAAAGACAGAAAGGGAGAGGGAGGGAAGAAAAAAAAGACAGACAGAAAGAAGAAAAAAGGGAGAAGGGAGAAAGAAGGAAAAAAGACAGAAAGAAAGAGTGGAAGGGAGGAAGAAGGGAGGGAGGAAGAAGGAAGGAAAAAAGAAAGAAAAAGTGGGAGGGAGGAAAAAAAACAGAAAGATAGTCAGAAAGAAAGAGGTTGGGAGGGAGGAAAAAAGGAAAGAAAGAAAAGAGAGAGAGAGAAACCCTGAGGTTGGTACATTCATTTCAGGAAGAGGGACCCTGGGGTCAAAACAGCCGGCGAGGGTCTTCCAGCGGAGGCTTCCCACCGGCACAGCCAGAGCCCGAAGTGCAGAGGAGCCTCCTGCTTTGGGGGAAGGCAAGAGAAGACGACGCCTTTATTGGGAAAAAACCTCGTTTATCCAGAGGGGCTCCGGGAAAGATGCTGCTGCACTTTGGACAGAGGCCGGCGGAGAGGCGGGCATCCTGGTTAGAAATTCGGCGTTTCTGAGTAGAGCTGTTGGATCTGTTCTTCATACATCTTGCTTACCACAGGCCTCTTCAGCTTCATGGTTGGCCCTGGGAGGCAGACACATTGGGGGGGAGGGGTGTCACATTAGTGCCAAAAACCCCCCCCCATCCCCCTTTCAACTTTTTCCCAAAGCTGTGCAGAGCGAGATCCAGAGGAGGTGGGAGGAAGGATACTTCTTGCTCCCTTAACCCCATGAGGAGCAGGCTTACCAGCCCCCTCCCCAGGTGGATGCTGCCCTCACACTGGACAACCCGGAGTAGGAGCCTCATTGGCGTTGCCCCAACGGACGGACGCAACTTTCCTGAGGTCGCCTTAAAACCTTTGAGGAAACCCCCAAGGGTAAGATTCCACCCTGGAGCAATGCAACCACTCCACTTGGAAAGGGGAGCAGAGGCTGCTTCTCTCTTTCAATTTAGCATCTCGGAGGACACAGGTTACGGGAGCGTGCAGGTGCCGAAAAGGCACCGAGTGCCAAAACATACACGCGGACCCCGGAAACTAGAAGAGCAGTTCCCGGCGCACGCAGGCACAACAGCCCCTGGTCTTCCAGCTTCTAACACGCATGTGTGTGTGAAGACCAGCTAGCTGGCCGGTTTCTAACACGTATGCATGCGCCCACGAGCTGGTCTTCATGCGCACTGGCCAGCTGGTCTTTGCACGTGTATGTGTGTTAGAAACCGGAAAACCCAGTGACTGGCGCGCAGGCACACACCGGGAGCTGCTCTTCCGGTTTCCCGCACTCCCGCATGCGCGAAGACCAGCTGGCCAGCACACACCGGAACCCGGAAGAGCAACATGGCTGGCGTGCCCGGAGAGATGGCTCTGCGTGCCACTTCTGGCCCACTCACCATCCTGGGGTTAGGACCAGGACGTTGAAACCATGCCCGCCACCCGCAGGCCCTTTCCCCTGGTCAAAAAAGCCTTACCAAGCTCGCCACTCTGGACGGAGAAGTCCTTGTTCAGGAGGAGCCACTTCTGGATTTTCTGAGCGTTGGAGGTGGCGTGATCGTTGACCTTCATGACCCCCTTCTGGATGGCGGTGTACACAGCCAAGTCTTTGTTCCCCACGATGTCGGAGACCTTGGTGGATTTGCTGCCCAGCTTCTGGCAAAACTGCACGGCTTCGGGCGTCAGCTCGTCTTCCGAGAGTCCCGTTTCCAAGTTCATCTTGCTCTAGGGAAGCAGAGGAGCGGCGTTGGGGCGGCCATAAGAAGGCGTGCAGTGCCACCCTCTGGCGGCCGCTGGCTCTGCCCCGGCGTTTTTCCCAGGAGCAGGTAGCCGAGGCAGGTTGTGTGGGCATTCAGACAACGTGGAGAACAAGACAACGAGGAGTTTGTACTTCAAGCCAGAGGCCAGTAACGTTTGCCCCCTTGGAGACCGTTGCTGGACCCGCGGCAGGAACCACCTCATCCTTTCCCAACAGTGGTGGAGCACAGAAGGGGAGGAGGACTTTCTTCCTGCCTCCCCCTCCCCCTCCCCATAGCATAGGATCAGCCCCATCCTAAGCTAAGCGACTCCTCGGGAGCATTTGGGACTTCAATAACCAAACATCAGAAGACTTAAATTGTCTGCAGAAGGACAGGATTCTTGGAAGAGCGAACTCCCCGCTGTTGCAGCTTTCAATTCAAGATCCTAGTCCTCAAGCTTTCAACTCCGGAAGAATTCTGAAAGGTGGACTTGTTTTGCTTGGAACTGATACCCACAATGCCTTTCCGAAAGGGGTGGCACCCCCCCCCCCCCAGATCAACCTTCTAGATGGAGCGGTGTTTCTCCACTTTGGCCACTTTAAGATGGCTGGACTTCAACTCCCAGCCTTCCCCGATTCAGCCAATTCCCACCCATCTTAAAACAGCAAATCTGGCAAACACATTGGGGAAGCCCAATACTAGCAACAGAGTTGGAAGGGACCTTGGAGGTCCTCTAGTCCAACCCCCCACCCAAGCAGGAAACACCATTTCTGATCAATGGCAGCCTAGCCTCTTCTTGAAAGCCTCCAGGGAGGAAGCTCTCACAAACTTCCATTGGTTGATTGTTCTCCCTGTCAGAAAGTTTCTCCTTATTTCCAGGTTGAATCTCTCCTTAATCAGTTTCCATCCATTGTTCCTTGTCTGGCCTTTGGGTGCCTTGGAGAATAGCTTGACCCCCTTCCTCCTCTCTGGGGCAGCCCCTCCTCAAATACTGGAAGCCTGCTCTCCTGTCTCCCCTGGTCCTTCTCTTCCCTAGACTAGCCATGCTTGATTCCTGCAATCAGTTCATCTTATGTTTGAGCCTCCAGTCTCCTCATCACCCTGGTTGCTCTTCTCTGCACTCTTTCTAGAGTCCCAACATCTTTTTTACAGTGTGGTGACCAAAACTGGATGCAATACTCTAGGTGTGGCCTTACTAAGGCTTTACAGCGGGGTGGTAGTAATACTTCACATAATTTTGATTCTGTGCCTCTGTATATACAACCAAGGATTGCATTAGGTTTTTTGGCTGCTGCCGCACACGGCTGGCTCATATTGAAGGGGTCGCCCACTAGGATTCCAAGGTTTCTCTCACAGTTACTGTACTTGTCCCTTTGGCTTTTTCCTGCCCAGGTGTAAAACCTTCCTTTTGTCTACCTTAAATGTCATGCTGTTGGATAGGGCCCATTCTTCACTTCCACCAAGGTCTTTTTTGGCTCCTGAGCTTGTCATCTGGGGGTTATTCCTGCCTGTTTAGCGTCACCTGCAAATTTGACGAGTTCCCCTTCTATCCCCTCATCGATGTTGTTTATGAAGAATTGGGATCCTTAAAGATCTGATGGGGGTGGGAATGGCAACCCCATGAGTTCGTCTCCCCCACCCTCTGGGTCCCACGGGGGGTGGGGGGGGGTGCCTAAGGGAGGCAGGAGAAAACCCGGCACTCACCTTAAGGGTCATCAGCATGACGAGATATTTGGCTTTGTCTCCCACCAACATGACATTGCTGAGAATGGGGACTGCCTCCTTGACAGCGTCTTCAATCGGGATTGGGGGAATATTCTCTCCCCCCGCGGTGATGATTAGCTCTGGAACAGAAATGGCGAAGTCCTGGGCATCAGAACCCCTCCAAGAAAGGCTACTCGGTTGGTTCACGCTTGCAGTCCGTGGGGTAACTGCGGAAACCGGTAACCCTTACCTTCCAATCATTCCTTAAGTGACCACTCCAAATTGCAATGGCCCTGGAGAAATGACTAATTTTCCCTCTTACAACCAAGGTCACTTTATCAAAATCCAGGAACTCGGCTTCGGATAGTCCCGAAGTTGCTTTTCCAAGAGGCAACTGGACTTCCTTTTTCTTTGAAGATGTTTCACTCCTCATCCAAGAAGCTTCTTCAGCTCTGACTGGATGGTGGGGAATGGAAGTCTGTAGGGATTCTCGGTCATCCAGGTCCTGGTTGTCCCAAAAATGCCTTTTTTTTTTTTCAGGAGGCAACTGGACTTCGTTTTTTTTCTTTGAAGACATTTCACTCCTCATCCAAGAAGCTTCTTCAGCTCTGACTTCCCAAACATCCAGTAAGAGCTGAAGAAGCTTCTTGGATGAGAAGTGAAACAAAGAAAAAAACAAAAATCCAAGAAAATCCAGTTGCCTCCCGAAAAAGCCCCTTTGGGGAATGGAAGGATTTATATTCCTTGCAAATGGTCCAAGCTGGTTGTTTGTATTCTTTGAGAGGGTCGTTGAGGCTGCTTGGAGGTTTATCTGTCTCCTCAGGGTCCTCAGTGTTGTAGGCCGGAGATAGATGATGTCCTCAGCAGTTCCAAGAAGGCTCCACACCCATCTGCTCCACTCAGGTGACCCTGAGGACACAGACAAACCTCCAGGTGGCCTCAACGACTCTCTAAAAGGATGCAAATGACCAGCTGTCTGCAAGGAGTATCAATCCTTCCATTCCCCACCATTCAGAGCTGAAGAAGCTTCTTGGATGAGAAGTGAAACGTCTTCAACAGAAAAAATGGAAGTCCAGCTGCCTCTTGAGAAAAAAGCACCTTTGGGACAACCAAGACTGGATGGCTGAGAGAATCTCTATAGATACTTGGCTACAGGTATGTATTTGTGATGGTTGCAGCATCCCACGGACATGGAATCACCCTTTGTGGCCTTCCCTGGAGACTTTCTCTCGTGACCCAGGGGACTGGATTACCTTTGATCCTCCCCGTGATGTACAGGAAGCCATCCTCATCGTGCTGGCCCAGATCCCCGGAATGGAGCCAGCCCTCGCCGTCAATTGCTTCTTTTGTTTTGTCTTCCATGTTCAGATAGCCCATAAAGACATGGCGCCCGGCAAAGCACACCTCGCCAATTCCTTCCTGGTCTGGCTTGAAAAACATTGTCTGGCAGCCTGTAATCTCCTTGCCGCAGCTGGAGTGGGAGGGAAAAGGGTCAAGCAAAGGGTCAAGGGCTGGCGAGCATGGCCCACACCCGGACTGCCCATTGCCGCGAAGCAGAGCAGAGTCTCCACTCTCACAATGTGGGCGGGGTGTACAAAAGAAAACCTTAAGAGATTCTTGGTTAGCAGAACAACACATCCTGATTTAACAGTCTCCAGTTCAGCGACGCTTGGATACAACAGACAATCTGTGTACAGTGTCTGATTTAACAGGCATTCCCTCCCCATCAGTCCGTTAAATCGAGAGTTTAGCTGAATAACAAGAGTTGAGGGCTCCTTGCTGTTCTTTGAGCTTGCTTGTTTTTTTGCAGATGTTAACTAGGTAACGCTATCAATGCTAGGTAACAAGAGTTGGAAGGGACCTTGGAGGTCTTCTAGTCCAACTCCCTGCTCAGGCCGGACATCTTGCTACACTGAATTTCCAACACGGCCACCCAAACGTTTACAACTTTTTTGATATTTCCCCTATTTTACTCAGAACTTGGTCCATTCAGGTTTTTTTTTTTTTTTCTAATTTCCTTTCTGCTCTCTCTCTCTCGCCAACCGTAAAAATGCAAGAGGCTCATGTTAACAGCTCACCAACGCCACACTTGAAATCTAGACTTTCGGAGTGTTTGCACAACAAACCCAACCATCTGCTCGCAACCCCTAACACTTGGCGGCGAGCTTTCACATCTCAGCCAGAAATTTCAGCACAACACAGACCGTCATGCCAGGGAACCCAACTCCAAACGGCTGTGGGAATTTTCCTCCGACTTGTTCATCTGGGCACGCCGCAATCTCCTCCATCTGGGAAATTTAAATTTTTGCAAGGGACACGTGGGAGCCAATTCATCCAGGAACTCAAAGAGATTCCTAAATAAGAAAAACCTTCAAGTTTCTTCCCAGCTGGAAGTGAAATACAGGTCATCCTCAACTTATAACGAGTCACATAGTGGCCATTTGAAGTTACGGCAGATTCCCTATTTACGACCTGGTTACAAATTCATGATGGCACACCTCCCCTCCATGGCCATGTGATTCTATCTTGGGCCTTGGGCAACTGACCTGCAATTAATCTTTTTTTTTTGAGGAAAATTGGCATCTGTTTCTAGTTTTCGGCAAAAATGCCCCCCAAACAATAGCTCTGCTTAATGACCGCAATATTCATTTAACAACTGCTGCAAAAAAGGGTCATAAAATCAGCTTCTGATGTGACGCCATGCTTTCTTTTCCAATCATCGTGGGCAGGCTACAGTTCGTTTAGTGACTGTTTAAATTTGCAACAGCATTTTAAAAAGTGACTTACGACCATTTTTCATACTTATGACCATTGGAGCATCCCCATGGTCACATGATCAAAATCTGGACACTTGGCAACGGATTCATATTTATGACGGCTGCAGTGTCCCGAGGTCCACATGATCCCCTTTGGTGACCTTCTGGCAAGCAAAGTTGATGGGGAAACCGGATTCACTTAGCAACTTAACAGCTGCAGTGATCCACTTAGCAACTGTGGCAAGAATGGTCGTAAAATGGGGCAAACTCACAACAAGCGCTTTACTTAGTAACAGAAATTTTGGGCTCAACTGTGGATGAGAATCGTGGTGGCACAGTGGTTAGAATGCAGTACTGTAGGCTACTTTTGCTGACTTCCTGCAGTTTGGCAGTTCAATCCTGAACGGATCAAGGTTGAGTCAGCCTTCCATCCTTTCAAGGTCAGTAAAATGAGGACCCAGATTGTTGGAGGCAAGAGGCTGACTCTGTAAACTGCTAAGAGAGGGCTGTAAAAAGGATTATGAAGCGATATATAAGTCTAAGTGCTATTGCTATGGTGGTAAGTCAAGTTTTGACTCTACCTTGACATCCTGTACGATGTTGGATACGAAACAGTGTGAGGGCCCGAACTTTCGCTCATGCCGTAGAGCTCGTAGACCACAATGTCCAGGCTCAGGAAAAACTCCAAGGTGTCCTTCGTGATGGGGGCCGCCCCCGTGTAACATTTGGTGCAGCGGTCCAAACCCAGCGCTTTCCGGACCTTTTTATAAACCAGCGCCCTCGCCAGCCGGTAGTTCATCGGGAGCTCAGCAGACCTGCAGGAAAAATATGCGTGAGGCTGGGAGTGAAACAAGACCCCTTCTCTGCAAGGGTTCCCCCCTCCCACCACACACAAGTGTGACAACAGGTGTTTATTCAAACAAGTCTTCGGAAAGCATTCCAGTTGCACAGGTCCGGATTCCGAGCTCTCTACGGCAAGAGTCACCGTAGTGTAACCGAGCCCAGCGGGCACACATAAAGTCCAGGAAAACAGCCCAAGATTCGAACGGATCAGGATACACCGCGCGAGCACACAAGACACGAAATTGGACACATTGCTCCAGCAATATGCAAATCCCCGAGGCGGGATTAAGTAGGCGATGCCAGTGCGGCGCTTCATGAGAGGTGAGGTTGCCTCCTCACATGTAGTCTAGCCGACCAGTGTTGTACCTGCCTCCTGTCCTACGTGTCCTCGGATCGGGAGGAGATGGTAGACTCTACCTCCTCCTCACTGCTAGTGGGCATCAGCTGGGACCCTCCTGGCCAACTCGCCTGGCCCTGTCGCTGGTCCGATTGACCCCACCCAGCCTGCTCCATCAGGATAGCACTCTCCGACCGCCGATCCTGACCAACGCTAGACTCGGTGCCTTCCTCTGCAGACTCAAGTTCGCCTTCCTCCCCTGAACTGAAGTGTCGGGGTGGGGGAACCCTAACAGGGGCTGAGAAGACACCCGGCCACTTGGGATGGTCAAATCGCAACAAGATGGTTGTCTGGATTCCAGGAAGCAAACTTGAACAGGGGCACAAAGACCCCAAAGGGCAGGAGAATCCTGACAGCCTGCCTGGGAAAGCGAGGAAGCCCGGAATTGCAAAGGGTGTGTGTGTGATTATTTACAAGTAGTTCTTGACTTACAACAGTTTTTGTTTAGTGACCGTTCGAAGTTCCAACAGCCTTGAAAATAGTTTTGCGCACTTATGACCATTACAGCATCCCCATGATTATTTGATCAAAGTTCAGACACTTGACAACTGACTCATACTTATGACAGTGGCAGCGGCCCTCTTTGGCAACCTTCTGACAAGCAAGCTCAACAGGGAAGCCAGATTCACTTAATGACCCTACTACTATCTTAACAACTGCAAGGACTCCCTTAACAACCATGGCAAGAGAGGTCGTAAAATGGGGCAAAGCTCATTTAAAACAAGCGTCTCACGTAGCAACATAAATTCTGGCCTCCATTGTGGTCGTAAGCTGAGGACTGCTGGTACAAGCTTGGAAGTGGTTCGCTTAGGCAGGCCAGTATTTCCCAACCTTACCCACTCAAAGGAAAGTCCCCAGCAGGTAGTCCTTGACTTATGACTGGTTGCTTAGCAATCATTTGAAGTTATGACAGAAAACCCGCCCCCCCCCCCGCCCCCAAAAAAGGTACTTAAGAATCCAGGAATCCTGACGGCCGCCTCCCCTTGGTAGTCATGTGACTAAATTTTGGTCACTTGGCCACTAGTCCAAATTCATAGCCATTTGCAGTGTCCGGTCACATGACGATTTGTGACATTTTTGTTGAAAAGTGGTGTTTAGTGTCCGGTTTTCAGCAAAACAAACACCCCACGATCACCGCATCTGCTTAATGACTGCAGTTTCATTTAACAACCACGCCAATTTGTTTCATGAGTGCTGCGGAAATAAAGGGTGTAAAAAATCGGGTCGGGGCATGTGATGACCCACTTTACAAACAGCATGGCGCCGTTATGGTCATTAAGTCGAGGACTACCTATAAAGCATTCTTACATGTTTTTTTTTTTTTTTAAAAGTCTCTTCCTAATCCACGTTTCTCTCAGCCAGTGATGATATGCTGCCGGTTCACACCGGTTTAGCGATCTGGTTGCGTCAGCCAGCAGTTGGCCCTGTCCACTCGCTGTTGCCCTTTCCTGTCCTATATTTCCTTTGTTTGCAGCTCAGCTGATAGGTGCGGCCATCGTGCTTCAGCTGCTTTACTCACCAGCGCTGATGGTAAGGTAAGATTTAATACAACACTCCACACACGCTCCCCAGAACCAGTAGTCAAACATTTTGAATTCCACCACTGCCCTCAGCCCGATTCTCCGTTTTTGTTTCTAACCCAAGGGCAGGGAAGGTGTCACGTTGCAGGACTTTGTGATCCCGTCTCTTATTTCCACAACAAACGTCATCAAGGCAAAGAGAAAAAGTCGGTTTCGCTTTTGTGAAAAATACAAAGGAAACGACTTTATATTCCCAAGGAGGAACAAAGCGCTTCGTGTTATCTCAGGCGTGGAACAAAACTGAGTTTTCTCCACCCTTAGCAACTTTTCAGGTGTATAAACCTTTCGACGCCCAGGATTTCCCGGCCAGCCAGCCATCATACGGGAAATACTGAAATACAGGCAGTCCTCGACTTAACAACCACAACAGTTCGGTCATTAAGCAAGACAGTCCTTGCCACAGTTAACAAAGCACTATGGTTAAGTTAGCCACATGGTGGTTCAGCGAAGCCAGTCTTCCCCCATGGACTTCGCTAGTCAGGAGGTCTCTAAAAGGGGATTGTGTGACATGCTGCAACTGTTGTAAGTGTGAAGAAGTTGCCAAACGTCCGAATTTTGATCCCGTTGCAACGGGGAAGATCGCAACGGTTGTAAGGGTGAAAAACCGGCCGTAAGCCACTTCTTCTGGATGCCTAACAGTCAGCTTTGGAAACCATATTGAGATCCGATGCTCCCACACTGCCACAATTGAGCCTGGGAAAGTGGGAGGGGGGAATTCATTGGAATAGATCTAGTTAGACAAAATAAAATCCTTTTTCTGACTCAAGGTCAGGTTGTGTTGCGCATAAGTGAGGGCAAGACTCAAGTTGGGACGGATGGTGATTGGACGATGTGATGTGGTGATGGATGTAGGGGATGGATTTGTAGTTTTTACTTATTGCAAGGAAGCAATTCGGGATCCCCCAGTTGTGCCAGTTGACTATCCAAATAAACGGAAGGTTTGAGAGAGATCTGTCTCAGTGTTGGAAGGGAGGGCTGCTGGAACGCTGACACAGAGTGTCCGCAACAGGTCCTGCTGGGACACGGGCAAGGAGGGGGCTGCAGAACCAGGGGAGGGTCCCGAAAGGTTCACGCCTTGCGGAGGCTGCCCAGGCCGCTTCTGCCTCCCTCCCGTCCCTCAATTTGGAGGAGCAGCAAGGCTCCCATCTTTAAACCAACTGGCCCACTTTTGTGCGCACTCTCCCGCCATTGCAGCCTCGTCCATTGGCGGGAAGGGCTTTTCCGCCCCCTCCCCCCCCCGTAAAACAGGGGCTGCGACTGAGCCACTGGCGGCGTTATCCACCCCCCCCCCCCCCCCGCAGCCTCCTACCCGTTCATGCGCTTCAGGTTGGTCTCCAGCCCCACGGCTTTGGCCCACATGGCGATCTTCTTCCTCAGCGTGGAGGACTTGGCCCCCACCGACTTCATCCGCTCCTGCATCTTCTCCCACACGCGGGGGACGCCCATGAACGCTGTGGGTCTCACTTCCCGCAGGGTCTCCACCAGGCTGCCCTGCCGGACCGAGGCAAAGGAGGCGGGTCAGGGGATGAAGGGAGAAGAGGGCAGAGAAAACCCACCCCCAAGGCCTCCCCTCGGAAATATTGGGATTCTGGCCCCCTCCCCTTTGGGACATTGCTTTCATTTATCTATATGTCTATCTGTCTTTCTGTTGATCTCCCCGTCCATCCATCCATCCATGGGTCTATCTATCCATCTGTCAATCTCTATCTCTGTGTATCCATCCGTTTATCTGTTTGTCCATCTATCCATCTCTATTGCAAACTATTCTAAAAATCTCTCTAGCCATCTATATCTACATCTGTCTATCTACCTTTCCATCTATCCATCTCTTATCTCTCTGTCTGTCTGTCTACCTATCTCTATATCTGTCTATCATCTACCTACCTACCTACCTCTAATATCTACCTTTCTATATTTATTTATATATTTATTTATTTTCAAGATTTATATACCGCCCCCTCTCCTTGGGGGACTCAGGGCGGTGTACAGACATTAAAAATATGTTAATAATACAATAATTAAAGAATAAATTTAGTTGTTGAATAATCAGGATTGGGCAAGGGTTTAAAAAGTAAAGACTAAGACCAATTACGACTGAATTTAAAGTAAATGAAAACCCTAGGCCAGACCGGTTTGATGGAATAGATGAGTTTTCAACGCACGCCGGAAGGTCAAAAAGTCAGGGATGATCCTCATCTCCAGGGGTAATTTATTCCAGAGGGAGGGCACCCCCAAAGAGAATGCCGCACCCTCGGAGTCACCAGCCGTCCAGCCGGTGGTACCCCGAGGAGACCCACTCTATGGGTCTCACTATATCTCTACCTATCTTTATATGTCTGTCTGTCTGTCTGTCCGTCCGTCCATCCATCTACCTCTGCTATACCTTATTCAAACCATCTCCCTCAGAAAGGACCTCTTTGCTTCTATATTAAGGTTTTGTGACAGCAACACCTGGCTGACCTCAGCAAATCAGAAAATGCTAAGTAGAAACCAACCCAGCTAGCATACAGATGGGAGACCACCAGGAAACCTCACATTCAAAGTATCACCTGGGAAGTGAAAACCTACCCTGGATGAATCAGTTCTCTATCACCCACTGCCAAAAATTAACAGGCAGGTCTCGCTTAATGACTACAATGGGGACTAGTCACTCTGTTGTTTAAGTATCATCATTGTTAAATGAAACATGGTGTGATTGTGGCAGACTGAAGTCACTTCCCATTTGGTCATTAAGCGAGACCTCAAATTGCGATTTTACTACCGGATCTGTTTGTCAGAAGCCGGCCATGAAAGTCGCAAATGGTGACTGGGGTGACTCTGTAGCAGTTATAAGTGCTAAAATCTGTCATAATGTTTATTTTTCCAGTGCTGTTCTAACTTCAAGTGGTCACTATAAACAGAGCAGACGTAAAAAGAGACCGGCGTACAATAAGGAATCGAGTTGTACTTAAGGGAACTTTTGCTTTCCCCACTAGGGGGCAGCACCTAGGCAACCTCAACTGATTGCCAAACACCAGGATGGTGCACCACTAGGAAACCCCACCACGGACCGTACCCATGGGGGGTCACTAGAAGCTGACCTCGAATTTTAAGGCAATAGCTCACTTCTCTTTCAACTCTGACCCATTGTCCAGCCTACCTCGCAGGGTCGTTGTTAGCCTGATCAATCTGTGGAACAACTTGCCTGCAGAAGTTGTGGGTGCTCCATCACTGAAGGTCATTGCCATTGTGAGGATGATATGAAAGGATCATCCCGCAAAAGCCCCTTCAGTCTCCCAAAGGGAGAAGCAGGACATGCCAACTAACCTTCAGGGCGTCGGGCTGAGCAAAGTAGGTTTCCACGCCAAAGGTGACGGGCAGCCAGATGTCAATCATCTGTGCAGCGACATGGCTGAGTGGTAGGTAGCTGACCACGCTCTCCTGGCCCTCCAAGGCCGTCTTCAGGTGCACGTACTCTCCGGCTGCCCTTGCCGTCCACGTGATCTGTAAGACAAAGAGGGCGTGGCTGCCACGGAGGGATGTCGAGCCCCCACGGGATCACACAAAAACCTCAGGCCACTTTTGGGCTATTACGACACTTCAAGGAAACACAATGTCAGGATTCCGGCAATTGCCCCCATTTAAATCCTGAGTCTTGAGCCAAACTTCCAAAACTTCACAAGGATTTATGGGGAGTTAACATGTCCGGCACTGCTTGGGTGTAGCCAACTCTGAGATACATCACTCATTGTCACCCTTGACCCTGGATTTCCCTCCACCCCTTGGGTGTGTGTCATAAATCATATTCTCCAACGGGACACATCCATAGCCCAGAGTCATCCATCAGGCTCTCCAGTTAGATTGTAGTGCTGCAGAAACTTCAGTCGCCTAGTTACTATCTTTGAAAACATTTATGGAATGCACTTTCAGTTTGCAAGCTGCTGCACTGCTCCCCCCTCCCTTTCTGTTGGCAACTCTAAAAAGACCAGAGAAATATTTTATGAGTTGACACACAAACTCACAAAAGGTTTGCAATTCGAGTGTTAGCGAGGGTTTCCCGATCGGAAAACATCTACGGAGATTCCCAGCCCTTCAGGACCTGGTTGTCCCAAAGGTGCTTTTTTATTTTTCAAGAAGGCAACTGGACTTTCTGGTTTTTCTTTGAAAAGGTTTCGCTTCTCATCCGAGAAGCTTCTTCAGTTCTTCAATAATGGAGAGGAAGCTTCTCAGATGAGAAGCGAAACCTCTTCAAGGAAAAACCAAGAAAGTCCAGTTGCCTCTTGAAAAAAAAAAAAACAAGCATCTTTGGGTCAACCACGTCCTGGATGCCCGAGACACTAATTTAAATATTAAATGCCCCGTACAGATTGTTCTGCAAAAGGCAGGAGATGCGGTAATGTCTTTGCAACCAATACATTTGCTCCTGCAAACCTCTGCATCTTAGGCCCGCAAGGGAAAAACCCCTCAGATGCAGGTGGTTCTCAACTTATGACTGATCGCTGTGTGCATCCTGAGAAACCCTTATGTGACAGACGAGGCTGGTGGGAGCCGGGAGGGGCCCTTTCCGATCAGAGGGGCCTCAGGAGGAATGGGGCAACTTGCCGTGTGCATTATCGAAGAACTGTAGAAGCTTCTTGAATGAGAAGCGAAACCTCTTCAAGAGAAAACCAAGCTCAGCTGCCTTTGGGGCCAAAAAAAAGCACCTTTGGGGCATTTAAATGAGCGCCTGAAGAAACTTGTAAATGAACCACAGCTAACTCACCTCGAACAATTCAATTATTTAAGATAAAATTTTAAAAAAAATATTTTAATTTTTGTCTGCCGCTTTTCATTCCGGTCCCTCCTTTCTTCAATCATTCTATCTCACCATTCCTTTTGATATTTGTGGAACTCTTGTTCCCATAGCGAGTTGGCTATGCCAAATTGTGTGTAATGCGTTAGCCGTGGCCATTTGCCCTAGAAACACCCGGGGGTCCCAGGCGCGCAGGCACTTACGTTGTCGTGGCTGAGCATGACTCCTTTGGGGTTCCCGGTGGTCCCCGACGTATAGATGATGGTGCAACACTGGTTGGGCTTCAGGCTGGCCAGGACCTTGTCCAGCTGCTCATCCGGGACGGAGCTGCCCAGCTCCATGAACTCATCCCACTGTCCGGAAGGGAAAAGAAAGAAAAGAACAGCCTCGGGTGAGGAGGCGGTAGCCAACACCCACGTCGGTGCATTGGAAGGCGTCAAGAGGTGGTATTCAGCCGGTTCAGACCGGTTCTGTAGAACCAGTTGCGAAAATTTTAAGTAGCTCGGAGAACAGGCCAATACTAGCTCTGACTGGGCCTGCCCATCTGTCCCCACCTTTAACCCTCCTATATTCCCTTGTTTTCTTTCTTTCTTTTTTGATAAAAATTTTATTTGGGTTTTCACAAAACATAATACAGATATCTTTTTGAGAACAGCATGATTCCAGGTTCTCGCTTCTCTATACAGCCATAAACTCAATTATATATTCATCTAGATATTCTATTCCATATCTTATAATCATTTTATCACTTTCTCAATAATTTTTCCCTTCCCTTCCTTTCTTCAACCTTATTTTTAATTATCTCATTCCTTTCTAAATTCAATTGCACATCTTCTTCTAAATTTCGGTATCTTTCGAATCATTATATTTATACTTTTGTCTGTCCTGCTTTATATCCCCTTGTGTTTTAGCACATTGCCGCGCCTCAGCTGAGCTAAAAAACAGCTCAGCTCACCAGTGCTGACCCAGAGGGCGGTTTTTGAGCGCTGTGTGTGCATGCAAACCGGTAGGAATCAAATTGGAAATCCACCACTGGAAGGTGTGGGGCACAAGATTTTGGCCTTCCCCTTTAAGGGAACGGCTGACTTCTCCCCTCCCTTTATGCCAGGGGTGTCGAACTCGATTTCATTGAGGGCTGCATCAGGGTCGTGTTTGACATTGGGGGACTGGAGGTGGAAATGGTCAGGGTGGGCATGGCCAACTCAATGTCCATTTTTGGCCGCAATGGCCTCTTGCAGCCTTTTGCCAGCAAAATGAAGCTCCGTTTTCGCTGGCAGAGGCACCGCTGACCAATCCTTCCATGTTTCCAGGGTGGCCCTGCGGGGCTGGATCTAAGCACCCCACAGGCCAAATCCAGGCCTTGAGTTCGACACCCCTGCTTCATGCAATCAAAGACACGAGGCCCCGTGGGATGCTACCCACTGGCAACTCCTGCCCTCTGCCCAGGGCTGCCCAAGAGATCCACTCAGAGGCACAAGGTCCCTTTCCTAACATGTAAAGCCAATGGGGAGGCCGAAGGGGAATCCGGATTCGCTGAACGACCAAACAATTCGCTTTTAACAACCGCAGTGATTTGCGTAACCACCATGGGAAGAAAAGCCCGTAAAATCCCACGGCCGAATTCACTTCAGCACCTTCACTTGTTTAGTTGCGGAAATTCTGGAGCGCCAGAAAGGAAGGGAAGGGAAGCTACTCACGCTGTAGAGGTTGGGCCTCTTCTCTTTGATGTCATCTTTGTAGTAGACGATAGCTTTTAGGAGAGGAAGCTTTTTCTCCACCTGGGGGGGAGGAGAGCAAACGAGAGACCCTTCACCCCAAATGTCTTCATTGGGATCCCCAATAATCCCCCTGGAAAAAAAAATCACCCCCACACCCCCTCCAGGGTGAAGTTTAACCAAGGGTGGGATTCAACTGGTTTGGACTGGTTCGGGCAAACCGGGTGTTAAAATTTACACCTGGTTCGCTGAACCGTTAGTTGAACCGACCAGCTGTCCCCTCCCCTCCCCAGAGTCTCCATGTCATCCACTTTGGATGCAAGTAAGTGCAGGAGGCTCTGGGAGGGAGAAAAACTTCCAGAAGTGGAATTGTTTCCGGCTTCCAGACAGCCTCCGGAGTCCGGGGGAGGCCATTTTCACCCTCAGAGACCCGAGGGAAGCCTCCGGACTCTGGGGAAGGCGAAAAACGCCCCCTTTTGGAAGTTCCGGTAGGCCCCGCCCACCATGACCCCGCCTACCCAGCAATGGGGCAGTGAACCGGTTGCTGGGATTTTGGAATCCCACCCCTGAGTTTAGCCCCACAAGTAAGAAGCCCAAGCCATTGGGGAGAGTCGTCCCCCCCCAAGAGACCCCACAAATTCCTTTGCTGGGGTCTGAGTTTTGTTTTGGAGACCCCGGATGGGATGTTCTCATTTTAATGACAGGAAGTCCTCGTGGAGCAACCGTCGTTTGGACCGGCAACTTGGTCACTGAGCAAAATGGCCGCTAAATGAAACCGCCCTCAAGACTTACGATGCGATTTACAGCTTCCCAGACGTGCGAAGGTCATAAATGCAAAGATCGGCTGTCAAGTTACTTTGCGATGGCCAGTGGTCGCTAAATGAGGACTATTTATAGTCCTACAGTTGGAGTGCTCTGGGGCTCTTCATTTTGCTCTGGGTGACTTTTACACAGGTTAGTCCTCAATTCACACCCGTTCATTTAGTGACCAAAGTTAAGCGGCACTGGAAAAAGCGACTTCCGACCCATGTTTCACACGTACGACCATTACAGCATCCTCGTCGTCATGGGATGAAAATTCAGATGCTCGGCAACTGGTTCCTATTTATGACGGTCGCAGTGTCCCTGGTGTGTGTGTGTGTGTGTGTGTGTGTGTGTGTGAGACATGATCCCCTTTTGTGACCTTCTGTCAAGAGGGGAAGCCAGATTCTCTTAACGACCGCGTGACTAGAACTGCTGCGATTCACTCAACCAAAATGGCTCAACGTTCACTTAGTGTCTCGCTTACCAGTAGAAATGTGGGGCCATTAAGACTTTCTTCTACAAGCCAAGCTAGTGAGCATTGTCCTATTATGGTGGTGGCCTAGAAATACGTTGAATAAACCTGGTGTTCTGACCCAGCAACCCAAACACGACCAACCCTCTGAAGTGAACTCAAAGGTTCCTTCATTAGGAGCGCCAGCAAAACATTTCTCTCACTAACAAGTCCAGCCGGCATGGAGACGAATAGTTGTCTGCCACATCCTTCCATCTCCGCCCCCTGCCTTTTATCCCCAGAGTCAGGGTGGAGCTTCGCTAGCAGCCGTGGCTCTTCCGTCCCAAGGACCGGCCCATACATTTCCACTGCTCTCCTCTCCTTTTATCCCCAGAGTCAGGGTGGGGCTTCGCTAGCAGCCGTGGCTCTTCGCTAGCAGCCGTGCCCATAGATTTCCACTGCTCTCTCTCCTTTTATCCCCAGAGTCAGGGTGGGGCTTCGCTAGCAGCCGTGGCTCTTCCGTCCCAAGCACCGGCCCATAGATTTCCACTGCTCTCCTCTCCTTTTAACCCCAGAGTCAGGGTGGGGCTTCGCTAGCAGCCGTGGCTCTTCCGTCCCAAGGACCGGCTGATAGATTTCCACTGCTCTCCTCTCCCTTTATCCCCAGAGTCAGGGTGGGGCTTCGCTAGCAGCCGTGGCTCTTCCGTCCCAAGGACCGGCCCATAGATTTCCACTGCTCTCCTCTCCTTTTATCCCCAGAGTTAGGGTGGGGCTTCACTAGCAGCCGTGGCTCTTCCGTCCCAAGGACCGGCCCATAGATTTCCACTGCTCTCCTCTCCTTTTATCCCCAGAGTCAGGGTGGGGCTTCGCTAGCAGCCGTGGCTCTTCCGTCCCAAGGACCAGTCCATAGATTTCCACTGCTCTCCTCTCCTTTTATCCCCAGAATCAGGGTGGGGCTTCGCTAGCAGCCGTGGCTCTTCCGTCCCAAGGACCGGCCCATAGATTTCCACTGCTCTCCTCTCCTCTGCCTTCTGCGCTTCCTCAGGCACTGGAGCCGGCTGTTCCTCCTCTTCCTCATCAGCCACCTCCAGACCTGGAGGCTGTTGACTCTCTATCTGACGGCTGACGGATGGCCCAAGCTCTGCTTCTCTGCCTCTCTCTCTCTGCCTCTCTCTTTCTTTTCTTCTCTGTATTTCTTTCTCTCTCCCCCTCTCCCTCTCTCTTCCACCCCCCAGCTCCCTTCCCTCTTCCCCCTGGGAGCTTTGACTGGGAGATTCTGGAAGTTGAAGTCCGCCCATCTTAACGTTGCTGGGGGAAAGAGAGTGAGAAGTCCCATCTCAAAAGGTTGGGTGGGCCATCCAAACTCCCAGAGACGTTGTTGCTCCATCCCTGGAACAACCCTCTCCTGGGCCAGAGGGTGGGCTAGAAGACCTCCCAAGGTCCCCCCTCTTCCCTGCCTGGCTCTCACCTCCAGGATCTTCTGCAGCTGCTTGTCGTTCTCCACCACAATGATGTTGGCCCCGCAATTCTCCGCCACGTAGTGACAGGCCTCGGGGGAGTTGGTGGTGTAGATGCCCACGGCAAAACCCCTGCAAAGAGACCGTTTCAAAGCCCACCCTTCTCCCCCCACCCCCAATTGGCACAGGGGAGATTGGCTCGCTGACATTTGGGGAGGGGGTTGCACGGCTTTCCACCCTTGGAGACTTCCGGTGCTTCCAACCGAGGGGCTTGGGGGAGCGAGGAAAATTGTGGCTAGTGGTTGTGCACCAGGATTGGAGACCCACCCCCTGCATGCTATGCAATGCCAAGGAAAGCCCTTGGTTTCCTTTGCAGACGTTTCATGACCCAACTAGGTAATGCCATCAGTGCCAGGAGGAAGTGCAGTTTGCACAGAGGTGGAGGAGGAGGAAGGAGGGAGAATGAGGAGAAAGGAGGAGGGGAAGAAGGGAGGAGGACGGCCGTGGGGTCCTTGGTGCTCTCTTGAGCTTGGAGGTTTCCTCACAAGACGTTTCATGACCCAACTAGGGAACCTCATCCGTGCTACTAGGGGAAGGGACTTGCATTGACGAGGTTCCCTAGTTGGGTCGTGAACCATTTCAACCCTGAGCTGCCAATAGACTCCTTTATTGGAGCTGCTCAAGTGGACCTAAGTAGCCACCAGGCAGCCGACCGGACAGTGAGGAAGAAGGTCCCTGGAGCTCTCTCCAGCTCCAAGGAAGGGGGGACACCTGGCTGGGGCTGAGCTGGAGACCCCTCCCCTCTGCCCTGACCCGGAGCCTAAAAGAGAAGAGCAGAAAGGGAGGGAGGCACTGAGGAAGAAGTGGCTGGGCTCGAACCCTTGGTGGCACCGGAGACGGCGTCAATCTCTCTAGGTGGGGGCTGCCCCCCCCCTTTCTTTCCCCCCGAGGGGAGGCCGTGGTGTGTGTGGTGGTCTCACCCAGCAAAGATGGCACCGACGTCCGCCAGGAACCACTCCAGGGAGTTGAAGCCCAGGATGCCAACGCTGTTGAAACGCCCCAGGCCCAGCTGCGCGGCGGGAGGAAAGCAGAGACGTCAGCGAGACCCCTCCTCCTCCTCGCTCCCCCCCACCCCCTCAAAGCACCCACTGCCTCCCCAACCCCAAAGCTGGAAACATCCATGCCCCCCCACCCCGAGTCCCAAGGCCAGCCAGTCCCGTTGTCAGGGCTCCGACAATCCACCCGCCCCATTCAAATCATGAGTCTCTAGCCGCATCTCTCAGAGTTTATAGAAGATTTATTAGGAGTGACCATGTCGGCACTACCTGGCTGCAACCGACTCTAAGGCACATCATTCATTTCCTCCTTGACCCTGCCCCTTGGATGTATCTTCTGTCAGAGTCTATTCATGAACTGGAATAGAGCTGGATAACAAGGTCAGCCAATGAATAGGCACAGCAGCTAAGTCAGCCAATGAGGACTGTTTGGAAACTGAAACTAGAAGTAGCCTAGGTGTGGCTCTATGTTAAGCTCTGCAGCTATGTTGAGTTCTGAGTCTGTCTATGGACGATGAAACTAATTTGCTTGCTTGCTTGCCTGCTGAACTAAAATGAAACCGAGGTCTGTTTCTGAGCTCCTGAGTTGCTACTGAAGTTACTTGCAACATGTTTCTGTCTGAGTTTGCTCCGTGTTGGGAAAAATCTACAACTGGTTTGCAAAATCGACTTATTACGTTTATAAAGATGTTAAAGGAAGCATCAGCCATCTGTGTTTATTTTTCTGGCCCTGAACATATTCTCCAATGGGACACATCCATAGCCCAGAGCCACCAGTCATGCTCCCCAGTAATAATCTTGCGCACCAGAAGCTTCGGCTGCCTAGCAATTATCTGAAGCATTTAAGGAATGCGCTGCTTTCTCTCCTTTCTGCTAGCAACTTAAAAAGACCAGAGAAATGTTTTTGAGTTTGACAGCCGCCTTCCACAGCCCTCCTACCTCGTCGGGCTGTCGTGAACCAATGGCGATGCGGTGCAGAGAGCAAATGCGTCCCGCCCTCCCCTCCCCAATTCTCTCCCCCCACCCCCACCAAACCCAACCCCCGCCCTGAGACCTTGAGGAAGCTTTTGGCGGTCTTGCGGCACTCCTCGTAGTACTGGCGGAAGGTCAGCTTGGACCACCGGCCCTGCTTTTTCGAAGCCAGCGCCGGCAAGTGGCCGTATTTCTCCACGGTGGCCAGGAAGAGGTCGTGGATGGTAATGGGAGTTTCGGAGCCGATGCCGCTCTCGTCCATCCGCAGCTTGACCTCTCCGTCGCGCTTGGAGGTCCACAGACCCCCAGCGCCGGGAGCCGGCCCTGGAGGGGAGGAAGCAAGGACATCATCCTGTTCTACGACGGTCGCAAGGAGGAGAAAACCCTCCTTCCCAAGTTCCCCCAAATCCGCTTCCCACCCTATCGCAGGTGGTCCTCGACTTACAAAGACAAATAGAACCCATTTGTTAAGCGGGTTTTGCTCCATTTTTTTCCCGCCCTTTCTTGCCCTGGGGAGGTTGTTAAGGGAGTCATGTGGTTGTTAAGTGAATCATGTGGGTTCCCACATGGACTTTGCTGGTTGCCAGGAATTGGCAAAAAACCAGTTGCAAGTCGCAGGACGTTGGAGCCGGTCATTAAGTGAGTCAGCGGCCAAGCATCCCAATTGGCGATTCATGTCCGTGCGAACACAGGTCGGAAGTCGCTTTTTCCGAAGCCGTCGTGACTTTGAACCGTCGGCCGCAAATCAAGGACTACCCTGTATGGGCAGCCCTTGATTAACGACTGTTTGTCGGCTAACGTTACAATGGCCTCGTGAAACGTTTCTTACTCCGGCTAGAAAGTGGCTACGGTTGGGGGAAACACTGTGTTAAGCTGTCCCTGCCAGCTAGGCCCGGATCTCCTGGTGGTCTCCTTTCCGCTGTTTTCCTACCTTTGCCCTTCGACATCTCAGCTTCCGGCTCCTCCACAGGCTGCTGGGGCTGGGGCCTAGCCCTGCAGGAAAACCAGAAGAAAAAGTCAGACTGGGGGTCCGCGATCCACCCACCCCCACTCTCTCCCCCAGGCTATGACCTATTCGCAACTGGGCCACGTTACGTGGCAGGCTGGCATGCACACACGCACAGCTCCACTTTCAGGCTAACTGGCATGCACATGTGTGTGGCGCCCATTGATCGCGCAGTTCCCCTCTCCCCCACCCCAAAAAAAAAGGTTGGGGACCACTGAGCCAAACTGTTTGTTCCCCAGGAGCAAAAAGAAATTCGGATTTCTCCAGGGGTGGGAACTCTCCAGGTTTAACAACCAGTTTGTGGATTGCACAATTTGTGTTTTTCCATCCATCCATCATCCACACATCTATCATATCTATCTGTCCTCTCTCTCTTTCTCTCTCTCTCTCTCCCCCATCTATCTATCATCCATTTTTCTATGTCTATCTGTCTGTCTATATCTGTCTTTTATCTATCATCCATCCATCCATTTTATCATCTATTATATCTGTTATCTTTCTATCCAACTATCCATCCATCCATCCATCATCTTATCAGTCCATTATCCATCTATCCATCCAGGGGGCTTCAAACTTGACAGTTTTAAGATCTGTGGACTTCAACTCCCAGAATTTCTCCTCCTCCAGCCATTTTTGCTCAGGAATTCTGAGAGTTGAAGTCCACTAGTCTTAAAACTTGCCAAGTTTGGAGACCTTTGTGATAGATGGATGATACATACATACATGATGGATTGATAGACAAGTAAATACGTAGGTAGGGGGAGGGAGGGAGAGAGATGATAGATAAATAAATAGGTAAATAGGTAGGAAGGTATGGAGAGAGAGAGAGAGGGATAGCTGACAGGTGATAGATCAGGGGTCCTCAAACTTGACAGCTTTAAGACTTGTGGACTTCAACTCCCAGAATTCCCCCTCCAGTCATGTTAGCTCAGGAATTCTGAGTTGAAGTCCACATGTCTTAAACCTGTCAAGTTTGAGGACCCTTGCTATATACCAATGACTGCATCTCAAACGATCCCTCTGTTAAAATACTGAAGTTTGCTGATGACACAACAGTCATTGGTCTCATTCGAGACAACGACGCTTCTGCATACAGACAGGAGGTTGTACAACTTGCCTCGTGGTGTAACCGGAACAATCTGGAACTGAACGCAATCAAAACTGTAGAAATGGTGGTAGACTTTAGAAGAAACCCTCCCACACTACTACCTCTTACAATACTAGACAACACAGCATCAACAGTAGAGACTTTCAAATTTCTAGGTTCTACTATATCACATGACCTAAAATGGACACCTAACATCAAAAACATCATCAAAAAAGCCCAACAAAGAAGGTTCTTTCTGCGCCAACTCAGAAAACTCAAACTGCCCAAAAGGAGCTGCTGATCCAGTTCTACAGAGGAATTATTGAGTCTATCATCTGCACCTCCATAACTGTCTGGTTTGGTTCTGCAACCCAACAAGACAGACACAGGCTTCGGAGAGTGATTAGGACTGCAGAAAAAACAATTACCACCCACCTGCCTTCCATGGAGGACCTGTATACTGCACGAGTCAAAAAGAGGGCTGTGAAAGTATCTACAGACCCCTCACATCCCGGACATACTCTGCTTTAACTCCCACCCTCAAAACGACGCTATAGAGCACTGCACACCAGAACTAGGCACAAGGGGAGTTTTTTCCCAAACGCCATCACTCTGCTAAACAACACTGTCCAACTATTTACAAAGTCTGCACTACTATTACTATTAATCTTCTCATCACTCCTTATCGCCCATCCCCTCCCACTTGTGACTGTATGACTGTAACTTCATCACGTGTATCCTTACGATTTATATTGACTGTTTCCTAATATGATTTGATTGCTTATTGTACCCTATGACTACCGATAAGTGTTGCACCTTATAAGTCTTGACTCTTGACGAATCTTTTCTTTTATGTCCACTGAGAACATTTGCACCAAGACACATTCCGTGTGTGTCCAATCACACTTGGCCAAGAAATAATTCTATTTCTATCTATTTGACAGTGAGGACAATTAACCTGTGGAACAACTTGCCTCCAGAAGTTGTGAGTGCCCCATCCCTGGAAGCTTTTAAAGAGACTGGACAGCCACTTGTCTGGAAGTTTATAGTGTCTCCCAGCTGAGCAGGGGGTTGGACTAGATGATCTCCAAGGCCCCCCCTTCCAACTTGGGTTATTCTGTTAGGACTGTCTGTGAAATCTTCTGACTCAGAAGGGACCCCACGGGGGTGATGCCTCTGGGTTTGGGGGTCCTCACCCAGTTTGTCTGTCCTCTTTGGAATTACACTATTTAACAGATTAACAGAGTTGGAAGGGACCTTGGAGGTCATCTAATCCAACCCCCCTGCCCAAGCAGGAGCCCCCACACCATTTCTGTCTGATGGCAGTCCAGTCTCTTCTTGAAAGCCCAGGGATGAAGCTCCCACAACTTCCAAAGGCAACTTCTGTTCCACAGGTTGATCGTTCTCCCTGTCAGAAAGTTTCTCCTTATTTCCAGGTTGAATCTCTCCTTGGTCAGTTTCCATCCATTGTTCCTTGTCTGACCTTCAGGTGTTTTGGGAAATAGCTTCATCCCTTCCTCCTCCTCTCTGTGGCAGCCCCTCCTCAAATACTGGAAGATGCTCTCCTGTCTCCCCTGGTCCATCTCTTCCCTAGACTAGCCAGGCCCAGTTCCTGCAACTGTTCGTCGTATGTTTGAGCCTCCAGTCCCCTCATCCTCCTGGTTGCTCTTCTCTGCACTTTTTCTAGAGTCTCAACATCTTTTTTATAGTGTGGTGACCAAACCTGGATGCAGGACTCTAGGTGTGGTCTTACTATTTAGGCTTTATAGAGTGGTATTAGTACCTCCCTTGATCTTGATGTATTCCTCTGTTAATGCAACTTAGGATTGCATTGGCTTTTTTGGCTGCTGCTGCTGCCCACGGCTGGCTCCTATTTAGCTGGTTGTCCACTAAGACTCCGAGATCCCTCTCATAGTTCCTGCTATTGAGCCTGGTTTCACCCAGACTGTATGGGTCCTTTGGGTTTTTCTTGCCTCAGTGTAGGACTTTCCTTTTCTCTACATTGAATTTCATTCTGTTAGATACGGCCCAGGGTTCGAGTCTGTCGAGATCCCTCTGGACCTTGAGCCTATCTCCTTGGGTGTGAGCTATTCCTGCCAGCTTAGGACCCTCCGGCCGTGCAAACCCAATCCCGCCGAGACGCACCTGGAGCCTGTTTCGTTGTTCCTCTCCCGCAGCAGGTGGCCCAATGGGTTGCCGTTTGGGGTGTGGCATCTTTTAGCGCCGGGCTTGGTGGGCTACGAGGGCTGATCTTCCGGAGAGCCCCGGGGTCCCCCCAAAAGGGCACCCTCTCCCTGCCCCCCGGGGAGGAGGGTGCCCTCCGCAGCGATGGGCAGCTGCTTTCTGCCAGCCCCAGAGTTCCAGAAGGGCTGCTTGTGACCTCACCTGCAGCGCCAACCCTGGGGAGTTCTGCCCGAGCTGCACTGGGCAACGGGGGTGCAAAGTTGGCACCGCTGCTCCACGCAGGGAAGAGCAATGGGCCCCGATGCCCAAGGAGCTTCCTCGGGAGCCCCTGCGGTGCCAACGCTGCATTCGTGGCTTTTTCATGGGCTCCTGGGCATAGCTTTCCCCCCAAATTAGCCAGGCCCTTAGGCTGCCGAGAACGGATATCCCTCTGACATTAGGCCACTTAGAAGACTGTTCAAAAGCTCCTTCCTTCCTTCCTTCCTTCCTTCCTTCCTTCCTCCCTCCCTTCCTTCCCTTTTTCCTTTCTTTCCAACTTTCCTTCCTTCTCCCTCCCTCCCATCCTTTCCTTCTTTCCATTATTCCCTTTCCAACTTTCCTTCCTTCCTTTCCGTTTTTCCAACATTCCTTCTTTCCTTCCTTTTCTTTTTTCCTTCCTTCCATCCTTCCTCTTTCCAACTTTTTTCTTCCTTCTTTCCAACATTTCTTCCTTCAGTTTTCCTTTTCTTTTCTTTTCTTCTTTCCATCCTTCCTTTCTTTCCAACTTTCCTTCCTTCCCAGTTCTTTCCTCCCTTTTTTCCTTCTTTCCATCCTTCCTTCTTTTTTCCCAACATTCCTTCCTTCTTTCCCCCCCTTTCCTCTTCTTTTCATCCTTCTTCCTTTTTCCAACTTCCCTTTCTTCTCTCTTCCCTTTCTTTTCCTCTTTCCTTCTTTCCATCCTTCCTCTCTTTCCAACTTTCCTTCCTTCCTTTCCGTTTTTCAACGTTCCTTCTTTCCTTCCTTTTTTCCCTTCCTTCCATCCTTCCTCTCTTTTCAACTTTTCTTCCTTCCTTCCAACGTTTCTTCATTCAGCTTTTTCTTCTTTCTTTTTCCCTTCTTTCCATCCTTCCTTTCCAACTTTCCTTCCTTCCTGTTTTTCCAACATTCCTTTCCTTTCCTCCCTTTTTTCCTTCTTTCCATCCTTCCTTCCTTCCTCTTTCCAACTTTCCTTCCTTCCTTTTCATTTTTCCAACATTCCTTCTTTCCTCTTTCCTCCCTCCTTTCTTTTCTTTTTCCCACCCACAAGCTGGCTGAGGAATTTTGGGAATTGACATCCACAACTCCTAAAGTTGCCAAGACGGAAGAGCTCTGCTTTACACACATCTCTGTTTCTTTCTGATTGGGATTCGCACTCGCACCTCAAACCTGGCTGGCTAAAGTTGGGAGTTCTGCAAAGTGTCCATTATATTATTTTGGGATTCCCCAGTTGCCTGGAAAGGGAGAAGAGGAAATACCTCCCGCTCGATCTGGGGAGAGTTCGTTTCATACAGACACATCTTTTGTGCAAGGATCTTCCTGGGAAGAAGGCAAAAGAAAAGAAAGTTCTCAAAAATAAAAATAAAATAAAATAAATACCCTCTGCTTTTTCCAGTTGAAAGAGGAGGCAGCTTCCACTGAGCTGAGGATGAAGAGAGACTCCCGCAGACACGGGAAGCCAAAGAGCAGGGATCTTGTAGGGAAGCCAAAGGAACTTAGGTGGGATCCGTAACAGCTGCCGGAAGGAAGAGATTTAATGGCGGACGTGGACAGGAAATGGAAAGAGAGGCACGAAGTGGGAGCTGCTCCCCAGGACAGGGGCATCGCTCCTCTGCCTTCCAAGGAGGCAGACCGCTTCAAAGTTTGAGGCAGCCGATTTCATGTGATGATTGGGAAAGCTCAATTCAAAATAGAGCAGGAAGGGACCTTTGGAGGTCTTCTAGTCCAGCCCCCTACTCAGAAAAGAAACCTGATCCCATTAGCTGTCCAGTCTCTCCTTCAAAACCTCCAGTGATGGAGCACCCACAACTTCTGGTGGCAAGCAGTTCCTCTGGTTGATTGTCTTCCCTGTTAGAAAGTTTCTCCTTCATCCCAGGTTGCTCCTCTCCTGGGTTAGTTTCCATATATTGTTTCTTGTCTGGCCTTCTGGTGCTTTGGAAAATAAGTTGACCCCCCCCCCTCTTCTTTGGGGGAAGCCCCTCAAATACTGGAATATTGCTATCGTGTCACTCTCAATTCTTCTTTTCTCTAGACTGGCCAGATCCAATTCCTGCTTATTTTGTCACATGTTTTAGTCTCCAAGCCTCTAATCATCTGAGTTGCTCTTCTTTGAACTTTTTCCAAAGTCTGAACACCCTTTTTTTGTAATGTGGGGGACCCAAACTGCATGCAGCTATTCCCGGGTCTTCCACTTTTATCTGGACCACTTCTGGCCCAGACATTTAATTCCTCCCTCCCAAGCAATCCCAACAGCCAAGAGCTAGACCAAGACTCGAATACAGCTCATCAGTTTGGAACCCACATTACGTATCTGATATTAACACAGTTGAGAAAGTCCAGAACTATTTCACAAAAAGAGTTCTCCACTCTTCTACTCATTGCAGAATACCTTATACCACCAGACTTGAAATTCTGGACCTAGAAAACCTAGAACTATGCCGCCTTCGATCCGATCTAAATATAGTATATAAAATCATACATTGCAATGTCCTACCGATCAGTGAATACTTCAGCTTCAACCATAACAACACAAGAGCAAACAATAGATACAAACTCAAGGTAAACTGCACCAAACTTGACTGCAGGAAATACGACTTCAGCAATAGAGTGGTCAATGTCTGGAATCCTCTACCTGACTCTGTGGTTTCTTCCCCAAACCCCACAAACTTTAACCTTAGACTGTCTACTATGGACCTCACCCCTTTCCTAAGAGGTCTGTAGGGGGCTTGCATAAGCGCACCAACGTGCCTATCGTCCCTGTCCTATGGTTTCTTTTATTTTTATATGTACCCATTTCATCTATTCATAACTATGTATATACTTATACTAGAGAGAGAGGGGCGGGGAGGGAGAGAGAGAGAGAGCGCTTTGGAAAACTCTTTTATAAATGACTGTTATAACTTTTATAAAGGAACCCTTGATAAATGAGAAGAGTGGAGGGAAGTTTAATCACAGAATATAGAATTGAAGGCTTAGAAGGGACCTCGGAGGTCTTCTAGTCCAGCCCCGCAGGAGAACCTACACCTTTTCAGACAAGTAACTCTCTTAAAGAGATATTAATAAAGTCTCTTCTTGAAAGCCTCCAGCAATGAAGCACCCACAACCTCCGGTGGCCAGGAGTTCCCCTGGTTAATTGTCCTGCCTGTGAGGAAGTTTCTCCTTCATCCCAGGTGGCTTCTCTCCTTGCTCAGTTTCCATGTTTGTAAAAGGAGACACAAACTAGCCAGGAGGGTCTGCAAGCCCCCTTCCCAGGGATGGGCCTCTCCATCTCCCTAGCGTTTTGCCGGTTCCGCTCCTTCCCTCCGGGCCACACCCTGTAATTCACAAGCCACAAAATGTTGGCGTGGCCCAGGACATTCGCTGTAGGGCGTATCCCGAATTACAGGGCCTGGCCTCCTCGGCTGCCACACCCCGCAGCCTTCACTCCAAGAAAGAAAGTAAGAAGGAAGGAAAGCAAGATCAGGGTTTTCTTTCTGAGAAAGGCGCCAAGCCCAGCGCCTGTTGGAACTCGTGGAGCTGTGGGGCAGCCGGGCGCAAACCCGGCCTCTGCTTTCCCAGCTTTGCCACCCTGGCAAAACCACCCTGCCCTGGACCAAGGCAGAGAGGGAGAACAGCTGGCACCGAACCCCCCCCCCCCCCCTTGGAAGGGGCCCCTGCCAAGCCAGCATCTCAGTCAGGGAGACCCCTGGTTTTTGAGTAGAGCAAAAGCAGAAAGTCTCTCCCTCCCTCCCTCCCTCTCTTTCTCCTTCCCTCTCTATCTCTCTCTCCCTTGCTCTCTCTTTCTCCTTCCCTCTCTCCCTCCCTCCCCCCTTCCCTCTTTCTGCCTCTCCCTCTTTCTCCCTTTCTCCTTCCCTCTCTCCCCCGCCCTCTTTCTCCTTTCCTCTCTCTCCCTCCCTTTTTCCTTCCCTCTCTATCTCTCTCTCCCTTGCTCTCTCTTTCTCCTTCCCTCTCTCCCTCCCTCCCCCCTTCCCTCTTTCTGCCTCTCCCTCTTTCTCCCTTTCTCCTTCCCTCTCTCCCCCGCCCTCTTTCTCCTTTCCTCTCTCCCTCCCTTTTTCCTTCCCTCTCTATCTCTCTCTCCCTTGCTCTCTCTTTCTCCTTCCCTCTCTCCCTCCCTCCCCCCTTCCCTCTTTCTGCCTCTCCCTCTTTCTCCCTTTCTCCTTCCCTCTCTCCCCCGCCCTCTTTCTCCTTTCCTCTCTCTCCCTCCCTTTTTCCTTCCCTCTCTATCTCTCTCTCCCTTGCTCTCTCTTTCTCCTTCCCTCTCTCCCTCCCTCCCCCCTTCCCTCTTTCTGCCTCTCCCTCTTTCTCCCTTTCTCCTTCCCTCTCTCCCCCGCCCTCTTTCTCCTTTCCTCTCTCTCCCTCCCTTTTTCCTTCCCTCTCTATCTCTCTCTCCCTTGCTCTCTCTTTCTCCTTCCCTCTCTCCCTCCCTCCCCCCTTCCCTCTTTCTGCCTCTCCCTCTTTCTCCCTTTCTCCTTCCCTCTCTCCCCCGCCCTCTTTCTCCTTTCCTCTCTCTCCCTCCCTTTTTCCTTCCCTCTCTATCTCTCTCTCCCTTGCTCTCTCTTTCTCCTTCCCTCTCTCCCTCCCTCCCCCCTTCCCTCTTTCTGCCTCTCCCTCTTTCTCCCTTTCTCCTTCCCTCTCTCCCCCGCCCTCTTTCTCCTTTCCTCTCTCTCCCTCCCTTTTTCCTTCCCTCTCTATCTCTCTCCCCCTTGCTTTCTCCTTCCCTCTCCCTCCCTCCCTCTTTCTCCTTTTCCTTCTCTCCCTCCCTCTTTCCCTTCCCTCCCTCTTTCCCCCTCCCTTTCTCCTTCCCCCCTCTCCCTTGCTCTCTTCCCCTCCCTCTCTCTCTCACACACGCACGCACTCTGAGTGTCCCTGATGCTGGAGTCTAGTGCCTCCAATGCCCAGCATTTCTGCAAAGGCCAATTGGTGTGGTAGAAAGACTTCCCCGCTAATGGCGAAAGGTACCCCTGGGGGAAGAAGGGGCAGCTGGCATGGGGTGCACGAGGCTGCTCAGCCTGGAAACAGCACCCCTTCCTCCGCCCCCCCAAAAGCGCGTGACCCACATGCAACTGGGGTTTTCCTGCAAGCTGGGAAGGAGGCACCGAAGAGAATCACTCGGATGTTCTTCAGCTGGGATCAGCCTGTGCCTGTCCCAGGACCCTCCTGGCTGCCCCCCTAGAGGGGCTCTCAAGGCCACCCCACCCTCCCCTCAGTTCCCAAAGGCCACGCAGTTGAGCAGCCCCCAATCCAGCCCGACTAAGGAGTCTTAGTCCTTGTCTGAGGACAATGGCGCCCAAAATTTCCGTCGCTAGGCGAGACAGTGAAGTGAATTTTGTCCCATTTTATGACCCTTCGGAATTCGAAGAACGGGGAAAGGATCCCTGCCTTGAGCAAGCAGGGGTGGACTGGATGGCCTCCAGGGCCCTCCCAGCCCTAGAATCCCACCAGGGGAGGACATAAAACTCCCTCCTGCTTTTAAAGGGGATCAGGGGTCGCTTCCCTTGAGAAACTCCGATTTCAAAGAGATGTTGCCTGAAGGGCGGGGCGAAACCGGGGCAACGGATGGATGATCTTGAGAGGAACGATGGCCCTTTCCCCCAGGATGATGGGCGGCTAATCCCCTCCGGCAGGGATGGTGCTGCCTAGTTGGGCAACGAAAGGAAGCCCGGCCAGCTGAGCGAGCGGAGAGAAGAGCCAGACCTCCGAGGACGGAAGAGAGAAGCAGGGATGGACACCAGACAAACCCGGAAGGAGGAACAGCCTAACGAAGCCTAACTGCCAAGGGGGGGGGGGGACCCTCTCCCACCAACCCTGAGAGGGCAACTCATTGGCGGATCCAGCGAGAGCAACTCTTCCTGCCTTCCTTCCAGCACGGATGAGGTTACCTAGTTGGGTCATGAAACGCCTGCACGAAAAGAACTCGGCTCAGAGAGCCTCGGCCCTCCTCTTCCTCCTCCTCCTATCCCTCTCCTCCTCCTCCTCTTCCTCCTCCTATCCTTCTCCTCCTCCTCCTCCTATCCCGCTGCTCTTCCTCCTCTTATCCCTCTCATCCTCCTCTTCCTCCTCTTATCCCTCATCCTCCTCTTCCTCCTCCTCTTATCCCTTTCCTCCTCCTCTTCCTCCTCCTCTTATCCCTCTCCTCCTCCTCTTCCTCCTCCTCTTATCCCTCATCCTCCTCTTCCTCCTCCTCTTATCCCTCTCATCCTCCTCTTCCTCCTCTTATCCCTCTCCTCCTCCTCTTCCTCCCCCTCTCTGCCAAACCCTCCCTCCCCCTTCTAGCACAGATATTGTAACCTCCTCTTCCTTCCCTCCTCCTCTCCACAAACCTCACTCCCTCCTAGCATTGATGAGGATATCTAGCTGGGTCATGAAACGTTGGGAAGAAAAGCACCCAGCTCAGAGAGCATCAAGGACCCTACACAGTCCTCCTCCTCCCTCCCTTCTTCCCTCCCCCCTCCTCCTTCTCTCCGCAAACCCCTCCTCCCTTCTAGCACTGAGGATACCTCTACAGGCGGCTGAAGTTTGATCACGTGACTGTAGGGATGTCACAACAATCACAAGTGTGGAAAAATGGTCATAAGTCGCTTTTTTCCCAGTGCCACCGTAACTTTGGTCACTAAATGAAGCGTTGTAAGTTGAGGGCTACTTGCTATTTTGAACCCTACACCTCTGGGTCCGGTTGTTCGTGCCAGACACACGTTGGGTGAAGCGTGGTCTGAGCAAGCCGTGAATGTCTGGTTTATACAGACCACTAAACTACAAACCAAGATGGTCATTTCCAATAGAGCTGGAAGGGATCCTGGGAGGTCTTCTAGTCCAACCCCCCTGCCTAGGCAGAAAACCCTACACCCCTTCAGACAAATGGTTATCCAACCTCTTTTTAAAAACTTTCAGTGTTGGAGCATTTACAATTTCTGGGGGCAAGTTGTTCCACTGATTAATTGCTCTCACTGTTAGGAAATTTCTCCTTAGTTCTAAGCTGAGTCTCTCCATGATTAGTTTCCACCTGTTGCTTCTTCCTCTGCCCTCTAGTAGCGATTCAAGCAATGGAAATTAAAATAATCCAACTGGCCACTACAATACTAAGTGGGAAATGAGTTTGTCCTGTCTCCAAATGAAGAGAATAGAATGGAATGGAATAACAGAGCTGGAAGGGACCCTGGAGGTCTTCTAGTCCAACTCCCTGCCTAGGCAGAAAACCCTACACCTCTTCAGGCAACCTCTTTATCCAACCTCTTCTTAAAATCTTCCAGAGTTGAAGCACCCACGAGGCAAGTAGTTCCACTGATTAATGTTCTAACTGTCAGGAAATTCCTCCTTAGTGTTAGGTTGCTTCCCTCCTTGACTAGTTTCCACCTGTTGCTTCTTGTCCTGCCCTCAGGTGCTTTGGAGAATGGCTTGACTGCCTCTTCTTTGGGGCAGCCCCTGAGACCTTGGAAGACTGCTCTCATGTCTCCCCTTCTCTTCCCTAGACCAGCCAGGCCCACTTCCTTCAACCGTTCATCAGACGTTTTAGCCTTAGGTTCCAACAAGTTCAACTTTCTTTAGCTAAATCTCCACCTGGCAGGTTTCCGAGGCAGGGAGTTAAAATTCCATCTGGCTTCCTATTCTGCCCCCCCCCTCAAAATAATGGCCCAAACACCCCGTAGTAAAAGTCTGTGTCCCCTTGGGCTGGGGGCAGAGCCAGACAGGAAGCACCCACCTGGGCAAAGAGGCGGCCACCTCAATGTCGCTCAGCGAGACGTCCGCTGCTTCGGAGAAGAGAGGCATCGCTGGTCCCGTGGGGACAGATCCGGTCACCAGGGCTGCCGCTGCCATCTTGACCGAGCCTTGACGTGGCCTGAAAACAGATCTCTTACGATCCCTTACACCGGGTCTGGTCTCTTAAGCAGCTTTAGCCTGAAGGGAGAAATCAAAGAGGCCTCTTAGTGTCACCTTCTCCACTTCTGGGCTGTTTGTGGGAAGCCCCACGTAGACAAGGAAGAGGAAAAAGAAAATTATATATATTAACCCTTCAGAGATTGGGATGTGTGTGCTTTTTGCAAACCTCTGACGGACAGGCTGGACTAGATGACCCTTAAGGTTTCCCCCAACACTGTCCTTCTCGAAATAAGTGAAAAGTTGACACCCCCCCACCCTTCTTTCCGCCCCCAAGCCTCTGAATGCAAAAAAACCCCTTCACGATTCTTGCTGTCAGTTCACCATCCGAATGCCAGAATCACAGAATTAGAAGGGACCCTCGGAGGTCTTCTAGTCCAACCCGCTGGTCAAGCAGGAGACCCTACACCACTCCAGTCTCTCCTTAAAAACCTCCAGTGATGGAGTACTGTCCAGTCTCTCCTTAAAAACCTCCAGTGATGGAGTACCCACGACTTCTGGTGGCAAACAGTTCCACTGGTTACTTGTCCTCACTGTTAGGAAGTTTCTCCTCAGTTCCAGGTTGCTTCTCTCCTGGATTAGTTTCTATCTGTTGTTCCTTATCTTGCCTTCTGATGCTTTGGAGAACAGCTTGGCTCCCTCTTCTTTGGGGCAGCCCCTCAAATACTGGACGGCTGCTATCGTATCCTTCATAACCCTGTTCATTAAACTAGACATTCCCAATTCCTGCAACCGTTCTTCGTACATTTTAGCCTCCGGCCCCCTAAATCCTCCTGGTTGCTCTTCTCTGCCCTCTTTCTAGAGTCTCCATACCTTTTTTATATCGTGGTGACCAAACCCAGATGCCCTATTTCAAGGGTGGCCTTACTAAGGATTTATAGAGCAGAACTGCAACTTTACGCAACCTTGATTCTATCCCTCTCTCTTAATGCAATTGAGGATTGCGTTGGCCTTCTTTCTTGGCTGCTGCCGGCTCATGTTGAAGTAACTGCCTACTAGGACTCCAAGTTCCTCTGTTGTTGGTTTTTGAGCCAGGTTTGAGCCTAATCCGTGCCTGTAATGTTTGGTTCTTCACGCCCTGCTTTTCTCCCCACTGAATTTCATTTTGTTGGATGGGGCCCAGGGTTCAAGCCCTATCGAGATTGCATCTGTTATTAGTTTACTTAACTGTCATTGCACCTCCACCTCGTACAACCAAATTAAATGCCGCCTTCAGTGCGCAATATTGTAATTATAAAAACACAAACACACCTCCTTCGCATTCTGTGCAATTGAATGGAAAACGCCTGACATTGCATTCATATTGCACTATGCTAGCGGTCCCCAAAACTTGGTAACTTTTAAGACTTGTGGACTTCCACTCCCAGAGTTCCTCCTCCAGTCATGTTAGCTCAGGAATTCTGGGAGTGGAAGTCCACAAGTCTTAAAGTCACCAAGTTTGGAGACCTCTGCACTATATACAGTAGAATTCAGTATAGTTATTGCTTTGGGATAGCAGCTGTTTTTCAGCCTATTTATCCTTGTTTTTATTATTGTCCTGTACCGCCTGCCAGATGGTCATAGTTCAAAAAAAGAGGGTTCCCAGGATGAGATGCATCTTTGAGGATGTTTTGAACTTCCTTAAGGCAGCGGGAGCTCTAAAGCTCTTCCAAAGAGGGGAGAGGGCAACCCATGATCCTCTGGCCGATCTTGTCAGAACATTCATGAACTGGCAGAGACATGGTTAACAAGGTCAGCCAATGGGAGCTGAACTCGAAACTGAAACTTAAGAGAGAGAATCTGGGCAAAGGCTTATCTCCCTCTCTGCTCTGCGCTCTGAAGCTGCTGCTTGTCTTTTGGTTGTAACTTTTCACCACTTGGTATTGTATGTTTACTTATGCGTTGTTATGTATATCAAGAAGTGAATGACTCCTGCTGAATCAGTCATCTGTGTGTGTGTGTTTCCTGGAGGTGAATTTCTGCTGCAAAATCTAACAAGCCTGGATGCTTAAGCCTATGTGACTTGATGGCACGTAGTCAAGGCCAAAGCCTGGCTTCTTTGAGGAGGCCATAATGCTGGGAAAGAGGGAAAGAAAGAGAAGAGGAGGACGAGGGAGAGAGGATGGACTCCCTCCAAGGGTTGGGAGGCCTGAAGATTTGAGGTTGGAGAGTCTCCTCGGTGGTCACCAACTGTTGTGATTTGCCGGCAGCCGAATCGGAGAAGAATGGTGACCCATCCGGGACCACCTGGGAGTGAGGTGCTGCCCCTGGAGCCTCCAGAGTCTGGCAGAAGTGAGGCAAAGGAACGAGGGGAGCCTGTTCCCAGTGCACGTATGTGCAGAGCTGGTAGAAGACGAGAGCAGCTGAAACAAATGAGGCAACTCGGGAGTAAGGCTGGGTGGTGATTGGCCCCTCTCATAAGGGATAAAGGACAGGCAAAGGTGAAGAAACCTTTGCAGGAAGCAAAGTCGTTCGTTCGGTTCAGAGTCATCCTTGAAGATCTTTGGACTTTTGGTTTTTGTTCTAGCTTATTGGACACTTCTGTTATTGGCAGCACTTCACAGGGACGAAAGGTGGGTGCTTATCTCGAGGGACTCTTTTGAGATTCATTACCAGCTGGGAATGAAAATAACTCCCAGCGGTGCAATAAGATAAGACTTGTTTTTTAAAATAAGGGTGTGCGTAATTATGGTCTCAGAAGCCTTGGTCAGAACATAAGGAGTTGAAGACAACCTCATGATTCCCCCCCACCCATCCAGGAGGCCTCTACAGAAACAGCTTGGAGGAACTCCAGAAATAGCAATATTCAAAACCAACCCATTTGTCTTCTGGGAAAGAGGAGGAGGAAGTTTCTCGGATCAGAAGTGAAACGTCTTCAAAGAAAACCCCCCCAGAAAGTCTCCAGTTGCCTCTTGGGGTGGAAAGCACCTTGGGGACAACCCCACAGCATCTGGATGATGAAGAATCTCCACAGACATCCTCTCTCTCTCTCTCTCTTTCTCACGAGTTACTAATAACTGGATTTCTCCCCTGTTGTAACTGGGGAGGGAGCAGCATAGAAAAACGGACCCTGCATCTATTTCCTCTTTGGAAACAGGAAATGTTTTCACATCCAAGCCGGGCCCCCGGATTGCTTAAGGCCCCCCCCCCTCTCCCTCTCCCGCAAAGCCAGCCCCCTCTCAGTTTGAGGTCACACCCGGCCACGGGTGACGTGTCCCATCAGCCCATCGTGGGCCCTCAACCTTGAATGGACCCACTCTTCTCTCCCTCCCACCCCATCTCCAACCTATTTCAAGCGGCTTCCGGAACGGCAAATCACGCAAAGGATTTCCGCTGGTTTGATGATCACAAATAACTTCCATTTTGCGCTTACGGCCGCGATCGAGTAGGGCAGGTGGGCCCCGGTGGCATTTGCAAGCCTTGTTTGAGGGCGGGGGGGGGGGGGGGGAAGGGGTAGGGGTGGGAAAATTTCCAGCCTCTTTGGACCACAGACCCTTTTTAAGGCAAATTTTGCTCTGCATTACAGACTTCTGAGAAGCCTTTTTTTTTTTGCAAGAGTTGCATTGCCAGTTTAAAATCTGCTCACTGGAAGGAAGTCTATTTAATGCGTAACTAATTTAAAACAAAAAACAACAACAAAAAACAAAAAATAAATATTCCTTGGATCTCCGGAGCCAAGCAACTAGAATTTTCAGCTAGACTGCCTTGGATCGTGGAAGCTCCGCTAAGGTTTCAGGACCCAACGTCAGCAATAAATCTGATCCCCCTGTCCCTCCCGAAACTGGATCAGCTAAAGGCCCAACTGGTCTGGCATCTTCCTTCTTCCCAGATTGCCTGGAGATGAGATGTTCAGATTAACAGAAGTGAAAGGGATCTTGTAGGTCATCTAGTCCAACCCTCTGCCCAAACAGGAGACCCTACACCATTTCAGTCCGGTCTCTTCTTGAAAGCCTCCAGGGATGAAGCTCCCACAGTTTACGAAGGCAACTTCTGTTCCATCCGTTGATTGTTCTTCTACTCCCAAGGCATGCAACAGTATATTTCCTGGCTGTCCATTGGTAGACTGCTCTTGGACAGGGAGGTTCAGTCTTCAAAACTACCTTGCCCTGCCTCCCGAGACAGACATTTTAAGCGATGTGCTGTCTCATTCACCTCTTCTCCTGTTCTGAATTCTCTGCTTTGACTGGGTGAAAGTATTCTGCGCGCAGAGGGGCCACGGAGAGAGAAAAAAAACCCACCTTGGGGATTTTGCCCCAGATCGAAATGCTCCCCTGCCTTCCTTTCCCTTAAAATTTGAACCCGAGCCCATTTCCCTTCAGTTCACAAACAAGTGTCATGTCAAGGTGACAAGGCGGTTATCTCAGTGATCGAAAAGGCCAACGCAAACACAACACCTTGAAACAAAACGAGAGAGAGAGAGAGATAGAGAAGGAGAGAGGGAGGGGAAGAGATAGAAAGACAGAGGGGGAGAGAGGGGGAGGGATATAGATAGGGAGGGAGGGAGAAAAAGGGAGAGAGAGGGGGGAGAGAGGGAGGGATATAGATAGGGAGGGAGGGAGAAAAAGGAAGGGAGAGAGAGAAAGAGATAGAAAGATAGAGGGAGAGAGAGGGAGGGATATAGATAGGGAGGGAGAGAGAAAAGAGAGAGAGAAAGAGAAAAAGATAGAGAAGGAGAGAGGGATGGGAAGAGATAGAAAGATAGAAGGAGAGAGAGGGAGGGATATAAAGGAAGAGAGAGAGAAAGAGAGAAAGATAGAGAAGGAGAGAGGGAGGGGAAGAGATAGAAAGATAGAGGGGGAAAGAGGGAGGGATATAGATAGGGAGGGAGGGAGAAAAAGGGAGAGAGAGGGGGGAGAGAGGGAGGGATATAAATAGGGGGGGGAGAAAAAGGGAGAGAGAGGGGGGAGAGAGGGAGGGATATAGATAGGGAGGGGGGGAGAAAAAGGAAGGGAGAGAGAGAAAGAGATAGAAAGATAGAAAGGGAGAGAGAGGGAGGGATATAGATAGGGAGGGAGAGAGAAAAGAGAGAGAGAAAGAGAAAAAGATAGAGAAGGAGAGAGGGATGGGAAGAGATAGAAAGATAGAAGGAGAGAGAGGGAGGGATATAAAGGAAGAGAGAGAAAGAGAGAAAGAGAGAGAAGGAGAGGGATGGGAAGAGATAGAAAGATAGAAGGAGAGAGAGGGAGGGCTATAAAGGAAGAGAGAGAGAAAGAGAGAAAGATAGAGAAGGAGAGAGGGATGGGAAGAGATAGAAAGATAGAGGGGGAGAGAGAGGGAGGGATATAGATAGGGAGGGAGGGAGAAAAAGGAAGAGAGAGAGAGAGAGAGAGAAAAATATGCAGGTGTGCTGGCAAACACGAAGAGCCATAAGAAAAACCGCCAGGCTGTAATCCCTGCGGAATTACCTCTTCTCCCCCCCCCCCCAATTCCCAAGAGAAGAGCCAGAGAAGCAAACTGAGGGGTCTCTGGAGCCGCCTCCTGCCAGGAAAAAAGCCTCCTGGGGCACCAGAGGAACCGAGGTTTCTGTCTTCAAAGGGCTGGCGCTGGAGCCGCACAAGATACCAGCCTCCCTGTTTCCACCCCTTCGCTATGAGTCCTTAGCCCCAGGCTGGCTGGCTGGCTGGGGGATTCTGGGAGTTGAAGTCTGAAAGCTGCCACGGTTGAGGGAGTAGAAAAGAATAACAGAGATGGAAGGGACCTGGGAGGTCTTCTAGTCCAACCCCCTGCCTAGGCAGGAAACCCTACACCCCTTCAGACAAAGGGTTATCCAACATCTTCTTAAAAACCTCCAGCGTCGGAGCATTTACAACTTCTGGAGTCAAATACTTCCACTGATCAATTGCTCTCTCTCACTGTCAGGAAATTTCTCCTTAGTTCTAAGTTGCATCTCTCCATGATTAGTTTCCACCCATGGCTTCTGGTCCTGCCTTCAGGTGCTTTGGAGAATAGCTTGACTGCCTCTTCTTTGGGGCAGCCCCTGAGATATCGGGGCTGCTATCCTGTCTCCCCTGGTCCTTCTGTTCCTTAAACTAGACATACCCAGTTCCAGCCACCGTTCTTCATACGTTTTAGACTCCAGTCCCCTAATTCTCTTTCTTGCTCTTCTCTGCACTTTCTAGAGTCTCAGCATCCTTTTTGACACCATGCTGACCAGAACTGGGTGCAGTATCCCACGTGTGGCCTTACCAAGGCCTTATAAAGTGGTGTTAACCCTTCCTGTGATCTTGATTCTATGATCCTTCTGTTGATGCAGCTAGGACTGCACTGGCTTTTTGGCAGCTGCTGCACACGGCTGGCTCTTGTTTCAATGGATCTCTGCCCTACGGGGCAACCTGCCCCGTTCAGAAGGCGACACCGTAGCGACGGTTGTTTGGCTACCCGGACTGCGCTCTGCATTGCATCACTCGCACTCAAGGCCAGCTGAGCTCTTCCCCTTCCAGAAAGCCACCCAAGCAGGTCAAAGGGTCTGTTTTTCACAGAGGAATTTGGGCAAGGAAGGCTTCTGGAGTGCCAATGCTGACTAGCAAGACTATTTTTAGCAATCCTCCAGCTTATCTTTGAGTCAAATGTTTGAATTGCACACTTGGACCAAGAAAGAAAAAACTCCCCAGACTTTCAGCAAACATGAATTAGTGCCAACAAAGAGGAACCTGTCCAAGATTTTAGCCCAGGAGAGAAATACCACTGAATAACAAGACTGGGAAGGGGACCTTTGGAGGTCTTCTAGTCCAACCCTCTGCCTCCAGCAGGAAACCCTCAATCATTTCAGACAGCGTCAATTCGGAAAAATTCCAGGCATCTATCCTGCTTGTGGGCGCCTGCCTTGGGGAACGGATAGAAGACCTCCCAAGATCCCTTCTAACTTGGGAGTTCTGGGAGTTGAAGTCCACAAGTCTTAAAGTGGCCAAGTTTGGGGATTCCTGATAGATAATGTACTACGTATAACGGCAACCTGGCCATGAGCCTTACAAACCACGATTTAGAGCTTAGCATGTTCTGTGAGCGAACTGCAGCTATACTTCAACAACATCCTGCATTAAAGGGCCAAAATGAAGCAAATGGGCAGGGAGCAAAGGAACCAGGATCTGTAGAAAGGTTTTGCAACTCCCCCAAATCAAGACAAGCTGACCCCACAACCCCACCCACAGAAGCCTGATAGGCAAGTGGTGGGGTTCAAATAATTTTAACAACCGGTTCTCTGCCCTAATAATCAGCTAGGTGGGCATGGCCAGGGGGTGTGACAGGCAGCCAGCCCCCTGGGAGCAAAAATGGGCCGCGGAGAGGGTGGGTGCCACCCCCCCCCCCGCAGCACTCCATTTTGGGCCTAGTGGGCCTCCCTGCAGACTCCTGGGTGGCTTACTAGGCCCAAAACAGGCCACGGGGGAGAGGCTGTTCCATACCCCCCCACACTCCGTTTTGGGCCTAGTGGGCCTCCCTGCAGACTCCTGGGTGGCTTACTAGGCCCAAAATTGGGGGCTGTGCCCCACACACCCCTGGCACCCCATTGTGGGCATAGTGGGCCCCCTGCACTTCCCTGGGAACCAAAAGGGGGGCCCCTGGGGACTAGTGGCAGGGGAGGAGCCAGCCAGCAATTTAACAACCGGTTGAATCCCACCCCTGCTTGTAGGGGGGGATCTTCACTACGGGCCCCTTGCCTGTTGCAAAAGAGGAAGGGTTAAAAAGTTCGGCTGCTGCTGCTGCTGATTTGCCCACCCTGCGTTGTTTGAAGGACAGAAGGCAGCTGCTTCTGCAGCACAGCCCCAATTTGCAACGGGGCAGGGCTCAGATCAGATCCTATGCTCCCTGAGCCCCCCCACCGCCACCTCTTGCTGCAGGTGGGGCTCAAAGCCCCCTCACCCCGTCTTCCTGCAAATGGGAAGCAACTGTCTCCGTTTTACTCTTCCAAGACTCTTACTTGACTGACGGAAAACATAGGTTCTCTTTTGCACCCAGATATTTTGTGTGCGTGTGTGTCTGTCGATCTGACTACTAGATGAAGGAAAGGCAGCTCGGAAAAACCACTTAGCCTCCAGAAGTTGTGAATGCGCCAACACTGGAAGTTTTTAAGAAGAAGAGATTGGATAACCATTTGTCCGAAATACTATACGGTTCCCTGGCTAGGCAGGGGGTTGACTAGAAGACCTCCAGGGTCTCTTCCAACTCTGTTACTCTATTATCCTCTCTAGGGCAGCCCCTCAAATACTGGAAGATGCTCTCCTGCCTCCTCCCTAGACCAGCCAGGCCCGGCAACCGTCCGTCGTGGGTTCCAGTCCCTCCATCATCCCGGCTTCTCTTCTCTGCACTCCGTCTGGGATTAATTTAACGCCGATTTTAACAGGGCGCCATGGGACTCCCTCCCCCACCCCCACCCCAGACCTGGCCAAAAACCCAGCCCTCTCAGCTGGCCGTGCGGAGAACAGCTGCAGCTCCCAGGCAGGGAGGGCTGAGAGTTTCCCAGGGAGGATTTGGGCTGCGTGTCCCTCCTCCCCCCACCCCTCCCCTAACTAGATCCGCCTGTTGCTCAACGCAGCCTCCTCGGCTGCACCTGCTGTTGAATCACCCAACTCTCCTCCACCAATGGCAGCGCTGAGCGGCAACATCCAAGCCTCGTCACGGGGCCAGACCGTCCCTAGACACTCCGTGTGCGCGGGCGTGTGTGTGTGTACGTATTATCAGTGTGGCAGTGGCAGAGGGGGAGGAGGACGAAGAGGAAGAGGAAGAGAAGGAGAGGAAGAGGAAGAGAAGAAGAGGAAGAGGAGAAAGAGAAGAGGAGAGGAAGAGGAAGAGGAAAAAGAGGAGGAGGAAGAGAAGAGGAGGAGAAAGAGGAGGAAGAGAAGAGGAGGAGGAAGAGAAGAGGAGGAGGAAGAGGAGAAAGGAGGAAGAGGAGAAAGGAGAAAGAGGAGGGGGAGGAGAGCTGGCACACAGTTGGGTTGGAGGATGGTGCTCCTGCCTTTTCACCCATAGCCTGGGGTGTCTCTGTGTGTGTGTCTATGTGTGTGTGTGTGTGAGGATGGAGGGACGCATGCCAGCAGGCATCCACCCAGGCCCGGGGCTCTGTGTGTGTGTACGTGTGTGTATGTGCGTGTGTGTATGGTAGGAGGGCCCCCCCAGAAGGCTGACGTGGCTCCCCAGCCTGGCTTGCGAAGGCCACTGGTGGAAGGGGACAGATGCTCTTTGTGTGGCCCTAATCCGAGCAGCAGAGCCCCCCCCCCCCGGGGCCACAGTTTAAGCCAACCGGCAGACGGGGCAGAGCAACCCAACTGCACAACAGAAAAGGGCAGGCAGGCCACCACTTAGCGACCCTTCGTTTAGTGACCGATCCAAGTGGCCAGGCACTGGAAAAAAACGACCGTACAGCGAGTCAACTGTAGCGGCATCGCAGGTAACAGATAAGCAGAGTTGGAACTTGGAAGGGACCCTGCAGGTCATCTAGTCCAACCCCCCTCTGCCCAAGCGGGAGACACCATTTCACAGATTAACAGAGTCAGAAGGGACCTTCAAGGTCATCTAGTCCAACCCCCAGCCCAAGTGGGAGACCCTACACCATTTCTGACAGATGGGAGTCCAATCTCTTCTTGGAAGCCTCGAGTTCCCACAACACCCCCACAAAGTGGAGGGCGAAGCCAGATTCACTCAACAACGGTGTTACTAACTTAATGACTGCAACAGTTCACTTAATAACCGGGTTACTAACTTTACAATTGCAATGACTCACTTAACAACAGTGGCAAGAAAACCGTGAAATGGGGCGAAATTCATCTAACAAATGTTTCACTTAGCAACATAATTTGGGGGCTCAGCTGTGGTCGTAGGCCAAGCCCCCCCCCCACTAACAGAAAGAGAGGGAAGGCAGAGAGAAGATTGGGGAGGGGGTATGGCAGCCCCCCAATGGGAGCCAGGACCTCCCCCCTCCTTTCCTTCAGGATGCCTCTCGGGGGGCTTCAGTCCAACAGGAACCCAGGAGGAAAAAAAACGACTTTTGAGACCCAATCTAACTAAGTCCTCGACTTACGACCACAAAAACTCTAGCCCAAAACTTCCATTGCTGAGCAAAGACGGTCGCTAAGTGGATTTGCCCTGTTTTACAACCTTTCTTGCCAGAATTATTAAGCCATTTGACACACACACACACACACCAATAACCCTGCAACCGTCATAACTATGAGTCGGTTGCGGAGTGTCCAAAATTTTGACCCCCTGACCGTGGGGGTTTTGCAACAGTTCTTGTCATTTCAAATGGCCAGTAAATGAACCGTTATAAGTTGAGGACCTATCTGTACGGTGCTTGCTAAGAGTCTCACTGAAGGGACCGATGGCGCACCACCTACCCAAGTGATCCCAGAGCGGGATCAGTTTCTTCCCAGGGATCTGGCGAGCTCCTCTTCAAGGAGGCTTTAACCGGGATCCCTGCCTTGAGCAAGCAGGGGTGGACTGGATGGCCTCCAGGGCCCTCCCAGCCCTAGAATCCCACCAGGGGAGGACATAAAACTCCCTCCTGCTTTTAAAGGGGATCAGGGGTCGCTTCCCTTGAGAAACTCCGATTTCAAAGAGATGTTGCCTGAAGGGCGGGGCGAAACCGGGGCAACGGATGGATGATCTTGAGAGGAGCGATGGCCCGTTCCCCCAGGATGATGGGCGGCTAATCCCCTCCGGCAGGGATGGTGCTGCCTAGTTGGGCAACGAAAGGAAGCCCGGCCAGCTGAGCGAGCGGAGAGAAGAGCCAGACCTCCGAGGACGGAAGAGAGAAGCAGGGATGGACACCAGACAAACCCGGAAGGAGGAACAGCCTAACGAAGCCTAACTGCCAAGGGGGGGGGGACCCTCTCCCACCAACCCTGAGAGGGCAACTCATTGGCGGATCCAGCGAGAGCAACTCTTCCTCCCTTCCTTCCAGCACGGATGAGGTTACCTAGTTGGGTCATGAAACGCCTGCACGAAAAGAACTCGGCTCAGAGAGCCTCGGCCCTCCTCTTCCTCCTCCTCCTCCTATCCCTCTCCTCCTCCTCCTCTTCCTCCTCCTATCCTTCTCCTCCTCCTCCTCTTATCCCTCTCCTCCTCCTCCTCCTATCCCGCTGCTCTTCCTCCTCTTATCCCTCTCATCCTCCTCTTCCTCCTATCCCGCTGCTCTTCCTCCTCTTATCCCTCTCATCCTCCTCTTCCTCCTCTTATCCCTCTCCTCCTCCTCCTCCTATCCCGCTGCTCTTCCTCCTCTTATCCCTCTCCTCCTCCTCCTCTTATCCCTCTCATCCTCCTCTTCCTCCTCCTCTTATCCCTTTCCTCCTCCTCTTCCTCCTCCTCTTATCCCTCTCCTCCTCCTCTTCCTCCCCCTCTCTGCCAAACCCTCCCTCCCCCTTCTAGCACAGATATTGTAGCCTCCTCTTCCTTCCCTCCTCCTCTCCACAAACCCCACTCCCTCCTAGCATTGATGAGGGTATCTAGCTGGGTCATGAAATGTCAGGAAGAAAAGCACCCAGCTCAGAGAGCATCAAGGACCCTACACAGTCCTCCTCCTCCCTCCCTTCTTCCCTCCCCACTCCTCCTTCTCTCCGCAAACCCCTCCTCCCTTCCAGCACTGATGACGTTACCTAGTTGGGTCACGAGACGTCTGCAAACCAACCACCAAGCCCAGAGACCCCTCCCCCCCTGCAGATTGCTACCCGGAGGCATCCTGAACACACAAGATCAGGATTAGGGGTGAAGCTAAAGCGCCCACAGCGAGGGGCTGCAGGATTTGGGGCAAGGGTCTCTACTCTCTTCGTTCCAGAGGCCAGACATGGTGTTGGTGGGGTGGGGGGCTTACTGACCTCCAGAGAAACAGCTCTAGGGGTGGCAGGCCCACCGGGAGGGAGGCTTTTTAAGGGGTCTTCTGGGAGTTCTAGCGCTCCTGGCCTGGAACACCTTCATTTTGGGGAGCAAGAGATCGCACATACACACATGCCCCTCTGCCCTTTCCACTCGAGCTGAGACCCAACAACCAGGAGACCCCGTTCATAGTAGGCAGTCCTTGACTTACAATGGTTCATTTACTGACCGTTCAGACTTATGACGGTGCTGGGAAAAAAGTGATTTTTAACTGACTCCCCCGGTGGTCAAGCGGTCACAATCTGGACACTGGGCGACTGGCTTCTACTTATGACGGTCGCAGCTCCCCTGGGTCATGGCGTGGGAGGCCTTCTCTGACCCAAAGCGAGGGGGAAGCTGGAATCGCTTAACGACCGTGTCGCGGCAGCGATCCGCTTAACAACGGCGGCAAGGAGAGTCGTAAAACGGGGCCGAAACCTCGCCAACGTCTCGCTTAGCCATCGAAATCTGGGGCTCCGCTGCATTTTTGGGAGTGGAGCGAGGACTGGATTGAAGGCACGCCCAGTTTCTCTTCCCCCTTGGGTATCGATTGGGACACCGTCCCCCATGAGCCACAGCCCTCCAGGGCCCGCTCCCTTCTCCACACGTTGGGCCAAGGACTTCCTTCCTCCTCTTCCTCTGTCCCAGCTAAACCCCCTGCCCACGTGCACCTGGTTGTATAAGTGGCCTGTTGCCAGGGATCAATTGGAGCTTTGTTCCACAGGAGGAAATGCTTCAGGGGAAAGAAAGGGAGAATGAGCCGCTTAAGTCACGGCTGGCTTGGCACCTCGCCCAGGCGTGCGAGAGCCACCCGTTCCCTCCCCGCTCTCCGTGGGTGCGTGGAAAGACCCACCACAGCCAGGAGAGGAGAACGATGGGATTTTGCACCCGGGCTGGGAATTCCTCCTTCCTTCTCCTTGAAGAGTTTTTGTAAATCCCGCCCCGTTTCCCTAAAGCTTCGGGATAAAATCTGAGAGTAGGGAAAGGGGGTTCCCCCCCCCCCTTGAACCCCTCCCGGTTTTTGGGGTCCCCTCGCTTCCTCCTTCGGCACACGCCAGGCGTCCCACCGGAAAGAATCCTGTAGAGCAGGGGTCTCCAACCTTGGGCCCTTTAAGCCTCGTGGACTTCAACTCCCAGAATTCCCCAGCCAGCTGCGAGTTGGAATCCGCCAGGCTTAAAGGGCCCAAGGTTGGAGACCCAGCATTAGAGCAAAGCTGGCTGGGGAATTCTGGGAGTTGGAGTCCGCCAGGCTTACAGGTTGGAGAGCCCTGCTCTAGAAAAAGGAGAGGATGAAGCTTTCCTGCAGGTGTGGGAAGAGAGAGGGAGATCAGGAGAAGCTGGGAGGGGGGGAAAGGAAGGGATCTCTGCCCCCCCCCCCAATTTACTGGGCATCAGAGAGGAGGGGAGGAGCAGCCCAACCAGCCTAGCAAGATTCGCTTCCGTTGCAGCCCCCCTGGCAATAAGGCGAGAGTTGGGAGTTCTTCCAGTCTGTCCCCCTCCCCAAAGGATGGGCATGTCCTCCAGATGGGAGCGTCTCCACCGCCCATCATCCCCAGCCCACCTGGCCTTCAGGAGCAGCTGGGACGATGAAATGCAAAGGAGACCCCTCCCCTCTCCTCTGCCCCTTTGGGGTTTGGTTGCCCTCCTAAGCTGACCGCTTTGGCCTAGAGAGCAGGAGACGGGGGAATTCTAGTTCTGCCGTAGCCATGGAAGACGGCGTGGGGAGGGGGGGGAGGCTCTGGGACCGTCGGCAGGCTCCGGCGCCTCATAGTTCCTCCCTAGGCAAGAAAGCCCCTGGGTGCCTTAGGGACGCTCGCCAGGAGACGGCGAGTTCTAGTCCCGACTAGTCTTTGAGGACAGGCATTAGTCCGAAAGGGTCTAATACAGGGGGTTTCCTGCCTGAGCTCGGGGTTGGACTAGAAGACCTCTAAGGGCCCTTCCAAGGCTGTTATGAAGATGGCGGGGGGGGGGACGGACTTGAGGCCACTTGCCAGGAGGCCGGGAGTTCTAGTCCCCCCCTTAGCCATGGGAGCCAGCTGGGGGAGTTTGCTCCCTCTCAGCCCCCTTCCCACCTCGCAGGGTTCTTGTGGGGGAGGAGGAGGAGGAGGAAGGCGTGGGGGAGAGACGTTCCCCGTTACACGTCGAACATAACAGGCGGAGTAAGTAGAGCGGAGTAAAACACAACGCCTCGGCTGGCCGTAAGGAAGGTTTGGGGGGGGGAAGGTTTCCTTTCCTTTCCTCCGAGCCCCGACGGTCCCCTCCTGCAAACCCAGGCCGGCCGGACTCCTGGCTTGCCGGCCAAGCCAGCGAAGCCCCCTGCCGACCTTCCCCGCCTCCCCGCCGGGGCTGCTCCGAAGGCAGCTGGCGGGCGCCCGGTTGGCGAAGCGCGGGGAGACCCCGAGGCGAGGCGAGGCGAGGCGGAGCGCCGGGCGGGTCCCGCAGCTGCCCGCCAGAGCCGGCCTCGGTGGGGCGGTCTCCTCGGCAGGCTCCCCGCGCCCGAGAAGCGCCCGCTCCACTCACCCGCGTCCTCCTGCTCGGGCGCCGCCGCCTGCCGCCTCGCGAGTGAGCCGCGCTGCCCGGAGCCGGCGGCTTTGGGGAAGGGGGGGGCGGGGCCTGGGCGGGGGCGGGGCCTGGCGCCTCGTGGAGCCCAAGGGGGGGGGCGGGATGCGCGCCGGTCACTCGCGGTCGTTGACCTCCCCCCCCCCCCCCGCCCGGAGGCTGCCCGGGGCTCGCTCTGCACTCCTCCGGCCCTCCTGGTGGGGGTAGCAGGCGGACTGCGAGCGAGTTGCAAAGCCCGCGAAAGCGAGCGGTGTCTAAGGGCCGTGGCTATTCCTCCCTCCCTTCTCCTCCTTTCCTTCCTTCCTTCCTTCTCTTTTCCTCCCTCCCTTCTCCTTCCTTCCTCTCCTTCTCTCCTTCCTGCCCTCCCTTCCTCCCTTTTCTTTCCTTCCTCCCTTCTTTCCTCCCGCCCTCTCTCCCTTTTCTTTCTTTCTTTCCTTCCTTCCCTTTTCCTCCCTCCCTTCTTCTTCCTTCCTCTCCTTCTCGCCCTCCCTTCCTCCCTTTTCCTCCTTTTCTTCCTTCCCTTTTCCTCCCTCCCTTCTCCTTCCTTCCTCTCCTTCCTGCCCTCCCTCCCTTTTCTTTCCTTCCTCCCTTCTTTCCTCCCGCCCTCTCTCCCTTTTCTTTCTTTCTTTCCTTCCTTCCCTTTTCCTCCCTCCCTTCTCCTTCCTTCCTCTCCTTCTCTCCTTCCTGCCCTCCCTTCCTCCCTTTTCCTCCTTTCCTTCCTTCCCTTTTCCTCCCTCCCTCCCTCCTCCTTCCTTCCTCTCTCCTTCTCTCCTCCCTCCCTCCTTTTTCCTTCCTTCCTTCCTCTCCTCCTTCCTGGGAGGAAGCCTGGGAGATTCGAAGGAAAGAAGGAAGGGACGCCTGGATGGATGAATGGACGGAGGGCTGGGAGCGCGGCTCACGTGGCGCTGGCGGGAGGGGAGGGGCTCTCCCGGGAGAGACGCACGTGCCGGGCCGATTGCATCAGGCGGGAGCGAGGCCCTCCCCGCCCCCCCCCCCCGCCTCGGTCCGGCTTTCGGAGGGTCGTCCGCCTCCCCCCTCCTCTTCTTCCCCCCACGAATAGCAGAGAAGGAAAGAGACCATCCCCCGAGACCATTCCTCCTCCCAATCAGTCAGAATAGAGCCGGAAGGGACCCTGGAGGTCTTCTAGTCTAACCCCCTGCTCAAGCAGAAGACCCTCTATCGTTTCAAACAAGGAGCTGTCCAGTGTCTTCTTAAACATCTCCAATGATGGAACAGCCACAACTTCTGGTAGCAAGTAGTTCCACTGGTTAATTGTCTTCACTGTCAGGAAGTTTCTGCTTAATTCCAGGTTGCTTCTCTCCTGGATTAGTTTCCACCCGTTGTTTCTTGTCCTGCCTTGTGGTTCTTTGGAGAGTAATTTGAGCCCCCCCTCTTTGGGGCAGCCCCTCCAATACTGGAATACTGCTGTCATGTTACCCCTTAGTCTTTTTTTTTTTGTATTTTGTATTTTTTTCCCTTTATGCACACGGAGAGCATTTGCACCAAAGACAAATTCCTTGTGTGTCCAATCACGCTTGACCAACAGATTCTATTCTATTGATGTACGGATTGACTGACTGACTGACATTTGACATTTCTAAACTGAAAAGGCAAGTTATAGAAAGGGAAGTTTGGAGAAGGTCTCCTGATAAGAGAAAGCTCATTAGTGCTAGATGGCCTCTTTTGTCCCTTCCAGAACTCCAAACAAGCCTTTGCCTCATTAGCACCTTACATTTTGTGCCTCTTCTGTGGTCAGAGCTCATTTTAAGTGGACATGCATGTAACATGTTTGACGACATGTAGCTGGTATCCTATCTATGCAAAGGGGACCCTCTGTCTGCCCAGTTACCTTTTCTCTTGCATTTTCTTTGACTTTGATGTCTTAACTATAAGGGGAATGTCAGGTCCCCTCTTTGAATATCAGAATATCAGAATATTCTGAATATATTGTAAACACCTGCCTTGCTGGGAAATATTCATGCCAAGGCAGCAGCTTAGAAAGCTCAACTCCCAGAATTTGACAGCCCGCCTCACAAGTCCACCCACTTTAAAGTGAGACTTGAGTTGAGAAATGTGGCTTTGGAGTACCACTCCCAGGGAAGATTTCAAATAATCCCATGTCCTCATTATGTCACCTTCTTGACTTAAAGGAGCTCTCTCAGGTCAGTGGATTGGGCTCCACCCTAAAAGGTCCCATTTATCGATGAATATATTCATAGCTCAAGGTTAATCATACGCTCCCACAGGGAGGGTCTCCGGCGGGTTCCGGCGGCATCTATGTGCCGGCTGGTGACCCCGAGGAATAGGGCCTTCTCTGTGGGGGCGTCTGCCCCGGAGTTACGTACAGCCACAGACCTGGGGACCTTCCGGCGAGCCTTGAAAACCTGGCTCTTTGACTAGGCCAGCTTGGGCTGATTTTAGATTTGGGTGTTTTAATTTTTATATCACATTTTAGGGTTTAAGGGAGGGGTTTTAATTGTTTTCAGCCAGGGCCTTTAATTTAATTTAGTTTTAACTTTTGTATATTTAATGTTTTTAATTGTATGGCTGTGCACTGCTCCGAGTCCTTCAGGAGAGGAGCAGTATATAAATTATTATTATTATTATTATTATTATTATTATTATTATTATTATTAATCGGTGGGGCCCTGGGGGCTCTCTGAGCTGGGTGTATTTCTTGCAGACGTTTCATGACCCAACCAGTGCTAGGAGGAGGAGGGGTTGGCAGGTAGGAGTAGGAGAGTGGAGTCTTGAGTGATCTATGAGCTTGGTGGTTTTGTTGCAGATATTTCATGATCCAACTAGGTAATGTCATCAGTATTAGAAAGGAAAAGGGTTTGTCAAGAGGAGGAGGGAGAACTAAGGAGGTCCATAGTGCTCTCTGAGCTGGCTTGTTTTCTTGCAGACGTTTCCTGACCCAACTAGGTAACATCATCAGTACTAGTAGGGAGGAGGGTTAGGGTTCTTAGAGGCTCTGTCTGTCTGTCTTCCCTACCTCAAAACCCTGGACGCCTATTCAGCTGCTGGGCTCTCCTGTGCCTGCGTATACGTATAAAAGTTTTAATTAAAAAAAGACAAGAAAGTATAAGCAGACAAAAGAGAAGCCGTGACGGATTAGTAGCTAATCATGGCAGGTAAATCCAGTGAAATTCAGATTGAGAACAGCTGTGGATTTCCCCACCAGAAAATACCACTGTGAGCGCCAAGGAAGACTTCAACGGGACAGGGCTAAATTCACATTTTCTGGCGAGACCCGGACTTCTCGTCTTCCTCCTCACGTAGGAAAACCTTATTTATCGATCCGTTTTCTTACAAGCGCGCAGGACCTGCTCCCATAATAGCAAGAGAATAAACACAGGAATGAGCTGCCTTTATGGGAGCCACGTGATCCTTTACAACAGCCTTAAAAAAAGAGTCTGATTGTTTTCCCAAGCCTTGGGGCTGATATTAAAATAGATTTTATTAGTTTTAGTTAATAAATAAACCCTCACCGGCTATGGACGGGAGCCGCTACTCTTGGTTTTGAATCGATGTCCTCTCGATTGGTTCTGCTTGTAAAGCTGCCTGAGGGTCCCATTGTTCAACCGTATCGATTGTTTTAAGTTAAATAAAATAAATGCAAATAAAAAGGAAGTAAAAAACCAACGAACACCAACAACTTCTCACCGCTTGGGTTCCTGCAGAATTGGCCCTTCCTCTTCCATCTTTTTAAAAAACCCGTTTTATTTATACGCTGAATCTCTCCTTGATCATCAGCTTCCATCGGGTCTTCCTTGCCTGGCCTTTGGAGAAAAGGCTGAATATAAATAAGACTATGTAAGCAGCAGGCACTGAGGCCGAGGAGGGTGGGGGGCGAAGGTGATGGCGCAGCATCCTTGTCTTATACGAACGCCTGGCAGCTGCTCCAGGAAACGGGCAGGTCCTCAATTCTCCAGGCCCTGTGCCATGTCATAGCCTCCCCCCCCTCCGGCACCTTCATTGCCCCCCAGAAGCAAACTGGCAGTCAGTGAGGCTTGTGGAACATGGGCCAAGGGACCGAGGCACGCCCATCGCTGCCCGCCTGGTTGTGTCCTGGAGCAGCTGGAGCTTCCGGAGGCCTTCAAGGGCAGCCCACACTGACCAGGTGGCAGTAGTCAAGCAGAGGGCACCTCCTCCCCTTCCCCTCTGCCTTCCTTCCTTCCTCCCTCCCTTTCCTTCTTTCCTTTTCCCTCTTCCTCTATTTCTCCTTCTCACTCGCCCCTCCCACTGTCCTTTCCTCCCTTCCCTTCTTCCTTTCTTTCCATTTCTCCTCCCTCTTCTCTCCCTTTCATTCCTTCTTTCCTGCCTTCCCTTCCCCTCCTTCCATTCCCTCTCCCCCTCCTTTTCTTCCCCCTTCCCTTTCCCTCTCCTTCCTTCCTCCCCACTTTCCTTCCTGCCTCCCTTCCTTTCCCTCCTTCTTCTATTTCTTCCTCCCTTCCCTTCTCACTCCTCTTTCCCTCCTTCCCTCGTCCTCTTGCCCCCTCCCTCCCCCCCTCCAGGCACGGCGGGGCCTATATGGCCCAGCAGGTTCTCTCCCTCCCCCCCTTCCTCCAGGCCACCTGAGCATGGACCTGCTGGCGGCCTTCCTCCTGCTGCAGCCAAAGCTGCCTGGCATGGCCGGTCTTGCCCGTCCGAAGCAGCCTAACGGAGCCGGGCAGAGTCTGACCTTTGGCCCTGGAAGAGCAGCCTTCGGAGCTGGGCCTCCCCCCCCCACCTGGAGGACAGGAGCCCCGAAGTGCCTGGGGGATGGTGGTGAAGACCCCTCCCTCCGCCTCACCTGCCCGGCTCTTAGGGAAGAGCCCATCCCTCCCCTTCCAGGGGGGTGAAGGAGGCCTCACCTGTTGGGCTCCCTTCTTATTCACCCTACAGGGAGGTGGGCGGAAGCAAAGACCCAGAGGAGCCCCTCCCCCAAATGTCCACACCTGATGGGCAGGTTTGCAAAACACAAAACACCCCCCCCTCTGGATGCAAAAGGCCACTCTCCACCCCCCCACCCACCCCCCGAAAAAAAAGAGAGAACAAAAGACAACAACCCCCCCAGATTGCGACTTTCACCTTTTATTTCAGGTTTCTCTCTCTCTCTTTTTTTTTAAAATCTTTTTTTTCCTATAAAACTCCTCCATAAATTTCCACAAATGTAACAAAAAAAGCTTAAAAGTCAGGAACAATCCCCCCGCCCCCCCCAAAATAATGACAACCCCATAACTTATTACAAACATTTCCCTCCCCCCCCCCTGACTTTTTTTTTTCTCCTTTTTTCTCCAAAAACTCTTATTTCGGATTCCCGCGGCCAGACAGGTGAGTCCCCAACAACATGTGACCGACCCCACCGTTGCCTTAAAACCAATTTTTAACAGGCCTGGGGTGGATTTAATACCTTTGCTCCGGAGAGAGACCGAAGCTTTCCAATACTTTTGCCTTTGAAGGACTTGTTCGTTTTTAAGGGTGCAAAATCCTCCCACCCCCAACCTTTCGGTTCTTACCCCAGGTGGGACAGGTGAGGGCATGGATGCCCTTGGCCATGAAAAGGGAAAAGATAACAATAATAATAATAATGAGAGGCTTAATTGTGGTTACCTGCCATTGTGGTGCATCTGGGCCAAAGCAAGGAGCAGAGAAAGGCCCAATGGACTACGGATCTCACCTGGCTGGGAGGTTAGGAATCTCCTTATCTCCCCCCCCTCCAAAAAAAGGGGGGTTTTCCCCCCTCAAAGAAATGAACTGCAAAACTGCCTGGGAACGGTCGGTCCTGGGAGATCGTTCTCCAAAATACTTATTATTATTATTTTACACTTTTAAAATACCGAAGAGCGGATGCAAAGGAGAAGGAAAATTCCTGAAATGGCACCTCGTGACCCCAAAAATGGGAAAATTAAGGACGATCCGTTCGACCTACTACAGGGGTGTCCAACTTTGGCCGCCTGAAGATCTGTGGACTTCAACTCCCAGAATTCAGCCTGGCTGGCTTGGGGTGGGGTGGGGTGGGGGCTTTGGGAATTCTGGGAGTGGGAAGGCCACAGGTTTTAAAAGCTGGGAAAGGTTGCACACGCCTGACTTTTTAACACTTCCTGCTCTGGGAAAATAGGCTGCAAAAGGACAGACTGGGAAGGACCCTCGTGTTTGGGGAGAGAATTCGGTGTGTGTGTGTGTGTCAAATATTGGGGAGGGGGGAAAAGGAGGAGGTGGGCTTTGGAGTCAAGCCCCTTCCATTGAGGGGGTCCCGCAAGAACCGCCCCTGGACAAAACAAGAACCCTTTCTTTTACCCCGAACCGAAATGGCTCTGAATTGGGGAAACCGTCACTCCTGAGCGCAAACGGCAGCCGTCCACGTTTCTGGAGATGGGGTGCGTGCATGCGTGCGTGCGTGTGTGTGTGTGTGTGCCCACCTGCAAAAAAAAAAAAAAATAACCCCCCCCCCCTGGCTGCCAAAAGCGGGGATTGAAAGGGAAACGGAGGAAAGGAAGCCCAGCACCCTTTGCAAAACACGGTCTCCTGGCATGCCGACAAGCTTCTAAGCAGCCGTTGGAAAGAGAGAGAGACACTCGGCTAAAAACTAAAAATAATCGAGTTTGGTGCCCGAGGTCAAGGTGTCCGTGGAAATCAGTCAGCCTGTCAATTATTTATTTCGGCCGCGGGCCCAAAAAAAACAGGAAGAAGTGATGAAGCCGGCCAAGCCCACGTTTGCAAAGCCGATCGCCGAGGTCGGCCGAGCCAAAGCGGAGCAGCCCACCTGCCCCCCCAATGAAATGCCCCCGATGTCTTTGGGAGATGGGCCACCGCTCGGATTAAACCCCTGGAAGCAGAGAGAGGTGGCTTCAGGGAGTCCCCCTCTTCCTCCCCCCCCCCCGGATTTTGGCATGGCTTCGCTTGGTGGCCTCCTGACCAGTCAAAACCTGGCACGGGAAGTGAGCAGCCTGGATCAGGGCTGCCCTGAACACGGCAGCTTTTAAGGCAGGCGGACTTCCAACTGCCCCGATTCCGCAGCCAACATGGGAGTTGGAAGTCCACCCGTCGTAAAATGAAAAGGTTAGGAAGTTGTCGGTTGCCCCACTCAACCAAATCCGGAACGAATATCTGAAATTTCCTTCTGAAAACAAAACGAGGAAAGCAAAACGGGAGCCAGAAGGGAAGGAGGAAAAAAAAAATAAAAAAAAAATAAAGAGCGGGTTGCTTTTTCAAAACTTTCATGCCTTCCTCGACCTTCCCAGAAACATTTCACCAAAATTGTCACTTTTGGGGGAGGACGGGACAAACTTCCCTTCCCCGCCTTTCCATTCCTTCTGTGGTTTTGTTTTCTTTTTTCCCTTCCAGAAGCTAAATTAACCTCCTGTAAACTCGACGCTCCTCAAAACCTCACAACCTTGGTGGGAAACTCCACGGAAGCTGGCTTTAAAAGCAGGGGAAAGCCCGAAGGGGCAGAGCGACTTGGCAATGCACGAGACAATCACGTTGCATGAGACAATCACATCACACCCCCGCAAACACAGCCGTGCCCAAGGAGACAATCACCTCCTAACCAGGGAGGAGCAGGGGGGGAGAGGGGGGGAGAGAAGAGAGGGTCCTCTGGTCAGCCAGCCAATCTTTGGGGCTGCTGCTTCCCACCGATGAACGTCCAGCCTTTGGAGGCAGCGAAGTGGCGGGGTAGAGACTAATTTGGGGGAGCCGAAGGACACTCCCTACAAACACCAATGCTGTTGACCCCGAGGCCTTTGGGGAGGTGGGCATCTTCCTCCAAAGGGGTTCTTCCAGTGGAAGAGACCCCCCTCCCCTTCACGGCAGGGACGTCAAGAGCATTAATTCAAGAGGGCCCTTCTCTTCACCCTACCCCAGCCGAAGGACCTCTGGAAGCCCAGGGAGTCTTCGCCAAGCAGCTTCAAAGCCACAAGGGGCATTGTGACCCATTGGCAAGGAGGTGGGGGTGGGGGGTGGAAAGTTCTTGCTTTGGGGCTTTCCACCCCCCATTTTTACAGAGGGCACGAGCAGATCTGCCCAGGTAGGAGGTTTGCCCCCGGGGATGGTGCTGCTGGCCAAGCAGAGCGTGGCAACTGCGTGGGATGCCACCGAGAAAGCGGTGAGGTTTGGTTTCTTGCCCGTTTGGCACCGCCAGCATTTGAGCCCTGGCCAACTATTGGGAAACCCCCCCCTCCCCCAACCTGGCTTGAGGCGTTGCCAAAAGTCAGGGCGCCTCCTCCCGCAACCTGACATCTCGAAAGCATTTGCAAAGAGCGATGTGTACACAGAAGGACACGGCCAAACAAAATCAGCCTCAGACGCCCACAGCCACGCACAAACACAAAAAGGGGGTCACCTCGGAACAGGGGCTTCAGGGTCAACATGACCTCACTCGGATCGGGTTCTTGCCACGTCAAGACTTTGGGGGGAAGCGACGGGAGAAAGGGCGAAATAGAAACGTTTAGCCACGTTTTCTGCCCTTTGGCAGAAGGTGGGCGTTCCTGCGCCCCCTGCCCCTCCTCCGGGGTTCCTGACAGCTGTTCTCAGGAGGGAAAGAGGGGAGGGGGCTTCATTCCCACAAGGCAGGTACAGGATCACACAAAACGTCCCTCCTCCTCTCTCTCTCTCTCTCTCTCTCTCTCTATATATATATATATATATATATATATATATATTCATGATTTTAGGGCCTTGCCTTGCCTGAAAACGCTCCATATGTCCCGCCGAGGCTAGCCGAGCGAGGAATATTTACAAATATTCCCAAAGGTAGTCCAAGAAGACCAGAGTCCGTTTTCACAAACTTGGAACTCTTCCAAAAGGAAGGAAGGGAAAGGGAGGAAGAAATATGTGTTTCCAGGACCGGCTGCCTCTTTCGCTCCAAACTGGTTGCGCGGAACCCGGAGCGGACGAGGTTCCTCTCAACTAACACATGCAGGGCAGGAGGGCAATTTTAGCCAAATAATAATAATAATAATAAATTCCGTTCCTTGAACACTGATGGGTGAATGGAAAAACGAACAAACCGACCAACACAGCGCGGAGCGGGAGTCCGTTGCTTGGCACACAAAAGGCCCAAACTCCCCCCCACTTCTACAACGCTAACAGCATCGCCCCTTTCGAACAAACCAACAGAAGATCCATCGCATAAAGCCCTATTTTCACCTTTTCCTCTTTTTTTTTTCATTTTTTTAAAAAAAAGAAATCTTAAAAAAGCCTTAAACGTGCCCCCCCCCCGAAAAAAAACCCTCTTTTGAGACCTTAAAGGCCTGATGAGGCCCTCCTCCCCCCCTTATTTTTTTACACCGTAAATACATATAGGTACATACGCACAGATAGCGACCGTGTTATCTGTAGGTATGCGTGGAAAACAAGACAGCGTACGATGAAGGTCAGTCCTTCGGGTCCGAGCCGATCGGAAACTGCAATGGGCTGGGAATCAAGAACCGCAGCGCCTGAAAGACTTCCGAGGGAAGCGTCTTCGGCCACCCAAGGGCCAGAAATCTTTTGCCGGAGAGCCTCGGTGCGTCAGACTGTGCCCGGTCCGTGCACACCGCCTTGGGCACATCCAGCGGAGTCGCCAGCCTGCAGCGCCAAGCTGTCCCCGTGATGTACGGCCAGCTGGCAGGGCGGAAGTCTCCGGCCGCCAAGAACGGAGGAAGGCCGGCGGTGGCCGTGGAGGGCAGGTGCCAGCCCAGTCTCAGACCCTTATCCACAAATCCACAAACAACTCCACCCCCCTTGGGGTAAGAGGCTGCAGGTCCAACGGAAATAAGAGCTGTGTCCATTTTAGGCCAAAAGGGATGATCCCCCTCAAGCGTGTGTGTGGTGTATATATATATATATATCTATCTATATATCTATATATATATCTTAAAATGACACACCCCACCCAAAAGTGTCTTGCTCTAAAACAACCAGGCTGGAACTTGAAGACGACGGAGACCAGCTGGGATCAAATCCTGCTTCTGCTTGAAGGGGTTCCACGCAGGCATTGGAGCAAAGGGGGAGCTGGGTGGGAGGTGGCCGGATGCAAGAGGAGGGGGGGCCAGAGGCAGACGCTCAGCTGAAGCCCGAAAGGAGAAGCGGCAGGGCCTTCCTAGCGCGTGGCTGATCCCTAAGGCAGTGCTTCGGGGGGAAAGGAGAGAGTAAGGCAGCGGCCGTAGTCCGGGGAGGGGGGGTCCCCCTTTCCTCATCCCAGAGAGACCGAAGAGAAGCGGGCGGGTCCGGCTCCCGAGGCCGAGGGTCACGTGGCTACCGCCTCCAGGTAGCTCTGCAGCTTGCGGACGGTGGTCTCGTCCAAGGAGAAGAGGTCGAAGTCGAAGGTGGTGTTGGTGACGTTGAAGTGGCCCGTCTCTTCAATGAGGTTCACGATCTGGGAGGGGGGAGGAGGGGGGCATACGTGTTAAGACTCTCTCTCCCCCCCATCTCCCCCCCGGACACATCCAGAGGTGGCCCCGGCTTGGCCCCCACCGCTCGTTTAGCGACCGTCCCAAGTGATAAAGCTGACTTGAGAACGATTTGTCCGCGCTTAGGAGGACGGGGAGGGATGCTCGGTGCCCTCTGAGCTGGCGGTTTTCTTGCCGACGTTTCATGACCCGACTAGGGAACATCAGCAAGGAGCCTCTGTGCCGCAGTGCTTAGAGTGCAGTACTGCAGGCTCCTTCTGCTGACTATTGACTGCCTGCAATTTGGCAGTTCGAATCCCACCAGGCTCCAGGTTGACTCAGCCTTCCCTTTGTTGGGGGCAAGAGGCTGACTCTGTAAACTGCTTAGAGAGGGCTGGAAAAGCACTGTAAAGCGGTATATAAGTCTAAGGGCTAAGAAGGAAGGAAGGGCGGGAGGGAGGGAGGGAGGGAAGAAGGAAGAAAGGAAGGAGGGAAGGAAGGAAGAAAGGAAGGAAGGGGCAAGAGGCTGACTCTGTGTTAAGAGAGGGCTGAAAAAGCACTATAAAGCAGTATATAAGTCTAAGGGCTAAGAAGGGAGGGAGGGAGGAATAAAGGGAGGGAGGGAGGGAGGGAGGGAGGGAAGGAAGGAAGGAAGGAAGGAAGGAAGGAAGGAAGGAAGGAAGGAAGGAAGGAAGGAAGGAAGGAAGGAAGAGGCAAGAGGCTGACTCTGTAAAGCGCTTAGAGAGGGCTGGGAAGCGGTATATAAGTCTAAGGGCTACAGCGATCTCTTAGCTTGGTGGTTTTCTTGCAGACATTTCATGACCTGACTAGGTAACATCACCAGTTCCAAGAGGAAGCAGGGTTTGTGAGGAGGAGGAGAACTGTGAGCTCATTGGTGCTCTACGAGCTTGGCTGTTCTCTTGCAGACATTTCATGACCTGACCAGGTAACATCATCAGTAGTATGAGGGAGCATGATTTGGGAGGAGGAGGAAGAAGAGGCGGAGGACTGTAGGGTCTATGATGCTCGTTGAGCTTGCTTGTTTTCCTGCAGACGTTTCATGACCCAACTAGGGAATATCATCAGTACTAGAAGAGAACGGGGTGTGTGGAGAGGAGGAGGGAGGGCGGGACCATCATTATTAGCACCAATGATGTTCCCTAGTCAGGTCACGAGACGTCTGCAAGAAATCAAGCCAGCTCAGAGAGCAACCAGGGCCCCACTGTGTCCTCCTCCTCCTCTCCACAAACCCCACTCCCTTCTAGCACTGACGATGTTCCCTAGTCAGGTCACGAGACGTCTGCAAGAGAACAGCCCAGCTCAACCCTGAGCGACAAATAGTCTCCTTTATTTGTACTGAGTTTTGCCGCAGCATCCCCGTTCTGATTCGGGCGCTTTGGCAACTGGCTGGTACTTATGACGGTTGCAGCGTGAAGGCCCAGCCTGCAACCCCCGGGCCAGGCAACTCTTTCCAATGTAGTTCCGCCCCCCTCCCTCTGATTGACAGGGCTGGCTCCATCAAGACCGCCAGTTTGGTGCCTCCCTCGTGTTGGCCGATCCCCCCCCCCCCCGGGAAACCCTTCTCACCTGCTGCAACACGTTGCGCTCTCGTAACGCCATCAGCCGCCGGTGGAGTTCCACCAACTCGTCCGTGTAGGCCTGGGCGGGCGGTGGGGAAAGAGGAGGGGAGGAGAAAAGACAACCAGGTTAGTTAGGAAAGGGAATTATGACCAGTCCTCTCACTTACGACCACTGCAGAACTCCCTGAGGTCACGGGATCAATATTCGGGCACTGGCAACCAGCGAACACTTATGATGGATGCAGCGGTGTGTGTGTGTGTGTGTGTGTGTGTGTGAGACACAATGCCCATGTACATCCTTCCCGGCTGGTTTCCGACACGCAAAATGAATTGGGGGGGGGGGGGTGAGGGGGAAAAGAAAAGAGTCGTATTCGCTTAAGGACGGCACGATTCGCTTAAGGACTGCATGGTTCGCTCCACAACTGTGCCGTTTGCTGAACCGCCATGAGGGAATTGAAGGTTGAGGCAATCGGGCCCCGGCTCACCCAAGGATTGCGCCTGCTTAGCAACGTGGTCGTTAAGCCGAGGACCGCCCTGTTATTTCTTTGGCTCACCACACCCAGTTTCCCTGTTAACTCATCAGATGTTTCTCTGGCTTTTTTTAGCATTGCCAACAAAAAAAGGGAGGGGGGAGCAGTGCGGCGGTTTGGAAATCGAAACTGCATTCCATAAATGCTTTCAAAGAGAGTAACTAGGTAACTGAAGTTTCTGCCGGGCAAGATTCTAACTGGAGAGCCTGATGGATGACTCTGGGCTATGGATGAGTCCCATTGGAGGATACGAATTACGATACACCCAGGGCGTGGAGGGGGAAAATCAGGGCCAAGGGTGACAGGGAATGATGGGTCTGAGAGTCGGCTACACCCAGGTGGTGCCAGACAGTTTTAACTCCCAATAAATCCTTTTTAAGCTTTGGAAGTTTGACTCGAGACTCAGGATTTAAATGGGGAGGAACTGCTGGGATCCTGACATTCCCCCCTTTTTTCCCCACAGGCTGCATCGGGCCGCTTCTGCATTGCGGCGAAAGGGGGAGACACCCCACTGCCCCCGCTTTGCTTGGAGATTGACTGGCGTGGTCATCAGCCAATCGGCAACAGGGAGGAAGGACCGCCTCCGGGAAGAAGCTGCCAGGGTGAAGAGCCCCCACCCCCCCATGCAGAGCGGCCCCGTCTGAGACAGGGGAGCCGCAAAGGAGCCCACCTGTTTCCAACCCCCCTCCCCAACCCGTCAGAGGGACGTACCTTGTCGTAAGTCCCTTTCTTCAAGATCTTCTCGGGTTTATTGCAGGACTCTGGGCTTTTTCTGCCAGATACCTAAGTGGTAAACCAGAAAAGGAGCAGCTGAAGCATCGGGAAAAAGATTATAATATATATATTTATATACATAGATAGATAGATAGATAGATAGATAGATAGATAGATAGATAGATAGATAGATCGACAGACAGATGATTAGATAAACAGATAGACAGATAGATATAGATAGATATAGAGATGGATGGATAGATAGATAGATGATAGAGATAGATGATAGAGATAGACAGACAGATGGACAGATAGATGATAGATAGATATAGATAGATAGATAGATAGATAGATAGATAGATAGATAGATAGATAGATATAAATTATATGACAAGGGCGGAACCAATAACAAGAGATAAGCCTCCTTTGACTAACATGATTGAAGCAAAAAAGTTAATTACAGGTGAGAGGCGGTTGGAAGGGCCTATTAAGTGTGCAAGGGCTACATTGATTAATGATATATAAAAGCAGAGATCTCTGTAATGGTAGCTTAATACTCTGAGGATGTTAGCAGAGGCTGACGAAAGCTTAGTAAGTACAATGAATAAAATTTTGAGTTCCAGAGATTGCAGGATGTCTGTTTCTTCTTTTACATACACACATGCACATATAACATACATATAAATCTATGAAAATAAAAATCTACGAATACAAAAACACATACATACATACATACATGTGTGTATGAGTATAAAATAAGATTCACATATTTAATCATACTTATAATAACTGCAGCTAGGATCTTATAGGCACAAAACTGGAAAAGTGAAAGGATTCCAACGGAGGAGGAGGTAATTAAGAAAAAACCCACATTAGAATGTGCCGAAGTGGACAGACTTACAATGGAACTCAAGGACAAAGGGGAATCAAGAGTGCTACCTAACATGGGACATATTGGACAATTGGATAAATAACAGATGCAGAGATCGGGGTTGAACAATGAAAGAAGATCAACAAAATAAAAATAAGTACAGGGATAGGGAAGTACGTCAGAATAAACAACGTTAAGAAATATTATGATTGAATTGTATGTGAACATAATACGAAAGGCACAAAATGAGAACAGTTCAATGGAACGTATTATGGTAGAATTAAGGAAACGGAGTAGTTATATAATCCAGATGCATAACACGATGTAGTCAAAAGAGATTGTAGCGTATGAGGGTTGTAACTAAGATGTATAATTTGATTGGGGGAAAAAAAGGGATATATATCTATATCTACATCTATATCTATATATATATCCCTTTTTTTCCCCCAATCAAATTATACATCTTAGTTACAACCCTCATATATATATATATATATATATATATATATATATATATATATATATATATATATATATATATATATATATATATACTTTGTATTTACTTTGTATTACAACACCCTGTTAAGCCCCAATTAAGGGAGAAAGCATACTGCTTTCTTTTCTGTCTTTCGGCTCATCACCAGAGACCATACCGACAGAAAGCTATTGGTTTCGTTGTCTTTAGTTTACATGTGTGTAAGGTTTTTAAGCTGATAATTTTAAATAATAAATAAGGGAGACTCGTATAGATCTATTTCGAGCTAGTTAGCTCTCTTCAGCTAGCCATACCCTTACTGGGATTTGAACCAGGGAAGTATTACATGTGAGGCAGTTGTAATTGCCTTTACACCACTGGCTCTCTCCTTATCAGCAGAGGCAGGGGAATAAGTATATACTTTGTATTACAACACCCTGTTAAGCCCCAATTAAGGGAGAAAGCATACTGCTTTCTTTTCTGTCTTTCGGCTCATCACCAGAGACCATACCGACAGAAAGCTATTTGTTTCGTTGTCTTTAGTTTACATGTGTGTAAGGTTTTTAAGCTGATAATTTTAAATAATAAATAAGGGAGACTCGTATAGATCTATTTCGAGCTAGTTAGCTCTCTTCAGCTAGCCATACCCTTACTGGGATTTGAACCAGGGAAGTATTACATGTGAGGCAGTTGTAATTGCCTCTACACCACTGGCTCTCTCCTTATCAGCAGAGGCAGGGGAATAAGTATATACTTTGTATTACAACACCCTGTTAAGCCCCAATTAAGGGAGAAAGCATACTGCTTTCTTTTCTGTCTTTCGGCTCATCACCAGAGACCATACCGACAGAAAGCTATTTGTTTCGTTGTCTTTTGTTTACATGTGTGTAAGGTTTTTAAGCTGATAATTTAAATAATAAATAAGGGAGACTAGGATAGATCTATTTCGAGCTAGTTAGCTCTCTTCAGCTAGCCATACCCTTACTGGGATTCGAACCAGGGAAGTATTATTTAAAATTATCAGCTCAAAACCTTACACACACACACACACACATAATTTCTTTTCTTATGTTTTTGCGGGTATTTATATGTTTGGCATTTAGGTTTCTTCGGGTATTTTCCCACGTCTTAATATTTGTGCTTTTATTACTGCAACGTTTCGGCAGAATCTCATCTGCCATCCTCAGGCTTGTGCATTAATTAGGTTCTTTTTAATTTTGTGTGTCAGGCTTAGCAACAAAAAATGGCTGCCAACCCTGACACACAAAATTAAAAAGAACCTAATTAATGCACAAGCCTGAGGATGGCAGATGAGATTCTGCCGAAACGTTGCAGTAATAAAAGCACAAATATTAAGACGTGGGAAAATACCCAAAGAAACCTAAATGCCATACTTATATATATACACATACATACATACATACATACATACATACACACACACATTGGTTTTCGTAGATTTTCACGGGTACAGGTATACAGGTCTTGGCGTGTTCGTGTCTTTTCCCATGTAAGATTGAGAGTATCTTGGCAACGTTTCGACTGGATCAAACATTGCCAAGATACTCTCAATCTTACATGGGAAAAGACTCAAACATGCCAAGACCTGCATATCTGGATGAAAACCTGTGACCTAATAGCAATTACAACTGCCTCACATATAATACTTCCCTGGTTCAAATCCTAGTAAGGGTATGGCTAGCTGACGAGAGCTAAGTAACTCGAAATAGATCTAGTCTCCCTTGTTTAATTATTTATCAGCTCAAAAACCTAACATACATACATACATACATACATACATACATATAAAAATCTAAAAGAATTGGAGAAAAAGGAAGTTCGTTCCCCCAACTGCTGTGCACCAAAGCAGCAAGTGATCGTTTGAAGTGGCCACGATGTTGGGAAAAAAAAAAAGGGGGACTTGTGACCACTATTCACCCTTACGACCGTGATTGCAGCATCCCCGGGGGTGTGTGTGTATCACGTGATCATATTTCAATTGGCTTGTATTTCAGACGGACGCAGCGTCCTGCGTGTGTGTGTGTGTGTGTGTGTGATGTGATCTTCTGATGGGGGAAGAAGCCACATTCACTTAACAACCGGGGGGGGGGGGGGTACTTAACTGATCAACTGCGGCGATTCTCTTAGCAACTGCAGCAAAAGGAAGGTCGTAAAACGAGGCAAAGCTTGCTCAGTAACAGTTTGGCAGTGGAAATTTGGGGGCTCAATTCCGGTCGTTAAGTCGAGGACTACCTCCTGTACTGATGTAGTAGCAATAGAGATCCTGTAGAGGGCGCAGGCAGCATACTGCTGTGTCTAATATTTTATATAAAATTACCCCCGGAGATAAGGATCATCCCTGACCTCTTGACCTTCCGACGCACATTAAAAACTTACTTATTTCATCAAGCCGGTCTGGCCTAAGGTTTCATAGGGTTTTAAATTTGATCTTAAATTGGTTTTAATTCCTTATTTATACATCCTTGTTTCATTTTTATTTGTATTTATTCAATCGCCTAATCTTATTGTATTTTTTAATGACTGTACACCGCCCCGAGTCCCGCAGGGAGAGTGGGCGGTATATAAATCTTGTAAATAAATAAATAAATACATAATACACTTGGGCCTCTTTGCATGATCTCACTCCCTGTCCCGGACTTATACAATGATCTCACCTGTTAAGATCATCGCTATTCTGAAGGATTGGTGGGGGTTTTTCACCAATCCTAATGCTGTATCTATCTTGCCTTTTGCTACTTGTAAAGAACCATATCAAAGGAATAAACACTACATGAGTAGTCAGACAACTTGGCACCCTGCACAATGACTGAAATTCATCAGACAGGCTATCCTTGGCTTAATGACCGCAACGGAGTCCAGAATTTCCACTGCTAAGCCGAGGACGTTTTGCTACGCGAGTCCTGTCCCGTTTTACGACCTCCCTTGGTGGCAGTGAGGCGAATCTCTTGAGGGGTGGGGTGGGGAGTGTTTTAAGAGAATCCGGCTTTCCCATTGGCTGTGCTCGTCAGGCGGTCGCAAAAGGGGGGGGGGTCACACGGCGGCCGTCGTAAACGCGAACCCCTTGCCACTGACCCGATTTTGATCACGTGGCTGCAGGGGTCGTAAGTGCCAAAACCAGTCATGAGTCACTTGTGATGCCAAACGGTCATTAAACAAGCAGTTGTAATTCGAGGCCTGAAAGCCAGCCTCATCCGGCCTGTTCTGCTCTCCTGGCAAGGGGGGTGGGGGTGGGGGGAAATTGGGAAAAAATAATTGGTCAGGAATCAAGACCACCCCCTCAACCCAGTGGCTGTCCGATCAAAATTCAGACGCTTGGAAAATGACCCGTATTTATGACGGCTGTGATTCACGACCATGACGAGCCAAATCAACGGGGAAGCCGGATTCGCCTAACAACCGTGTTGCTAACAACAGTAAAGATCCGCTTAACGACTGTGGCAAAAAGGTCATAAAATGAGGCCAAAACCCACTGAGAGAATTTCTCAGTTGGAGACGTAAATCCTGGGGTCCCTTGCGGTCACTATGTCGAGGACTACCCTCCCATCGTCCCTTGAATTCTGTCACGGCCAATCCTTCGTCTTTGGGCACAGCCGTAACCCTGACCAAATCCATGGGGGGGAGGTGTCTGCATAGCTGACCCCTTTCGAGGGGCTTCCAGCGGGTCAAGGACAACTCGCTGTGGACAACCTGGCAGCGGGACAATCCACGTGAGATCACTCAGCTCCATAAACGTTCCCCCAACCCCCACCCCAGCTTCATTTTTACCTGTGCACTCTGGGGTGGGCGGGATCTTAATCAGGGCTTATTTTGGGGGTAGGGCTTGTAACCGTGTCGCTTGCATCCTTACGATTTATACTGACGGCTTCCTGGTATGATTTGATTGCTTATTTTACCCTATGACTATTATTAAGTGTGGGACCTGATGATTCTGGATTCTTGATGAAGGTATCTTTTCTTTTACACTGAGAGCTTTTGCACCAAGACAAATTCCTTGTGTGTCCAATCACACTTGGCCAATAAAAGAATTCTATTCTTTCCTTATTCTATTCTATTCTATATTCTATTGTACCTTGACGAATGTATCTTTTATGTCCACTGAGAGCATTTGCACCAAGACAAATTCCTTGTGTGTCCAATCACACTTGGCCAAGAAAGAATTCAATTCAATTCTATTATTCCATTCTATTCTATTCTGTTCTGTTGTTGTTCCATTCCTTATTCTATTCTATATTCTATTCTATTCTATTCTGTAATTCTACTCTATTCTATTCCTTACTCTATTCTATATTCTATTCTATTCTATTCTATTACTATTCTATATTCTATTCTGTAATTCTATTCCATTCCTTATTCTCTTCTCTTCTCCATTCTCTTCTATTCTAAATTCTGTTCTGCTCTATTCCTATTTTTATTCTATTGGGCGCACCTGTAAAAAATCAAGCTAGGACTTACTTTCAGAGTAGGTTGTATTTTTGGGTAAACAAGTTATGTGCCACCATCGCCGGAGTGTGTTTTTTTTTTTAAAAAAGAGGAAACAGGACTTTCTATTTTTTTCTTTGAAGAGGTTTCGCTCCTCATCCAAGGAGCTTCTTTGGCTCTGACTGGATGGTGGGGAAGAGAAGGCGCCAACCCCTGAAGCCATTTTGGAGCATCTTCAGGGCTACCGCAGCAGAGCTGGTTGGAGCTGTGGGAATGGGGAGGTAGAGATAGCTGGGGACGTGTAGCCAAAATAAAATGCTTTCTCCTGGGAACCAAGGACGTTCTCACCAGGTGCCAGGGAGGCCTGGACTGAAACCAACTGGAGTGTGGACGGAGACCGGATTGGACCACGTGACAGACAAGTGGACTGGGGGGAAGAACTGTGGGTTTTATTTTGAGTCAGGTTTTCACAAGATGTGCCTAATAAATTTGGACTCTGAGGAACAGCTTGGCCACTGAATGCTGCTTGCGTTGGGTCTGTTACTTGGAACCGTGACAGAAGGATTTATACCCCTTGCAGACAAAGCTGGTCATTTGCATCCTTTTAGAGAGTTGCTGAGGCCACCTGGAGGTTTTTCTATGTCCTCAGGGTCACCTGAGTGATGCAAATGGGGGTGGAGCCTTCTGGGAACTGTTGATGACATCACCTGTCTACAACAGGGTCCGTTCAGCAGTTCCAAAAAAAGCCCCACCCCCATTAGCACTAATCAGGTGATCCTGAGGACACAGATAAACCTCCAGGTGGCCTCAACGACCCTCTAAAAAGGAGGCAAATGACCAGCTGTGTCTGCAAGGAGTATAACTCCTTCCCTTCCCCACCATCCAGTCAGAGCTGAAGAAGCTTCTTGGAAGAGAAGGGAAACATCTTCAAAGAAAAAAAAACAAACTAGAAAGTCAAGTGGCCTCTTAGGGAATCACCTGCCACTGTTTCTTCGACATTATTTCCATTTTAGTCAACGGAAATCATATGTGAAAGAAAACAGGGACAGGGAACATTTATTGCGCTGAGTTATCCTGTGTCTGGAGCTCTCCAGCGGCGAGTCGACCACAGCAAGATGGCCACGGTGAGATGGATGGACCGGGTTAGTCATGGCAAGATGGCCACGGCGAGTTGGCTGCGGTTGAGTTGTCCAATCCCGTTTCTCGCTGGGGAAGAGCCCCCCACCCCAAATCTTTGGGCTGGATAGTTTTTCTCTGACCCTGGTTCCAGGGAGGAGCACAGTAGATTCCCCCACCCCACTCTTCCCAATTAATTCGGTTCTGGAAACACGTGTGTGTGTGTGTGCCCTCCACCACCACCCTGTGGCTCCAGCAGAGGGGCCTGGCGCAGCTGAGCTGGTTCACAGGGCTGGAGGCTGCCGGCCTTCGTAGCGGAAGGATGCTGACCTTATTGTTAGCGGAGGGCCCTTTCTGCCTGGGTGGCGTATCTCGACTCGGCAGGCAGGAGTCGGCGCTGTTGTCGGTGTCGCTGTCGCTGTGGCTGAGCCTGAAAAAGGGACGGTTGGGAATTAGGGGAGAAGATGGGGGGAGTAGAACCCCACACCCAGTAGGAGAGAAAAGCAGGTGGAGGTTGCTTCTCTAATGTAGGTTCTCCTGCTTGAGCTGGACTAGAAGACCTCCAAAGTCCCATTCTATTCTGTTCTATTGTATTTTTCTATTTTATTCTCTCCTGTCCCATTTTCAAATTTTGATTCCATATTCTATTCTATTCTGCATTCTATTCTATATTCCAATATTCTATTCTATTTTTATATTCTATATTTCTATATTACTCTATTTTTTATTCTATTCTGTTTTTCTCTACTGTTTTCTCTTCTATATTTCTATTCTATTCTCCATTCTCTTTTCTATTTCTCTTCTATTTTCTATTCTATTCTGCTGTTCTATTCTTATTACCTCTATGCTATTCTTTTCTTCATTCCAGTATTCTATTATTTCTATTCTATTCTGTTCTGTTCTATTGTATTTTTCTATTTTATTCTGTCCTCTCCCATTTTCAAATTTCGATTCCATATTCTATTCTATATTCTATATTCCAATATTCTATTCCATTTTTCTATTCTATTCTATATTTCTATATTATTCTATTTTTTATTCTATTCTGTTTTTCTCTTCTATTTTCTCTTCTATATTTCTATTCTATTCTCCATTCTCTTCTCTATTTCTCTTCTATTTTCTATTCTATTCTAATTTTCTATTCTATTCTGCTGTTCTATTCTTATTACCTCTATGCTATTCTTTTCTTCATTCCAGTATTCTATTATTTCTATTCTGTTCTATTTTATTCTGTCCCGTCCCATCCCATTTTCGATGCCACCTTCCCCGCTCTCACCTGGCCTCTCTGCTGATAGGGGTGGACTTCACCGCCACCTCTTCCCCAGAAGAACTGTCATCGTCATCTGATTCTTCCGACTGCAGATCCTCCACCATGGAACGCAGCGGCCCTGCGAGGAGAAAGCCCAGCCATTGGAAAAAAACTAAGGGGGAGAAGGAGCAGGGGTTTCGGGGCTGGGAGGAAACCGGGGCAGCCCGAGTGGGGTCCTTCTCTGGGCTTGGGCGCAGGTGGACCGGCTGCCTTTGCGTTCTTATGCGCAATGCTCTACCTGGGCCCACCCTTGAAGTCTGTTTGGAAGCTTCGGCTGGTGCACAGCGCGGTCCTGAAAACTGTCTTTGGGGAGGGGGCCCTGGGGAGAGGGTTTAAATACCCCTCCTCTGACACTGTGCACTGGTCCGCTTCTGAGGGCAGTTCGAGCTGCTGATTCACACATTTGGCAACTGACTCGCCTTTATGACGGTTGCAGTGTCCCAGGGCTCCCGACCTTCTGGCAGTGGGGAAAGGCAGATTCGCTAAACGACTGTGTGACCGACTGAACGACGGCAGCGATTTCTCTTCAAAAACGAATTGCAAGGAAGGCGGTAAAAACAGGGAGGAAAGGCCCTTAAGCAACGTCTCGTTTAGCAACAGACATTTTGGGCTCAATGGCAGCCGTAAGCTGAGGGTGGCCTGGGTACTCTTGGAAGGCTGGGCCCGGGTTCCCCTTTTGCCCTGGCATCTAGGTGGGGAAACCCTGTCAAGACTGATCAAGTCAGTGCTGTGAAATCTCCCCCTTTGCCAGGTTTACTGATCCTCCCGGTTGGAAATGGCGAAGATTTGGCAAAACCGCCTCTTCTGCCCCGGCTTGGAAAAGCTACCCCACTTGTTAGCCTTCTCTGCAAATTTTTTTGCTGGGGAGAAAAATTCTGGTATTCTTGGTCTCTGGAGGCAGCAAAGATCCAAGGTTGATTTGTCCTTTCTTTCTTTCTTTCTTTCTTTCTTTCTTTCTTTCTTTCTTTCTTTCTTTCTTTCTTTCTTTCTTTCTTTCTTTCTTTCTTTCTTTCTTTTTCTTCCTCTCTCTTTCTTTCCTTCCTTCTTTCCCTTCCCTCTTCTACTCCTTTCTCCTTCTGATCCTTCTCCACCTCACCCTCATTCTTTTTATTTTTCTTTTCTTTTCCTCTTTTCCTTTTCTTCCTCTTCCTCCTCCCACTTCTTCTTCCGCCCTAGCCATCATCGGATGTTGCCGATCGTGTTGGCGATCCTGTTTTAATCAACAGATGCACGAAAAAAGGCTGCTGAGTTTTGCCCAAACCAGACAAAATCAGATTTTGAAGCCGTGATCTTCTTCTTCTCCTTGGAGCTGGTTTGCCTTCAATCTTTCCCTGGAGGATGACGTGAAGGATGCTGTATTTTTCCAGGTGTCGCATCCCGTGTCCGAAATATTCTAAATATTTCCACTTTTTAATGTTTTTTGATGGATTTCGCTTGGCTTTCCCAGGTGGCTTATCACCTCCTCGTTTCTGCTTTCGTCAACCCAACTTATACATAACGTCCACCTGTACATCCACATTTCAAATGCTTGTAGTTTCTTCCAGTGGCTTTCTCTCGAGAGTCCGACTCTCCTCTCCGTAAAGCAGGAGAGAAAAGATGGAGCATCTGGCGAGCCTGGTTTTCAATCTTAGGCTTACGGCGTGACGGGCAGGAGGCCTTTTTCATTCTGAAGAACGCTGTTCGAGGGTTCATGTCCCAGTTGGCTTTGGAAAAAAGCACCTTTGGGAGGTTAATTTATCTTCATCGGTCAGCCCCAATTGGAACCCAGTCTTGTCAAAATGGCTGGTGCTCCTTAATATCAAACTCTTTGTGATTTCTTAAATAAAAGGAGGCCTTTTAAAGGCCTTTTCTGCTGCAGTGCCCACCCTTTGGGGCATCCTAACTCCCAGGCTGCGGCTTGGTGCTGGGCTACGGCCCGTCGGGAACCAGGCTGCGGAAGTGGTGGGTGGGTGGGCAAGTGGGCACGAAGCTGCATCTGTGAAAGTGATATGCCCGCACAAAACCATCCCCTGTCACTGCCACCTCCGCCCGTCCCACTGCTCTAGAGCAGAGGTCTCCAACCTCGGACTTCAACTCCCAGAATTCTCCAGCCACAAGTCTTACAGTGGCCAAGTTTGGGGACCCCTGTTCCAGAGTAAGGTCTGCCCCCAGCCTCCTATCGTGGAGCGTACAATAAAAAGGGAGGGAGCTTGGAGGTCTTCTAGTTGAGCCCTCTGCTCAGGCAGGCAGTAGACCCTATATCGTTGCAGACAAATGTCTTCTTAAAAACTGCCAATGTTGGAGCATTCAGAACTTCTGAAGGCAAGTCGTCCCGCTGGTGAATTGTTCTCACTGTCAGCCATCTCAAAGGGACGAGAAGGGAAATGTCTTCAAAAGGAAAAAACCAGGAAGTCCAGTTACTTCTTGAAAAAAAACAAAAAAAAACACACCTTTGGGACAATGACAAATGAGTGTAGCTAATGAATGAATGAATGAAGCCCCTTTGCAGGAAATCACAAAGAGTTTGACGTTCAGGAGCGCCGGCTGTTTTGGCAGAACTGGGTTCCAATTAGGTCTGGCTCACCAAGAGAAATTAAACCTCCCGAAGGCCCGTTTTCCTTGGAAGGGGTGAACAAATCCAACACCATTTTGACTGCCTCTCACGAATATTAAGGCTCCTTTTCACAAGGGCAGAAACAAAGTGAAGTCCCAAAGGTGCAACGGGACTTCGCAAAGGTCCAAGAGGCAACTGGACTTCCTTTTCCTTTTTGCTTGATGATGTTTCTCTTCTCATCCAAGAAGCTTCTTCAGTTCTGACTGGATGGTGGGGAAGGGAAGGGGACTCATAATTCTTGCTGACAAAGTCATTTGCATCCTTTTTAGAGAGTCGGTGAGGCCACTTGGAGTTTTCTTTGTCCTCGGGGTCACCTGAGTGGTGCAAATGGGGGTGGAGTCTTCTTGCAGCTGCTGAAGGGACCTTGTGGTTGTCTGGGGATGGGTGGGACTGCATCCCTCCCCCTCGGTTCATTCTTAAAGTAGATGGACTCTTTGACCCCTCTTTCAACCCCCAGCCCCCAAAGGAACAATTGCCCAGGGCTGATCATCGTTACTTCTGGAGGCCACGAATGACAGACATTTTCTCCCGGCTACAGATCTGCAGAGAAGGCCAAGAAGAGGGTTGCTTTCTTGAAGCTGGGGCAAACTCCGGCCAGAATCCTGGGAGCTGAAGTCCACTGACCTAAGAGATCAATGTGACCAATGGCCATGCGGGAGGACCAGGCTGTGACCCCCCCATCCCCAACCCACTGGACGAGGCAGGTGCTTTAAGGGCCCCTTTCGGCATTCAGAGCTGGCTGGGCTGTGTCGGGGGCGGGAGGAAGGTGCTTAGACTGACAGCGGCCTGGGCCTGCCACTCAGGCTTCATCCAAGGCTAGAGTTGGGGGGAAGGGGCGAGCGACCGAAGGCCACGCACCTTGACTGTGGTTCTGAGAGGGCTCGAAATCCGAGTCGGAGCTGGAGTCGGAGCTGGAGCTGGAGTTGGAAGGACTGGATACGGCAGACTTTGCCGCCCCCAGAAAAGGGAGAAGGAGAGAGAAGAATGTCAATAAAGCAGAGAGTGTCCTGCCCTGCCCTTCCGTCTCAGATCATCCACTCACCCACCCACCCACCCATTAACCATCCATCCATCCATTTTCATCCATCCACCTATCCAACCATTCACTCTCTCACTCATCCATCCATTCACTCACCCATCCATCCATCCACCCATCCATTCACTCATCCATCCATCCATTCACCCACCCATTAACCATCCATCCACCCATTTGTTCACCCATCCACCTATCCAACCATTCACTCTCACTCATCCATCCATTCACTCATCCATTCACCCACCCACCCATTAACCATCTATCCATCCTCATCCATTCATCCACCTATCCATTCACTCATCCATCCATCCATTCACCCACCCATTAACCATCCATCCATCCACCCACTGATCCATCCACTCATTTACCCACCCACCCATTCACTCAACCACCCATCCATCCATCCATCCACTCCCCCATCTATCCAGGGGTGGAATTCTCCCGGTTGACCAGTTCAGGCGAACCCCTAGCTCGGAGGACCAGCTGGCTCCGAACCGGTTCGCTCCAACGACCATGAGGGCCCGCCCGTCTGCCCCTGCGCTGCACTCGCCTATACCTGCTCAGCTGATTCCCGCGGCAGAGTGGATTGCCCACCTCGGCTGGGTTACTTTCCCGAAGCAACATCGAAGGGAAGTAATTTCCAAAGCTGGGCACGCGGTTAGCAAACCGGTTGTTACACCGGCAGCCTCCCACCTCTGCATCTTGTCCATCCACTCACCCACCCACTCGCCCATCCAGTCAATTTCTGTCGCCGACCATCTCGGTCAGGGACGCTGGGCAGCATACACTCCAAAACATATGTTACAGGTAGTCCTCGACTTACGGCCAGAACCGGGCCCCAAATCTACGTCACTAAGTGAATCTGGCCCCAGGTTTACGGAACTTCCCGCACTGCATTTGTTCTGCGGGTCCCAGGAATTGTTCGGTCCGTCGCCGGGGAAGGGAAGGGAAGCTGGCTCCCTCCTCCCTCCATGGACTTTGCTGGCCAGGAGGTGGCCAAACGCCTCCTGGGACGTCAGCCACTGTTCTAAGCGTGGGTCTGTTTGCCAAGCGCCCGCGTGAAAATCCCGCGGTCGTGCGGACGCTGCAATGGTTGCCAAGTGTGAAAAACGAAACCACTTTTCTCAGCTGCGCTGTTGTCCTTTAGGTCACTAAACGAACCTTTGTTAAGTCGAGGACTACCTGTACGCCCCGGGCAAACCCCTCCCCCCAAACGAATGGCCAGGAGGAGAGAGTGGGCAGCTGGGGCCATCCCTCACCTCGGACTTGAGCGAGGCCTCATCCTCCGAGTTGGACTCCTCGGCCACGGCCACCTCCACGGGCTTCTTGGCGGCCTTGGCTTCACTCTCCGGCTTGGGCTTCTCGGCTTTGGCGCTGGGCCCCTTCTCCTTGGGCAGTTTCTTCTCCGCGTAGGAGGAGGAGGTGGGGGGGTTGGCAGGGTTGGCGGGGGCAGCAGGGTTGGGGGCCCGGTGGGTGTTGGTGGGGAGGGTCTTGGCCCCCTTCGAGCTGTTCTTCTTCAGCTTCTTGGCCATGGGCTTGGGCGACTCCACCGCCAGGGGCCGCTTGGCCGAGGAGGGCTTCCCTTCGGGGGCCGGGGGCGCCCCCTTGGGTGAGGCGTTCTCCAGCTTGTGCTCCTTCAGGGCCAGCTTGGCCTCCTTCAGGGCGGCCTTGGGCAGGGGCTTCTCCTCCTTGGGCCCCTTGTTCTCAGTGGCGTGCTTCTTGGAGGGCTCCTTGGCGGCCTTGCCGGCTTCTCGTTCTGGGTCCCGGGAGGAGGCTTTGCTCTCCGAGTCCTTCCGGGGCCGCTCCCGATGTTCGCGGGTGACCTTGTGGGGCTTGGAGAGTTTGGCCCCCTCTTTGTTCACCTCCTAGACACCAGGGGGGGACAGAAATAAAGAGAATAACATTGTTGGAAGGTCATCTAGTCCAATCCTCCCCCCCAACACCCAATCAGGAAACCTTATGCCATTTAACAGATTAGCAGAATCGGGAGGGACCTTGTGGGTCATCTAGTCCAACCCCCTGCCCAAGCGTTTCTGACAGATGGCAGTCCAGTCTCTTCTTGGAAGCTTCCAGGGATGAAGCTCCCACAACTTCCGAAGGCAACTTTTGTTCCATGGGTTGATTGTTCTCCTTGTCAGAAAATTTCTCCGGAAGGTTGCTAAAGGGGAGCCCACGACACCCACCCCCTCCCGCCCGTGACACTGCGACCGTCGTAAATGTGAGCCACTTTGGCCCCACCATCGGAAATTTTGGTCCACGTGACTATGGGGAATGCCGCAACGGCCGTTAAAGTGTGAGAAAGCGGTCAAATGAAGTCACACTTTGCAACATCGATGTCACTCGATGAAATAAGAGGCCGACTCCTGAAAAGCTAATGGGTGCTTCTGTTTTAATCATGGATTTTTGCTTTTAAAAATGTGCTGTCAACTAAAATACACACACACACACACACACACACACACACTCTCTCACTCTCCCTCCCTCCCTCCTTTGGTCATTTTAGTTGCCAGCAGGAGTGGGGGGAAATGGGGGATTTCAACTTGCCATCTGCTGGCGGTACCTCGGGGATTGCCCAAGAGTTCATGGCTTCCATGATGGCCATGGGCCTGACCCAGTTAATTCGGGACTCTACTCACGTGGGAGGTCACACCTTGGATTTGGTTTTCGTCTCTGATCAGTGGCAGAGTGATCTGGGTATAGGGGATATAGTTGTAGAACCCCTGTCATGGTCGGATCACTCGCTCCTGAAGCTCGACTTCCGTTCCGCACCCCCTGACCGCAGGGAGGCGGGGCCATTAAAATGGTACCGCCCCAGGCGCCTGATGGACCCTGATAGGTTCCTGATGGAGCTTGGGCCATTTCCCGAAGCTCTCACACACGACTCGGTTGAGGGCTTGGTTGCCGCCTGGGATAGGGTGGCGGCTGGGGCCCTTGACCGGGTCGTGCCCTTGCGGCCTCTGACCCGGTGCCGATCCCAAATGGCTCCTTGGTTTTCTGAGGAGCTAAGGGAGATGAAGCGCCGGAAAAGACGCCTAGAGAGCAGTTGGAGGACTAGCCGTTCTGAGTCTGACCGAACACTTCTACGATCTTATATTAAGACGTATTTAGTGGCGATGAAGGTGGCGAGGAGGACTTACCTCTCCACCCTTATTGCGTCTGCGGAAAACCGCCCAGCCGCCCTGTTTAGGGTGACCCGCTCCCTTCTAGAGAGGGAAGCGCGGGAGGATCCCTTACAGGGACGGGCTGAGGAGTTTTCTAGTTTTCTGCAGGATAAAATCGCTCAGATTCGGGACGAGCTGGACTCCAGCTGGGCATCTCTGGGCAGGGGTGGATATCGGTGAGGCCAGTTGGGTTGAGTTCGACCCTGTTACTGTAGAAGACGTGGACAGGGTGTTGGGGGGACTGAATGCCACCACCTGTTTGTTGGACCCGTGCCCCTCCTGGCTGGTTTTGGCCACTCGGGAGGTGACACGAGGCTGGTTCCAGGGTATTATAAACGCTTCCTTGAGAGAGGGCTTCTACCTACCGTCTTGAAGGAGGCGGTGGTGCGGCCCCTCCTCAAGAAACCGTCCCTGGACCCAGCACTGTTATTAAATTACCGTCCCGTCTCCAACCTTCGCTTTGTTGCGAAGGTTGTAGAGAGTGTGGTGGCCCGTCAGTTTCCCCGATTCCTGGATGAAGCGAGTTATCTTGACCCCCTCCAATCGGGCTTCAGGCCCGGGCATAGCACGGAGACGGCGTTGGTCGCGTTGGTTGATGATCTCTGGAGGGCTCGGGACAGAGGTTGTTCCTCTGTCCTGGTCCTGTTAGATCTCTCGGTGGCTTTTGATACTGTCGACCACAGTATCTTATTGCAGCGGTTGGAGGGGTTGGGGGTTGGAGGCACCGTATTACGGTGGTTCTCCTCCTTCCTCTCCGACCGCTCGCAATTTGTGTTAACGGGGGGGCAGAGATCGTCCCCAAGGCCCCTGCTTTGTGGGGTGCCTCAGGGGTCGGTGCTCTCGCCCCTGCTGTTTAACATTTATGTAAAGCCGCTGGGTGAGATCATCCGTGGCTTTGGGGTGGAGTTCCATCAGTACGCTGATGATACTCAGCTGTACATCTCCACCCCGGGCCACCCCAACGAAGCCGTCGAAGTGATGACCCGGTGCCTGGAGGCCGTGCGGGGTTGGATGGGTCGTAACAGGCTTCGTCTCAACCCGGCCAAAACCGAGTGGCTGTGGTTTCCTGCGCCCAGATACAGCCAGCTTATTCCTTCGCTGGCCGTGGGGGGAGAGGTTTTGACCCCCGTGGAAAGGGCGCGCAACTTGGGTGTCCTCCTGGATGTACGGCTGTCTTTGGAAGAACATATTGCAGCCGTCGCCAGGGGGGCTTTTTATCAGATTCGTCTGATTTACCAGTTGCGGCCCTTTCTGGATCTGGGCGCACTTCGCACAGTCACCTCCGCCCTCGTTATCTCCCGCTTGGATTATTGCAACGCTCTCTACATGGGGCTCCCCTTGAAGAGTCTCCGGAGGTTGCAGTTAGTTCAGAATGCAGCCGCGCGGGTGATCGTGGGCGCCCCTCGAGGCGCACACGTAACACCACTTCTCCGCAGGCTGCACTGGCTTCCTGTGGCCTACCGGATTCGATTCAAGGTGGTACTGATGGTATTTAAAGTGCTCCATGGCTCGGGACCTGGGTACTTACGGGACCGCCTGCTGCCATCAACAACCTCCCGCCGCCCAGTACGCTCCCACAGGGTGGCCCTACTTGGGGTGCCGCCGCCTGACTGTTGTCGGCTGGCGGCCCCGAGAGTTCGGGCTTTCTCTGTGGGAGCTCCCTCCCTATGGAATGATCTCCCCCCGGAGATACGGGCTATGACGGATATTCTGACCTTCCGGCGCGCAGTGAAAACCCTGCTTTTCGAACAGGCCGGCCTGGCCCAGTAACTATGTTTTCTGGTTTTAATTAATTCTAAATTGGGGTTTTATTAGTTTTAATTTTTAACTTAAATTTTGAATAGACAGCCGGATTTAATTATTTAATTTATTTTTAATCGTATTTATTGTGTATTTATTGTATACTTTTAGTAGGCTGTACACCGCCCCGAGTCCCTTTTTGGGAGAGGGAGCGGTATAAAAGTGCGAAAAATAAAAAAATAATATAAATAATAATAAAGCAGTGCATTGCCTTGGTAGCCAAAGCTTCTGGCATGCAAGATTACTAGTGGAGAGCATGATTGATGACTTCGGGCTATGAATGTGTCTGTTGTGGTTGGCAGGTAGCAGGTGTGGATGGCTGAGGTCTCGGAGAGCGAGGACTCGGATGAGGGGCCTGCGTGGGATGCAGGGATGGGGCCAGGACCATCAGGAAGTGGAGGGCTGCCTTCATAGCTTGTGGAGGCTGGCAGCAATGATGAAGAGGTCCCCGAGGAGACTTTGCCCAGTACGCGTGCACGCTGGGCTGCTCGAAGGAAAGAGCAGCTGCAGCAGCAAGGGTGACTTGGGAGTAAGGCTGCAAGGTAATGGCCCCTCCTTAAGGGATAAAAGCCAGTGGAGAACCTGGAGCTCTTTGCAGGAAGCAAAGAAGTTCTTGCACTCAACCCTTGTGGACGTTTGGAATATCTTGGTTGGTGTTTGGAGAGTCTTTGTCAACTTTATCCAGTGTCCTTGGCAGCTCTGCACAATCTTGGCAAGGCTCGTTCTTATCAGAGACAATTAGTTTGAAACAGACCAGGGTCAAGGAGGAAATGGTATATTTTAGTGTCGGCTGCACCCAGCTAACGCCAACATGGCTATTCCTAGTAAATCGTTTGTTTTTTACTCTGAGAGGAGCAGCTAGAGACTTATGATTTGAATGGGGGTGGATTTGTTGGGAGCCCTGACAGGTGCTTTTGTCAAAACTGCCACCAGGTCAAGGCAAGAAAAGCACCCAAGCAGTAAGACTTACCAAAGAAAATACCGTATCACCTGCATAAAATGGTGCGCGAATGCGCTCACCCTGTGGCTTAACTGTGGCTTGTATAAACCAAGCCCCCCCCCCCCCCCCCACTCAAGATACCTCAACACCCTTTCTGAACAGCTCCAGCTATTAAGAAATATGGGCCGACTTCATCCTGCTCTTTGGAACGAGAGTAAAAAAGTTGGACCTCGTTTTTTTCCACGTCGGGACGTTTTAACGGCAAGAAAACAGCCACATTCTGGTTTTCTCCTATTTTCTATTGCCCATGGTAAACTCTCTCTTTCTCCAATAATAAAAGCAGTTTTCAGGACTCTTATTACGTTATCAATTAAATGGACATTCAAGAGTTCATTAGAACAGGGGTCGCCAACCTTTTGGACCTCAGGGACCATCAAAGTCATAATTTTAAATCCCGCGGACCACGAATATGAATTTTGACTGACGGTGGCTTGCTGATGTCGGAGGGAAAGTCGGTCCCATATTCCAGAGCAGCAGGCGTCACAGGACGGGCCCTTTGGTCACCCCGGAGCAGCTACTCCTCCATCCAGGTGCAACGGTCTGCCATGGACCGGAGGAGCAGCTGCTCCAGGGTGACCAAAGAGCCAGTCCTGTGACGCCTGCAGCTCTGGAATATGGGACCGACTTTCCCACCAACATCAGCAAACCACCCTGAGGCCGATTTCCCTCCCCTGCCATTGGTCTTACCTTCCAGTTCCATCTCACGTGGTTCTACTCCAGGTAAGGTTTGTGCTCGGTCGAAGAGTGGCCTTGTGTTCCCGTGCAGCCTGGATTAATTGCTTGGGGGGGGGGGGAGGCATTTCTCTGCGGACCACCAAAATTTTCTCACGGACCAGCAATGGTCCCCGGCCCACCAGTTGGTGACCACTGCATTAGAAGCTCTTTTCAAGAATTAACCATTCCAAGCGCCAAGGGTGCTTTTCTCTTTTCCAAGAGACAACTGGACTTTCCTTGGCTTTTCTTGGAAGACGTTTCGCTCGGAAGCTCCTTGGGTGAGAAGCGAAAAGTCTTCCAAGAAAAGCCAAGGAAAGTCCAGTTGCTTCTTGAAAAGAAAACTTTGGAACCACCGTGACCTGGAGGACTGAGATTTTCCATAACCACTATATTTTTATTTTATGGATATATTTTATATTTTAGGATCATAATTTCCAATTGTCCTTTTTAAAAAAAAAAAAAATTGCTGAAAAACATAATTTATACCAGGGTCTCCAAATTTGGCAACTTTTAAGACTTGTGAACTTCAACTCCCAGAATTTCCAGCCAGCTAAGTTGTCAAATTTGGAGACCTCTGCTTTATACATACTACATACATACATACATACTTACATACGTACATACATAATGTGGGCCTCCGTTAATATTTTTCATTGAGTGACCGAAGTTACAACAGGATTGAAGCAAGTGACTTATAACAGTTTTCCCACACTTATGACCATTGCAGCGTCCCCGGACTCGTATTTATGACGGTTGCAGTGTCCTGGGGTCACATGATCCCCTTTTGCGACCTTTTAACTAGCAATGCCTCAACGGGGAAGCCGCTGAACAGCCGTGTGACTCGCTGAACAACTCCAGTGATTCACTTAATGACGGTGAAAAAGAATTTTCGTGAAACGCCGGGGGGGGGAGGAAGCTCGCTTAACGACAGACATTTTGGGCTCAATTACAGCCGTACGCCGAGGACTGCCTGTGCTCCAAAGCGACTCACCTTTGAGCCATGGGATGGTTTGGACTTCTTCGGGTCGGAGAAGGCCGAGAGAGGGATGGTAGGGAGCATGGGGTAGTCCGGACTCGGCCTTGAGACGGTTTCTGCACCTTCTGGCATGACCATCATCTGCGGAGAAACCAACCGACGGTCAGGTTCTGCTCTTCTTGTCAGGCAAGACTTTTAGATCAGGCCTCTCTCGAAACCTGGCAACTTCTACGACAGGGGGACTTTCAACTCCCAGAATTCCCCAGCCGGCTGAAAGCGACCCAGGGAGTTACTTCGGAATAGTTTCTTGTGCTATTCTTTGCCTACAGACTGAATCTTGCCAGGCTAAACCAACCGCCCGTATGACTATAGATATACTCTGTGTACTTAAAAGGGAAAAAAACAGTTGGCCAGGAATCCAAGGTTTCTGTTGAAAGTCTTGAAGGGAGCACCTGTGCCCATGTGACCGTTGACTCTGCAGGCCTTCAAGGTCATGGGAAGTTCTCCAGGACAGGGGTCTCCAACCTTGGCAACTTTAAGCCTGGAGGACTTTCAACCTCCAGAATTCCCCAGCCAGCCAAAATAGACACAGAGAGTTACTTCGGAATAGTTTCTTTTGCTTCTTGCTATTGGGGAGCCCAGTGCAAAACTTGGTGGGCTGTTCCCTGACACCACTAGATGACCTCGCTAGGGCTCACTACCTTACTAGAGTGAGGAAAATCCTCAGGGAAGACTCACACCCCGGTCAGCCCTTCTTCACTCTCCTACCATCGGGTGGGAGATAGAGAAGCAGAGCCAGCCACACAAACAGGCTGAAGAAAAGTTTCTACCCGGGGCTGTCAGACTCCTGGACGGAAAATAACTTCATCTCAACATAGCAGGACAGACTTGCGTGGCCGGCGCGTTTTGCAACAAGGTCACCTAATGTAATAAGATTGGGACTGGGTTAGGGACTTCTGTCCTCACTGTGAGTTGTGTTGGGGTGTGTGTGTGTGTGTGCGCACAGAGAGAGGCTCAGCCAATCTCATTGTATACACGTTGTACTCTGACAATAAAACTAATAATAAGATTCTTCGTCTACAGACTGAATCTTGCCAGGCTAAACCAACCGCCTCTATGACTATAGATATAATCTGTGTACTTAAAAGGGAAAACTGTTGACCAGGAATCTAAGGCTTCTGTTGAAAGTCTTGAAGGGAGCACCATGTGACCGTTGACTCTGCAGGCCTTCAAGGTCATGGAGAGCTCACCCCAAGTCCCTGAGATGACACCCAATGTCCTTGGAGGACCTCCAGGGGCCGCTGGTGGCTGTTTCTGCACTTCTTTCTCTTATTATCTAGAGTGTGTCATGCTTGCCTGGGTGCGGTGTGCCGGTGCTTCTGGATGAAGTAGCCACCCCGACGAAGCCGTGGAAGTGATGACCCGGTGCCTGGAGGCTGTGTGGGGTTGGATGGGGTGGAACAGGCTTCAGCTCAACCTGGCCAAGACCGAGTGGCTGTGCTTTCCGGTGCCCCGATACAGCCAGCTAACTCCATCGCTGGCCGGGGGGGGGGTGGAATTCTGGCCCCCACGGAGAGGGCCTGCTATCTGTGTGTCCTCCTGGATGTACGGCTGTCATTAGAAGACCACATAGCGGCCGTCGCCAGGGGGGCTTTTGGCCAGGTCTGTAGGATCTACCAGTCGCAGCCCTTTCTGGATCGGGACGCACTTTGCACAGTCACCTCCGCCCTCGTCATCTCCCGCCTAGACTATTGCAATGCTCTCTACATGGGGCTCCCCTTGAAGAGCACCCGGAGGCTCCAGCTGGTGCAAAATGCAGCCGCGTGGGTGGTTTTGGGGGCTCCTTGGAGCTCCCATGTTACACCACTTTTGTGCGATCTGCATTGGCTCCCTGTGACCTTCCGGGTGCGATTCAAGGTGTTAGTGACCATCTTTAAAGCGCTCCATGGCTTGGGACCTGGGTACTTACGGGACTGCCTTCTGCCACCATCGGTCTCCCGTCGGCCAGTGTGCTCCCACAGAGCAGGCCTCCTTGGGGTGCCGCCGGCTGCACGGCTGGTGACCCCGAGGGCGCGGGCCTTCTCTCTGGGAGCACCTTCCCTCTGGAACGTATTAACACTGGAGATGAGGACCATCCCTGACCTTTTGACCTTCCGGCGCGCTTTGAAAACCCACTTATTTCACCAAGCCGGTCTGGCCTAGAGTTCCTTGTAGGGTTTTTAATTGGTTTTAAATGGTTTTAAAAAGTTAAAACTTTTAACCTTGACTGCTTTTATTTAACAGCCATTCTATTTAATCTTTTTAACCGTTCTTAAATATTGTATTTTTCATTGCATTTTATCTGGCTGTACACTACCCCAAGTCCCGTCGGGAGAGGGGGCGGTATAAAACACCAATAAATAAATAAATAAAATAAATAAGTAGACGGAGGCAAACATGTAAAGATGTGTCCCCAAGTGGATTCGAGGTTCCCCCTTGTTAAGGGAAGCCTGTCTTTATTCAGCTGAGTAAATACGGAGAATACCTGGACTCTCGGTCTTTTCTGTACATCAAGACCCACCTGAAACAGGTAAAATGAAATGTACCCTCTCGTGGGCACAGCCCCATTTAAGGTCGGGAGAGAAGCAGCGTCAGAGACCGAGAGAACGAAGCTCTCGCCGTCCTCTGAACGGACAGGTGCCCCAAGCCCACCGACTCAGATCGAGGAATGGAGGTTATGGCAAGAACGAAGACTCTTTGTTCCGACCCATGCCCTTTGACGACAAATCAAACACAATCCAAAAGGAACAGAAACCTTGTAATGCTTTTACAAAATAATTAACTGTCATAAGTACAAGTCTTGCCAAACTGTGAGAGACTTGCCAAAAGAGAACAGACAAGAAATAATTTGCAAAATAAGAATTTTCAAATACAAACTCAGGATACTGGAATGTCCACGAGGCTGTAGTTTCAAAACGTCTTTGCTTCCTGCAAAGTACGTTCCTTTCACAGCTGGATTTTATCTTCTTGAAGGAGGGGCCATTACCTTGCAGCCTTACTCCCGAGTCACCCGTGCTGTTGCACCTACTCTTTCCTGCGAGCAACCCTGCACGCACGCACACTTGGCACAGGCTCCTCGGGAACCTCCTCATCACTGCTGCCAGCCCCCACAATCTCTGAAGGCAGCAGTTCACTCCCTGGTGGTCCTGGCCCCTCATCTGAGTCCTCGCTCTCTTCAGCCGTCCACACCTGCTGCGGGCTAACCACAACAACTCTTGAGAGTACACAAGAACAAGATGAAAAGATGGAGGAAGGAGACCGACCAGCCAGGGACGATACAGAAGGAGGACTTGACCTCCCTTTCTACTCCATCTGGAGGACTAAGCCGAGAGTTGGCCTAAATATAAAACCAATATGCTCCTGTGGAAGCTCTGAGTAGATAACGGATACAGTGAATGGGGAGAGATACACAGCCCAGCCCATCTGCTGGTATGTTGGCGACTACCAGGGAACGGAATGGAGCAGAATTCTTTACTGGCCAAGTGTGATTGGGACCCACAAGGAATTTGTGCCCTGTGCAGAAACTCTTGGTGTGCATACCAACAGCAAGTTGATCATAGTTACGAATCATGAATCGGTAAGATACGAATGTCAACTCATAAAACATTTTGTAGGGACGTTTTAGAGTTGCCAACAGAAAGGGGGGGGGGGGGGGTGGAGAAAGGGGTTTGAAAGAGCAGTGTGACAGCTTGCAAACCGAAAGTGCATTCCATAAATGTTTTCAAAAATTGTAACTAGGTTACAAACTAGGTTAACTAGGTTGTAGTGAAGTTTTTGCCATGCAAATATCTAACTGGAGAGCCTGATTGATGACTCTGGGCTATGGGTGTGTCCCATTGGAGGATATGAATTAGGATACACCCAGAGGGGTGGGAGAAAACCAGAATCAAGGGTGACAATGAATGATGTGTCTCAGAGTCGGCCACAGCCAGGCAGTGCTGGACATGTTACAACTCCCAATAAATCCTGTTTACATTTGGAAGCGTGGCTTGAGACTCATGATTTAATTGCCAGAATCCCAACAACGAACATGTACAGATCATGGCTTATTTTTGGCCAGGATGACGAAGCCAAGAAGGCAGCTTCATTCTGGCAGCTTAAAGGTAGATCTAGACACGGAAGACGGCGACTCGGTGAGGTGCAAGAGAGGGCTCCTTCTGGCTGCCTCTTTGCCCTCAGAGAAGCAGCCCCTCTGGACTACATTCCACCACACAGACCAAGAGTGGTCCCAAAGGTGCTTTCTGTCCCCCCCACCCCAAGAGGCCACTGGACTTCCCCGTTTCTCTTTTGAAGACGTTTCGCTTCTCCTCCAAGAAGCTGCTTCAGCTCTGACTGGACGGTGGGGATTGGAAGAAAGAATGCAACTGGGAAGTGGCTAGAAGGATGCAAACGACCAGCTTTGTGTGCAAGGAGTGTGAATCCTTCCATTCCTCACCATCCAGTCAGAAACGAAGAAGCTCCTTGGAGGAGAAGCGAAACATCTTCAAAGCAAAACCAGAAGGTCCAGTTGCCCCCTTGGAAAAGCACCTTTGGGACAACTGTCATCTGGATGATGGAGAACCTCCACAGACATTTAGCCCCTAGTAGGGGCTTGGGGGGGGGGGGAATTAGGCTGACCTTCTGTGCATTCTGGAGGAGTTTAGGGTGAAGGATCCTTGGGGGTCTCTGAGGTGGGTGGTTCCCTTGCAGACGTTTCATGACCCAACTAGGGAACATCTCTGGTAGTAGGAAGGGGGTGGGGTTTGCTCTCTGTCTTTGTATACAGCTGGTCTGCCCTGTCCGTGCTGGGGGAGAGGTATGGCTTCTTGGGAGGTCCCTGGTGCCCTCTGAGCTGGGCAGTTTCCTTGCAGACGTTTCATTACGCAACTAACCAACAACTTCAGTGTTGGAGGGGGTGTCAGTGATGATGTTCCCTAGTTGGGTCATGAAACGTCTTCAAGAAAACTGCCCAGCTCAGAGACCCCCAAGGACCCCACAGTCCTTCTTCCTCCCTCCCTCCCTCCCCTCTTCCTCCTCCTCCCTGCAAACCCCACTCCCTTCTAGCACGGATGATGTTACCTAGTCAGGTCATGAAACGTCTGCAAGGAAACCACCCAGTTCAGAGACACCCAAGGACTCCACAGTCCTCCTCCTTCCCTCTCTCTCTCTCCCTCCCTCCCTCTCCCTGTCTTCCTCCTCCTCCTCCTTCCTGCAATTTCACTCTCTTCTAGCACTGAAGACGTTACCTAGTCGGGTCACGAAACGTCTGCAAGGAAACCGCCCAGTTCAGAGACACCCAAGGACTCCACAGTCCTCCTCCTTCCCTCTCTCTCTCTCCCTCCCTCCCTCTCCCTGTCTTCCTCCTCCTCCTCCTTCCTGCAATTTCACTCCCTTCTAGCACTGAAGACGTTACCTAGTCGGGTCACGAAACGTCTGCAAGGAAACCGCCCAGTTCAGAGACACCCAAGAACTCCACAGTCCTCCTCCTTCCCTCTCTCTCTCTCCCTCCCTCCCTCTCCCTGTCTTCCTCCTCCTCCTCCTTCCTGCAATTTCACTCTCTTCTAGCACTGAAGACGTTACCTAGTCGGGTCACGAAACGTCTGCAAGGAAACCGCCCAGTTCAGAGACACCCAAGGACTCCACAGTCCTCCTCCTTCCCTCTCTCTCTCTCCCTCCCTCCCTCTCCCTGTCTTCTTCCTCCTCCTCCTTCCTGCAATTTCACTCTCTTCTAGCACTGAAGACGTTACCTAGTCGGGTCACGAAACGTCTGCAAGGAAACCGCCCAGTTCAGAGACACCCAAGGACTCCACAGTCCTCCTCCTTCCCTCTCTCTCTCTCCCTCCCTCCCTCTCCCTGTCTTCCTCCTCCTCCTCCTTCCTGCAATTTCACTCTCTTCTAGCACTGAAGACGTTACCTAGTCGGGTCACGAAACGTCTGCAAGGAAACCGCCCAGTTCAGAGACACCCAAGGACTCCACAGTCCTCCTCCTTCCCTCTCTCTCTCTCCCTCCCTCCCTCTCCCTGTCTTCCTCCTCCTCCTCCTTCCTGCAATTTCACTCCCTTCTAGCACTGAAGACGTTACCTAGTCGGGTCACGAAACGTCTGCAAGGAAACCGCCCAGTTCAGAGACACCCAAGAACTCCACAGTCCTCCTCCTTCCCTCTCTCTCTCTCCCTCCCTCCCTCTCCCTGTCTTCCTCCTCCTCCTCCTTCCTGCAATTTCACTCTCTTCTAGCACTGAAGACGTTACCTAGTCGGGTCACGAAACGTCTGCAAGGAAACCGCCCAGTTCAGAGACACCCAAGGACTCCACAGTCCTCCTCCTTCCCTCTCTCTCTCTCCCTCCCTCCCTCTCCCTGTCTTCTTCCTCCTCCTCCTTCCTGCAATTTCACTCTCTTCTAGCACTGAAGACGTTACCTAGTCGGGTCACGAAACGTCTGCAAGGAAACCGCCAATCTCAGAGACCCCCAAGGACCCCTCATGCCAACTCCAAGCTCCCAATATTCTCCTCTAATTGGCGTTTAAAGTGTTCACTCTTTATCTGCCCCTCGTCCATTTCACAGGGAGTCCTTAACTTACAACAGTTCATTTAAGGAACGTTCAAAGTTCCAACGGCACTGGGAAAGAAACATGACTTATGACCGCTTTTGTCCTTAATGACCATCGTAGCATCCCCTCATCAAGCGATCCAAATTCAGGCGCTTGGCAACTGGCTCCTATTTATGACGGTTGCCGTGTCCCGGGGTCACGTGGTCCCCTTTTGCGACCTTCTGAGAAGCAGAGCCAAAGGGGAACCCTAGTTTCACTTAACAACCACATTCCTGACTTCACAACTGCAGTGGCTCATTTAATAACAGCGGCTAGACAGGTGGTAAAACGGGGCAAGGCTCACTTAGCGACAGACATTTTGGGCTCAGATGCGGTCGTTAAGTCAGGGACTGCCTAGGTCTAGTCCTGTGACAAAGAGCGTAAGGAAGTGACGTTTTTCCCCGCACCTTTTCTAGCCTGATTCTTAAGTCTCCAAGAACATCAAAAAACAAAGGGCAGCCCATCACAATACTTTCCCACTCATTTCTGAGTACACTTTTCGATTTACTGGTTTGTTTCAATCGCTTTGTTACCACCAAGGTTAACCTGGTAGTGTGTGTGAATTGTAAGAGAATTACAATCAAGCAAACTGAATGCCAAAAAACCCGCCGTTACAGAATAATAAATAATCCTGAACGCCATCACTCTGCTAAACAAATAATTCCCTCAGCGCTGTCCAACTACTTACAAAGTCTGCACTACTATTACTGTTAATCTTCTCATCCCTCCTTATCACCCATCCCCTCCCACTTGTGATTGTAGGACTGTAACTCTATCACTTGTATCCTTATGATCTAATATTGACTGTTTCCCAGTATGATTTGATTGCTTATTGTACCCTATGACTATCATTAACAGGCATGGGATTCTATCGGTTTGCACCCATTCGCTAGAACCCGTTGTTAACTTTCTAAGCAGTTCGGAGAACCGGTTGTTAGAAGAAATTCCTGGCCTAATCCTGTAAGGAAGGCAGGAAGGAAACATTCTGGTGTTGCTTACAGAAACTGCCTCTCTGTTAACCCTTATTACATTCTTGGCAGGACTAGACTTCCTGTCTCAGGAACTTCTCTGGAGTTTTCTTTCCCCTCCTTTGCTGGTACTTTGCTTGTGTGGAGTCACCATTCAAAGTTACAAGGGCACTGAAAAAAGTGACTTATGACCATTTTTCACACTTACGACTGTTGCTGCATCCCCACAGTCACGAGAGGCCAAGCGAGGAGATGCGTGCCTCGATGTGAGTGATATTGAGTTGGCCACGCCCAGCCAGTCACATGACCACCAAGCCATGTCCACCCAGTCACATGACTAGCCACACCCACCACCTAAGCCACCTCACAGAACCAATTGTTAAAAATTTGAATCCCACCCCTGATCATTAAGTGTTGTACCTGAAGATTCCTGACTTTTGACAAATGTATCTTTTCTTTTATGTACACTGAGAGGCACAGTGGTTAGAGTGCAATACTGCAAGCTACTCCCACTGTAATTTGGCAGATCGAATCCCACCAGGCTCCAGGTTGACTCAGCCTTCCATCCTTCCGAGGTGGGTAAAATGAGGACCCAGATTGTTGGGGAAATAGGCTGACTCTGTAAATCGCCTTGAGAGGGCTGTAAAGCACTATAAAGTGGTATATAAGTCTAAGGGCTATTGCTATTTGCACCAAGACAAATTCCTGGTGTGTCCAATCACACTTGGCCATTAAAGAATTCTATCTATTCTATCTGTCTAATTGGCCTTACTCAGACTGAACCAAATTTAAAATGTCCATAATTCCTTTAAACCAGGGGTCTCCAACCTTGGTCACTTTTAAGACTTGTGGACTTCAACTTTGCTAGCTGAGGAATTCTGGGAGTTGAAGTCCACAAGTCTTAAAAAGTGGCCAAGGTTGGAGAGCCCTGCTTTCAGCAACCCTTTCCTCTCCTGTAGGGAAAAGGCAGATTTAGAATCAAACGTGTCTCGCAGATCCCACGGCCAGGCAAAGGACGCCTCTTTTGAAGACGGACCACACAACAGAACACAATTTCCGTTCGCCTAGCCCCCTAGGAAGGGCTGCCTCCCTTAACTACTCACCCCTCCGGCTTTGATGAGCTTGTGACGGAATTCCTTGGTGGGGTTATTGAAGGTGAGCTTCTCGCAGCGCAAATGATTAACCGGGGGGTTTCCTTCCAGGTTTAGGAAAAGGTCATAGGTAAAGCACACTTTCTTCGGTTCCTCCTGAAAGCAGAGGCAAAAAAAAAGAAAAAAAAATCTCAGGAGATTGCTACCGATTAACGCGAGTCCCTATCCTGCAATTTGGAGAGCCCTCGGCCTCAAACAGCCAAACGAGAAGAACAGGAGCGTTAAAAGGGAGAAAAGATTCCCTCCAAACTCAAACCACATCGTTGGCAAATCCTTCTGCGGCGTAAACATTAAAAGCAGGGTCGAAGTACAGGATAGGAGCATTCAGAGATTATCAACAAAATCTTGGCTAGAATATGGCAAAAAAACCTTTGTGGGCCGATTTGTACAGGAGCAGACCTGGTATCTATCACCTTAGCTGTCACCATGCCACGGTTAGGGATGGAAATGGTCTTCAAAGGGTATAATAATAATAACATTAATATTATTATTATTAATAATAATAACAATAATAATGATGATGATAATTTGCCCAAAGCATTTTGGACATGAGCTTGCAGGTTAAAAATGTGAAGGATGTGTGTTTGTGCTTTATTTTCATAGTCATAAATTATGATGTTTGATTTCGTTGTATGAAGTGCAATGACAATTAAACTAAACAACTAAACTAAGGGCTCATCCATTTTCTCAGAGGCACGGTAATTAATTTGGGGTGAGAAAGAAGAATGGATCCTATTATCTCCTTCCAGAATGATCAGAGCAGGTGGGGTCGATCAGAGCTGGAATGCCTAAACAGACATACCCGTGTTTCCCCGAAAATAAGACCAGGTCTTATGTTAATTTTTGCTCCAAAAGACACACAAGGGCTTATTTTCCAGGTAGGTCTTAATTTTGGGGGGAAATACGGTACTAAATGTATCCATCTGACTGATTACTTTAACTGGGATTTATTTTTGGGGTAAGGGCTTATATTACGAGCATTCTGAAAAATCCATTTCTGGAGCTTCTTTTCTGGTTGGGTTTTATTTTGGGGAAAACACGGTGCTTATTAGGGTTTTAGGAAAAGAGCAATAGTTTTCTGTTCGTCCGTATATGGACTCGGAAGGTGAAATTGGTTCCCGGGGTTGACCGGAAGGAAATGAAAAGCAGGGAGAAAACAGAAGGTAATGAATTTGGGGTGAGAAAAAACACAGGATCCCACCTCCTTCCAGAATGATCTGCGCATGGGGGAATGAGGTGAGGGTGGGGTGGGGGTAGATCAGAGCTGGAATGCCTAAACCATATATAATACACTCACTAGGGTCCTAGGAAAAGAGCAAATTTTCTGTTTATCTATATCATGCCCTGGATTTAGAGGGCCGAAAACAGGAAGGTGAAATTGTTCCAGGGCCAGAAGGAAATGAAACGCAGGGAGAAAGGAGGAGGAGAAGAGGAGGGACGAAGAAGAGAAAGAGGAGGAAAGGAGGAAGAGGAGAAAAGGAGAAGAGGAGGATGAGAAGGAAAGGAGGAGGAGAAGAGGAGGAGGAGGAAAGGAGGAGAGGGAGGAGGAGAAAGGAGGGTGAGAAGAGGAGGAGCGGAGAGGAGGAGGAAAAGAGCAGAAAGAGAAGAGGAGGAGGAGGAAAAGAGGAGAAAGAAGAGGAGAGAAGAGGAGGAGAAAAGGAGGAGAAAAAGAGAAAGAGGAGGAAAAGAGGAGAAGGAAAAGAGGAGAAAGAAGAGGAGAGAAGAGGAGGAGGAAAGGAGGAGAAAAAGAGAAAGAGGAGGAAAAGAGGAGAAGGAAAAGAGGAGAAAGAAGAGGAGAGAAGAGAAGGAGAAAAAGAGGAGAAGGAAAAGAGGAGAAAGAAGAGGAGAGAAGAGAAGGAGGAAAAGAGGAGAGGAGGAGGAAAGGAGAAGAAAGAGATGGTGGGGAGGAGGAGGAGATGATGATGATGATGATACCTTATTCTTGAAGTAGACCTCAATGGGCATAATGAACCCGGCGTATCCAGATTCCTCCACTTTGTAGGGGGGCTCTTTGCAAACTGTGGGGAGCAAAGAAGAGGGTTAGCCGATCTCACCTTCACCAACTGACCACCCGAAGTGACCATGGCGCTGGAAAGAAAAATGACGTAGGGCCCTTTCCCCCACTGACCACCCTTGGGGTATCCCCGGGGTCACAGGATGCAAATTCGGGTGCTCGGCAGTTGACTCGTATTTACGACGGTCGCCGTGTCCCGGGGTCAGGTGGTCCTCTTTTGACAAGCCAAGTCAACGGAGAAGCCCGATTCACTTAACTACCGGCTTACCGACTTAACCACTGCAACGCTTCGCTTAGCAACCGTGGCGGGCCAGGTCCTAAAATGGGAGAAAGCTCAATGACCCCAAAGAGCAACCGAAATGTCGGGCTCAACGGGAACCTCGTCCCTCCAGAGATTAGACCCGGGTCTTATTTCGGAAGGCCCCGAAGACGCCGTTCTGCCGGCGGGCCTGGGGAACCCGCAGCGGGATGGAGCCCAGGAAATGGCAGGCACGAAGGCATATTATTTGACTGTTATTTTTCTGTTTATTTCTTTTATATGGTGCTTTTATGTCCTTGTAAGCCAACTTGAGACACCAAGAGTGAGTAGGCGGCAATATAAATTTTCTCAATCAATCAATCAATGGACCCGGAGGGGGCATTTGAAACTATCCAAGGAATGCCTTGGAGGATGTTTAAAGCTCACCCGCTCGACAACAGTGGCAACCACACAGAAGGACGTGACATGACATCCTTCCCTCAAAACGACACTATAGAGAACTGCACACCAGAACAACTAGACACAAGAACAGTTTTTTCCCGAAAGCCATCACTCTGCTAAACAAATAATTCCCTTAACACTGTCCAACTATTTACAAAGTGTACACTACTACTACTATTAATCTTCTCATCACTCCTTATCACCCATCCCCTCCCACTTGTGACTATAACTTTGTTGCTTGTATCCTCTGTTTCCTAGTATGATTTGATGTTGATTGCACCCTATGACTACCATTAAGTGTTGTACATTATGATTCTTGATTCTTAACAAATGTTCCTTCTTTATGTATACTGAGAGTATTTACACCAAGACAAATTCCTTGTGTGTCCAACCACACTTGGCCAATAAAGCATTCTATTCTATTCTATTCTATTTTATGAGAACCTGGGGGTTGGGTGGGGAAACAGAAGCTGCACCCCACAATTCCTACCACCCATCTAGCCGAAATCTCCTCCTCTCCTTCCCCCCTCCCCCCCCACCCCAAAAAAGGCAATTCCTCTTGGATGCTATTCAATTTCAGCCATGTGCGGGAACAGCTTACAGGCAGCCCTCAACCTACAACGGTTCTGTCAGAGGCTGGCCGAGGTTGTGATGGTGCTGGTAGTTTGGCAGGGCTTTGGAGTTCCCAGCGATTCTGACATCCCACCCCCCCTCACCCGGGGGGTGTGGGGTGAAGGAGATCACCCGATCGCGAGCTGGATGCTTGTTAACCGGTTTGTAGCCCTGACCGGCTGCCGTGCCTTGCGGTCAAGCGATTTGCCATCGGCAACCTTCCCCAGAAAGCCAATGGGGAAGCCTGCAGGAAACGCCACAAGGGAAGTTCTCTCCCACCGTCTGCCCCAGTCCCTCTGTGCCGGTGTCATGCTGGCCACTCATACACATTGGCACTCTCCCTTCTTAACCTGTAACACACACACACACACACCCCTTTCCCCCGACCCACACCTCTGGTTACACCCCTTTGTAGTGTCTGGGACCAAGTCTCTTGCTCACCCCCTGGGATACCTTCTCCAATCACAGCCCCTGCACCATCTCTAACCTGCGTCCCCTATTGCTGATCCGCACAAACCTCCCAGCCTGGTCTCTTGGGCAGCCTCTCATGCCCTCAGCCGCCTTCCCTGACCTGACCTGCATCTCTCTTGCACCTTCCCAACCTGTGGGAACCTACCCTTTCATCCCCCCACCATCCAGGCACAACCGAGGAAGCTTCTTGGATGAGAAGCAATATTTCTTCTCCTTCTTTTTCTTCCAAAAAAAAAACCAGTCCACAAAACCAGTCCGGCTGCCTTTTGAAAACGCACCTTTGAGATACCTGTCACCTTCCTGCTGGCTTCTCCGCTGACTTTGGCAGCTCACCTAACCACCATGGGGTTCAGTCAACAATGGCAACCGGGGCCCTAAGGACAGCCGTCGCTATGTGATGCGGTCGTACTTTACAAAAGCACCCCTCAGCGATGAAATTCCCCTCCCAGTGGCTATCGGAAGTCAAGGTATTAGTGTTGAATTTCAAAATTTCAGGATCCCGGGCGTCTTAAATGACCCAATGTTTTGTTGGTGAAGGGGGAGGCTGGCGCAAAAGAGAAACGCCCCAGAGACGTAAAACAGGACGGTCGGATGCCAACATTGGGCTGCTTCCCACAAAGAGGCTCAAGAAAGCCTCACAAGCAACATGGAACCTGGCCATGAGAACAATTTATTTATTTATTTATTTATTTCTGAGTTTTATATACCGCCCTTCTCCCGAAGGACTCAGGGCGGTGAACAGCCAACTAAAATACAAATAAACAAAGTATAAATTATTTAAAAAAGAATTAAACACTAGAAATTAGCTAGAAATTCACCAGTGGAACGTCTTGCCACCAGAAGTTGTGGGTGCTCCAACACCAGATGCTTTTAAGACGAGACTGGACAGTCACTTGTCTCAAATGACACATAGGGCTTCCTGCCTGAGCAGGGAGTTGGACTAGAAGACCTCCAAGGTCCCTTCCAACTCTGTGATTCTAGTTCTAAAGCAGTTCCCTTGACAGGACATTCTGGCTTGCATCCTTGGGGGGGGGAGGGGTGTCATTTGGGCCCTTCCAATGGAGGACTTGTGCAGGTAGTCCTAGCCTTACGACGGTTCATTTATGGACCGCTCAAAGTTCCAACGGACCCTGGAAAAAGTGATGTAGGGTCGCTTTTCACACTTACAACCGCTGCAGGCTTCCCATGGCAATACAATTCAGATCCTTGGCAAGTGCTTCGTATTTATGACGATTGGGGTGTGTGTGTGTCACAGGTGTGGCCAATGGATCAGTGTTGCCATTCTTAACCGAATCCCAAGGGCAAGCAAAGTCCATGGGGAAGCCAAGGTTCGCTTAACGACGATGTTATTAGCTGAACAGCGGCAACGATTCGCTTAATAAAGGTAGCAAGGAAGGTCGGACAATGGGGCAAAACTCACTTAAAAGAAGTTTCACTTGGCAACATACGTTTTGGACTCAACTGTGGTCGTAAGCCGAGGGCTGCTTATATTTGGTTGGAAGATTATAGGAGCCTGAAAACCAAGCCAAGGGACTCGACTTCCCTGCATGTCGGAATCTAACATCTCAGGGAGAACACAGGCTGCTTCTGGGAGCGACAAATCCTTGGGGTTTATTTTTTTTTCTCAGCTGGGAGAACCGACTTCCTGTGTAAGTTCCTAACAGATACTCTTTAACAGAATAGCAGAGCCGGAAGGGACCCTGTAGGCCATCTAGTTCAACCCCCTCGCCCAAGCGGGAGACCCTACACCATTAATAGATTAGCAGAGTTGGGAGGGACCTTGGAGGTCACCTAGTCCAACCCCCTCCTCCCCGCCCAAGCAGGAGACCCTACACCATTTAAGACAGATGGCAGTCCAGTCTCTTCTGGAAAGCCTCCAGGGATGAAACTCCCACAACTTTTCTTTCTTTCTTTCTTTCTTTCTTTCTTTCTTTCTTTCTTTCTTCTTTCTTTCTTCTTTCTTTCTTTCTTTCTTTCTTTCTTTCTTTCTTTCCTTCTTTCTTTTTCTTTCTTTCTTTCTCTCTCTCTTTTCTTTCTCTTTCTTTTTTTACCTACCTACCTTCTAACAGATAATCAGAGTTGGAAGGGACCCTGTAGGTCATCTAGTCCAACCCCCCTGCCCAAGCAGGAGACCCTACGCCATTCTGACCAATGGCAATCCAGTCTCTTCTTGAAAGCCTCCAGGGATGAAGCTCCCACCGCTTCCAAAGGCAACTTCTGTTCCCTTGGTTGATTGTTCTCAGAGTCGGAAGCATTTCTCCTTGCTTCCAGGTCGCCTCGTGGGACACGCCCCGCATGCTTGTCAACTCACCACGTTTCGGTTTCGGGAAGCTCTGATGGAGACGGAAGACTACCCTCTCCACGAAGTGCTGAATCTCAAACTGCTCCGGGCCTCGTACAAACACCATCCAGTCGTGGGTGAACCCCTCGGTGGTGGGCTTCTTGCGCAGCTGGGCGCGGTGTCCGAGCTCCAACTTCACCTGGACTGTACACTAGGAAGGGGGAAGGGGAGGGGAAGGGCAAAGGAAGAGAGGGAGGGAGGCAAAAACACCTTGACTGTTAGAACTAGCTGGTGAACTACAAGGGTGTCTTCTTAAGAGAAAAAAAAAAGTTATACCAACTGTCTATAGTTCAGGAAAGAAACAATTTAATTCCTTTATTTAAAACCAGCTTTTCCCACGTAGTTAGAACCTAGCATTCAGCATCTGTGCCTCACTCAATTATTGGAAACATAAAAGCATACCGCACATTCATTTCTCACGCACAAACTACAGATCAAGCTTCAAGCCAACGGCTCCATCCAGATGAAAGATCCAATGTCTGTAGGTTACCTTCTCCCAACTGTGAATGAGGACTTAGCATAGAAAGAAAGTGTGATATTTACAAACCTTACACAAACACACACACACCTGCTTTGGATGCAAAGGTGTCCCTTGGATTATCTTAGCTGTTCCAGTAATAAGGGGGTGAAAATATGGACTGGGTGAAACCAGGCTCAATAGCAGGAACTGGGAGAGGGATCTTGGAGTCTCAGTGGACAACCAGCTAAATAGGAGCCAGCCGTGTGCAGCAGCAGCAGCAGCTAAAAAAGCCAATGCAATCTTAAGTTGCATTAACAGAGGGATACAATTGAGATCAAGTGAGGTACTAATACCACCCTATAAAGCCTTAGTAAGACCACACCTAGAGAACTGCATCCAGTTTTGGTCACCACACTATAAAAAAGATGTTGAGGCTCTAGAAAAATTGCAGAGAAGAGCAACCAGGAGGATGAGGGGACCGGAGGCTAAACCATACGATAAACAGTTGCAGGAACTGGGCCTGGCTAGTCTAGGAAGAGAAGGACCAGGTGAGACAGGAGAGCAGTCTTCCAATATTTAAGGGGCTGCCCCAGAGAGGAGGAAGGGGTCAAGCTATTCTCCAAAGCACCTGAAGGCCAGAGAAGGAATAATGGATGGAAACTGAACAAGGATTCAACCTGGAATTGAGAAGTAACTTCCTAACAACCAGTGGGACTGTTGGTCATCAGACGTTGTGGATGCTCCATCACTGGAAGTTTTGAAGAAGAGACTGGACAGCCCCCTGTCAGAAATGGTATAAGGTCTCCTGCTTGAGGAGGGGGTTGGTCTAGAAGACCTCCAAGGTCCCTTCTTTTATTCTGTTATTCTGCTAACCTTTTCTCCAAAGCACCTGAAGGCCAGACAAGGAAGCAATGGATGGAACCTGATCAAGGAAGAGATTCAACCTAGAAATAAGGAGAAATTTTCTGACAGTGACAGCAATCAACCGGTGGAACAGCTTGCCACCAGTTGTTGTGGTTGCTTCATCACTGGAGCTTTTCAAGAAGAGACTGGACAACCACTTGTCTGAAATGGTAGAGGGTTTCCTGCTTCAGCAGGGGTTGGACTAGATGACCTGCAAGGTCCCTTTCAACTCTGTTATCCTAAGTTCTAAGGTTCCTGCAATACACTAACCTGATTTCTTACGATAGGTGAAGTCAGGGCTGCTTACAAGCTATTATTTGCAGTTATCCAATTGGCACAACTTGCAATTATATATTGCTTCTATGTCTACCTATAAGTCGCCGGCTCCCCATCTTTGCTCTACAGGCCGTCCTTGTGTGAGGACTCCTCGTTTAGTGACTGCTTGAAGATATACGGCATTGAACAGGGCTACGACTTGTAGTTGCGGCCGTTGTAGCGTTCCCCAGCGATATGTGCTTGGCAACCACCTTGCAATGACAACCTGTCCCCCAATGACCAATGGGGAAGCCAGCGGGAGATCGCAAACGGCAATCCCACATGTGGGCAGCTGCAACCGCTCGGGGCTCACCCAACAACAGCAACCGCGACAGCAAGTCAGCATGGTCCGACGACAGGAAGTCCTCGACTTAACCACGGTTCGTTTAGTGACCATTCCAATGTTACAACGGCACTGAAAAAGGCGACTTAAGGACCATTTCCCATTGCTACAACCGTCACAGCTTCCCCCATGGTTCATGTGATCAAAATTTGGATGCATGGCCACAGGTTCATGTTTAGGACCTTTGCTAGGTCTCGGGGTGACCTTGGGGAAGCCAGATCCACTGAAGGACCAGGTTGCTCACTGATCCACTACAGGGGATTGACTTCGTGTGGCAAGAGAAGTCATAAAATGGGGCAAAACTCACTTAACAAATGTCCCACTTAACAGAAATTTGGGACTCCCTTGTGTAAGTCGAGGTCTACAGGTTTCATCAATCAATCAATCAGAATAGAGCTGGAAGGGACCTCGGAGGTCTTCTAGTCCAGCCTCCTGCTTGAGCAGGAGAATCTATACCATTCCAGACAAGTGGCTGTCCAGTCTCTTCTTAAAAGCCCCCAGTGTTAAAGCACCCACAACGTCTAGTGGCAAGCAGTTCCACTGGTTAAATGTCCTCCCTGTTAGGAAGTTTCTCCTTAATTCCAGGTTGCTTCTCTCCTTCATTAATTTCCACCCATTGCTTCTTGTCTTCTGGTGCTCTGGAGAATAATTTGACCCCATGGGGCAGCTCCTCAAATATTGGAAGACTGCTCTCCTGTATCCCATGCTCCTTCTTTTCTCCAGAGCAGTGGTCCTCAACCTTTTGGGCACCAGGAACCAGTTCCATGGAAAAAGGTTTTTTCCACAGACCGGGGAGGGGGGGGGGGGGCGCGAAGAGAGGTGGTTTTTCATGCTGCCTGCATCCCACAGTGGTTCGCTTATTTGCGTGGACTCCTTGCTAGCATGCCACGGACTGGTGCCAGTACCAGTGACCCCTGCTCTAGATTGGCCATACCCAATTCCTGCAACCGTCGTTCTTCATACGTTTTCATCTCTAGGATTTTTAATCATCCTAGTTGCTCTTCTCTGCACTTTTCCCAAAATCTCCACATCACAAAACACTCAAGTGCCTCCGAGGCAACAAAAAAATAAAAAAAACCCACCCCTCCTTCTCATCAGACACACCTACTCTCACCTTGCACACAGTTGCAAGGCTACACCAGGACTGGTCTAGGGCGTCCTTACAGCTGGCCGCAGATGCCAGATGTGGCATGCAGGTGGGGGGGTGGCTGGGGGGGGTGACGTCCAAATGCAATAGGAAGGGGGGGTAGAATGTGGGGATGGAATGGCCTCTGCTCCCCATCATCCCCTTGAGCAGTGGGCTGGACTAGACGACCTCCAAGGTCCCTTCCAACTCTGCTGTTCTATTCTATTCTATTCTATTCTGCATTCCAAGATTCTATTTTATTCCATTAATTCCATTGTATTCTATAATTATTCCAATTCTCTTCCATCCATCCTTTCCCTGCCTTGTTGAAGCCACGCCCCTTCAGGTGAGCTGGCTCCTCCCCTCCCTCCCTCCCTCCGGGGCAGGTTTCCCCCTTACCCCCCCCCGTTCAAAGGGGAAGGTACCCCCATTAATCTCACCCCCGTCATCCCCCCCCCGCAAACAAAAGGCAGGCAGGGGAAAGGGAGGGGGGGGGTTGCATGAGGACCTTGGTGGGCGTGGCCAGCCTCGTGGCTTGCTGCCCAGACCCCGCCCCCTTCCACAGGGTGTGGGCGTGGCCGCCGCCCGCCCAATGAAGACCGGCCCCGCCCACTCCTGGGAGGGAGGGGCGAAAGGAGGGCCTCCTTCTCCTCCTCACCTGGTTGTCCATGGCTGGGCCGGCTGCCCCCCCCCCCTTCCCCGGCGGGTTGGGGCCTACGGGGCTCGGCTGCCTTCAGGCCTGGAGGTGCGGCTGCTGCTGCTCCCCCCGCCGCCGCCTCCTCATGGCTCGGCGCCGGGCGGGCGGGAGTCGGCCTGGCTTGTTGTCCTCGCCGCGATGGGCCCGGCCCCCTCCGACGCTCGCTTGGCCGCCAGCGCTGCTTCTGCTGCTGCTGCCGCCGCCGCCTCCACACCGGAACCGGAACCCCCTCCTCTCTTGCACTCCCCCCCCCCCACACGGGAGATGAGCAGCCATCCCGGCCAATGGGAACGCCCGCTTCGGCGCTTCTGCTTCCCCGCCAATAGGAACGGCGCGGAGAGGGCGGGAATAGCGGCGTCCGACAACGGGCCAATGGGAGAGCGCGCGCGGACGGGCGGCGGCGGGGTGGGGCGCGCGTTGCCAGGGAGACGGCGGAGCGCTGCATGAGAGCCAGGAAGGGAGAGAAGGTACCGAAAGCGGTTAGTCCTCATTGAGGCGCCGTGGGTCGCTGATGCATGGAGACCCCTGCAGGATCCCTGGGCCCCGACCAGAGGGGCAGAAAACGGAGCGATAGCCCCTCAGAGAGCAGGTCTTAGGGTGGGAGTGGGGGGAAGGAGGCAATTACCCCCCCTCCAGTTTTTATCATGTGGGGTGGGGGCTTTGACTGGGCAACGAGGAAGGTGGGCCTCAAGCTGACCATCAGCCCAGCCCACCTCACAGGGTTGCCGTCGTGTGGGAAACACTACCAGGGAGTCCTCAAGTTACGACCACAATGGAGTCTTGATTGATTGATTTGATTTGATTTATATTGCCGCCTATTTGCCCATGGTGACTCAAGGCTTCTTACACAATGTCAAATCATATTTAAAACAAAAAACAAAAACAATAAAAATTAACAAAAAGAATCAAATAAATTAGTGAAGTACAATAGAACAAAATTTGGGAAAAAACAAAACAGAACAGAAACAAAAACCAAATCCCACCTCCCCACCCCGACGACAGCGGGTCAGACTAGCCATTTGATGGGTTCCATCCCTCACTGGGTCCCCCAGGCCCGCTGGCAAAACCAGGTCTTCAGTGCCTTTTGGAATAGTATTAACGAGGGGGCCATTCTAATCTCTGGGGGAATGATATTCCAGAGAGACGGAGCCACCAGAGAAGGCCCTTCTTCTGGGTCCCACCAGGTGTATCTCCCTCAGGGGTGGGACCCACAGCATTCCCTGCCTCCTCGCTCTAATGGGTCGGGTAGATGCGACCGGCAAGAGACGTTCTCTCAGATAACCCGGACCCAAGCCATGAGGGGCTTTAAAGAGGACAACCAGCACCTTGAATTGCACCCAGAAGCAAATTGGCAGCCAATGCAGCTCCTGCAGGAGAGGTAATACATGTGCACACCGGGGTCTGCATAAAACCGTGCGGGCCGCTGCATTTTGCACCATCTGGAGCTTCCGGATGCTCTTCAAGGGCAGCCAAATGTAGAGTGCGTTGCAACAATCAAGACGGGAAGTGACCAGGGCATGAGTGACTGTGAGTAGGGACCGCTGATCCAGGAAAGGGCGTAACTGGTGCACAATTCACAGTTGCACAAAGGCCCTCCTGGCCATGACCGCCACCTGTTCTTCGAAGTCATGAGTTCAGGAAAATCCCCAGATTACCCACAGTTTGGGGTAGTGCCACCCCATCCAAGACCAAAGATGGTCATTCTCCCTGAACCAACGAACCCCAAACCCAGAGCTACTCGGTCTTGTAAGGGTTTAGTTTCAACCCGTTGCTCCCCATCCAGCCCCATCCAGCCTCCAGGCACTGCGAGAGGAAGGACACAACAACACTTAACTCACCACAGGCCGAGACATACAGCCGAGTATCATCAGCATATTGGTGATACCTCAGTTCATGGTGACGGATGCTAAGGGAGACCTTTCTTCTGTGACCTTTGCCCCTTTTTGTGACCTTTCTCGCTGCCGCCGTTAAGTGAATCACTGCAGTCTTTAAACCAGTAACCCGGTTGTTAAGTGAATCCCCCCCCCGTTTGCTCATCAGGTTGCAAAAGAGGAATCATGTGACACACACATGTACAAATATGGCCGTTGTAAATATGAGCCATTGGCCAAGCTTCTGAATTCTTATCATGCAAAGAAGGGGCGGGAATCTTGCAATGGTCATAAGTGTGAAAAACGGTCCCATTTTTCCGTGCTGTTGTAACCTTGGACGGTCACTAAAACAAACTCTTGCAAGTTGGGGGACGACATAGACTAAGGTGTGTTTCCTGCCTTGAATTATTTATTGAATAATTAAAATAAAAATAATAATAATAAAAGGTGGGACATCAATAAATATAGGTAACCCCTTGAACTTACGACCGCTTCTCATCACTTAATGGCTGTTGCAGGATCCCCCGCATGGTCACGCGATCAGAATTCTTGGCAATGGACTCGTATTTGTGACGGTCGCAGCGTCCTATGTGTGTGTATGTCAAGCAAAGTCAGATTCACTTGGACTGCAGTGATTCACTTAACAGCCGTGGCATGAAAGGTTGTAAAATGGGTCAGAGCTCACTTAGCAACCTTCTCAATGACCAGATTTGTGGTCGTTAAACCGAGGACTACCTGCAAATCTGGAATTGGGCTCCCCAAGAAGAAGGCCAGACAAGAGAGTAGAGCCCTTTGAGGGGCTGGGCGGAACTACCCACCCACACCCAGGTCCTGGGGAGGGCAGGGGGCTGGACTAGAAGACCTCCGGGGTCCCTTCCAGCTCTATTCTGATTGATTGATTGAAGAACAGATTGGGGAAGCCAATGAACGTAGTAAGCCAGCAGTCAGGTGATTTTTAAAAATAAAAAGGAGATTTCTTTTAATGATTCAAATAAGATACACAGGTAGCAGCAGACGGACGATGTCGGTGCTTCAGCCATCCTATTTGTAAGAGTTGGCTTTGTGCTTTGGCAGGAAGGAGAAGTTGGCAGGAACGCGGCCCAGTAGCATCTCGCTGGGAAAAAAAAAAAGAACCAAAGAAGAGAAACTTAGATTCTATTCTATTCTATATTCTATTCCATTCCATATTCTATTCCATGCTATTCTAATTTCTATTCTATTCTATTCCACTATTCTATTTCCTATTCTATTTCCCATTCTATTCTATTCTAGTCTATTCTCTATCCCGTTTCATCCCATCCAACCCCATTATATTTAAATTCTATTCCTATATCCTTCTATTCTATTGTACCTTATGATTATCTTTAAGTGTTGTACCTTATGATTCTTGACTCTTGACGAATGTGTCTTTTCTTTTATGTACACTGAGAGCATTTGCACCAAGACAAATTCCTTGTGAGTCCAATCACACTTGGTCAATAAAGAATTCTATTCTTTCCTTATTCTATTCTATTCTATTCTATTCCATTCCATTCCATTCTATCCCCAGGGGGATGGGGGGAAAACCAGGGTCAAGGGTGACAATGAATTCTGTACCTCAGAGGCACCCAGGCAGTGCCAGACATGTTAACTCCCCATAAATCTTTTTGAAGTTTTGGAAGTTTGGCTCGAGAATCCTGATTTAAATGGAGGTTAACTGCCGGAATCCTGACACCATATTTAATGTTAACAATAATAATTACACTATTTGGTTAAGTTATGTATCTTCTTGATACCACTCATCCTTTCATATATTTCCCTGTCTCCAGCTCCTGTTTTTGTCAGCTAACCATTGATAAAAGAAGGTCCCAAGTCAACAAATATTCAGTTTCCTCCTTTCTCTTGATTGTCTCGTACCTGATCTTAATCCAGTCGTCCACATTCTGGCTGGCCATTAAGGTCTCCAAGTAGTCTCGGCCCATGTAGTAAGGGGGCCTTTCGTTGATTCGCTGCGGGGGGCGCTCCAGCAAGCCCACGGGGATGTACCTGAGCAGAGCCCGAAAGAGGGAAAGGAACCGCTGTAAGTGAGATGCCTGTGGAGACTCTCAGCCATCCCAGTCAAGGTTGCCCCAAAGGTAGGTTTTTTGTTTTTTTTCCCCCAAGAGGCCACTGGACTTTCTGTTTTTGTTTTTTGAAGGCCTTTTGCTTCTCATTCAAGAAGCTTCTTCAGCTCTGACTGGAGGGTGGGGAACGGAAATCTGTAGACCTTCTCAGCCATCCTGGTCGTGGTTGTCCCCACCATCTAGTCAGAGCTGAAGAAGCTTCTTGGAGGAGAAGCGAAATGCCTTCAAAGGAAAAACAAGGAAGTCCAGTTGCCTCTTGAAAAAAGCACCTTTGGGGGAATGGAAGGATTTATACTCCTTGCAGACGGCTGGTCATTTGCATCCTTTTCAAAGAGACGCTGAGGCCGCTTGGAGGTTTCTCTATGTCCTCAGAGTTGCCTTGGAGCTGCTGAAAGGACTGTGTTGTAGACCAGGGGTAGGTGATGTCCTCAGCAGTTCCAAGGAGGCCCCACAAAGCTGCTGCACCACTCAGGTGACCCTGAGGACACAGACAAGCCTCCAAGGGGCCTCAACACTCTCTAAAAGGATGCAAATGACCAACTGTCTGCATGGAATAGAAATCCTTTCATTCTCCACTATCCTGTCAGAACTGAAGAAGCTTCTTGGAGAAGTGAAACGCCTTCAAAGAAAAAAATCACACAGTCCAGTTGCCTCTTGAAAAAGCACGTTTGAGTCCCTACTAGCTAATTCCATTTCTCTAATGGCTCCAGTTGTCTCCTGCAAAAGGGCTGCCCTGCCCATCATGATCATCTGTAGGTCAGAGTGTTTGCAGCGTGACTACTATTGTGATACACCCCAGGAGCAAATCACAGCACAACAGAGGCTTTTGTCTTTCAACAGTGTTTTATATACAAGACTGCTATATACATACATGCACGTATTAGGCAAATATCTGGCAAGCAAGCAATCTTCATTAGTCTGCACTAAGAACTGTAATGGAGATAGAACGCGAGGAAAGAGAGATACACCCTCTCATGGCCTCCCTTATATAGATAGCTTCTTAAAGGGCAGTACCCTGCTGACTCATCATCTTGGCTTTCAGCTGGTCAGCTACTAAATCTTCATTACCTTAACAATCTGGAAGAACGTAGAGGAGCCATGAAGGAGCCCCCCAAGGAAGTGGTTGCTCACCTGCAGAGGAAGGAAAGCCACTCCAGCAAAAACCTCCTGGTCTTCTCCACACCTTGGGTGTCCGAGCCCCAGTGTTCCAGGCCGTAGTTTGTGTAGTCTTGGAGAATGTCCAGCCTCTCTCTGGAAGAGATGTCCCAGTGCCGCTGTTCCTTGATTTCGGTGAAGATCCAAGGTTTGATGAGCGCTCCCCTGTGTGACCAAGAACAGTCGTGGAGGCATTCAGAATCTGTGGAGCGCATCAAAAATAGGAAGGGGTCGAGGTGCGGGGGGGGTTTCAGTTCTCGTAATAGAATTCTTTGCTGGCCCGGTGGGATTGGACACACGAGGAATTTGTCTCCTGCACAACGTGCAGCAGCTCTCAGCGCACATACAAGCAACAAGGGATAAATCAGGATCGTAAAATGCAAGTCATAAATCATAAGACACAGTCAAGGATGGTCCTAGCATACTAAACAAGCAATCGACATATACCCGGATACTAAGTAAAACAATATAAATCACAAGATACAAGCAACGAAGTTATAGTCATAAGAAGTTGAAGGAAATGGGTAGCAGGAAAGAGGAGAATAGGTAATGCAGCCCTACTAGGTGGTTTGACATCCTAGGGCACCAGACAGTGTGGTGGGGATTAGCAGTGTGATGGCATGGGGGAAGCTGCATAAGCTCAAAACTCTAAGGTGCATTAGCTCACAGTGTACATATAAACAGCAAGTAACAGGTCATAGGTAATAAATCATAGCTACGATCATTAATCAAAAGGGCCCAGCAGAGATCATACTACCTGAGACTTCTCACGAAACAACAACTGAATGAAAAACTGCTGGTGACTTTCTACCACTGCACCGTAGAGAGTATCTCAACTTACTGCATCTCTGTATGGTTTGCCCATTGCACAGGGGCAAACAGGACACCACTCCAGAGGGTTAAGGTCATTGCCCAGAGGAGCATGGGTTGCCCTCTCCCCTCTTTGGAAGAGCTTTATAGCTCCCACTGCCTTAAGAAAATTCAAAACATCTTCAAAGATCCAGCTCAACCTGGGCACCCTTTTTTTGAACTATGACCATCTGGCAGGCGGTACAGGATAATAATAAAAACAAGGATAAATAGGTTGAAAAACAGCTTCTATCCCAAAGCAATAACTATAAATTCTACTGCATAATACAATATGAATGCAATGTCAGGGGTTTTCAGTTCAATGTATAGAATGTGAAGGATGTGGTATTTGTGCTTTATTTTCCTAGTCATAATGTACACTGAAGATGGTATTTAATTTCATTGTATGAAGTGCAATGGCAATAAAGTAAGTAAACTAATCGTAAGTTAGAAACAACACCTAATAAATCATAAGAAACCAATAGGAGGAAAAAGCAGGAAAGAGGAGAAAAGTTGAGAAAGGAGACAAAACTGTAGGAATTAAGTGCTCAGAGGAGTGATGGCACCGGAGTTTGTGTGTGTAAAAACCGTCCTTGTGTCTAGTTGTTCTGATGTGCAGTGCTCTATAGCATTGTTTTGAGGGAAGGAGTTGAAACAGTTTATGTCCAGGATGTGAGGGGTCTGTAAATATTTTCATAGCCCTCTTTTTGACTCGTGCAGTATACAGGTCCTCGATTGAAGGCAGGTGGGTAGTAATTGTTTTTTCTGCAGTCCTAATTATCCTCTGAAATCTGTGTCTGTCCTGTTGGGTTGCAGAACCAAACCAAACAGTTATAGAGGTGCAGATGACAGACTCAATAATTCCTCTGTAGAACTGGATCAGCAGCTCCTTTTGGGCAGTTTGAGTTTTCTGAGTTGGCGCAGAAAGAACCTTCTTTGTTGGGCTTTTTTGATGACGTTTTTGATGTTAGGTGTCCATTTTAGGTCTTGTGATATGATAGAACCTAGAAATTTGAAAGTCTCCACTATTGATACTGTGTTGTCTAGTATTGTAAGAGGTGGTAGAATAGGAGGGCTCTTTTAGTGCCGTGTGTGTGTATATGTATGTGTATACACACACACACACACACACACACACACACATATATATATATATATATATATATATATATATATATATATATATATATATACTTTGTATTACAACACCCTGTTAAGCCCCAATTAAGGGAGAAAGCATACTGCTTTCTTTTCTGTCTTTCGGCTCATCACCAGAGACCATACCGACAGAAAGCTATTTGTTTCGTTGCCTTTTGTTTACATGTGTGTAAAGTTTTTAAGCTGATAATTTTTTTAAATAATAAATAAGGGAGACTAGTATAGATCTATTTCGAGCTAGTTAGCTCTCTTCAGCTAGCCATACCCTTACTGGGATTCGAACCAGGGAAGTATTACATGTGAGGCAGTTGTAATTGCCTCTACACCACTGGCTCTCTCCTTATCAGCTCAGGCAGGGGAATAAGTATATACTTTGTATTACAACACCCTGTTAAGCCCCAATTAAGGGAGAAAGCATACTGCTTTCTTTTCTGTCTTTCGGCTCATCACCAGAGACCATACCGACAGAAAGCTATTTGTTTCGTTGCCTTTTGTTTACATGTGTGTAAAGTTTTTAAGCTGATAATTTTTTTAAATAATAAATAAGGGAGACTAGTATAGATCTATTTCGAGCTAGTTAGCTCTCTTCAGCTAGCCATACCCTTACTGGGATTCGAACCAGGGAAGTATTACATGTGAGGCAGTTGTAATTGCCTCTACACCACTGGCTCTCTCCTTATCAGCTCAGGCAGGGGAATAAGTATATACTTTGTATTACAACACCCTGTTAAGCCCCAATTAAGGGAGAAAGCCCCAATTAAGGGAGAAGGCAATTACAACTGCCTCACATGTAATACTTCCCTGGTTCGAATCCCAGTAAGGGTATGGCTAGCTGAAGAGAGCTAACTAGCTCGAAATAGATCTATACTAGTCTCCCTTATTTATTATTTAAAAAAATTATCAGCTTAAAAACTTTACACACATATATATATATATATATATAGCTGATAAGGAGAGAACCAGTGGTGTAGTGGCAATTACAACTGCCTCACATGTAATACTTCCCTGGTTCGAATCCCAGTAAGGGTATGGCTAGCTGAAGAGAGCTAACTAGCTCGAAATAGATCTATACTAGTCTCCCTTATTTATTATTTAAAATTATCAGCTTAAAAACCTTACACACATGTAAACAAAAGGCAACGAAACAAATAGCTTTCTGTTGGTATGGTCTCTGGTGATGAGCCGAAAGACAGAAAAGAAAGCAGTATGCTTTCTCCCTTAATTGGGGCTTAACAGGGTGTTGTAATACAAAGTATATACTTATTCCCCTGCCTGAGCTGATAAGGAGAGAGCCAGTGGTGTAGAGGCAATTACAACTGCCTCACATGTAATACTTCCCTGGTTCGAATCCCAGTAAGGGTATGGCTAGCTGAAGAGAGCTAACTAGCTTGAAATAGATCTATACTAGTCTCCCTTATTTATTATTTAAAATTATCAGCTTAAAAAACCTTACACATATATATATATATATATATGGATCTTTGGTTCTTCGGGTTTTCTCCCGCGTAGAGTTGGAAATATCTAGGCGACGTTTCGATGAAGTCTCATTCATCATCTTCAGGCTTGTGTCTTCGGCCTTGTGCTTCTCAGAGTGATGTGAGCTTGCAGCTGCTTCTTCCTTTTAACTACTAGTGGGGGTGTGACTTGATTGGGTGGGGGCTTGGCTGTGTTCTGATTGGGTGGGGGGGTGTTCTCATTGGTTGGGGGTTTGGCTGTGTTCTGATTGGTTGGGGGGTTGGCTGTGTTCTGATTGGCTGGGGGTGTGTTCTGTTCTGGTGGGGGTTTGATTGTACTCAGGTTAGTCTCAGTTGCTGCGGGATTTGAGCTGGTGAGCTGTGATCCTGTTGTTTGGCTTCGCGTTCGTGGTCGTGCCACATCTTCATGGTGGGCATCAGTTCCCTTCATGTATGGGTTGGGGGGGTTTGAAGCAGGTAGTGATGCAGCTGTGGTACGGCTTCTGGTCCGTGGTCGTGTTTCATCTTCTGTGTGGGTGTGAGTCTGCTTTCTGCATGGAAGTATGGTGGTAGTTTCTTGTGTGGCCCCCCCACCCAATCAGAACACAGCCAAGCCCCCACCCAATCAAGTCACACCCCCACTAGTAGTTAAAAGGAAGAAGCAGCTGCAAGCTCACATCACTCTGAGAAGCACAAGGCCGAAGACACAAGCCTGAAGATGATGAATGAGACTTCATCGAAACGTCGCCTAGATATTTCCAACTCTACGCGGGAGAAAACCCGAAGAACCAAAGATCCACATACAAATACCCGCGAAAATCTCTGAAAACAAATATATATATATATATATATATATATATATATATATATATATATAATATTTCTTCATTTATTTATGGTGTCATTTTAATGTTGTAAGCTACCCAGAGTCACCTTATGGCAAGATGGAAGGCAAACAAATTAGATAGATATATGTATTGATAAGATAGGTGGATGATTGATATATATAGATGATAGAAGTAAATGATATATAGATGATATATAGAAGATAACAGATAATCAGAGTTGGGAGAGACCTTGTAGGTCATCTAGTCCAACCCCCGCCCAAGCAGGAGACCCTACACCATAGATAGAGATATAGACAGACGATATAGATGATAGGTAGGTAGGCAGATAGAAACTTGAAAACCTCCACAGTTCATACTGTGTTGTGTTGTCTAGTACTGTAAGAGGTGGTAGAATAGGAAGGCTCCTGATTCTAATTTTCTGGTTTTCATTTTGCACAAAAAAAGATTCCTTACTGCGCAAAGAGCAAGGGGTTGGACTAGATGACCTCCAAGGTCCCTTCCAACTCTGTTATTCCAGGAGGAACTCGGTGTGGGCTGGTAGCTTTTCTACACGGGCTGTAGACAGATGTCTTTCCCAGCCCCAGATGACCGATGTACGTGCGGAAGGAGATCAGCTGGTGATCTTCTGGCTGGAAGCAAGGGAGCCGTTCTGAATTCTCCCTTAAGTAATGTAAGTTTTATATATGTATATGTATATGTAAATTTATGTAAATTTACATATATATATATATATATATGAAGAGGAGGGAAGAAGAGAAGCTGTTTACCGTGCAATCATGATCCCCGAAACTCCGCTCTGCATGGCTTGGTTAGCGTCTTCGAAAGAAAAAATATCGCCATTTCCTGTGCCGCAAGAATAAATAAATAAAAATTAGACGGATGGATGGATGGATGGATAGATAGATATAGAGTGAAGATTTCTTGCAGAGTAATTCAAGGGAAGCAAGCAAAGCCATTCTGAAAACAATGCATGTTTAACTATCCTGCAAGATAGATACTGATGTATGAATGTATGTATGTATGTATGATAGATATTGATAGATAGATATTGATAGATGAGATAAATATTGATGGATGGATGGATGAGATAGATATTGATGGATAGGTAGATACTGATGCATGGATGGATGGATGGATGGATGGACAGATGAGATATTGATGGATGGATGGATAGATAGATGGTAGACAGACACAGACAGACAGGATGAACATGTCTTGCTGACTAATTCAAGGGAAGCAAGCAAAGCCATGCTGAAAACAAGGGATGTTTTCAGCATCCTGCAAGGGCTGACCCAGAAGGACTAGAAAAACGCCAGAATTGGCCGCCACTCACCGAAGAGGGGCATGGGGCTGGCCACTTGGACACACTCCGTGATGTAGCCCCAGTCTGCCATCTTTGTGTACCTCTGCTCTCTCGATCGGCCGTGGAGCTGACGAGGGGCAGAAAAAGGTGCAGTTGGCATGAATGGAATCAACACAGCAAGGCTTGGCTGCCTTCCAGAGCGCCTGGCTGGGGAATTCTGGGAATCTGAAGGCCACGAGACTTGCCAAGCTGGGAGGCTCCCTGCTCTAAACGAAAGAAGCAAGGCAGGAGGGAGCTTCCACTTCTCTCTCTCTCTCCAAACCTTTGCTAGAGAAACCCCCAGGAAGGGGAAGGACGAGACAGGAATGCTACCCCACTCTTCCTCTCTGAGCAGCCCCCACCTCCTCTGATGGGGAACAGCCGAGGATGAGTTAGCATTTGGATTTGCCAAGTGGAGCAAGTTTTAAGTTTCTGGGTATTACCCTAAGAGGGCCTGACCTGGGGGGCTCACATTGTAGCCCTGGTCAAAAGGGCCCAGCAGAGATTATACTACCTGAGGCTTCTCAGGAAATAACCACCGAATGGAAAACTACTGGGGACCTTCTACCGCTGCACCATAGAGAGTATCTTAACTCACTGCACCTCTGTATGGTTTGCTAATTGCACAGTGGCAGATGGGACAGCGCTCCAGAGGGTGAACATCATTGCCCAGAGGATCCTGGGTTGCCCTCTCCCCTCTTTGGAAGAGCTTTATAGCTCCCTCTCCGCTTAAGAGAGTTCAAAACATCCTCAAAGATGCATCTCATCCTGGGAACCCTTTTTTTGAACTATTACCATCAGGCAGATTGTACAGGATAATAATAAAAAGAAGGACAAATAGGCTGGAAAAACAGCTTCTATCCCGTAGCAGCAACTCTTTTGAATTCTGCTTTATAGTGCAATATTAATGCAATGTCAGGGTTTTCAACTCAATTGCCTGGAATGCGGAGGATGTGTGTTTGTGTTTTATTTTTATAGTTATAATATCATGTGCACCGAAGACGGCATTTAATTCCGTTGTACAGGGTGCAAGGACAATGAAGGGAACGGAAGTAAAACCAGGCCTCCATCCCAACCGGAGGAAGGGAAGCAGAGAGTCCTATACCGTGACCAACGAGGCTCCCCATTCTCGGAGGCTGGGGATCAGTTTATGAGCGAGGTTCGTTTTCTCTTGCACGCCTGTCCTGATCTTAACCGTCAGGGGAACATCCAGGACCTGGGGGGGGGGGAGAGGGAGGGAGGGGAAGGGAGAGAGATGGGGAGAAGGAGGGAGAGAGAGAGGAGAGGGAGGGAGAAAGGGGAAGGAGGGGGGAGAGAGGGAGAGGGAAGGAGGGAGGCAGGGGGAGGGAGAGAGGGGAAGAGGGGGAGGGAAGGGGGAGAGAGGGAGAGAGATAGAGGGAAGGAGGAAGGGAGAGAGGGAGAGGGAGGGAGAGGGAGGGAGGGAGGAAGAGAGGGAGGGGGGAGAGAGGGAGGAGGAGGGAGAGAGAAGGAAGGGGAGGGAGGGAGAGAGAGAAGAGAAAGAAAATTGAGCCGGTGTGTTGTCCCACGCCCGCCCGCCCGCTCACACGTTAACGGGGGCTCCCTGGGCTTCTTAATGCTCCCCTGCGCCTCCCTCGGCCGCTGACTTACAGAGTTCATGCCTCGGACGATTTGCTCAAACTTATTGGTTCGCGTCATCAGCGCACATCCGCCCCCCTGGGAAGGGAAAGGAGAAGAGGGCGCTCAGAGGCTATTTCTTTCACTTGATAGGTCGCCTACCAAGCATTCAAGGCGGTGGACACAATAAGTCTTCCCTTCTTTCGCCCCACAACCAGCCCCCCCCACCCTCTCCACCTGCACAGAACCACAGGTACAGGTGCCTCCTTTTGCACACCTGGACGGATTTCCATTCTAGTTCCTGAGTGGGTCAAGCGAGGGGGAAACCCAAATTTGAAAGGGGATTAAATGTCTTACCCTGCTGGACTGGGCCTTTTTTTAAGCCGCCTGTCAACTCGCAAATCATTCCTGTGCCTGTTTCCGAATTGCCATAAGGAGAAGGGGGGGGGGGGAGGCCTGAGGGTGATTGTAGCCTAGCCTACTGGATCTTCTGCCCATGAAAACCCTTGTGATGACCCAGGGTGGGACACAAAATAAACACAGTCACAAAAACAGGTGAAGCCCCTTTTATTCCTTCACTTTGCTTCCAAGCTCCAAATATCCTTGATCGGAGACAAAAAACTCCCCCACAAGCAGTTATGAAAAGGAGGAAATGCCGTTTAAACTAAAAATGCCTATCAATTATAAAGAGTAAAAACAACACAAACCACACTGAAACAATTAAGGGAACCAGGCAAGATAAGGGCTTGAAGACGTCCACAGAGATCAGAACACACACTGGGAAGGACGCCAAACTCAGAGAGGAACGACAGACTAGAGATATTTCCATGGTTTGTTTCCAGCACTGGTCCATACGCATGTCCGTCCTTTTAACCAGTTCTCACAGTTGCAGCCCATGAAGGGGATCAAGGCCCTTTCCTCCTCCGTAGACCACACCATTCACGTCTCTCCTTTATTCTCTCCTCCCTGTGAGCCCTAGGATGAAGAGGGGATGGGCCTGGGTCTTCCTCTGACTTCCCAGCCAGCCTGTGCCTTTCCCCAGCTTCCTCCACAACCTCCAGAGCCACACTCCCACTCCCTGGGAGTCAGTCTCCAACAGGGGCATGACGATCCTTCATTGGAGAGTGTGAATGGTGACATCCAGCTTGGTGAACCTGTTTTGTTGGGAGAATCTGATTTATGACATACCCAGGGGGGTGAGGGGTAAAACAGGGTCATAGGTGAGAGTAAATTACATGTCTCAAAGTTCGCTTTCATATAGATTAGTGCCGGACTTGTTGCTCCTAATAAAGCAAGACACAAATCTGAGACACAAATCTGAGACACACAATTTACTATCACCTATGACCCAGTTTCCCCCAACCCCCCCATGGCGTGTCATAAATCAGATTCTCCAACCGATGTTCATGGGCTGGGTGTCATCAATCACACTCTCCAATAAAGGATTTTCGTGGGCAGAAGATCCAGTTGCTCCTAATAAATCTTTTGGATTCTTTTGAAACTTGGCTTGAGGCTCATCGTTGAATTTGGGCAATCGTTGGAACCCTGACAACCTCGGCCCATCGGGGCGGGAGCTAACCTTTATTACGCTCAGCCAACAGAAGGCAGCCGTCCATCGGCCCCCAAATTACACCGATTACCTTGTTGTAGACCAGATCAATTGGGCATCCCACGTTGATATCCACGAAATCCACCTCGATGGTTTGGTTCAGAAGCTCGGCGCATTTCGTCATGGTGTCCGGAAAGGCTCCTTCCAGCTGCAAACAGAGGAGACGCCAAAAGTTAGCAGGGAGCCCCTAAACAGAATTAACCGAGTCGGAAGGGACCCTGGAGGTCTTCTAGTCCAACCCCTTGCTCATGCAGGAGACCCTACGCCGTTTCAGGCCATTTGGAAAGTGTCAGCTCAGACAATTTCAGGCATGCCTCGTTCTACACCAGCAATGATTAACCTAAAATTAATCTAAGAGGCAGCGGAATGGCTTTTCGCACATTCTGGTTGGAACGTAGTGCTCGTACAGGGAGAAAAATTATGATCCCAACCAAAATGAATGGGAATCCGTTAAGAGGCTTAGTAGATACTGTGAGTAGGCAGAATAACAGAGTTGGAAGGGGCCTTGGAGGTCTTCTAGTCCAACCCCCTGCTTAGGCAGGAAACCCTACACCACTTCAGACAAATGGCTGTCCAATCTCTTATTTAGAAGCACCAGTTATAAAGCATCTACAACTTCTGGTGGCAAGTAGTTCCCCTGGTGAATTGTCCTCACTGTCAGGAAGTTTCTCCTTAATTCTCAGTTGCTTCTCTCCTTGATGAGTTTCCACCTGTTGCTTCTTGCCCTGCCTTCTGGTGCTTTGAAGAAGAGGTTGACTCCCTCTTCTTCGGGGCAGCCTTTCAAATACTGGAAGGCTGATATCCTGTCATCCCTAGTCCTCCTTTCCATCATACTAGACCAGGGGTGTCAAACTCGGTTATATGCACGGCTGAATCTGGGTTGTGTTTGATCTCCAGGGCTTGGGTTGGGTGTGGCCAGCTGGATGTCACTCGTGGCTCCCGAGTTCCATTTTCGGCTGCAGAAGCCTCCTGCAACCCTTTGCCACTGAAAATGGAGCTTGGAAGGGCCTCCTGCAGTCCCCCCCCAAGCTCCATTTTTGCTGGCAGAGGCACCGCAGGCCAGTCCTTTGCTGTTTCCAGGTGGCCCCACGGGCCAGATCTAAGAACCCCCCGGCTGGATCTGCCCCCACCAGCCCTTGAGTTTGACACCCCTGCACTAGACGGACCCAATTCCTGCCACTGTCCCCAAGAGAGGCCTCCATTTCTGCTGCTCTCCCTTTTCCAGGGAAGCCGGGCGTCTTCTGCAAAGAAAGCCGGCGGGTTTTCAGGGCTGAAGCTCGACCTGAGCCAACGCTCTCGGGGCCCGCGTTCCCATTCTGCGCCGGGAAGCTACCTGAACCCCGAAGAGATCCTCGCTCTGGTGGCGCTTCAGCAGAGCCCATTCCGAAGACTGTCCCTGGAGGAGGTTGGTGCACACCGCCATCTCTCCGCAGGTGACATCCGCCCCGTAGCCTTTGCATATCCGCCGGAAGGGAAGGTTGCCGCACTGAAATGGCAGGGCAGAGGGAGGGAGGTTAAGGCAAGCCAGCATGGATTCACATGGCGGGCATAAAAAGAAAAGCCGAGCGCTTCTTTTGGAAAGGAGACATGATGGACTCTTCCGCAAAGAAAGAGACTCCATTCCATGAAGGTAACAGATAATCAGAGTTGGAAGGGAACTTGTAGGTCATCTAGTCCAACTCCCCACCCAAGGGGGAGACCCTATGCCATTTCTGACAGAGGGCAGTCCAATCTCTTCTTGGAAGTCTCAAGTGATGAAGCTCCCACAACTTCCGGGGGCAACTTCTGTTCCATGGGTTGATTGTTCTCACTGTCAGAAAGTTTCTCCCTATTTCCAGGTTAAATCTCTCCTTGTTCAGTTTCCATCCATTATTCCTTGTCTGGCCTACAGGCGCTTTAGAAAATAGCTTGACCCCTTCGTCCTCTCTGTGGTAGCCCCTCAACTATTGGAAGACCGTTATCATGTCTCCCCTAGTCCTTCTCTTTACTAGACTAGCCAGGCCCAGTTCCTGCAACCATTTGTTGTATGTTTTAGCCTCCAGTCCCCTCATCCTCCTGGTTGCTCTTCTCTGCACTTTTTCTAGAGTCTCAATGTCTTTTTTATAGTGTGGTGACCAAAACTGGATGCAGGACTCTAGGTAAGCTGGAGTGACTCAAATTAATTAGAATGTTTTTTTTAAATGATACCTTTTCCCCAAAAATATGACCTATCCTGAAAGTAACTCCTAGCCTGATTTTTACATGTGTGCCTAATATAAGCCCTACCCCCAAAATAAGCCCTAATTAAGATCCCACCCACTGCAGTGGATGGGTAAAAATTAAGCTACGGTAGGGATGGGCGGAGGTGTAGCTGCCCTACTACTTCCCTTGCACACCCCGACACTTGCCTCGCAGGCCCATTTCTTCTGCAGCCAGCAAGGCTGGCAAGGCTTTCCTGATGGTAGCTGAGAACAAAGCTCTGGATCGATCCAGAACTCTGTTACGGGATGCAGGAAAGCCTTGCCAGCTGCAGAAGAAGTTGTTCCTGAAGGCCTCTGACAGCGAAAAGGAGGCCAGGGGCGACGTGCATGTGAGCTTACTCAGTGGATGACATCCCTCCAAAATAAGACCTGGTGCCTTTTTTGGGTGGCAAAAAAAATATAAGACGGGGTCTTATTTTCGGGGAAACACGGTGTATGTATTGTTAGAAAACTTTTAGCTTTGCAGGTATAAAATGAGCTACATATGTATATGCAGATATGCCGGGTTTTTTAAAGTAATGCTGACCAGTATTTTAAAAGTTGGTAAAATATCATGGACTGGATTTGAAAATGTAAGGATGAACGAACGCTATGTATTGTTCCCCACAGCAAGGGAAGCGGAGGTGGTTAAAATGTTTCTTTTACCCAGATAAAGAGATTATATTTCATTTTATCTCTAGTTCGAAATTGCTCCCGGATTTTTGTATTTGCAATGAGGAAAAATAACAACAAATGAAATAAAGGAAACTTTGGTTCTGTTCTTGTAAATTAGACAGGCTTATTGTTATAGAAATGTTTGTCTGTGCCAAAGAGAGCCAGACGTTGGTGCCCTTTTCCTTAATTTTTTATTTCTTCCATTACACTCTACTCCCTCTTTTCCTCTTCCTCTCTTCTTACTTTTCCATGTTTCTTTTTCCTCTTTGTGGCTCCCACCCTCTGGAACATCATGCATCCCGAAATCTGCACCCATCCCTTTAGCCTTCCTGAAGGACCACCCCCCCCCCCCCCAAACCCAGCTCTGTGAATTTGGCCTGGGGCCCTGATGGAGATTAGTCATTCTGGGAGGTGGTTAGGGAATGAAATAAAAGACCCCCAAACTCCACCCCTCCTTGTCTACTCCTGCCCCACCTTAGCTGGTTTTCTGTTAATTAAACGGTTGTATTTACTTGCTTTGAACTTTTACAATATGGGTAGTCCTTGATTCACGACAATTGAGTCTAAAATTTCAATTTCAATTTGGTTCAGGCCAATTATTTTATAATGGCCGTTTTTACAGCCTTTGATATGCTTGATTTTAATTCTCTTAAAAGTTCACACACTGGACTTGGGTTAACCTTGGTGGTAACAAAGCGATTGAAACAAACCAGTAAATCGAAAAGTGTACTCAGAAATGAGTGGGAAAGTATTATGATGGGTTGCCCTTTGCTTTTTGATGTTCTTGGAGACTGAAGAATCAGGCTAGAAAAGGTGCGGGGAAAAACGTCACTTCCTTTCGCTCTTTGTCACAGGACTAGAGCTAGGCAGTCCCTGACTTAACGACCGCATCTGAGCCCAAAATGTCTGTCGCTAAGTGAGCCTTGCCCCATTTTACCACCTGTCTAGCCGCTGTTATTAAATGAATCTGTCAACTCATAAAACCATTTTGTATACACGTTTTATAGTTGAGAACAGAAAGAAGGGAGGGGGGGAGTTTCAAAGAGCAGGCGGCAGTGTGGAATCGAAAGTCCGTTCCATTCATATTTTCTTCAAAGACTGATTAGATGACCGAAGCTTCTGCCCTGCAAAAATCTAATTGGAGAGCATGATTGACAACTCTTGGCTGTGGACGTGTTTCGTTGGATGATACACCCAGAGGGGTGGGGGAGAAAGCAGGATCAAGGGTGACGGTGAATTACGTATCTCAGAGTTGGCTATGCCCAGGTTATTGCCAGACGTAGAATGTTAACTTCTAATAAATACCTTTTAGTTTTAGGAGCGGTTATTAATTGAAACTAGTGTTCCGCTTTGACTTTGCTTCTCAGGTCACAAAAGGGGATCATGTGACCCCGGGACACAAGCAACCATCATAAATAGGAGCCAGTTACCAAGGGTCTGATTTGGATCACCTGACTCTGGGGGATGCTGCGATGGTCATTAAGGGCAAAAACAGTCATAAATCTTTTTTTCCCCGGTGCCGTTGGAACTTTGGCCCCTAAATCAATGGCCGTAAGCAAATGGATATTTTTTGGGGAGGCGGGGGGGCTCAACTATGGTCGTAAGTCGAGGACTACCTGTCCGGCTAAGTATTTGCAAGATCGTGGGGAGGACGACACCTTTCTCGTCCCCGAGAAACCCAAGGGAAAAAGAAGCTGAAGAAGCTTCTTGGATGAGAAGCGAAACATCTTCAAAAGGGGGGAGAAAAAACCCAGAAAGTCCAGTTGCCTCTTGGGGAAAACAAAATACCTCTTGGGACACCTAAGATTGGGTGGGGGGACGGACGGACTGCAGAACCCAGCGGGACAGGGAGGAGCAGAGGAGGGGTTCATGAATTACTTCAGAAGAGAAGGAAGCATTGTGAGAGGATGGGGGAGATAAAAGCTTTTCTCCATCCTACTCTGGAAGTAGGTCGCCCAGCCAGAACTGCTCAGCTGTTCTCCTCCTCCATCCCTCTACGGGGATTCGCCGTCATGCAGGTTCTGGTTGTCCCAAAGGTGGGTTTTTTTTTTCCTCAAGAGGCCACTGGACTTTCTGGGTTTTTTTCTTTGAAGACATTTTGCTTCTCATCCAAGGAACTTCTTCAGCTTGGACTGGATGGTGGGGAGGGAAGGATTTAAAGCTGGTCATTTGCATCCTTTTTAGAGAGTCGCTGAGGCCACCTGGAGGTCCATCTGTGTCCTCAGGGTCACCTTGGAACTGCTGAACAGACCCTGTTGTAGATCGGAGATAGATGATGTGGTCAGCAGTTGCAAGAAGGCTCCACCCCCATTTGCACCACTCAAGTGACCCTGAGGACACAAACAAACCTCCAAGTGGCCTCAACGACTCTCTCAAAGGACGCAAATGACCAGCTTTGTCTGCACGGAATATAAAATCCATTCTCCACCATCCAGTCAGAGCTGAAGAAGCTTCTTGGAGGAGAAGCGAAAAATCTTCAAAAGAAGGAAAAAAAACAACCACCGGAAAGTCCAGTTGCCTCTTGGGGAAAAAAAAGTACCTCGGGGACTCCTTCTTTATCCTTTCTCCTGGCTTCCCCATAAACACATCAACGTGAGTTCATATCCTGAGCTTTCTAGGGTTTGTGTTGGCAGACTGCACACTAGAAGGACGCCTCCTTACCGTGGTCAGGGGGGCCAGATAGAGCTTGCCACGCAGATCCAGCTGGAAGAGAAAGACAGGAAGAGAGAAACATGTGAAGGCTGAATGGCACATCAGAGTGGAGAATCTGCTTCCTGCCCAACAAAGCCCGGTAGGCAGAAACTCTGCCATTTGTTACTGGGCAGCGATGCAGGTGTGTCTATGTGGGGCAGGGATTGTGTGCTTTCAACCATACAAAACGCAGCAGCTCCTGGATGGCAACCCTCGCCAGAGTCTCTTCTCTGCCTGAAAGGAGATGCTAGCCTGAGGAAGGGGAGCCAACTGGGGAGAGTCTCTGACTCCCATTTCTTCCTTTTCTTTGGGCAAAGTCTAAACTCAATTTGGAAAGAGCAGGGAGACTATTAGTACTCTCTGTGAGGGAGGTGGGCCGTGTCTAAATTAGATAGATTAAATTAGATAGACAGACACATAGATACATAGACAGACAAATAAGTAAAAGTTAGATAATAGAGATGACAGAGAGAGAGAGATAATAGGTAAGTTAAATAATAGATAGAGGTAAAGTTAGATAATAGAGACAGACAGACAGATCTCCATCATCTATTCTATCAACTTATCTAACTTTTGTCTATCATCTAAGTTAGAGAGATAATAGAGAGATGGGACAGTCAGACAGATAAGTTAGATGATAGATGACAGATAGCTAGAAGTAGATACATAGATAAATGTTATATATATATAGAAATTTGAAGGTCTCTACTGTTGATACTGTGTTGTCTAGTATTGTAAGAGGTGGTAGTATGGGAGGGTTTCTTCTAAAGTCTACCACCATTTCTACAGTTTTGAGTGTGTTCAGTTCCAGATTATTCCGGTTACACCACGAGGCAAGTTGTACAACCTCCTGTCTGTATGCAGATTCATCGTTGTCTTGAATGAGACCAATCACTGTTGTGTCATCAGCAAACTTCAGTATTTTAACAGATGGCTCATTTGAGATGCAGTCATTGGTATATAACATCTATCTATCTATCTATCTATCTATCTATCTATCTATCTATCTATCTATCTATCTATCTGTCTATCTATCATTAAGTGTTGTTAACGAATGTATCTTTTCCTTATGTATACTGAGAGTATTTACACCAAGACAAATTACTTGTGTGCAATCACACTTGGCCAATAGTGTTCTATTCTATTCTATATTCTACATAATAGAGAGACAATATAGACAAACAGATGATAGATAAGTTAAATAGATGATAGAGATGAGATAGACATATATAAAAGTTAAATAATAGGTGATAGAGGTGATAGACAGCAAGTTAGATAATAGACAGATCTCTATTATCTTATCTAACTTTTATCTATCTATGTTAGATAATAGATCAGACAGACAGATATAAAATAGATTAGTTAGATAATAGATGATAGAGAGACAATATAGACGGACAGAGTAGACAAGTGATAAATAGTAAATAAATGGATTAGCTAAATAAATAGCAGGCAGACAGACCCCTCTCCTGCTTTCAGCCTAATTCACGGCCTCTTCCTGGTGTCGGGGTGGGGGGGAGGGGGAAATGAATCAAGAGCCTAGCTGCTCTTCATAAAAATTGAAGAGGGAGCACCCCACAAAAGTCTCCCTTTTGTGATGAATGATTCTCGATGGAGGTTTTTTTTTTTATGCACACTGAGAGCTTATGCACCAAAGACAAATTCCTTGTGTGTCCAATCACACTTGGCCAATAAATAATTCTATTCTATTCTAATCTAGTCTATTTATTCTTAATTCCAATATTCTATTCATTCTATTCTTATTGTATTCCTATTCTCTATTCTTTCCAATATTCTATTCTCTATTCTATTTTATTTCTATTCTCTATTCATTCCAATCTTCTCTTCTCTTCTAATTCTGTTTTATTCTTTAGGATTCAGAGGTTTATCAGGATTGGAAGCATAAATGACCCAAATCTGGGCTCACCTTGGGTTTCTCAGACGGCCTCAGCTTCACCATGTCTGCATCCGTCACCGCGCCCACCCTTTTCAGAGCGGGTTCTGCTGCAGGAATGGGACTCGCCACAGTCCCTGAGGCAGAACCGACTCCTTCTGATGGGCTAGAGTTGTTTGGTGCCTCCAACCTGGCTGTTCCAGACTCCTTTGTTCCTTCAGAAGTGAGGCAGTCCGACACCTTCATCTCCGGCACCGCAGCCTGGGTGTCAGGCCTTCTTGCCGGGTGGGCCTTGCCCAGGGAACGGAGGTACTCGCCCGACCTGGCAAAGGGCATTTTCTTCTTCCGCAGCTGCTGCTGGATGTCCTTGCTGAGGCTGTTCCGCACCGCCAGCCTCCCTTCCCACTGCTTCAGGAGGTCGGCGTTCACCAGGTTCTTGTAGCCCTCTCCCAGGTGAGCCCCCGCAAACCGGCAGGTGGCCCCATAGGTGCACCTGCCGAAGGTCTCGAACAGCAGGCAGCGCCCCCCGAGGTCTGGAGGCTTGGCCGCCATGTACTCCTTGAGGTCGTGCAGGAAGCGGCAGCTGGAGCCGTAGAAGCATTTTTCCAGGCGTTCCTTGGGCGAGAGAAAAGAACGGGCGATGGGGGAAAACTGGCAGATTTTTTTTTTTTTAATTAAAATTTTATGGTCCCGAAGGTACTTTTTTTTTTTCAGGAGGCAATTGGACTTTTCTTGTTTTTCCTTTTGAAGATTTTTCGCTTCTCATCCAAGAAGGTTCTTCAGCTCTGGCTGGATGGTGGGGAAGGGAAGGATTGATACTCCTTGCAGACAGCTGGTCGTTTGCATCCTTTCAGAGGGTCGCTGAGGCCACTTGGAGGTTTATCTGTGTCCTCAGGGTCACAGGACTACAGGAATCAGGAGCACCACTCAGGTGACCCTGAGGACACACAGATAAACCTCCAAGTGGCCTCAACGACGCTCTAAAAGGATGCAAATGACCAGCTGCCTGCAAGGAATATCAATCCTTCCTATCAGAGCTGAAGAAGCTTCTTGGATGAGAAGCGAAACGTCTTCAAAAGAAAAAACAAGAAAAGTTCAGTTACTTCCCGAAAAAGCACCTTTGGGACAACCAGGATCTGGATAATTGAGAATCTCTACAGACTTTAAAATTTTTATATTTCACATAGATGATTTTCAATTTGATCCCCCCACAATCTAAAGGCCTCTGCCTCACCAATCCCCTGGCCATCTGTCACCCTCACCTAATACATTCTTCTCCATTTTGGACTGACCCCTGGCCAATTTGTTCTTAGGGCCTCCCAGCTACAGTGAAATCCTTTCAGCTTTTCGGGAATCTCTGTGCTGCCTCCTGTCCACAGAACTAGGGGGTGACATGGTAGCAGTCTTACAGTATTTGAGGGGCTGCCATAAAGAAGAGGGGGTCAACCTATTTTCCAAAGCTCCTGAAGGCAGGACAAGAAGCAACAGTTAGAAATGAAACCGGTTCTGTTCTATTCTCTTATTCTCTTCTATTCTTCATTACAATATTTTATGCTATGCTATATTCCAATATTCTATTCTACTCTACTCTTCTTTACATTCTATTCCATTCTGTTCTTTATTAAAAAAATATATTCTATTTTATTCTATTCTATTAATTCCAATATTACATTCTATTCTTCATTCCAATATTCTATTTTATTATACTCATTCCATAATTCTATTTTATTGTATTCTATTCTATTTTATTGTATTCTATTCTATTCTTCATTCCAATATTCCATTCTATTCATTCCATAATTATATTTTATTGTACTCTATTCTATTCTATATTCCAATATTCTATTCATTCCAATATTCTATCTATTCTTCATTCCTCTATTCTATTCTATTGTACTCTTCACCTTGTTCTATTCTATTCTATATTCTATTCCTATTCTACTCCTACTCTACTGTTCATTCCAATATTCCATTCATTCTAATCCTGTCCTGTCCAAGCCAGTGGCAGAAATGCCATTTCAAGACCCGGCAAGTTGACTTAGTCTTCCAATATTTGAGGGGCTGCCACAGAGAGGAGAAAGGGGTCAAGCTATTTTCTAAAGCACTTGTATGCCAGACAAGGAATAAAGGATGGAAACTGAACAAGGAAAGATTCAACCTGGAAATAAGGAGAAATTTTCTGACAGGGAGAACAATCAACTCATGGAACAGAAGTTGCCTTCAGAAGTTGTGGGAGCGCCATCACTTGAGACTTTCAAGAAGAAGATTGGACTGCCATTTGTCAGAAATGGTGTAGGGTTTCCCGCTTGGGCAGGGGGTTGGACTAGATGACCTACTAAGTCCCTTCCAACTCTGATTATCTGTTATCTGACTCGTCTCCAAGCGTGGGCCACGCGTAGACAAACTTACCTGAACCACGGAGGGACACAAGCGCTGCTTCTCATAGTGAGTCGGCTTCATGCAATGGCGGTTCTTGTTCTGCCCTCGCAGCCTCTTCCGTCCCGGAGGCTCTGGGGTGCTCTCACCGGCCATGGCAACCTCCGCAGGCTTCTCTTCTCCGGACCCATCATGTTCCAGCTTCTGCAGCTTGGCGGGAGGCTCGTCCTGCTGGGCGGCCTGAAGATCGTTGTTTGCCCCACCTGGATCTTTCCTTGGCTTCTCTTCCTTCTCAAGGTAGGCGTGGAAGTCCTCTTTCGTGCAGCGGTATCTCAAGGGGGAAAGATTGCAAGCCCTCTGTTAATTCGGGGGGCGGCTTAAATCCCTTTTGCCAGTTTCTATCCCATCTGGTCACCTGCCCCCCCCCCGCCCAAAACTATTCATCATGGGCAATTCCCAAACATTTTTAAGTTTTTATTTGTAAGGTTGAAGAGTGACTGTCCCAAAGGTGCTTTTTCCGAAAGGCACCTGGACTTTGTTTTTCCTTGTAGACATTTTGCTTCTTATCCAAGAAGCTTTCCTCGGCTCTGAAGATTGAACTGAAGACGCTTCTTGGATGAGAAGGGAAATTTTGGTCGCCATACCTGTCAGCTGGTGCTCCATTCAATATCCAAGAAAGAAACACTTAAACTCCATTTTGTTAGAGTAAAGATATCTTTTACTGGAAATCAAAGTGGTAGCAACAAAAGAATTCTGAATCTGAAGAAATGAGCGCGAAAACCACATATACAAAGTGATGGCAACGTTCCCACCCCCAACAGTCCATATTGCTCCTCCAATGAGGAAATATGCATAGCATCATGTGGGCATCTTCAGGTGGTGAAGAGGCCTCTGTCTGTTGACCTTGGCATAGTTTGATAAGGAGTCACAGTTGCGCATAGCAAGGAATAGAAAAGCAAGGAATAGAAACTTAAGTAAAACTCCCCCTCCCCTAGATATACAGTTTCGTTTCCTACACACTCCAGCACGCTTCCCAAATATATCATAGCCCATTTCCCCCCTCCCGTTACTTATGGCAGCCGAAAGATGCAAAGCAGAGAAAAAGAAATAAAGGAAGAAATCTTGAAGGCTGACATTCGGCCCTCCTGCAAAAAGACGTTAGTCCTAGAAAATATAAGAATAAAAGACAAGATATTACAAACAAATAACAACAGCATATTTGTTCAGGGTTTATCAGGATACATGGTGCGGAACGCCTGCACCAGTCGGGGGGCTCTAACATCTCTCTCGTCTACCCATTCAGACTGGGAAGAAGGAAAATGCTTCCACGCAACCAAATATTGGATTCGGCCCCGCTTCTTCCTAGAATCCAAAATCTCTTTTACTTCAAAATGTTGTTCACCTTCAATGAGCAATGGCACAGGGGGGGCTACCTGAGTAGGCCTCAGATCAGATGTACGTTCAGGTTTTAACAAACTAACATGGAAAACAGGATGGATCCGACGGAGAGTTTTTGGCAATGTCAATTGAACCGCCACAGGATTCACAACTCGTTCAACCGGAAAAGGTCCCACATACTTAGGTCCAAGCTTTTTCGATTTCTGTGTGGTCTGCAAAAATTTGGTAGATAGAAACACTTTATCACCAACTTGGTATGGTTCCTGTGGACGTCTCTTCTTATCTGCAAACTTTTTGTGAGCTTGATGAGCATCATCCAATGCTTTGCGGGCAACTGGCCAAGTCATCTGGAGATGCCTTATCCACTCATCCAACGAGGGAATATTAGTTTTCTCTTGCGGAAGCTCAGGTATGGGTACAAAGTCTTGTCCCGAGGCCACTTTAAACGGAGTGAATCCGGTGCTGCTATGTACCGAATTGTTGTATGCCACCTCAGCAAAAGGCAGTAAATCAGTCCAATCATCCTGTTGATAATTAATGTAACACCGCAGATACTGTTCCAGTACCGAGTTAGTTCTCTCGCAGGCCCCATTGGTTTGTGGATGATGGGCGGAGCTTAACCCCTGGGCGGAGCCTAGTAACTTCAGGAACTCTTTCCAGAAATTTGAGGTAAATTGGACACCCCTATCAGAGATTATGCGTTCAGGGACTCCATGTAGCCTGTAGATATGCAGAATAAACAACTTAGCTAACGTCTTCGCTGACGGGATCTTCGCGCAGGGTATAAAGTGTACCTGTTTGGAAAACAGATCTGTCACTACCCAAATGACTGTATTTCCTCCGCTGTCAGGTAATTCTAAAATAAAATCCATGGAGATTTCCTTCCATGGGGCCGTTGATCTAGCCACGTTCTGCAATAAGCCTGCTGGTTTACCAGGCGGCCTCTTAGCCGAAGCACAAATAGGGCAATTAGCGACATAGGTCTCAATGTCCTTTTTCAACGTGGGCCACCAAAATTGCCTTTTGACCAAGTGTAGGGTTTTCACGAACCCAAAATGTCCAGCAGGTTTAGAATCATGAGCTTGATGTAAAATTTCGTGCCTTAGCTTTCCCGGTACATATAATTTGGCCCCCACCCAGGCCAACCCATCTCTGATAGTACAGTCATTCGAGTGGGTCAGGAACCAATCATCCAGTTTTAGAGCTTCTTTCAATTGTGCCGATAAATCGTTTGACACATCAACCTCTTTTTTCTTCTGGGCTCTGGTAACCATTGGAGCTGCCAACTGTTCGGTTGGGATGATAGGTCTTATCACTTCCTGGCGGGCACTATTATACTGAGGTAATCTGGACAAAGCATCTGCCATGAAGTTTCTCCCCCCGGGAATGTACTTCAAAGAAAAATTGAACCGCTTAAAATATTGCGCCCAGCGAACTTGCTTGGGAGACAGTTTCCGAGGTGTTTCAGAGCTTCCAGATTTTTGTGATCTGTCCAAACCTCAAAAGGGTGTTTGGCTCCTTCTAGGAAATGCCTCCACGTTAACAAAGCCCATCGAACTGCAAAAGCTTCTTTTTCCCAGATGGCCCATCTTCTCTCGGTTTCAGTTAGTTTACGGGAGGTATAAGCGCATGGTTGCAGGTATCCCTTTTCATTTACCTGAAGTAGCACCGCTCCAACGGCTACGTCACTTGCATCAGCTTGGATTACAAACGGAACGTCCATGTCTGGGTGCTTAAGTACGGGTTCAGCAGCAAACAGACGTTTCAGTTTCTCAAAAGCAGCTTGACATTCCATGGACCACTTCAATGGCGTACTGGGCTTCGGTTTCACCTCCCCCTTGGTTTTAAGGAGATTCGTGATAGGCATCGCGATCTTCACAAACGCAGGAATAAATTGACGGTAAAAATTTGCAAATCCCAAGAAGCTTTGCAGTTGTTTCCTGGTACGGGGAGGGGCCCATTCCAAAACCGCCTGCACCTTCCCGGGTCCATTTCTATGCCGTCGTGCGATATGCGATAGCCCAAATAGTCAATTTTCTCCTGGTGAAATTCACACTTTGACAGCTTGGCATACAACTGGGCCGCTCGAAGTTTCTCCAGGACTGACCGCACTAGTTTCACATGCTCATCACGAGTCTCTGTGTAGATAAGAATGTCATCAAGATAAACTAACACTCCTTTGTACAAATGCTCTTGCAACACTTGGTTTATCATTTGCATGAATACCGCAGGCGCCCCCTGTAGGCCAAACGGCAGGACGTTGAATTGAAAACACCCCATCGGACAGTTGAAAGCAGTCTTCCATTCATCCCCTTCTTTGATTCGGATTCGGTAGTATGCCTCTCTCAGGTCGAGTTTTGAAAAAATCTTTCCTTTAGCGAGGTGGGCCAGCATGTCCTTCATCAGGGGAAGGGGGTACACGTTCTCCACCGAGATAGCGTTCAGATTTCGGTAGTCTACCACCAAGCGTAAGGAACCATCTTTCTTCTCCCGAAACAACACTGGAGCCGCCACCCGGGCCTAGCAGGTTGGATGAAACCACGTTCTAAATTTTTTTCAATGAACAACCGCAATTCCCCTAATTCCCGTGGGGTCATTGAATACAGTTTGGGTTTTGGGAGTTTCACTCCTGGCAAAAATTCGATACTGCAATCCGTCGAGCGGTGAGGGGGGAGCTCATCCGAGGCCTTCTCACTGAACACCTCCTTTAAGTCCCAGTATTCCTCTGGAATTTTCTCCTCTCCTTTCAGAGTCTCGGTGCCAGTAGAAGCCAATTCTATGGGAGCTTTGGGTCTCAACTTGGATTTCCCTTCCTTTTCTGGGGGTTGGTCTGTGCGTATGCGTAGTAATCCCCTCCTCCAATTAACATGGGGGTTCCATTTCCGGAGCCAAGGCAAACCCAGTATTAAGGGGCGCTCCATCCCAGGGGCCACAATAAAACACAGAGTCTCTTTATGGTTCCCCATTGTCATCTCCACTGGCTCCGTTATAAAATGAGCAGGTCCACCCCCGGCTACCGATCCATCCAATTGGCAAAAAGCTATGGGCGTTTTCAAAGTCTTTAGCCTTAAGCCCAGCTTCTCTACCATCTTTGCACTGATTACGCACCTTGTGCATCCAGAGTCTAACAAAGCCAACATGTCCCCTTCAGCCCCTGACGTGGATACCCTTAATCTCACTGGAATGGTCATAGGGCCCTGGTTCGGACTTACCAGTGCATCGTCTTCCAGTTCGGATTCACTTCCTTCAGAAGAGGTTGGAGTTCCCAACCCCCCTCTTTTTAGAGGGGTGACCTCTACAACCTCCTCCGCTTTTAGCGCCGATCCCCGAGGCGTGGCTGGAGGCCTCTCAGACCTTCTCCCTCCTCCTGGCGCCCCTTTTGGTTCCAGCTTGGCATGGCAATCTGCAGCCCAGTGGCCCTCCTTCCCACATCGGAAACATGCTCTGGTTCTGGGTTTTGCCGCTGGTCTTCCCTTCAGGGGTTTTAAAGTTTCTTGAGGCCTGGTATGGGGGGGATTCCTCAAGACAAAACCCCCCCGGCGTCTGTTTCGGGTTAGGTCAATCTCCACCTCTGCTGCCAGCACGTACCACTGCTGCAGCTCCCCAGGGTCTCTTCTGGCCACGCAGCATTGATAAACATCCTCATTTAGCCCATCCTTAAAAGCCTCTATCAGGGCTCCCTGGGACCAGCCGCGGATATGGCACGCCAGCTCCCTAAACTCCTGGGTGTAATCAGCTACTGACCTTCGCCCCTGATTTATGGTTTTCATCCTGATTCTAGCCTTGCGTTCAGCTAGGGGATCTTCAAATCTAGTGCGCAATGCTGTCATGAACTGGTTATAGTTCAGCAGTTGAGGGGCATTATCATTATGCAAAGTTACCATCCACTTTGCAGCCGTTCCCTCCAAAGCCCTGGTCACACACCTGACTTCGGCCGCTTCTGAGGAAAAATCCTGCCCATACTCCTCCATGTGGCTCCAAACTTGTGCTAGGAAAAATCCCAATTCCTGGGGTCCCCTCCATATTTTACTTCCAACGGAGGCACTCTTGCAGCTCTACGCCTTCTGGCAATTATCCCCCCAGCCGGGGGGCCCTGTGCTGCTGCTGCTGCCTGTTGCGCTGGCCCAGGTTGATTTATGGGGGGGGCTGCCCTGATTCTTCTGCCTGGGGCTACCCCCCCTTCTTCCCCCTCGTACCTTTGATCAGCTGGAGCCTCTCCGGCAGCTTCATGTGAAAATTGCTCGGCTTGCATTAGTGAGAAGCCTCTCCGTTCCTTCTCCTGCCATGGCTCATCTTTCCCTCGGCGACGGGTTGTGGTCACTCCTGGAGGGGGCCTTTCCTCAGGATCCTTCCAACCGACTCCCAGGGACCATTTAGGCTTCACAGCTGGGGTTTCACCAAGACTTAGCTCTGCTAAGAAGTCAGTCTCTTCTGCTCCCTCCATCAGCAGGGATTCAGGTCCTCCAGTCGCTCCCTGGTCTTCTCGGTCGCTGGCTGGGCTAGACATTGTTTGGTTAGCAAACCCCCTTGGAAGAAAATGTGGGTTTTCCTCCGGGTGGCTGGTAAAAGCGAGATTCAGAATAATGTCAGCTGGTGCTCCATTCAATATCCAAGAAAGAAACCTTAAACTCCATTGTGTTAGAGTAAAGATATCTTTTACTGGAAATCAAAGTGGTAGCAACAAAAGAATTCTGAATCTGAAGAAATGAGCGCGAAACCACATATACAAAGTGATGGCAACGTTCCCACCCCCAACAGTCCATATTGCTTCCTCCAATGAGGAAATATGCATAGCATCATGTGGGCATCTTCAGTGGTGTGAAGAGGCCTCTGTCTGTTGACCTTGGCATAGTTTTGATAAGGAGTCACAGTTGCGCATAGCAAGAATAGAAAAGCAAGGAATAGAAACTTAAGTAAAACTCCCCCTCCCCTAGAATACAGTTCCGTTTCCTACACAACTCCAGCACGCTTCCCAAATATATCATAGCCCATTTCCCCCCCTCCCGTTACTTATGGCAGCCGAAAGATGCAAAGCAGAGAAAAAAGAAATAAAGGAATAAATCTTGAAGGCTGACATACCTACAACAAAAAAAACATGTTGAGACTTGGAAAAAGTGCAGATAAGCAGTAAGATGATCAAATGCTGGAGACCAAAACACATGAGAACGGTTTGCAAAGATTTGGGCTCGGCTTGTCTAAAGACAAGACGAGTAGGGGGACATGACGCAACATTCCATTATTTCAGATGCTCCCCAAAGAAGGGGGGATGGTCAACGTATTCTCCAAAGCCCCTAACGA
>CM042838.1:172363923-172661441 GCA_023653725.1 Bungarus multicinctus
ACTAGTTTTCACATGCTCATCACGAGTCCCTGTGTAGATAAGAATGTCATCAAGATAACTAACACTCCTTTTGTACAAATCTCTGCAACACTTGGTTTATCATTTGCATGAATCCGCAGGCGCCCCCTGAGGCCCAACGGAGGACGTTGAATTGAAAACACGCCCATCGGACAGTTTGAAAGCCGTCTTCCCATTCATCCCCTTCTTTGATTCCGGGATTTCGGTATATGCCTCTCTCAGGTCGATTTTGAAAAAATCTTTCCTTTAGCGGGGGCCAGCAGTCTTATCAGGGAGGGGGTCCCGTTCTCCACCGAGATAGCGTTCAGCATTCGGTAGTCTACCACCAAGCGTAAGGAACCATCTTTCTTCTCCCGAAACAACACTGGAGCCGCCACCCGGGGCCTAGCAGGTGGATGAAACCACGTTCTAAATTTTTTCAATGAACAACCGCAATTCCCTAATTCCCGTGGGGTCATTGAATACAGTTTGGGTTTTGGGAGTTTCACTCCTGGCAAAAATTCGATACTGCAATCCGGTCGAGCGGTGAGGGGGGAGCTCATCCGAGGCCTTCTCACTGAACACCTCCTTTAAGTCCCAGTATTCCTCTGGAATTTTCTCCTCTCCTTTCAGAGTCTCGGTGCCAGTAGAAGCCAATTCTATGGGAGCTTTGGGTCTCAACTTGGATTTCCCCTTCCTTTTCTGGGGGTTGGTCTGTGCGTATGCGTAGTAATCCCCTCCTCCAATTAACATGGGGGTTTCCATTTCCGGAGCCAAGGCAAACCCAGTATTAAGGGGCGCTCCATCCCAGGGGCCACAATAAAACACAGAGTCTCTTTATGGTTCCCCATTGTCATCTCCACTGGCTCCGTTATAAAATGAGCAGGTCCACCCCCGGCTACCGATCCATCCAATTGGCAAAAAGCTATGGGCGTTTTCAAAGTCTTTAGCCTTAAGCCCAGCTTCTCTACCATCTTTGCACTGATTACGCACCTTGTGCATCCAGAGTCTAACAAAGCCAACATGTCCCCTTCAGCCCCTGACGTGGATACCTTAATCTCACTGGAATGGTCATAGGGCCCTGGTTCGGACTTACCAGTGCATCGTCTTCCAGTTCGGATTCACTTCCTTCAGAAGAGGTTGGAGTTCCCAACCCCCCTCTTTTAGAGGGGTGACCTCTACAACCTCCTCCGCTTTTAGCGCCGATCCCCGAGGCGTGGCTGGAGGCCTCTCAGACCTTCTCCCTCCTCCTGGCGCCCCTTTTGGTTCCAGCTTGGCATGGCAATCTGCAGCCCAGTGGCCCTCCTTCCCACATCGGAAACATGCTCTGGTTCTGGGTTTTGCCGCTGGTCTTCCCTTCAGGGGTTTTAAAGTTTCTTGAGGCCTGGTAGGGGGGGGATTCCTCAAGACAAAACCCCCCCGGCGTCTGTTTCGGGTTAGGTCAATCTCCACCTCTGCTGCCAGCACGTACCACTGCTGCAGCTCCCCAGGGTCTCTTCTGGCCACGCAGCATTGATAAACATCCTCATTTAGCCCATCCTTAAAAGCCTCTATCAGGGCTCCCTGGGACCAGCCGCGGATATGGCACGCCAGCTCCCTAAACTCCTGGGTGTAATCAGCTACTGACCTTCGCCCCTGATTTATGGTTTTCATCCTGATTCTAGCCTTGCGTTCAGCTAGGGGATCTTCAAATCTAGTGCGCAATGCTGTCATGAACTGGTTATAGTTCAGCAGTTGAGGGGCATTATCATTATGCAAAGTTACCATCCACTTTGCAGCCGTTCCCTCCAAAGCCCTGGTCACACACCTGACTTCGGCCGCTTCTGAGGAAAAATCCTGCCCATACTCCTCCATGTGGCTCCAAACTTGTGCTAGGAAAAATCCCAATTCCTGGGGGTCCCCTCCATATTTTACTTCCAACGGAGGCACTCTTGCAGCTCTACGCCTTCTGGCAATTATCCCCCCAGCCGGGGGGCCCTGTGCTGCTGCTGCTGCCTGTTGCGCTGGCCCAGGTTGATTTATGGGGGGGGCTGCCCTGATTCTTCTGCCTGGGGCTACCCCCCCTTCTTCCCCCTCGTACCTTTGATCAGCTGGAGCCTCTCCGGCAGCTTCATGTGAAAATTGCTCGGCTTGCATTAGTGAGAAGCCTCTCCGTTCCTTCTCCTGCCATGGCTCATCTTTCCCTCGGCGACGGGTTGTGGTCACTCCTGGAGGGGGCCTTTCCTCAGGATCCTTCCAACCGACTCCCAGGGACCATTTAGGCTTCACAGCTGGGGTTTCACCAAGACTTAGCTCTGCTAAGAAGTCAGTCTCTTCTGCTCCCTCCATCAGCAGGGATTCAGGTCCTCCAGTCGCTCCCTGGTCTTCTCGGTCGCTGGCTGGGCTAGACATTGTTTGTTAGCAAACCCCCTTGGAAGAAAATGTGGGTTTTCTCCGGGTGGGCTGGTAAAAGCGAGATTCAGAATAATGTCAGCTGGTGCTCCATTCAATATCCAAGAAAGAAACACTTAAACTCCATTTTGTTAGAGTAAAGATATCTTTTACTGGAAATCAAAGTGGTAGCAACAAAAGAATTCTGAATCTGAAGAAATGAGCGCGAAAACCACATATACAAAGTGATGGCAACGTTCCCACCCCCAACAGTCCATATTGCTCCTCCAATGAGGAAATATGCATAGCATCATGTGGGCATCTTCAGGTGGTGAAGAGGCCTCTGTCTGTTGACCTTGGCATAGTTTGATAAGGAGTCACAGTTGCGCATAGCAAGGAATAGAAAAGCAAGGAATAGAAACTTAAGTAAAACTCCCCCTCCCCTAGAATACAGTTTCGTTTCCTACACACTCCAGCACGCTTCCCAAATATATCATAGCCCATTTCCCCCCTCCCGTTACTTATGGCAGCCGAAAGATGCAAAGCAGAGAAAAAGAAATAAAGGAATAAATCTTGAAGGCTGACAATACCTACAAAAAAAAAACATGTTGAGACTTTGGAAAAAGTGCAGAGAAGAGCAAGTAAGATGATCAAAGGCCTGGAGACCAAAACACATGAAGAACGGTTGCAAAGATTTGGGCTTGGCTTGTCTAAAGAAAAGAAGAATTAGGGGGGACATGATAGCAACATTCCAGTATTTCAGAGGCTGCCCCAAAGAAGGGGGGAGGGTCAACTTATTCTCCAAAGCCCCTGAAGGCAGGACAAGAAACAATGGATGGAAAATAATCAAGGAGAGAATCAACCTGGAACTAAGGAGAAACTTCCAGACAGGGAGGATAATTAACCAGTGGAACAAGTTGCCACTAGAAGTTGTGTATGCTCCATCCCTAGAGGCTTTTTAGAAGAGACAGATAACAGGTAATCAGAGTTGGAAGGGATTCTGTAGGTCATCTGGTCCTAGTTCTGACAGATGGCAGTCCAATCTCTTCTTGAAAGTGTCAAGTGATGATGCTCCCACAACTTCCGAGGGTAACTTCTGTTCCATTGTTGATTCTTTTCACTGTCAGGAAAGTTCTCCTTATTTCCAGGTTGAATCTCTCCTTGTTCAGCTTCCATCCATTATTATTCCTTGTCTGGCCTTCGGATGCCTTGGAAAATAGCTTGACCCCTTCCTCCTCTCTGTGGCAGCCCTTCAAATACTGGAAGACTGCTCTTCTGTCTCCCCTGGTCCTTCTCTTCTCTAGAGTAGACATACATAATTCTTGCAACCGTTCATCATAAGTTTCTGCCTCTAATCATTCTGGCTGCTCTTCTCTGCGCTCTTTTCAGAGTTTCAACACCTTTTTTTTTATAGAGGTTGAGACTTCCAAGCCATTGGTCTGAAATGCTGTAGGGTCTCCTGCTTGAGCATGGGGCTGGACTAGAAGACCTCCAAGGTCCCTTCCAGCTCTATTCGGATTCTAAATTATTCTCCGAAGCACCAGGACAGGCAGGACAAGAAACAATGGTTGGAAACTAACCCAGGAGAGGGACAACCTGGAATGAAGGAGAAACTTCCTAACAGGGAGGACAATTCGCCAGTGGGATAGTTTGCCACCAGAAATCGTGGGTGCTCCATCACTGGAGGTTGTCAAGAAGGGATTGGACAGCCACTTGTCTAAAATGGTATAAGGTCTCCTGCTTGAGCAGGGAGGGCTGGACTAGATGACCTCCAAGGTCCCTTCCAACTCTATTCTATTCTAAGCAAAGAGAGAAGCAAACTGCAATCGAGGAGAAACTTCCTTAACGGTGAGGACAATTCACCAGGGGAACTGCTTGCCATGAGAAGTTGTGGGGGCTCCATCGCTGGAGGCTTTTAAGAAGAAGAGGCTGGACGGTCATTTGACTGAAATAGTCTCCTGCAGGTCGTAACTCCGAGGAACTCACGTGGGGCGGACGGGGGGAGGGCTTCCAGAGCTGCGAAGGAAGCGGGGAAAAGGCCCTGGGCAGAGAAAAGCTAAGCCTCCAAGGGCCTCGGTCGAAGAGGTAGGCCAAAGCCCCGGGGCTCTCGTACTCACTGGGCTTGGATGGGGGCCACTCCAGCCGCCTCCATGGCTGGCCTGCCTTCCCGACCTACACGGAAGCGCTGCTGCTCCTGGTGAGGAGCCTAGAGCGTCCCGGATGTTCATCAGAGTGCCGTTCTAGGACTTGGCCTCCGGGGATAACTGTGGCCGTGGGCGGGGCTCCCGAGGCTGGGAAAGCGCGGGAAAGAGGTTTCCCTCCCTCCTTCTTCTCAGTGCGAGAAAAAAAACACGTTAGCCGGGCTCCTTCAGTAACTACATTTAATTCATTTCATTAAGATCTAATTAGCCACAGAAGAAGAAAAGGGAGTCAATATTTTCTCTGTAGAAAGAAATATCTGTCTCGGCTTCGTCCTCTCAGTTCCCGCCGCCCGCCTTTTCGCGGTGCGATTGATTCCCTCTTCAGCCAATGAGGGAAACAAGAGCCGCCGGACGTGAGCACCGTGCGGCAACGGGGGCGGGACTCTGATCGGAAGTTGGCAAAAAGGCGCCAATTCTGAGGTAAATTGTGATGCCTGTGGCGGAACTGCTACGGAAGGGTTCTGCTCATTGTGCACTCAGGAACGTGAGGACTGGAACCTTGACTCGCATTCAAGGACCGCAGCAGAGTTAGCGAGGCGGAAGAATCCCTTCTTTTACCTCTTTAAGGGGCGATCAAAGGAAGCAACGGGATCCTTGCGAAACGTGCAGGGGCGCACAATAAAACAGCCTTTTTCTCTTTTTTTCTGTCTGGACAGCTTTAAAATGGGTGAACTCTGACTCCCAGAATTCCCTAGTCAGGCATTTGCGGACTTCTGCTCCCAGGATTCCCTAGCTAGCCAGGGAAAGTGAGAACAATCAACCAAATGGAACAGAAGTTGCCTTCGGAAATTGTGGGAGTTTCATCCCTGGAGGCTTCCAAGAAAAGACTTGACTGCCATCTGTCAGAAATGGTGTAGGGTCTCCTGCTTGGACGTGGGGTTGGATTAGATGACCTACAAGGTCCCTTCCAACTCTGCTAATCTGAATACGTGGAATTCTGCCCATCTTAAAGAGGCCAAGCCTGAAAAACACTGCTTTGGATAGATGTTTCTCCCATTTTCTTTTGAATCTGCTGGGGAGGGACTCTTGCCCTCCCCTCCATGGCTGGGGGGACTCTGAGTGTCTTAGCAAGGCTTTTCTTGCAACGTCTGTGTGTGTGTGTTTCTGTTTCTTTGTTTATAGGAGAAAGGCTTCTTGTGTCAGTGGAACCAGACTCTATAGCCGGAGAGGGCAATTATGGCTTTTTTTTAATGACCCGAGAGCTCCAACAGTGTGAACAATTAACCAGTGGAACAGTTTGCCATCAGAGGTTGTGGCCAGTCTAGAGAAAAGAAGAATTAGGGATAACATGATAGCAGTCTTCCAATATTTGAGGGGCTGTCCCAAAGATGAGGGGGTCAAATTATTCTCTAAAGTACCAGAGGGCAGGACAAGAAACAATAGACAGAAACTCATCAAGGAGAGAAGCAACCTGGAATTGAGGAATTTCCTAACAGTGAGGACAATTAACCAATGGAACAGCTTACTACAAGAAATTGTGGGTGCTTCATCACTGGAGGTTTTTAAAAAGAGACAACAGCCATTTGTCTGAAGTACTATAAGGTTTCCTGCTTGATCAGTGGGTTGGATAAGAAGACCTCCAAGATCCCTTCCGACTGTTACTCTGTTAAAGAAGAGGGGGTCAACCTATTCTCCAAAGCACCAGAGGTATGATAAGAAATAATGGATAGAAACTAATTAAGGATTGAAGCAACCTGGAATTAAGAAGAAACTTCCTAACAGTGAGGACAATTAACCAGTGGAACAACTTGCCATTAGGAATTGTGGGTGCTTCATCACTGGAGGTTTTCAAGAAGAAACTGGATAGTCACTTGTCTAGAATGGTACAGGATATCCTGCTCGAAAAGGGGCTTGGACTAGATGACCTCTAAGCTCCCTTCTGGCAAAATTCTAATCAAAGAGAGATCCAAACTAGATCTAAGGAAAAACTTCCTAACAATGAGGGCAGTTTGGATACTGAATAAAGATGGAACCTTATTGTTTAATCTGATGTTGGAGCTTCTCAGTTTTTCAAGCAAAAAGTATGAAAAGTTACATGAAAAACCAATAAATGAATGGAAAGTTATGTTATTGGTATCAATAAAAAAATAAATGTATCATGATTGATGTGGCACCATTCTCATCGTTATGTCACATTCTGCAGAAAAATTATGGAGTATAATCTCACATCCTTGTAATCTTGAATTATTTTGATGCAATTTTGACCTGAAGCTGTATCTTGGAAACGAGTCAATACTTAGACTTAATTTTTCCTTTATGAGTGACCCAATTCTGGTAAAATTTAGCTACTTTCATTTCCAAGTCCTTGTAGACCAGTGAAATCCGAAAGTTTTAGGAAGTTTAATTTATCCTCCTGTTCAACCTTGTGGGAATAAAAGTCTTAACATTTCATCAGTTGTTCCTTTGGGTACGTAGGCTGTCACAAGTTTTGGGAAAATAAACTGGATTCTGTTTGTCAGGCCTCTCAAGAAGGATTCAATTCATCAGATCCTGTAGGCGGCACTATTGTGCCATGCCAGGTTTTGCAGTAAGTCACTCCTGGCATTTTTAGGTACATTTATTTATTCCTGAGTTATATCCTCCTTAGTCCAATGAGTCTCAGCAGGTTATGTGATAGGTTATATAAAAATATAAAACATCCAAACTTCGATTAAAAACCTTAACTAAAAATCTATCATCAACTTCGGCCTAAAAGAATACAAAAGATGGGTCAGTGCATGAACTCCTGGAAAGACTGACATTTCTGTTAGCAGCTTTGTGAAAACCAACAAGAAAGGGGCAAAGTAGTCACAGAAAAGGACATTTGCAGCAAGATGAAGGCTGGAGTGATTTCTTGCAGCAAAGCTCTATAGATGGCGCAGAACCAGCAGGAATCCCAAGGCAAAGTAAATCCATCATGGCGACTTGGATCCAGTTTAACTCATTTCCAATCCTATTTGGATCCAGAGTTGTAATGTCAGTTTACTGGATCCTAGTTTAGGAGGTATTTCCTTCTAAAATAAAAGAGAAAAAGAGCCCTTCCTCCTGAGGAAAGCATGCAGAAACTCTCAAATGTTATCTTGTACTGTGCTGGAAGCTACTTTTCTGTCTCAGATGTCTTTCGGTCAGTAAATTTGTGTGGGCTGAGGAAGGCCACACCCTCTTCCATTTTTTGTAGCAAAAGTTCTGGTCTTAATCTTTTGAGCCCTCCAGCCAAAGACCCCTCCAGCTGTATTGGGACTACAACTTTCAGATGCCCAGCCAGCGTAGCCTCAGATCACCCTTGCTAAGAATCCTGACAGACGTTATTTATATTTATACTTATTTATTATATTTACATGCCACCCATCAAGTGACTCCATCCAAGGAGATCCTTTTCCAATTCCTAATTGCCATTAACATTTCATTTAAAAAGGAAAGAGTTTTGTCCTTTCAATAGGATTTATGGATCAGAACAGGTGCTACCTGTTTCCCCCTGGGGTTTTTTTTTTGTTTTTTTTTGGCAGCGTAGAATTTTACCATCTCCAAAACTCCAGGTGTGCACCGGTTGGGAAAAACCACCCATGTGTTTGGACGCTCCACTCTTCAGACCTTCAGGGACATTTGTTGGGTGGTGAGGGGCAGGATCCTGCTGGCCACAGGAGCCTTTGTACTGGCGTTTAATCCCCCAAATATTTCCTTTAATCCGGTTGGTTCCGGGACGACCTTCAGCCTTCTTGTGTAACTCTTTTGTTTTACACTATTACACGCTGACTGCTGTCAGCAGGGATGAATAATTTGACATGGGAGTAAAGCGCCCTGAATGCACTTTCAGAAGAAAGCAAAATTAATGAAAGAATTTCCCAGATGGAAACCGCGCTCGTTTTTCCCACACAATGTTGTCGAAAGCTGCGGAAGGAATGAAATGCAAACCTTTCCAAGCTTCCCCCAATGTGTGCATTCGGGTTCAGACCAACATTTGTATTGAGTCCAGGTGTGTTTACCCTGACTGGGTTCCCCTTGACTCCCCTGCGCCCCTCCCAAGCCCCGAATCCTGTTTCAGCCTTTCTTTTGTGACATGGTGTACGGCACTCTTGTCTGCTGCACGCAACAGCCATTTGCCGTACCAAACACCTGCAAACGTTTAAAAATGTGGCTTTTCCTCCCTGGGTCTTCTGGAATTGATTTGCTGTTTAGATTTCGAATGCCACGATCACTCTGCTCTAAGGATAAAAGGGAACACAGCAGATGACGGGGACAAACATACAAAGAACAGTTGTGGGAACTGGGCATGGCTAGTCTAGTAAAGAGAATGACCAGGGGAGACATAATAGCAGTCTTCCAATATTTGGTTCACCACCACTGGTCTAGGGTCTCCTGCTTGAGCAGGGGGCTGGATTGGATGACCTACAAGGTCCCTTCCAACTGTCTGTTATTCTGTTAGTGAGTTGCTCCTTCCCCAGTGTAGTTTCTGTGAAAATGACCTCATTTCCTTTGTTTGGACTATCATTTAGATTGGACAACCATTTGTCTGAAACAGCAGAGGGGCTCCTGCTTGAGCAGGGGGTTGGAATAGAAGACCTCCGAGGCCCCTTCCAATTTTGTTGTCTATGGCAACGGTCTCCCTCCTTTCCAGCTTGGCAGTCAGATGTGTGCATAGGGAGGGAGAGGAGATTGCTCTGTGTGAATGGTTGGCGTGCACGCGCATATGTATACCTCCATTTGTGTGAGTGCAAGTACATGTGCCCACTGCTCGAACAAATCAATATTTGTACGCAAGCATCCACCTCTCATGCAAATGCAACATTTACATGCAAGCACACATGTCTGTCGTTCGTGTGCGTAGAATTGTGCATGTATGCATATTCCCCCACTATTTGTGCGGCCTTGGGGGTTGGGGACCCCGGATATATGACGATTGTCAATTATGCGGATCATGGTTGTCCCAAAAAGTGCAATTGGACTTTCTTTGTTTTTCCTTATAGGTGTTTCGCTTCTTATCCAAGAACTGAAGAAGTTTCTTGGATGAGAAGTGAAACCTCTTCATGGAAAAACAAGGCCTAGTTGCCTTTTTGAAAAAAAGCACCTTTGGGACTTCCAATTCTGCTATTGTTTTGCTTTTGGAAAACCAGTTTGACGCCTCACTTAGTTTGTTTTTAAAAACTTCTTCCGGGTCTCCCAAGAACCTCATTCAGCCAGGAGTTTGAATGTAACTCTTGAGGAAACGGTGCAATTTACCCTAACCCTAACCTGTGTGAAGAGCCGAGAAAATGGCTGCAGCGATCTAACCTTGATTGGAAACAAGCAGGGATGAGTCTTGAGATCCCAGCCCTGTACCCTCAGCTGGAATTTGGAAAAGCATATCTTGGAATAAAAAGAAAATAAAGCACTTCCGGACTCTGTTTACAAGAATAGCATGCAGTCAAAGATTTGAAGGAGGCTTTATTTCTACACCTATTTTCAGCGGATTCCTTAAGGCGCTAGATCGGATGCCCAGAGGGCAGCTCAGACACAAAGACCCCTCCGTAGATCTTGTCAAACCCACTCACAGTGCCCGTCCTGGGGGCTCTCAGAGGCTCCATGGGGAGGTGGGAGGACAGGGAAACTTCTTGGAATGAAGGGGAAAATGCAGAAAGCATTAAGAGGTATCCTTAAACATTTTTTTTTGTCATTCCCCCCCCTCTCTGCCCCACTCTTTTCCTTTTTTCTTAATGCAATATATATATTTTTAGGCCTGGATCCAGAGCCGCCACTCTTTACGCAATCGATGGGTTGCCATTTGTCCTGGCTCACAAAGGACCCATTGAGGCTGCCACAGCCCTGACTTTATGCCGGCAAGTCGGAACAAGGATTAAAAAAGAAAGAAAAGTTTTTGTTGCTCTTGCAGTGCCTGTTTCGGAAGACAGGGAAGGGGAGCTGTGTCTTTGGGTTGGCTGTGCCCATCCTTACCCACCCTCCCACCCTCCCTCCCGCAGCTGAGCCTCTCTTCCTTCTGGCCTGGCATCCTTCCCCCCACACACCCCTGAGACATGGGCTTCATCGGCCTGGGATCTGCAATAATTCCCACCCTCTTTTCAACTCCCTGGGAAGGGTAAGGAGGCTCAATGGTCAGTGCAGATATCCTTACAGGACTGTTTCTACTCTGCCTCTGCGAACTGTCTCCTCTCCCTTCACCTGCAGGTACTCCTCAATTTATACCTTTCATTTAGTGACCGTTCAACGTTACAATAAGGGACCTTTAATAAAAAGGGACCGTTTTTCACAGTGACGATTACGGCTGTCTCCCCACAATCACGTGATCGAAATCCAGAGCAGTTGGCAACTCATGATGGTTGCAGCAGCATCCCAGGGTCACGCGATCTCCTTGTGGGAAGCCTCTCCCCTTCCTAGAAGAATGAAATAATTTGGGGAATATTAAAAGAGGCGGAAGATTATATTTCCCCAAAGGAGAAATGGAGAAACACGTTCTTAAAGGCAGAAAGCAGCCCCTCAGTCCATGTTAATAGCCTCCAGCAGATGCCTGAAGTCTTTAGAAATGGAGATTTTGTGGCCATGAAATAAAACTGGGCTAGCCTATTCCCAGAACAAAAGATCTCCACCTCCAGGGATGAGATTAAAATTTACATTGTCCTCCACCCAAATTCTAGGAACAGGGCATGATCGTTCAGGACATACTACCATTTTGCAGAAGACACAGAGCTCACTACATTGCACAATCTCCTAAGGGCATTTCAAATATTGCCCAATCTCCAGCAGCCTTTCAGAAACTGTATGAAAACCCTTGCACTCATCAAGCTCATTTGTCAGCTGTCCTAGAACCACAGGCTGTTGGTGGTTCTCAGTGGTTTTCAACTTGTTTCTACCAGCTCTATGCATGCACACATGCAGGGCTAAAACACCGACATCTGACAATGCTGGTGAGCTTGAGCTGTTTTTTAGCTCAGCTGAGGCGTGGCAATCTGCTCTGCTGTGTGAATCAGCTGAGCTAAAAAAGCAAGGGAATATAGGAGAAGTAATGGCAGGGGTGGGAGGTGGTATCTGCCGGTTTTTTGAAATTTCTGCTACCGGTATGCCAGAACTGGTCCGAACCAACTGAATACCCACTCTGGTGGTTCTGTTCTCCAATAAACAGACTTTCTTCCTTAAGCAGCTGCCATTTTATTCCTGGCTTGGGACTTGATCTGGATTTTTCTCCCAACACCCTTTGGGTCAACTGGGAAGCCAGATTCACTTAGCCACTGGATTATTCAGGGATCAACTGCAGTGATCCACTTAACAACTGTGGCAAGAAAGGTCGTAAAATTGGTCGACACTCCCAAACAAAAATGATGGCTCTATTGTGACCGTAAGTTGAGGACTAGCTGTCTTCTGACCACTTGACCCAACAATGACCTGGGAGAACTTCAGCCAGCGCATCTCCCTGCCACCCACCACCTGGTTGCTAAATGTTGCCTTTCTGGATTGACCCTCCTTTTTATTTTATTATGATAAGTATATACATAGTTGTGAATACATGAAATGGGTGCATATAAGAATAAAAGAAACAATAGGACAGAGATGGTAGGCACGCCCCCTACAGACCTCTTAGGAAAGAGCGGAGAACTCTTCTTGTGAAATATTTCTGGACTTTCTCAACTGTGTTAATATCAGATACATAATGTGGGTTCCAGACTGATGATCCAAACCTTTCTGGATCGGGATGCGCTTCGCACGGTCACCTCCGCCTTCGTAATCTCCCGCCTAGACTATGCCAATGCTCTCTACATGGGGCTCCCCTTGAAGAGCATTCGGAGGCTCCAGCTGGTGCAGTATGCTCTCTTGCGTGAGCTGCATTGGCTCCCGGTGGCCCTCCGGGTGTGCTTCAAGGTCTTAGTTACCATCTTTAAAGCGCTCCATGGCTTGGGACCGGGATATTTGCGGGACCGCCTCCTGCCATTATCGGCCTCCTGTCGACCAATACGCTCCCATAGAGTCGGCCTCCTCAGGGTGCTGCCGGCTGGATGGCTGGCGACCCCAAGGATGCGGGCCTTCTTGTTGGGGGCACCCTTCCTCTGGAACGAATTACCCCTGGAGATGAAGACCATCTCTGATCTCCTGACCTTCCGGCGTGCGTTGAAAACTTATTTATTTCATCAAGCCGGTCTGGCCTAGGGTTCTCTTAGGGTTTTTAATCTGGTTTTAGACGGCGTTGGTCGCGTTGGTAGATGATCTCTGGAGGGCCCGGGACAGGGGTTGTTCCTCTGCCTTGGTCCTGTTAGATCTCTCAGCGGCTTTTGATACTGTTGACCACAGTATCTTATTGCGGCGGTTGGGGGGGTTGGGAGTGGGAGGCACCGTTTTACGGTGGTTCTCCTCCTTCCTCTCTGACCGTTCGCAATTTGTGTTGACAGGGGGGCAGAGGTCGACCCCGAGGCCCCTACTGTGTGGGGTGCCTCAGGGGTCTGTGCTCTCGCCCCTGCTGTTCAAAATTTATGTGAAGCCGCTGGGTGAGATCATCCGTGGCTTTGGGGTAGAGTTCCATCAGTATGCTGATGATACTCAGCTGTACATCTCTACCCCGGGCCACCCCAACGAAGCCGTTGAAGTGATGACCCGGTGCCTGGAGGCCGTGTGGAGTTGGATGGGTCGTAACAGGCTTCGTCTCAGCCCGACCAAAACCGAGTGGCTGTGGTTTTCTGCGCCCAGATACAGCCAGCTTGTTCCTTCGCTGGCCGTGGGGGGAGAAGTTCTGGCCCCCGTGGAAAGGGCTCGCAATCTGGGTGTCCTCCTGGACGTACGGCTGTCTTTAGAAGACCATATCACAGCCGTCGCCAGGGAGGCCTTTTGTCAGATTCGTCTGATTTACCAGTTGCGGCCCTTTCTGGATCTGGGCGCACTTCGCACAGTCACCTCCGCCCTCGTCATCTCCCGCTTGGACTATTGCAACGCTCTGTACATGGGGCTCCCCTTGAAGAGTTTCCGGAGGTTGCAGTTGGTTCAGAATGCGGCCGCGTGGGTGATCTTGGGAGCCCCTCAGAACTCCCATGTAACACCACTTCTCCGCAGGCTGCATTGGCTTCCTGTGGCCTTCCGGATCCGATTCAAGGTGGTACTGACTGTATTTAAAGTGCTCCATGGCTCGGGGCCTGGGTACTTACGGGACCGCCTGCTGCCATCAACAGCCTCCCGCCGCCCAGTACGCTCACACAGGGTTGCCCTCCTCGGGGTGCCGCCGCCTGATCGTTGCTGGCTGGCGACCCCGAGGATGCGGGCTTTCTCTGTGGGGCCCCCCTCCCTGTGTAATGATCTGCCCCCGGAGATACGGGCCATTACTGACATCCAGACCTTCTGGCGTGCAGTAAAGACCTTACTTTTCCAACAGGCTGGCCTGGCCCAGTAAACGGTTCATGGGGTTTTTAATTTAATTCGGTTTTTAAATTTTTAAATTTTAACTTTTTAATTTAATACTGGAATTTTAAACCTTGGAATTTTATATCTGAAGGGATTCGGCCGGATTTATGTAATTTAATATGTTTTTAATTGTATATACTGTATTTTTAGTAGGCTGTACACCGCCCCGAGTCCCTTTTTGGGAGAGGGGGCAGTATAGAAATTTAAATAAATAAATATTTGGTTTTTAGTCTTTTTAATTCCCTTTTATATGTTTTTACCTTTCAGCCATTATACTTGATTTTAATTGTTTTTAATTTTGTATTGTTGTTGCATTTTTAATCAGCTGTACACCCCCCTGAGTCCTGTCAGGGAAAGAGGGCGGTATATAAGTTTAATAAAATAATAAATAAATGAGCTGTATTCGAGTATTGGTCTAGCAAATGTTTTGTATGCTCTAGTTAGTAGTGTAATATTACCAGAGAAAAAGCTACGTAACATTAGGTTAAAAACTCTTAATGCCTTTTTGGCTGTGTAGTTACAGTGGGCTCTAGCACTTAGGTCATTTGAGATGAGTATTCCAAGGTCCTTGACAGAGTTTGGATCATCAACAAGGTCTTGACTATTCAGCCTGTATTTTATTTTCTGATTTTTTTGGCCAATATGTAGGACAGAGCATTTATTTGTTGAGATTTGAAGTTGCCATTTGTTTGACCATTCTGATACATAGTCGATGTCTTTTTGAAGGGTAGCAATATTGTCTGTGGTGTTGAATAGCTTTACATCATCAGCGAAGAGAACGCAGTTGCTCTTGATATGATCACAGAGGTCATTTATGTAGGGTATCCTTGTGGGGTCTGCCCACAAGGAAGCAGGAAGAAGCAGGAGTCCTGGAATTAAGGGGGGAAAGTATTGAAGGATGCCTGCTTCTGAGAAGGAATCCTGCCTCTCCTTTGCAGGATGGGAATGCTGGGTTCCAATCTTTAGAGGAGGAAAATTGGGCTAGTCCACCAAAACCCCCAAATCATGAGCTACCACTCACAAAAGCTTTCACCTCTCAATACAATTTTTGAATCAGGAAAGATGCTGCTGGAAACCTTCTCAATTCCTGTTCTACATTCAGGATCTTTGAAAAAGTAAAGTGAGGTAGCAATAGCCCTTAGACTTATATACCGCTTCACGGTGCTTTACAGCCCTCTCTAAGCAGTTTACAGAGTCTGCCTATGGCCCCAAAATCTGAATCCTCATTTTACCCATCTTGGAAGGATGGAAGGCTGAGTCAACCTTGATCAAACTCTTGGCAGTGGACAGAGTTAGCCTGCAATGCTCCATTCTAACCACTGTACCACCGTGGCCTTTCCTCCCTCCCTCCCTCCCTCCCTCCCTCCCTCCTTCCTTCCTTCCTTCCTTCCTTCCTTCCTTCCTTCCTTCCTTCCTTCCTTCCTTCTTTCCTTCCTTCCTTCCTTCCTTCCTTCCTTCCTTCCTTCCTTCCTTCCTATTTAGACTTATATACTGCTTCATGGTGCTTTACAGACCTCTCTAAGCAGTTTACAGAGTCTGCCTATGGCCCCAAAATCTGAATCCTCATTTTACCCATCTTGGAAGGATGGAAGGCTGAGTCAATCTTGATCAAACTCTTGGCAGTGGGCAGAGTTAGCCTGCAATGCTCCATTCTAACCACTGTGCCACCATGGCCTTTCCTCCCTCCCTCCCTCCCTCCCTCCTTCCTTCCTTCCTTCCTTCCTTCCTTCCTTCCTTCCTTCCTTCCTTCCTTCCTTCCTTCCTTCCTTCCTTCCTTCCTTCCTTCCTTCCTTCCTTCCCACTTAGACTTATATACTGCTTCATGGTGCTTTTACAGCCCTCTCTAAGTGGTTTACAAGATCCGGATGCTTCCCCTGGACCTCTGGGAGGGCGAAAACAGCCTCCACCGGGTTCTGGAGGCCCTCCGGAAGCTGGAAACGGACTTCCAGAAGGCCCACTTTCCTCCTCCCAGATCCTCCGCTTGGGACCTGCACTTGCCTCCATCGAAAATGGGCTGCGTGGAGACTCCTGGGAGGAGAGGGGTGGGGCAGACAGGGGCCGCCGGTCAGTTGAAATACCCGTTCAGTGAATCAGATGTAACTTTAATATCCGGTTCGTGTGAACCGGTCCCAACCAGTAGAATCCCACCCCTGCTTGAGCTGGTCAGGATGAAACTTCTGGCAGTGGGCAGAGTGAGCCTGCAGTACTGCATTCTAACCACTGCACCATCACGGCTCAAGTTCCCAGTTTTCTTGGCTACGAAAGCAAACAGGTTTTCAATTAAATCAGTGCTTTTCTACCTTGGCAACTTCAGGATGGGTGGACTAACTCTCAGAATTCTCCAGCCAGGGGAATTCTGGGAGTTGAAGTCCACCGCTCTTAAAATTGCCAAGATTGGGGAAAAAAAAGAGTTAGATTGTCCTGTAGCTGCCTCTGAACCAATGGTGGGATTCAAAAAATTGTACTACTGGTTCTGTGAGCGTGTCTTGGTGGGCGTGGCATGGCTTGGTGGGCGTGGCTTGATGGACATGGCAGGGGAAGGGTACTGTAAAATCTCCATTCCCTCCCTACCCCACTAACCTGCTTTTTAGCTCTGTTCTCCTGTGCAGGGCAACCAAAGAAGGCCCAGCCGATCAGCTGGGACTTGATGGGAAGCAGAGAAGAAATTGGGGCAGGGCCAGTCAGAGGGGGCATTTGCCGGTTCTCTGAATGACTCAAAATTTCCACTACCAGTTCTCCAGAACTGGTCAGAACTGGCTGAATACCACCTCTGCTCTGAACTGCTGTGAATTGTACCTTTTGCTACAGAAAAACAGAGATTAGAAATGGTGGAAAATATTGGTGGTAGATGTTGGTGGTGGTTTCTTCTCCGAGCTTGTTAAACGAACCACCACCGATAAAAATAAAGATGTTTTCAGATGTTTTGGGTAGGAAAGCTGGATTTAATACAAGGCCTTTGGAAACCGAATCGGTCCGTACCAGAAGAGACCGCTAGAAGTCAACATTCATCTCTCTCTTTAATTTTATTATTGAAATGTTTAAAACTGCCCGGTAGCTGAATCATTCTGGGCCATTTACAGTACAATAAAAGACCTTAAAAAAAAAACACATTTTGAATAGAAACATATGCAATATAAAAACGCCTTATAAACAAGCAAAGACTGAAACCATCTGAATTATAAAAGGCAATTAAGAGTTACCGGGGGGAAAAATGGCTTGGAGAAATAAGAAAGATCGACCAACTCCATAAACGGGGAGGTGGGAGAGCTCTCCCCTTGAAAGAGGGCCCATTTCCCTGCCAACATCTAGGTAGGTCCCTGGCAGGGCAAGGCCGTGCCAACCAACCGCTTGGATGGACTCCAGAACTGGGGTGACGGCTGGTGGAAATGGCAGAGAACCGGCAGAGCAGGTTGGCGTCGGCCTGGAAAGTCTGAATCGATCAATGCCGTCTCTTTGTCAGACAAATACGCTGAAAAAGTTTCTTGCTATGGGGCCCCTCAAAAGAAAACCCCTTTCCTTGCCTCTGCCAAGAATTCTGTGCCATGTTCTTGGCAGCAAAAGAGCAGGGTGTTGTGCCAGCCACAGAAGAGAAAAGAAGAGAATAAAGAACAGAATTAGAATACAATTAGAATAGAATAGAGAATAGAATTGAATTGAATTAGAATAGAATAAGAATAGTATAGAATGTAGAATAGAATATAGAGTAGAATAGAATTAGAAGAGAAGAGAATATAGAATGTAGAATAGAATAGAAAATGGAATAGAATAGAATAAAGAACAAATAAAAGAGAATACAGAAAGGAGAGAATAAAGAAGAGAAGAGAATAAATAATAGAATAGAACAGAACAGAATGGAATAGAATAAACAGAGTTGGAAGGGACCTTGGAGGTCTTTTATTTATTTATTTATTTATTTATCGCTTACAAGATAATAGGTATAAGTATATACATAGTTATGAATATACGAAATGCGTACATATAAGAAAAATATAAAAGAAACAATAGGACAGGAACGGTACGCACGCTGATGCGCTTATGCATGCCCCCTACAGATCTCCTAGGAAAGGGGTGAAGTCAATAGTAGGCAGTCTAAGGTGAAAGTTTTTGGGGTTGGGGAAGAAACCACAGAGTCAGGTAGAGGATTCCAGACATTGACCACTCTGTTGCTGAAGTCGTATTTCCTGCAATCAAGTTTGGTGCAATTAACCTTGAGTTTGTATGTATTGTTTGCTCTAATGTTGTTATGGTTGAAGCTGAAGTATTCATGGACAGGTAGGACATTGCAGTGTATGATTTTATATACTATACTTAGATCGGACCGAAGGCGACGTAGTTCTAGGTTGTCTAGGTCTAGAAAAGTTCTAGTCCAAGCTCCTGCCTAGGCAGGAAACCCTACGCCCCTTCAGACAAATGGTTATCCAACATCTTTTGAGAAACGTCCAGCGTTGGAGAATTTACAACTTCTGGAGGCAACTTGTTCCACTGGTTAATTGTTCTCACGGTCGAGAAATTCTGCCATCCCGTTAATCATTGGACTAGAACAGTGATGGCTAACCTTTTCGGCACGAGTGTCCAAAGCGTGCACATGCACACCTCCCCAAAATGCAATGCGTGTGCATTTCCCATGCATGCGCCCTGCCTCCCACACATGTGCCTCACCCCCATGCATGCATCCCCAGCACAGATGCAAGCATCCCATGCATGCGCGACTGTCTCCCATCCATGTACCCTGCGCCATATGCAGCCCACTCCCTGTGCACGCATGGCAGAGACCCAAAGACCAGCTGGCCGGCAGGAGGCATGTGCGCGCATGTGTGGCAGAACTGAGCTGGGGTGACGGCGCATGCCCACAAGACGGCTCTATGTGCCACCTCTGACGCGCATGTCATAGATTCGCCATCACGGGACTAGAACAACAGCTGCCCCCTCCTCTGGCGAGGGGCATAGACTACAGATCCCATCCTCCTCCCTTCTTCTCCCCTGCAGACAGCAGCTGGCAACTGGCACACAGATGGAAACCTTTGCTTCTGTTTTATGCTGGGGGTGGAGGGAGAAGTGTGAAATAAACCAGGCATGGAGTGGCAGTGATGGGAGGGCTATCGGTATCCAAAGCCCAACAGCGTCCGTCTCTCCTCCTGCCAGCCTTGGGCTGATAACCACGTCACTGTTTTCCGGCCAAAACCGTCACTCGCCTGCTTCTCCAGACGGAACCCATCACACCGTCACCTTGTAAATGTCATGGGCTTCCTTGTCTTCCCCACCCCTCGTGCTCGGCACGCGCCGTTGGGTCTTCCCAAAATAGGCCTTGGTGCTCTGAGGCTGGCCAAGCAGATGTTCCCCATTCGCCTGGGTCAGGAGGGGCGAAAGGCAGCTCAACCGGGCCTGGAAGGAAGAGCGGGGAGGAAGGGTGGCCTTTCGGGGTGCAGGGCGCCAGCTCCCCAGGACACTGGGATACTCCGCCAGCTCCCCAGGACACTGGGATACTCTGAGTCCCTTCCCTGTTCCGTCTTAGGCCCAGGGCCCTTCAAAATCTTCATTAACGACTTAGATGAGGGAATAGAAGGGGAACTTACCAAATTTGCAGATGATACTAAGCTGGCAGGAATAGCCAACACCCAAGAAGATAGACTCAAGATCCAGATGGATCTTGACAGACTAGAACCCTGGGCCGCATCTAACAAAATGAAATTCAATGTAGAGAAAAGGAAAGTCCTCCACTTAGGCAAAAAACACCCAAAGGACACACACAGACTGGGTGAAACCAGGCTCAATAGCAGGAACTGGGAGAGGGATCTCGGAGTCTTAATGGACAACCAGCTAAATAGGAGCCAGCCGTGGGCAGCAGCAGCCAAAAAAGCCAATGCAATCCTAAGTTGTATTAACAGAGGGATACAATCAAGATCAGGGGAAGTATTAATACCACTTTATAAAGCTTTAGTAAGACCACACCTAGAGTATTTTTTATTTATTTATTTATTTATTTATTCATTTATTTATTTGTCAATCGCTTACAAGATAATAGGATAGGTATATACATAGTTATGAATACATGAAATGAGTACATATAAGAAAAATAAAAAGAAACAATAGGACAGGGACGGTAGGCAGGTTGGTGCGCTTATGCACGCCCCCTACAGACCTCTTAGGAAAGGAATGAGGTCAATAGTAGACAGTCTAAGGTTAAAGTTTTGGGGGTTTGGGGAAGAAACCACAGAGTCAGGTAGAGGATTCCAGACATTGACCACTCTGTGGCTGAAGTCGTATTTCCCGCCCGCCCACATGCGCCCATCCCCCATGTATGCCCCCCCCCACGTGTGTGGCAGAGACCCGAAGACAAGCTGGATGGTGGGAGGCATGTGTGTGCATGTGCGTCAGAGGTGAGTGATGGCTCGCATACCCAAAGAGAGGGCTCTGCGTGCCACCTCTGGCACACATACCACAGGTTCGCCATCATGGGCCTATCCCATTCCAGACAAGTGGCTGTCCAGTCTCTTCTTAAAAGCCTCCAGTGTTGGAACACCCACAACTTCTAGTCGCAAGTAGTTCCACTGGTTCATTGTCCTCACTGCCAGGAATTTTCTCCTTATTATGGATCAGTTTTCATCCATTATTCCTTGTCTGGCCTTCCAGTGTTTTAGAAAATAGCTTGACCCCTTCCTCCTCTCTGGGGCAGCCCCTCAAATATTGGATCTCTGCTCTCCTGTCTCCCCTGGTCCTTCTCTTCTCTAGACTAGCCTGGACCGGTTCCTGCAGCTGTTCATCGTATGTTTGAGCCTCCAGTCCCCTCATCCTCCTGGCTGCTCTTCTCTGCCCAACTTCTGAGTTGGGAAGGTTTCTAAATACTTTTCTCTCACAGAATTTGGACAGCTTAGTAAATTTAACAAAGAGGAGGACCAGAGGTGATAAATATCAATGGGCTTCTAATACTTGGAGTGGGACTGCCCCAAAGAAGAGGAGATCAAGCACGTGAAGGCAGGACAAGAAACAAAGGATGGAAACTAATCCAGGAGAGGAGCAACCTGGAATTGAGGAGAAACTTCCTAGCAAGGAGGACAAGCAACCAGTGGAACTGCTTGCCACCAGAAGTTGTGGGTGCTCCATTCCCTGGAGGCCTTTAAGAAGAGACTGGACAGCCACTTGTCTGAAATGGTATAGGTTTTCCTGCTTGAGCAGGGGGCTGGACTAGAAGACCTCCAAGGCCCCTTCCAGATTCTATTCTAAAGGGTCAACTTGTTCTCCAAAGCACCAGAAGGCAAGACAAGGAACAACGGATGGAAACAAACCCAGGAGAGAAGCAACCTGGAACTAAGGAGAAACTTCCGAACAGGGAGGACGATTAACCATTGGAACTGCTTGCCACCAGAGGTTGTGGGTGCTTCATTGCTGGAGGCTTTTAAGAATAAGAATTATTAAATAATAAATAATAATTCTGAAATAAGAGTTTAAGAATAACTTTCTGTTAATCTGTATCCAGTTTTTTTTTTAAATGTTTAGCTTCTCATCAGTTTCAACAGTTCCAAAAAGGCTCCACACTCATTTGCATCACTCGGGTAAACCTCCCCGAGGTCACAGATAAACCTCCAAGTGGCCTCAACGACTCTCTAAAAAGGATGCAAATGACCAGCTTTGTCTGCAAGGAGTATCCATCCTTCCCTTCCCCACCATCCACTCAGAGCCGAAGAAGCTTCTTGGAGGAGGAGCGAAACATCTTCAAAGGAAAACCAGAAAGTCCAGTTGCCTCTTGAAAAAAAAAAAAGCACCTTTGGGTCCATCCGTGGAGGTTTTTAAGACAAGATGGCCACTTGTCTGAAATAGTATAAGGTTCCCTGCCTGAGCAGAGGAGAGGCTGGACTAGAAGACCTCCAAGGTCCCTTCCAATTCTATTATCCTATGCTATTATTCTTGTCCTCCTCCCCCAGGGATGGGATTCGCACCGGTTCGTGAGAACCGGTTGTTAACTTCCTGAGCAGTTTGGTGAACTGGTTTTGTTGGAAGAAACCATTAGGCCAGAGACCCAGTGGTTAAATTGTTTGGATCCCACCACTGTGGTCCTCCCGCCCTTAATCCCAGGCCAGGCCTCCCTGCAGAACCTCCCAGGTTCTTTCTGGACCACCTGAGCCCAGTTGTGCTCCCTGTTCCTTTCGGAGCGCTGCGCCTTCGCTGGCCGGGCATAACTTGTACGAGGCTGCTCTGATGGACGATGCCTGTGTGCAGCACCTCTGGGCCCAGTCTGGACCAGCACCGGAGCCTGGCAGGAGAGCAGTGGATAGCTGCCCTCTCTCTGACCTCCGTGCCCTCGCCCAGCCCTGGAAGCTCTGAGGGGCGAGGTAGAGCCAGGAGTGGGGAAGGGCTCCTCTTCCCATCCAGCCAACGACCTGGGTGGCTTTCCCCTCCCCCCTCTGCCCCCCCCCCAGTCAAAGGAAGGGGACGGGCTGAAGCTGCCACTGGGGAGAGAGCGAAGGCTGGGGGGCCTGGGGGAGGCCGGTGGGGGGGGGGCTACACACGTGTGGTCTTTTGTGCCATTCGCAGGCATTATCCCCAGCCAAACCTGGGACCCCCGTAAAGGGTAGGAGCAGGTGTCTGAGTCAGAGGGGACGGTGGGAAATGTAATTTGGGGGAGGGGGTGGGTGGGGCGGAGGGGAGGGGAGCCGCTGATGCCATCAGAGAAGTCTCTGTGTGAGTGTGTATGTGTGTGTGTTTAAAACCTGTCTTTCTGTTAATTCTTCTTCCCCTTCCCCTTCTCCTTCCCTTTCTCCTTCTTCTGCCTCTCCTCTTTCTCTTCTTCTTCTTCTTCTTCTTCTTCTTCTTCTTCTTCTTCTTCTTCTTCTCCTCCTCCTCCTCCTCCTCCTCCTCCTCCTCCTTCTTCCTCCTTCTCCTCCTCTTCCTCCTCCCTCTTCTCTTCTTCCTCTTCTTCTTCCTCCTCCTCCTCCTCTCCTCCTCCTGCTTCTCCTCCTCCTCCTCTCCTCCTCCTCTTCTTCTCTTCCTCCTCCTCCTCTTCCTCCTCGTCCTCCACCTCCCTCTGATCCTCCTCCTCCTTATTCTTCTTCTCCCTCTCTCTCCTTTTTCTCTTCATTTTCCTCCTCCCCTCCCCCTCCCCCTCTTCCTCCTCCTCTTCCACTCTCTTCTTCTTCCGTATCCATCATCGGACATGTTGGCGATCCCATTTTTATCAACAGCCACATGAAAAAGTGCTGCTGAGCTTTGTCCAAACCAGATTTGCGACAAAATTTTGAAGCCATGATGTTTTTCTTCTGCCTGGACCTCATTTGCCTTCAATCTTTTCTTGGAGGATTAAATGGAGTATGCCACTTTTTAAAAAATGGTTTTGATGATTTCCCTTGGCTTTCCCAGGCAGTTTATCACCTCCTCATTTCTAATTTTGTCAACATGAAGCTTATGAACTTGGCCCGGTATAGCGAAAGCTGCTAAGAGACTTTATGCTGTTTTTTTTTTGGTGGAAAATATACATAATTCCTTCTTTAGAAGATTGGCAGGCTGAGCTATGAGAGTATGCATGGATGTCAAAAATAACTTTTAACAAACAATGCGGAGCCTGCATTTTATTTAACTTAAAAGCCATGTATGGACTAGAATTTTGTCCATGGACTAAAATGATCACATCCAAAAGATTATGTGTTTCCTTCAACATTCGGCTTTAAAAACTTACATCTTGCTGGACCTGTTCAAATAGGGAGAGAGAGAGAGAGAGAGAGAGAAAGAGAGAGAGAGAGAGACTGTTATAAACTGGATAGAAATGCCTCATTTATTCAAATTAATGATTGTTAACCTGCTGGCTGGCTTGGCTAAGGTTTGATTCTTGATTTGGTTTGAATAATGGGTTTAAAGAACAATTTTAATCTGATCATGTTCCTAACGTCATTCTAAAGAATTTAGAAAGAAGTGCAGAGAAGATCAACAAAGATGTTTAGGGGACTGGAGGCAAAGACATATGAAGAACGGTTGCTGGAACTGGATATGTCTAGTTTAATGAAAAAAAGGACCAGGGGTGACATGATAGCAGTCTTCCAACTTTTGAGGGGTTGCCCCAAAGAAGAAGGGGTCAAGCTATTCTATGAAGCCCCTGAAGGCAGGGCAAGGAGCCATGATGGAGCCATCAGCTTAGAACCAAGGAGAAATTCCCTAACAGTGAGAATAATAACCCAGTGGAACGGCTGGTCCATTTCCTCACTTTTTAGAATCTTAGAATAACAGAGTTGGAAGGGACCTAGTTCAAACCCCTGCTCAGGCTGCAAAATGTACACCTTGCTTAGACAGGAAACCCTATACAATTTCAAACAAATGGTGATCCAATCTCTTCTTAAGAACTCACAGTGTTGGAACATTTACAACTTCTGGAGCAGAGGTGGGATTCAGCAGGTTCTGACCAGTTCTTGGAGATTTGGTAGCGGAAATTTTGAGTAGTTCAGAGAACCAGCAAATCCCTCCTCCAACTGGGGATTTTACACTATCCTTCTTCTGCCATGCCCACCAAGGCATGCCCACAGAACCGGTAGTAAAAAAAAATTGAATCCCACCACTGTTCTAGAGGCAAGTTGTTCCACTGGTTAATTGTTCTCCCTGTCAGGAAATTTCTCCTTAGTTCTAGGTTGCTTCTCTCCTTGATGAGTTTCCACCTGTTGCTTCTTGTCCTGCCTTCAGGGGCTTCATAGAATAGCTTGACTGCCTCTTCTTTGGGGCAGCCCCTCAAATATTGGAAGACTGCTATCATGTCTCCCCTGGTCCTTCTTTTCATTCAACTAGACATACCCAGTTTCTGCAACCGTTCTTGATATGTTTTAGCCTCCATTATCCCCTAATCCTCTTTGTTGCTCTTCTCTGCCCTCTTTCTAGAGTCTTAACATCTTTTTCACATCATAACGACCAAAACTAGATGCAGAGTTCCGAGTGTGGCCTCACCAAGGCCTTATAAAGTGGTATTAACCAGGGGCGGGATTCTACGGTTCAGACCGGTTTGGGCGAACTGGATGTTAAAGTTACATCTGGTTCGCTGAACTGGCATTTCAACCTACCGGCTGACCCCACCCACCCCTTCCCTCCCAGGAGTCTCCCCATGGCCCATTTTGGATGCAGGTAAGTGCAGGGCCCACATGGAAGCTTGGGGAAGGGGGAAAACGGGCCTTCCGGAAGTCCAGAAATGGGCCTGTTTCTGGCTTCCAGAGGCCTCCAGAGGCCAGGAGAAGCTGGTTTCGCCCTCCCAGAGGCCCGGGGGAGGCCTCTGGGCCTTTGGGAGGGTGAAAAACAGCCGTTCCCGGGCTCTGGAGGCCCACTGGAAGCCGGAAACAGGAGGTTCTGGTAGGTCACACCCACCATGGCCACGTCCTCCCAGCAACCAGGCAGCGAACCAGTTGCTGAGATTTTTGAGCCCCACCCCTGGGATTAACACTTCACGTGATCTTGGGTTTCCTTTCCGTTCTTCCTTCGGGTCTGGATTTTTGGCCCCAAATTTGCCCGACGACAAGAAAATAAAACACTTTCCTCCAGTATGGACACCGATGTCTGTCCTCTGTATAAGCCAAACACTGGTGTGGAACCCTTCCGGGTTTCTTGGGAAAAGTCATGTCCAAGGCTGATCTGGATTCACGGCCAACATACCGTTACGAAGCCAGCCGGATACAGAAGGATCCCAAGCTTTGCTCCCAGTTTATCTCAGGACCTTGGACCCCCCCCTCCCCAGGTGTCCGACTGCCTTTCAGGCACCAACACCCCACTTTGGAGAGGGCTGGGGGTGTGTGTGTGTGAGAGCTTTGACCCACCACGGTTTTTTGGTGCTCATTCCGGGCATCGTCACCATTCCAGTTGATGGAAGTGCCAAGATGTGTAATTCAATAAAATGGTTCTTTGAGGAATTGCAATGCCTCTTTTTTATGATGATTGCATGATTTAATTTTATGATGATTGCATTACTTGGAACCTGACACTCAAATACCTGAGTCTGATTATCATATGTGGTGGACACGCGTGGAAGCAAAAAAATACTGGACAATAGATAGAATAGAATTCTTTCTTGGCCAAATGTGATTGGATACACAAGGAATTTGTCTTGGTGCAAATGCTCTCAGTATACATAAAAACAAAAGGTACATTCGTCAAGAGTCAAGAATCATCAGGTGCAACACTTAATAATTATCAGAGGCTACAATAAGCAATCAAATCATACCAAGAAACAGTCGATATAAATCATAAGGATACAAGGGACAAAGTTACAATCCTACAGTCACAAGTGGGAGGGGATGGGTGATAAGGAGTGATGAGAAGATTAATAGTAATAGTAGTGCAGACTTTGTTAATTATTGAACAGTGTTGAGGGAATTATTTGTTTAGCAGAGGGATGGCGTTGAGGAAAAACTGTCCTTGTGTCTAGTTGTTCTGGTGTGCAGTGCTCTATAGCGTCGTCTTGAGGGAAGGAGTTGAAACAGTTTATGTCTGGAATGTGAGGGGTCTGTAGATATTTTCCCAGCCCTCTTTTTGACTTGTGCAGTATACAGGTCCTCGTTTGAAGGCAGGTTGATAGCCATTGTTTTTTCTGCAGTCCTAATTACTCTCTGAAGTCTGTGTCTGTCCTGTTGGGTTGCAGAACCAAACCAGACAGTTATAGAGGTGCAGATGACAGACTCCATCATTCCTCTGTAGAACTGGATCAGCAGCTCCTTTTGGGCAGTTTGAGCTTCCTGAGTTGATGCAGAAAGAACCTTCTTTGTTGTGTTTTTTTTTTTGATGACAAAAATACATTTGTGGCTGGAAAAGATGATAAAGCAGAGTATTGAATTAAAACCAGAAATATTTTTGTTGGGGATCTTACCTGAAACTGATAGTAAAGGGAACTCATATTTAATTATCCATGTATTAACTGCAGCTAGAATTGTATTTGCACAAAACTGGAAAAGTGTGAAGAGATTCCTACTGATGAGAAAGTGATTAGGAAAATATTAGAATGCATAGAAATGAACAGATTAACGCTTGCGATTAAGAAGAAACAACAAACTGAATATTATTTGACATGGGAATTATTTTATCGATAATTAGAGAAGAAAAATGGAAGTTAGAAATAAATGAAGGAGATCAGTGAAATGTAGAAAGTATGATGACTGTTGTTAATATGACTATTAGGTTTCCTAAGTTTAATATTATTATTATATCCTTATTAGAAGACATGTTAAGAGGGAGAAGTGGGTTTTTTTATATACAATATTACTACTGTAAGATGAGAAAATCAGTATCAATATAATGAGTATTTTGATTGTAATTGCACAGAAATATTTGTACCCAGACAATACACTGTTTAATGGAAGATGGAATGTTCATATTTTAAAAAATGAAAAAAAAAATAAAAAAAAAACCCATTCCAACTGATGAACCCAACCAAAGCAAGGGTCTTCAAAACTTCCAAAGTCTGAATGCAAAACTTTATTGACTACATAGAACCAGTTGTTATGATTTTGCCCAGTTCGGAGAACCAGCAAATTGGGCCACTGGCTGCCTCCCCGCCCCGCCCACTCACTCCTTACCTCGCATGCGCGCCATCAAACTGGCCTGCTAAGTTGCTATTTTTCCTTTTTTCCCCCCCGACCATCAGCTGTTCTTCTGTGCCAGGAGATTAGCTAGAAAGCAGGAAATTGTTGAATTTCTTGCTTTTTAGCTAATCTAAAAGCAAAGCTGAACCTTCCTTAGGACGGAAGCTTCTATTTTTCAGTGCAGACTCAGGTAGCCGATGGCAGAAAGGCAGATCTCTGAGTGAATCTGTGATTCTGTGAGCAACTCAATCTGCCTGCCTGCTTTGCCTGATTTTGGGTAAAAGCTGCTCTTTTTTTAAATAAAAAATTAAATATTTATATAAATCTTTACAATACTTACATACAAGCCACACCCAACCGGTCATGTGTCCACCAAGCCACACCCAGTCAGCAAGCCACGCCCACCCATTCACATGACCACCAAGCCACACCCACAAATTAGGCCATGCCCACAGAATCGGTTGTTAAGAAATTTGAACCCCACCCCTGATTTTCAGCCCCTAAGGAATCCAAACCAACTCTAAACCACTCCCCTGCAAAACCACATAATATATATTGATTGATTGATTAGCCTATAGGCCATATCAACGTACAGGTTCAAGCACATATTACCAATAAAATTCCAAACAAACAATTTAACATGAGCGTAGGGTAAAATACAATGGTTGTAGGGTAAAATACAATATAATTTAATACATAAATATGCAAAATGGAATAAAATGACATAAAATTATATTTGTGTACCACCCCTACCATCGATCCCAATCAGCCCCACCCATGACAATCTCAGCTGGACCATTTCAGTCAGAAATTGTGTTGTATTAAATGTCGTTTTCAGATTCTGGCCACACACGAGGTATGTTGTTTTAATACGGGCCTCTCACTGGCTCCACATTTAATATGTGGATCGAGGCAGGAAACCCAACACCACTTCAGACGAAGGGCTATCCAACATATTTTTAAAAACTTCCAGGGTTGGAGCATCCACAATTTCCAATCCAGAACAGGTGGTGACCTCTGGTTCGTCTTGGCCAAGCACCCCAAAACCAAGCTGGGTTAGGTTAGATTGCCTACCTGGATGGGACGCCACCCAGTAATTCCCTAGGGAAGCTCCCCAAATATCTAGGACGAAGACGCTGACTGACGATGTCCGATTTGTCGCCAAGGAAATAACAGGATGTTTTCATGTAGTAATCGAGCAAGGAGAGCTGTTTTTTGTTTTGGTTTTTCATAATTGGGATTTGGGTCGTGTTGAATAAATACATCGGCTGGATTTTTGCCGTCATTGTTAGTGTTGCATCCTTTGGAAAATAGAAAGTTTGCTGATCTGTGCTTGACTTCTCAGACTGGATTTTAGAAATCATTCTCTTTCATCTTTGGTGTGTGTGTGTGTGTGTGAGAGAGAGAGAGAGAGAGTTTTCTTTTGTCTTTCTGCATTAATATATTAACATTATATGTTTGGATTTGCATCCAAATGCCCTGGAAGATTTGGTATCTATCTTGCAAACAGAAAAGAGAACCAACTACATTTAAAAAGGAAAAAATTATTTGGTGTGGTTCTTTGATTTTCTGTTCTGGGGAGACTTTTAGTGAAGAATAGAATAGAATAGAATAGAACAGAATATAGAATAGAATATAGAATATACTGGTAGAACAGAACAGAATAGAACAGAACAGAATAGAATATATAATAAGAAGAATAGAATAGAATAGAGAATAAAATAGAGAATAGAGTAGAGAATATAGAATAGAGTAGAAAATAGAATAGAAAATAGAATGAAATAAAAAGAATAAAATAGAATAGAATAGAAAATAGAATAAAATAAAAAGAATAAAATAGAATAGAATAGAAAATAGAATAAAATAAAAAGAATAAAATAGAATAGAATAGAAAATAGAATAAAATAAAAAGAATAAAATAGAATAGAATAGAAAATAGAATAAAATAAAAAGAATAAAATAGAATAGAATAGAAAATAGAATAAAATAAAAAGAAGAATAAAATAGAATAGAGTAGAAAATAGAACAGAACAGAACAGAATAAACAGAGGTGGAAGGGACCTTGGAGGTCTTCTAGTCCAGCCCACTGCTCAGGCAGGAAACCCTCTATCATCTCTTTTATTAAATCTGCAAATTTAACTTGAAGGAAACCTGTAAACGCCATTCACAGCAGGTGTTTGTGTGTTTGTGTAAGTCAGTTTATTTATAAATTAAAGTGCTGACAGAGGGCCCTTTAAAAGGCCCCAGTTCAGCCAAGCCAATCCTGGTTTGTTTGGGGTATTTTTGGGGGGTTCTGGCCATGAGCCCATTCATCACCCCTCCAATTTTGGCCAAGGGGGTTGGCATGCCTATGTGTGTGTGTGTGTGTCTTATCTCTTTGTTGTGGAATGCACTCATTCAGTCCGTGTGACAATAAGCAATGGAGCCGTGCACTGTTCTCTCCAGGCTTGGAAAGTGAGAGTGATTGGCACGTTTCTTCAGGAAAGCCATCCCCGATTCCCTCCCCCCTCTCTCCCCCCCCCCTTGAGGATCCGAAGGTCTGGCTTGTTTCAGGATGGCTCTCCATGTATGGTCAGCCTTTGTGCCTGCAAGCAAAACATTTTGCCCTGCGGCCAACAAATCTCGTCACCTGCTGCCCACCCACCCTCCTAGAGAATGAAATAATTTGAGGAATATTTTTAAAAAGGCAGAATATTTCTCCCCTAAAGGAGAAATGGGGAAAAATCTTAAGGGTGGCAAAAAAAGCAACAACAACCCAGCCCCAGTCTCCCTGCCCCGAGCAGAAACTGAGGAGGCCAGCTTTTTAATAAATTTATTTATTTATTTATTTATTCAAATTCTTCTCTCCCCAAGGACACGGGGCGGTGCACAGCCAGACAAAAACACACAAATACAATACAATAATTTAAAAGAAATTAAAAGAAATTAAATAGATTGGCTTTAAGAGTTAAAAGTGGGGAATTAAAAAAGTTAAAAACCATTTAAAAACCGAATTTAAAACCATTACACATAACTCTATGCCAGACTGGCTAGATGGAAGAGGTGGGTTTTTAGTGCACGCCAGAAGGTCAACATGTCGGGGACGGTCCTTATCTCCAGGGACAATTTGTTCCAGAGGGAGGGGGCCCCCAAAGAGAAGGCCCAAACCCTCGGGGTCGCCAGCCGTCCAGCCGGCGGCACCCCAAGGAGGCCCGCTCTATGAGAGCGCACTGGTCGGCGAGAGACTGATGGTGGCAGCAGGCGGTCCCATAAGTACCCAGATCCCAAGCCATGGAGCGCTTTAAAGGTGGTCACCAACACCTTGAATCACACCCGGAAGGCCATCGGGAGCCAATGCAGCTTGCGCAAAAGTGGTGTAACATGGGAGCTCCGAGGAGCCCCCAAAACCACCCACGTGGCCGCATTTTGCACCAGCTGAAGCCTCCGGATGCTCTTCAAGGGAAGCCCCATGTAGAGAGCATTGGCATAATCCAGCCGGGAGATGACGAGGGCGGATGTGACCATGCGATGCAGCCTTTGGAAAGACTGGGTCAGACAGAGACTCCAGATAAGCAACACAATTAGGCAAGCCGAAGATTGACAAGATTAGCTCAGAAAAACACCTATGATTTGCATTTCCCCTTTTTGCCTATAGAGCCAGCCATGACCCCTGCATGACCCCATAGGAATCAAGAAGCTATTTAAAAAAAAAACCCACCCACTCTCGACTCCATGTGGTCAGCTGACCCAGAACCGCAAGCTGTCGGTGGTTCTGTTCACCAATAAACATAATCTTTCTTTCCATTCAGTCTCCATTTTATTCCTGGCTTGGGACTGGACCTGGGTTTTTCTTCCAATGCTGCTTTAGAGGAAGTGAATCAGGGAGCCAAGCAAGGCTGGGAAAAAAAATCATACAGATTCATACTACCGTATGTGGTGGACATGTTCAAAGGCAAAAATATTTTGGATGAAAATACATACATGGTTAGTGAAAATGGTAAAGCAACACATAGATTTAAAGCCAGAAATATTTCTGTTTAGGTATATTGCCAGAGAAATGGTAAAGGGAATGTATATTGAATATTCCATGTTTTTGACAGCATCAAAATTGTATTTGCACAACATTGGAAAAATGAGGAAACTCCTACAGATGAAAATATAATAAAAAAAAATATTAGACTGTGCGGAAATGGAGAGGTTAACATTAAAGATAAAGGACAAAGAAGATACAGAATATTTTTTTTCACTTGGGATTTGTTTTATCAATGGTTAGATAATAAAGGTAGAAATTAGAAGATGGAAGAACATTATTATACACAAGTAAATAATATTATCATTATTAGAACTATGCATACATAAAATGAACCAGAGAATACACTGTTTATGAAATATATATGTTTAAAGAAAAATGTATAATTTTTTTTTTAAAAAAGAAATTGGACTACCATTTGTCAGAAATGGTGTAGGGTCTGCTGCTTGAACAGGGGGTTCGACTAGATGACCTCCAAAGTCCCTTCCATCTCTGTTATTCGATTCTACTCTAGGCCCCATCATTGCCAGGGCATTTTGGCTGGAGGTCGGCTGCTTTTGCATCGGCCTCTGTTGGGGGATTTATTCCTGATCTTCAAGCCATTAAAAGCTAATTCCTCGTGTTTATTCTTCGGGTTAAAAATATCTGCCAGGGAAACAGAATCGCTGGGATTCTGCAGTTCAGGGACCCTCCGCAAAGACTCTGAGAAAAAGAAAGCAACTTGGCACGAAGGACAGGCCTAATGCTCTGAGCCCCCTCCCTGCCTCCCTAAACAAGGATCAGGATCTGGCCTCCAATTTGGCTTCTTCAGAAGCAGACCACATTGGCCGTGTCCCACACTCTGGCATGACACGGCCTCTCCAGTGGTGGGCTGCAACCGGTTTAATAACCGGTTTTGCGAGCACACGCAAGTTGCGTGCATATGGAGCATTCAAAAAACAGCAATTTGAAGTTCTCCAGCTCATCCTAGCCTTCCCCGGTGAGTAGAACAGCTGAGGCATGGTAATCCACTCAGGGGTGAGATTCTATTGGTTCAGCCCGGTTCGAGTGAACCAGTAGCTCCGAGGATCATTTGTGAGCAAACCGGTTCACTCTGACGATCAGCTGTTGGGCCTGCACTCCTGCCCCAGCTCTGTTCTGACCTTTATTTCCTGGTTTTCAAGCTCAGATGCTTCGCACGGCACAGTGGATTGCTCTGCGTCAACTGTTGAATACACAGGGAGAGTGCAGGATTGCAGGAGAAGGTCAGTAGCAAACCCTCTGCACACCGCAAAGCACACACTCTCTGCACTGGTTGTTACACCAGTTGAATCACACCCCTGAATCCACTTTGCCACGTGAACCAGCTGAGCTGCAAACGAAGGAAATGTAAGATAGGATTGGGCGGGGGTGAGTGAGTGAGGCCCACAGATTGACATTCATACCAGTTCGCTAGAACCAGTGTGAACCAGCAGCAGCCCACTTCTGAGCCTCTCTAACTAGAATTCACAGAGCAGCACAAGAAGTCCACCTGGGTCCCTTTGAACTCTATTATTCTAACTATTGTTATTATTCTGTTATTCTTTCTATGCTCACGGCTTCCCTTTAACGTCAAGCCCAGAGAAAGTCTGGAATGATATAGGATCTCCTGGTGGGCGGTTGGACTAGAAGACTTCCAAGCTCCCTTCCAACTCTGGTATTCTGTATTCTCATATTCTGTATTCAGGGGTGGGATTCAACCGGTCTAACAACTGTTTCGGTGAGCATGCACAGCGTTTGAAAAACATCCATTTTGAGCTCTAATACTTACCTTCTACTGAGTAAATCAGCTGAGTTGCGGCAATCCGTTGTGCCACGCGAATCAGCAGCTGAAAACCCCAGAAATAAAGGACAGACTAGGGCAGGGGCAGGTAGGTGGGGCCAAATTGTCATCCTAACTACCAGTTCACCCGAACCAGTCTGAACTGGTAGAATCCCATCCCTGTCTGTATTACCCTGTGGGGAGTGAGTAACAGGGATGTTTCTTGGGGCTGTAGCTGTTCCTCCGGGGTCCGGATGGAGGGGAGGGGTCAGGAGATCCTGATTTGAATCTTGCCATGTAAGGAAGTTGGCTGGTGGATGGACGGTAAAAAAACCCCAGGCAATGAACGAGTGAGCACAGGAGGAACTTCAGTGCAAGATTCTTTTATTTATTTATTTTTATTTGTCAATTATCTTACAAGATAATAGGTATAAGTAAAAACATAGTTACGAATACATGGATACATATAAGAAAAATAAAATATAAAAGAAACAATAGGACAGGGATGGTAGGCACATTGGTGCGCTTATGCACACCCCCTACATATCTCTTAGGAAAGGGGTGAGATCAATAGTAGACAGTCTAAGCTTAAAGTTTTTGGGGTTTGTTTCCCTTTGTTTGAGTAGCAGGTTACTGAAGGGATCAGCGCCTCAAATGATCAGTTATTTGGGTGATCGAGAGCTAGATAACATCATCAGTGCTAGAAAGAGATGGGATTTCTCTGGTCTGTTTATGTCAAGGTTTGCCTTGACAATGTTGATGGGAGTATTGTTTTATTTTTCTTGGCAGTTCCTTGATCACGGCATTGCTTATGGCTTGATGGCTGGTTTAATGTTAATTTTGGTATTAATCTCTGCTCATCTGGGTGTTGATTGCTGGCCAGAAGATGTCTTGGTCTTTTCGTTTCCTTCTTTAGCTTCGTGATTGCCTCTTTTGAATGGCACGTACACGTTGTTGATCTCTCTGTGCCTGTGGATGGCTGATTCGGAGAATTAAAATTGTAGCCGGCGTCAATTGACCCAAAGGTCCATCCCTTTTTCACCCAGGCACCTTGGACCCAAAGACATCCTTCCAGAGGTCTGCAGCTAGGGGCGGAGAGCCGGCCCCCCCCTCCCTGCCCTGCACTTGTCTCACCCTTAGCAGCCCCCTCTCCCAAAAAGCCGGAATAAAACACCTCCGATCCATGACCTTCATTGATCTGAGCAAAAAATCTCTTTATTTATTTATTTATTTTATTTATTATTTAAATTTATATACCGCCCTTCTCCCAAGGGACTCAGGGCGGTGTACAGCCCATCTAAAACCCACAAATATACAAAAATTAAAAAACTATTAAATTAATTGGCTGATTACTGAGACTAAAAAGACCCCCCCCCCTTAAAACCCCAATTTAAAATTAAATATGGAGACCAAATTAAAACCATTATCTCAGCCCAGGCCGGCCTGCTCAAAGAGCCAGGTCTTCAACGCGCGTCTGAAGGCCCTCAGGTCCATGCCGGTACGGAGCTCCGGTGGCAGAGTATTCCAGAGGGCGGGGGCACCCACAGAGAAGGCTCTATCCCTCGGCGCTGCCAGACGACACATAGCGGCCGACGGCACCCGGAGCAGACCCTCTCTGTGGGAACGCACCGGCCTGTTGGAGATCACTGGCAGAATGCGGTCCTGGAGGTAACCTGGTCCCATGCCATGGGTCGCCCTAAAGGTCAAAACTAGAACCTTAAAGCGAACCCGGAGAGCCACCGGCAACCAATGCAGCTCGCGCAGGAGAGGCGTCACATGGGCGCTACGCGACGCCCCCATGATCACCCGCGCGGCTGCATTTTGCACCAGCTGGAGTCTCCGGATGCTCCCCGCGGGGAGCCCCATGTAGAGGGCATTACAATAGTCCAGGCGAGAGGTGACAAGGGCCTGAGTGACCGTGCGCAAGGCGTCCCGATCCAGGAAGGGCTGCAACCGGTAGATCCGACGGATCTGGTGAAACGCCCCCCTGGAGACGGCCGCAATGTGATGTTCAAGTGACAGCCGTACATCCAGGAGGACACCCAGGCTGCGAGCCCTCTCTGCGGGGGGCAAAACTTCCCCCCCGATAGCCAGCGAAGGTGTCAGCTGGCTATATCGGGGTGCCGGAAACCACAGCCACTCGGTCTTGGATGGGTTGAGCCGAAATGCCAGATGTGCGAAGCTGTCTTTCACCCCCTCCACACTTTTCTCCCTTTATGCCCACCAAAATAAACATGGAAACTGTATACGAGCCCCTCTTGGTTTTTCCAGGGAAACCGTGAACGCGGTGTGCCTCCACGGGGTTGTCAGAGCCAAACCAGCCTTTTCTGACACAATTTTGCTGACTGTCTCATGGCACAAATAAACATTTGAGATTGTGGTGTGCCTCAGAATGAAACAAAGGCTTCCTGAGGTTGGCGTGTTTTTGTATGCGTGCGTCTGGGCATGTAATTGCCAGAAATCTGCCCAAGGAGGAGATTCAAAATGCAACAGAAACTGGTGATTTTTTTTCTTGTAATTTTTTTAATATATATATATACAAAAAATCCATTCCATTTCAATCGTGCATCGATTAGGTACATATTTCAATTACTTAACCATTATTAATAATATTCTTCTTATCCAACAACAATATAGCAATAATCACATTCCCATAAATATAGTATAAATGAAATCCAGTATACCTATAACATTAATTTCTCTTATTGCTCTATGAATACATTTTACATCCCTTTTAGTTTATTCTATTTTCTAACCATTGGTAAAACAAGTCCCATACCATATAATATTCAGATTCTTCTTTTTCTTTAATTTGTAGGGTCAGTCTATTCATTTCTGCACATTCAAATATTTTTTCAATTATTTTTCCTTTCATTGGTATCGTATCACTCTTCCAGTTTTGGGCAAACACTATTCTAGCTGCTGTTAAAACATGTATAATTATATAAGTCTTTTCTTTACTATAGCCTTTTGGTACCGTTCCTAGTAAAAACTATTTCAGGCTTCAAATCTATTTGTTGCTTAATCATTTTCTCCAACCATATGTGTATTTTAATCCAATATCTTTTAGCTTCTGTGCATGTCCACCACATATGGCAATATGTTCCTGGTATTTGATGACATTTCCAACATTTAACTGATTTATCTTTAAACATTTTCACTAATTTTGCTGGCGTTAAATGCCATCTGTAAAACATTTTGTACAGATTCTCTTTGTGTGCTGTCGATGTTGTCAGTTTATAATTTCTATCCCATAATTTCTGCCACTTATCCAATTCTATTGCATATCCAAAAAATTTTTTGCCCATGCTATCATGAAACTGGTGGTTTGATGCACCACCGGTGGGGAAGATGAGCTTGAAAGGGAATTTCAGAGAATTATGTCTTAATAAATCCCTCCTTCCCCAGCTGAATCTCAGCTTAGAAATCTGCTGCTGGATGAGCACCATGGATCTTTTCAGAGGGGGGTGACCTGAGGCCGAAAGAGGCCCCCTCCACCAGGACACAAGTGTGCAAGAACAAATTTTGCCTGCCTCCCTTTAATCCCTAAAGGAGAGCGGGATGGAACAGGAGTTTCCATCGGAAGTGGTGGGAGCTTCATCATCCCTGCAGGCTTTCAAGAAGAGGCTGGGCTGCCATTTGTCAGAAACAAGGTGGGGTCTCCTGCTTGGGTGGGAGGGTTGGACTAGATGACCTACAAGGTCCCTTCCAACTCTGTAAATCTACTTTTCACACCTGGTGCGAGGGGTAGTTGTGGCCTTCCCTCTTTCCATGGCTCCCCTGAGTCTCCTTTTCACACACACACACACACACAGAGTTCTGCAGCACTATTGTGTGATGTTGCACCAAAGTCTGACTCCATATTTAATCTTTTCCCTCTGGGTGGACCAGACCAGGACATGGACACCATAAGAACACTAAAACTAACACATAGTTAAATGTAGTAAAATACTAAATGAAAAGGGTGAACTCAAAGCCAAGAGGGCTAAAACTACTTTGATCAAAGTTGGCTCTAAAAAGACACCATCTTGCAAGCCTGATTATTCTGGATTTTCTCTCCCCCCCCCCCGCCCTTATACTCCAGTGAATCAGGATGGGGCCTCTCTGAGCCACTTCTGTTTAGTTCAGTTCAGTTTAGTTTAGTTTAGTTTGGTTTAGTTTGACAAAGTTGGTCATTTGTATCCTTTTAGAGGGTTGTTGAGGCCACCTGGAGGTTTCATTGTGCCCTCAGGGTCACCTGAGTGGTGCAAGAAGAAGGCTCCACCCCCATTTGCACCACTCAGGTGACCCTGTAGAACACAGATAAACCTCCAGGTGGCCTCAACGACCCTCAAAAAAGGATGCAAATGACCAGCTTTGTCTGCAAGGAGTATAAATCTTTCTATTCCCCACCATCTAGTCAGAACCGAAGAAGCTTCTTGGATGAGAAGCAAAACCTTTTCAAAGAAAAAAAAAGAGGGAGAATCCAGGTTTTTTAAAATTTTTATTTGCATTTGTATGCCGCCCTTCTCCGGAGACTCAGGGCGGCTTACAGTCTATGGAGCACCATGCTAAGTGCTCGGCAATAGCCTTCATTCCATTGTATATGCCTGCTTATTACTAGGGCTTTTGGCCCCCCACAAGCGGCATTTTTACAAAGTCAGCTTATTGCTGCCAACAATCTTGGGTCCTCAATTTACCTACCCCGAGAGGATGGAAGGCTGAGTCAACCAGTTGCCTCTTGTAAAAACACCTTTGGGACAACCATGGTTGTCAATCTCATTGTAGCTTAGCCAATCTCATTGTACGCATGTTGTACTCTGACAATAAAGATAATAATAATCAAAGGCCTGTCCACAAAGCTGTCATTCTCCACCTCCATCCAGAGCACATCACACCAGGAAATAAACACCATAAGAAGGCTAAAATGACTTTGATTGAAGTTGGCCTTCACGTCAGCATCTAGGTGACTTTGAGCCAATCGCCACGAGACAAGGAGTTGTAGTCCTGCTTTAGGCATAATAGATAGCTTGATGACTTTGGGCGAGTTGCCCTCTCTCAGCCCAGACCCACCTGACAGGGTTGCTGTTCTGAGAAAATAGAAGGAGGAAGGAGTATTAGGTATGTCTGAAGCTTTGAGATACTTATATAGGAGGGATGTAAATAAAGTATTTTTTTTTTAAAGTTGACAATCCTTTCCTGTTCAAGATTCCAGAAACGGATGGAAACTAATCAAGGAGAGAAGCGACCTAGAAATAAGGAGAAATTTCCTGACAGTGAGAAAAATTAACCAGTGGAACAGCTTGCCACCGGAAGTTGTAAATCCTCCAACACTGGACGTTTTTAAAAAGAAGTTGAAAGAGAAGGAGGGAGAGGGAGGGAGGGAGAGGGAGGGAGAAAGAAAGAGAGATAAAGAGGGGGAGAGAGGGAGAGAGGGAGAGACAGAGGGAGGGCGGGAGAGAGGAAGAGAGGGAGATAACCATTTGTCTGAAGTGGTGTAGGGCTTCCTGCCTAGGCAGGGGGTTGGACTAGAAGATCTCTAAGTTCCCTTCCAGCTTCTATTCTATTCTATATTCTATTCTATAATCTATATTCCTATATTCTATATTCTGTATTCTATTCTATTCTATTCATTTGGAGAAAGGATAAACTCATTTCCCATTTAGTACTGTAGTAGTCAGTTGGATTATTTTAATTTCTATTGCTTGATTCTCTACTAGAAGGCAGGATAAGGAGCAACAGATGGAAACTAACCAAGGAGAGACTCAACTTAGAACTAGGGAGAAATTTCCTGACAGTGAGAACAATTAATCAATGAAACAACTTGCCTCCAGAAGTTGTAAATGCTCCAACACTGGAAGTTTTTAAGAATTGATTGGATAACCATTTGTCTGGAGTGGTGTAGGGTTTTATGCCTAGGCAGGGGGTTGGACTAGAAGACCTCCCAGGATCCCTTCCAGCTCCTGTTCTACTCTGTTTGGTCTTTCAGGGTAGCCTTACCTCTTTGGTCCACCTGTGCCAAGCACAAGCATCCATTTGAAGCTGTTCGAAGCTGCCTTTCAGTGCTGAGTGCAGAAAGCCAAATTTACGGAGGGGAAGAAAGGGAGGCTCTCGGGATGGGGGGGGAACGGGTTGTGAGCCCCTCGTTTCCCTCACACGCTCCACGTTCTCCATCTAAGGCCTGTTCCTGTCATATGGAGGCAATTAAAGAGCCGGAGTGGCCCAGTCCAGAAATAGCTCCAGCATCACCGGTTTTGCTTGTGGCACGGAGGCCTTCCTACGGCTTCCCAAACAGGAATGCTTCGAGGAAGGGAAAACATGCCGGCTTTGAGGAACTTGCCACTTGTTTGCATGGGCTGGGCTGGTGGGGGGATTTGAATTGGGGGGGGGGCTTGAGATGCAAAGCCCCCCCCCAGGGTTTCAGACACATTCGAGGGGTTCCCTGCCAGCCCAAAAGGTTCCAGGAAGTGCTTTGAAGGATTAAGGAGCTTGCAAACTCTTCCTGTTTGTGAGATCCCCCCCTTGCTGTTTCCTCAAAAAAGTTTCATCTTGCAGAGGGGAGACAGAGCCAGAGGGGGAAGGAAAAAGCCTACTGCGTGAGCAATTTGGGGGGAGGGGGGAGGGAGGGAGGGGAAGAAAGAGAGAGGAAGGATGGGGGACAGAAAGGGAGGGAGGGACAGAGAGAGGAAAGGAGAAGGAGGGGGGAGAAGGGAGAGAAGGGAGAGTGGGAGAGGGAGGGAGAGGGAGAGAGGGAGAAGGGTGTAAGGAGGGAGGGAGAGAGATGGAGAGAAAAGAGAGAGAAAGAAGGAGAGAGAGGGAGAGAGAGAGAGGGACAGGGAAGGAGGGAGGGAGGGAGAGAGGGAGAGAGAGGGAAAGAAAGAGAGGGAAAGAAGAGAGGAGCGAGAGAAGGAGGGAGAGGGAGGGAGAAAGAAAGAGAGAGATAGGGAGAAGTGATAATGTGGGAGGGAGAGAGAGGGAGAGAAAAGAGAGATAAAGAGGGGGAGAGAGGGAGAGAGGGAGAGACAGAGGGAGGGCGGGAGAGAGGAAGAGAGGGAGAGAAAGAGAGAGGGAAAGAAAAGAGGAGCGAGAGAAGGAGGGAGAGGGAGGGAGAGAGAGAGGGAGGGGAAAGAAGAGAAGGGCAAGAGAAGGAGGGAGAGGGAGGGAGGGAGAGAGAGAGGGAGAAAGAGAGAGAGGGAAAGAAGAGAGGAGCAAGAGAAGGAGGAAGAGGGAGGGAGAAAGAAAGAGAAAGATCGGGAGAAGGGGATAAGTTGGGAGGGAGGGAGAGGAGAGAAAGAGAGAGGGAGAGAAAGAAGAGAGGAGCGAGAGAAGGAGGGAGGGAGAGAGAGGGAGGGAGGGATCCAGCATCTATCCAACAATCCAGGAGTAGCTGAAGAGACTCTCGGTGTTTCTTCTCCCTTTGGGTGGGTGGGCTGCTGACCTCCCTTCTGCCAAAGTGGCCCAGAAGACGAGTTATGGAGCAGGGGTTTCTCTTAGGTTACTGGAAGGGGGGTGGACTTCAACTCCCAGAATCCCCCAGCCGGCACAGACTCTGCGTGAATTCTGGGAGTTGAAGTCCACCCATCTGCCGGGGATTACGGCCAAGAGATGCTGTTCCAGGGAGACTTAGCTTTCCAGGGGATATTGGACAAAAATTCACACATGGTTGGAAAAAAATGATTAAACAACATATAGATTTGAAGCCTGAAATATTTTTATTAGGAATGGTACCTTGTTTGGTTACAATAAAGAAAAACCTATTTAATTATACATGTATTAACAGCAGCTAGAATTGTATTTGCTCAGAATTGGAAAAGTGGCAAGATACTGATTGAGGGAAAAATAATTGAGAAAATATTTGAATGTGCAGAAATGAATAGATTAACATTGGAGATTGAAGAAAAAGAAGAATCTGAGGACTACATGGTATGGGATTTGTTTTACCAAAACAATAATAAATAAAAAAAATGGATTAGATATATATATAAAACAATAAGAAAAGATTGTAAAACAGATATATTGGATATTAGTTATATGAATAAGTGATTATTGTTGTTTTGTTATGTTGATAAGAAAAATCTTAAATATAAACTGTAAACACATGAAAATGTGCCTAATTGACACACGGTTGAAATGGAATGGATTTGTTGCATATAAATTTAAAAAAAAAACAACTTTCCAGGAGAAAGCAGGAGAGCAGCCTTGGGGATTGGATGGTTGGATTCTCAGCAAGATTTCTGGGAGAATCAGACTTGATCCATGTGCTGTCCAGTTTAGAGTTACTGGGATTTGGGATAGTTAGTTAGGACTTGTGAACTGTCCCCTTAAGGGAATGCATCATGGTAAATGTAGTTAAGGTATCCTGGGAAATGTAGTCCATGTCATGTGGCCACATCTGTAACCCTGATTGGTCACTGAATTGACCCTTGGTGGGTTGGGGGAGGTTTCTCCACTCTTGCCCGAACACACAACCTCATGGTAGCATCTCTACCTCCTGCTCCTACAATATGAGATGAAAGAGATAACCATCTTTTTACCCAGAAAGTCAGATATACAAAGGATTGGACGTTAAGAAGAATCTCATCATAACTGTGAGTTATCTTGAGAAGGCCTGATGAACCAGTAAAAAGACTTTGTATGGATGCTTTGTGGAGTTATCTCTCTGCCCTTGTACATTACAGAAGACAGTTTGTATAGGACAGAATAATCCATCTGTTGATCGTTCACTCGATCACCTCTGTCATGCCCGGAACTCCTGCAATGGTGTGTGAGAAAGACCTTGAGACACGGAGGGAGAGATGCTGCCAAGGGGACAACCAGAGAAGAGGCGGCTTAGCCTGCAGCCGCATAACGGATGGAGAAAGGAAACCTTGGAAGCCGCCCTTCCTCTCAGGCTGTAAAGGAGATGGCGGGAGATTGATACCTTCTGGCTTGCAAAGTTTTGTGGGTGTCTTGCATTTGACATCTGAACTGTCTGGATCTCCTGATTTTCCCAGCGCTTGACATGGAGGAAGGAGGAAAAGGAGAAGGAGAAGGAGGAGGAAGAGAAAGAGAAGGAGGGAGGAGGAGGAGGAGAAAGAGAAGGAGGAGAAGGAGGAGGAGAAAAAGGAGGAGGAGAAAGAGAAGGAGGAGGAGAAAAAGGAGGAGGAGAAGGAGGAGGAAAAGGAGAAGAAAGAAAAGGAGGAGGAGGATGCAGAGGAGAAGGAGAGAAGGAGGAGGAGAAAAAGGAGAAGGAGAAGGAGGAGAAGAAGAAGGAGAATAGGGAGGAGGAGGAGGAGGACAAGGAGAAGGAGGAGGAGAAGGAGAAGAAGGAGAAGGAGGATAAGGAGGAGGAGAAGAAGAAGAGGGAGGAGGAGGAGAAGGAGGAGGAGAAAGAGAAGGAGAAGATGGAGAAGGGGAGATCTTATTTTATTATTGTATTGTATTGTTTTGTTTTATTTTATATTTTATTTTATTGTTTTATATTATATTTCATTATTGTACTGTATTGTTTTATTTATTTCATTTTATTATTTCATTTAATTTCATTTTTTCCCTTGTTGGCTGTTCTCTCAGGAGCGCTGTTTTACTGACATGAACCTGGGGTGGTTTATTTGCTTTCGTGCCCCGGGTGAGTCTCGAACCAGATCAGGGGCAGGTCTGAAGGGTGGGAAATTAAAAACCAGTCCATCCATCCAGGCCCCTCACTCTCAGGATGGGCGGCCCAAGGCCTGCCCAGGGAAGGTGGGGGGCAGAAGGGTCCCCACTGCCCCATTTTGTTGCCGAGCTCCCCCTCCCCAACTCTGCCCAAGCTCAGATGACGGGAGACTCTGCAGCCCCCCCTCCCCCCCGACATGTGTCAACAATTAGCTTGAAATGCGGCCAGAGGAAAAACAGCTGGGATAATTCGATGGCTGCAAGTTAAGGTTCTAAGGGGCAAGTGGGATTTCGGCTGCGGGCTCAGCGATGCCATCCATCACTTCCCCTGAGTTCCCTTTCTGTTGCTGGAAAGCGGGAGGGGAGGGGAGGGAGGGGTGAGAGGAAGGAAGGAAGAAGAAAGGAAGGAAGGAAAGAGAGAATGGGAGGGTGGAAGGAAGAAGGAGAGGTAAAGGAAAGGGAAGGAAGAAGTGAAGAAGTGAAGGGAGGGGGAAGAGGGAGGAAGGAAGGAGTGAATGGGAGGGTGGAAGGAAGGAAGGAAAGAGAGAAAGGGAAGGTGGAAGGAAGGAGGAGAGGGAAAAGGAAGGGAAGGGAAGGGAAGGAAGGAAGGAAGGAAGGAAGGAGTGAATGGGAGGGTGGAAGGAAGGAGGAGAGGGAAAAGGAAGAGAAGGGAAGGAAGGAAGGAGGAGAGGGGAAAAGAAGGGAAGGAAGGGAAGGGAAGGGAAGGAAGGAGGGAGGGAGGGAAGGAAGGAACGAAGGAAGGAATGAGAGAAAGGGAAGGTGGAAGGAAGGAGGAGAGGGAAAAGGAAGGGAAGAGAAGGGAAGGAAAGAAGGAAGGAGGGAGGGAGGGAGGGAGGGAAGGAAGGAAGGAAGGAAGGAAGGAAGGAAGGAAGAAGAGTGAATGGGAGGATGGAAGGAAGGAAGGAAGGAAGGAAGGAGAGGGAAAGGCAAGGGAAGGGAAGGGGATCCCCCAGATGAGCTCATGGGGGTTGAGCAGGGTCTCCAGGGGCTGGTCCCACGAAGATCAGCTTCCACCACTGGGCTGCCTCCAGACATGCTGTTGACAGAGCGGGCCAGGTGGCCTCCATTGCCTTGTTCCTGGGGGGGGGGGGCAGGAGGCACCCCCTTCCTGAGCATAGGACACTCCAGCATTGGGGGTTCAATGTTAGACTGAACAACAGAAGAAAAGGGGTCCTCGTAAGTGATGACTGCAAAATGAGCACAGTCCTCGACTTAGGACCAGAACTGACCACCCAAATGTCTGTTGCTAAGCGAGACATTTGTTCAGTCGATTTTGCCCCGGTTTATGACCTTTTATGCCACTGTTGTTAAGTGAGCTGCTGCTGTTATTGAGTCTCACGGTTGTTAAGCAAATCCGGCTTCTCCAACGGACTTTGCTTGCCAGAAGGTTGCAAAAGGGGATTCCGTGAGTTCTAGTCCCACCATAGGAATGAAAGCAGCTGGGTGACTCTGGGCCAATCACCAGGAGATGGGAAGTTCTAGTCCCACCTTCGGAATGAAGTGAGCTGGGTGACTTTGGACAGGTGATGGGGAGTTCTAGTCCCTCTTAAGCACGAAATCCAGCTGGGTGACCTTGGACCAGTCTCTCTCACTCCAACCCGTCTCAGTGTCCTGACCCACGCCCTTTGACGACAAATCAAACACAATCCAAAGAGAACAGAAACCTTGTAATGCTTTTGCAAAATAATTAGCTGTGATAAGCACAAACTGTGCACGACTTGCCAAAAGATAACAGACAAGAAATAATTTGCAAAATAAGGATCTTCAAATACAAACTCAGGATACTGGAATGTCCACGAGGCTGGAGTTTCAAAACGTCTTTGCTTCCTGCAAAGAATGTTCCTTTCACAGCTGGCTTTTATCTTCTTGAAGGAGGGGCCGTGACCTTGCAGCCTTACTCCCGAGTCGCCTGTGCTGCTGCAGCTGCTCTTTCCTGCGAGCAGCCCTACGCTTATGTGCACTTGGCACAGGCTCCTCGGGAATCTCCTCATTGCTGCTGCCAGCCCCACCAATCTCCAAAGGAAGCAGTCCACTCGCTGATAGTCCTGGCCCCTCATCTGAGTCCTCGCTCTCCTCAGCCGTCCGCATCTGCCGCCGGCTAACTACAACACTCACAGAGTTGTTGTTGTGCGGGGAAACAGGAGGAAGGAGGTGTGTTGGATATGTTCACTACCTTGAGTGGTGTGTGCCAAAGTAATAAAGGCAGGATGTCCATCAACCCGTCAATCAAACTTCCCACCTGAGCTCCTTCTCCAGCCTTGGGGCCTCCCCATTTCCCACCTCCTCATTTGGGGTGCCTCTTGAACCTCTGGCCTGTGCAGGGGGTCTCTTTGCCAGGGTTGTCAGCCCTCCTGGGTGACCCCTTTTAGCAGAGCAGCGGGGTGAAATCTCTGCTCGTAAATCAATCCAGGATGGGACGGAAGGTTCCGTGGGAAGAAGAGGACAGCAGCGCCTGGCCCATCCTCCACGGCCTGCGAGGCAGCTGCCCGGGGCTTTTAGACAAACTCTCGGCAGCCGCCTCCCCTCTTCGCCTTCCCTGAAGAGGCATAAAGCTGAAAGCAATTTAGGCCGGGGGCCAGAAGCAGAGAGGAAAAGGAGGGGGGGGGGATATAGAATTTTTTAGAATTTAGAATTTTTTTTGATTTGTCAATCGCTTACAAGATAATAGGTATAAGTAAAAAAACATAGTTATGAATATCTGGATACATATAAGAAAAATATAAAAGAAACAATAGGACAGGGATGGTAGGCACGTTGGTACGCTTATGCACACTCCTTACAGACCTCTTAGGAAAGGGGTGAGGTCAATAGTAGACAGTCTAAGGTTAAAGTTTTTGGGGTTTGGGGAAGAAACCACAGAGTCAGGTAGAGTATTCCAGACATTGACTACTCGGTAGCTGAAGTCGTATTTCCTATAATCAAGTTTGGTGCGATTAACCTTGAGTTTGTATCTATTGTTTGCTCTTATGTTGTTATGGTTGAAGCTGAAGTATTCATTGACAGGTAGGACATTGCAATGTATGATTTTATATACTATACTTAGATTGGATCGAAGGTGGCGTAATTCTAGTTTTTCTAGGTCTAGAATTTCGAGTCTGGTGGCATAAATATTCTGCAACGAGTAGAGGACAACAAGGATGAGATTCTGACTTATTAAATATTAGGAGAGTATTTCCACCTTTGGACCTGTCCTTTGCAAGCCGAGATGGGAAGCGGAGGCTGGCCAGTTGGAAGCCGTTTTCAAACCTTTGGGATGGAGGCAGAATGGCCCTCCGATGGATTTTTTATCAACTTTTAAGACCACAGAGTTTGGAAGGGGGCCTTGGAGGTCTTCTAGTCCAACCCTCGGCTTAAGCAGGAGACCCTATACCATCACAGAGAGACGGCTGTCCATGGCCAACTGACGGCGGGACAATTCAGGGCTCTGTGTGTGGCTTGTTCCCTTCAGCTGCTTTCACAATTGGTGACCCCATTTTCATTGCAATTCTAGACTCTGATTTATATATTAATCAACCAACCCAGAGGTGGGATTCTATCGGTTCGGACCGGTTCTATAGAACCGGTTGTTATGATTTTGCCCAGTTTGGAGAACCGGCAACTTGTGCCGCTGGCTGGCCCCTCCCCTCCCCGCCCAGTCAGTCCTTATCATGCATGCACGACATTGCAGGCATCACTCCCTGCCTTCTCCTGCACTCACCTCGTCCTGCCCAGTCCGTCCTCGTCGATCAGCTGTTCCAATGATCAGCTGTGCTGGGATCCCCCTCGCTGTCTTACTGCTTTGCCCAGGAGGCTTCTCTGAGGCCCAGGAGGCCAAAAAAACAGAGCAGGGGAGGCTGCAAAAAAAGCCACGCCCACCCAGACACATGGTCATGCCCACCTAGCCACATCCACCTAGCCACGCCCACAGAACCAGTAGAACCAATCCACCCAAGCTCTCCCCTCCCATGACCAGCACTTCCCCTCCTAGTGACCCCCCACCTGATGTAACCTCCCCATTACCAGACCCACCAGAAGGCTCCCACGGATGACTCCCACCTGACCCACCACAAGACTTAAGAAGGTGTTGCCTGGACTGATCACAAAATGTTCGAAAGCCAACCCACAAGCCTGATCAATTAACTTTCACTTGTATATGTGTGTGTATATGTACTCTGTGTGTGTCTATATAACATGTATAAGTGTGCATGTGTGTGTATGGAAATATATATGGAGTTAGATAGATAGATGATAGATAGATAGATAGATAGATAGATAGATAGATAGATAGATGGATGATAAAGTAGATAGATAGATGGCAGTCAGATAATAGATTACAGAATAAAGATAGATAGATAGATAGATAGATAGATAGATAGATAGATAGATAGATAGATAGATAGATAGATAGATAGATAGATAGATGGATGATAAAGTAGATAGATAGATGGCAGTCAGATAATAGATTACAGAATAAAGATAGATAGATAGATAGATAGATAGATAGATAGATAGATAGATAGATAGATAGATAGATAAGAGATTAGATAGATGACATAGATGACAGAGATAGATGATAGAGATAGATAGACAGACAGACAGATGATAGAGATAGATACATGACAGACAGATAGATGATAGATAGATAAATCAGAGATTAGATAGATGACAGATAGATGATAGAGTCAGATAATACAGATGAGATAGATAGAAAGAGATAGATAGATAGATAGATGATAGATAGATAAATAGATGATAGATTAGAGGTTAGATAGATGACAGATAGATGATAGAGATAGATAGATAAATAGATAGAGGAGAGATTTGATGGATAGATAGATGACAGATAGATAGATGATAGATAGATAGTAGACAGATAGATATAGAGACAGAGGTAGAGGCAGAGATAGAGCCATCCTTTTGAGAGGGGCATCAGAATTTCATTTCTTAAGTGCCAGTGTCCATGGGGAGCTCTCCCAGTCCCCCAGGCGTGTGCCCTGCCTTTCGGCTAGGGAGCCCTGCAGAGTTCAACGCTCCTCCTGATGCCTCCTTGGAACCAGCCCATCCGCAGAGCAGGGTCCTCTCAGAGGAGAAGGTGGGCATACGGTAGGGGTGCCCAAGCTCTCCTGGATGCAGCACTTCCTGGTTTTGATGAGGGAATTCAGCTCTTGGGGTGGGGGGCGAGTAGGGAAGACCTTTGGTCCAGCCAGAGAAGAGGGAGGAAAGAATGGACTCAAAGGATGGGAGGAAGAGCCGCTATCATGGTAACGGTCTGAAAAAAACCAGGCCTTGAGTCCAGAAGCCAAGAAAACGTTTTAAGGCAAACCCCCCCCCCCCGCTGACCCCAAAATAAAGCACATTCGAATTTGCTCTTTAGCTCTTCCAATAAAAGGGGGGGGGGTGGCCTGGTTTTCTCAGCCTGGTCTCCCTCGCAGGTCTGACAGGAAGCAGAGGGCATTTGGGGTGCAACCTAGCCTCCCCCAGACGCCCCCCGAGACCCTGCACCCAACATTTCATGCAGCCCTGGGTCCTCAGTGAAGCGCCAAGAAGGCAGGATCCGTTCTTTCCCCAGGGAAAACTCATGAGATCGCCGGGGAGAGGGAGAGAAAGGGAGGAGAGAGAAAGAAAGAAAGAAAGGAAGAAAGAAAGAAAGAAAGAAAGAAAGAAAGAAAGAAAGAAAGAAAGAAAGAAAGAAAGAAAGAAAGAAAGAAAGAAAGAAAGAAAGAAAGAGTGCTTAGAGAGCATGAGACATAGAGAAAGAGAGTGAGATAGAGAGGCAGAGAGAGGGAGTATAGAGAGAAAGAGAGAGTGTGTGAAAGAGAGAGTGAAAGAGAGAAAGTTGAGAGAGAGAAAAAGAAATAGGGAGGGAGGGAGAGAAAGAGAAAAAAGAAATAGGGCAAGAGAGGGAGAGAAAGAGAAAATCAGAAAGAGAGAAAGAGACGCAGAGAGAGAAAAAGAGAGGCAGAGAGGGAGGGAGAGAAAGAGAATGAAAGAGAGAAGAGAGAGAAAGAGAAAAAAGAAATAGGGAGGGAAAGAAAGAGACAGAGAGAAAAAGAAGGAGAGAGACAGAGAGAAAGAGAGGCAGAAAGAGAGAAAGGAAGGGAACAAGGGAGGGAGGGAGAGAGGGAGATAAAGAGTGAAAGGGAGAGGGGAGAGAAAGAGAGAAAGAGGGAGAGAGAGAAAGAGAAAAAAGAAATAGGGAGGCAGGGAGAAAGAGAGACATAAATGGAACGACAGACAGAAACAGAGAAAAAGAGAGAGGGAGGGAGAGAAAGAGAGAGAAAGAGGGAGAGAGAGAAAGAGATAAAAGAAATAGGGAGGGAGGGAAGGAGAAAGAGAGAGAGACAGAGAAAGAGAGACAGAAAAAGAGAGAAAAAGAGGCTGAGAGGGAGGGAGGGAGAGAGAGAAAGAGAGCGAGGGAGAGAGTTAGAGAGCTTCCCCTTCACACTGCCAAGAGTTCAATTAATTGGGGATTATGTTCTATTTAACAAGACAGGGTAAATATTTAAAGTAGATTTGTGAGCCCGGAGGTCACAAGATCTAAGCAAAAGCACCCTTGGGGATCGGGTTACAGCCGGCTCCAGATGGGAAGGATCCCAGCTCCTGAGCCCGGCCAAGAAGAGTCCCTCGGTGTGACAGCGTCAACCACAACACCACAAGAGCATCCAGGAGAGCATCCAACGGGCGGATCAAACTCCCCGCTTTCCTCCTGACAATTCAATTCCGCCTCCGAGGGAAACCTAATTGCAAGCAGGTGGCTTGGCCGGGAGGCGCACGTCTCCATTGGCAAAGAGGCTGGACAGCCAGAGGAGGCCATCGCTCCGACAGGAGGAAGAGGAGGAGAAGGAGCAGAGAGAGAAGGAGGAGCAGCAGCAGCAGCAGCAGAAGGGTGCGGGAAGAAAGAGAAGGAGAAAGGGAGGAGGAGGAGAAGGAAAAGAAGAAGAGGAGAAGGAGAAGAAGAGGAAAAAGAGAAGGAAAAAGGATCAGAGGGGGAAGGAGGAGGAGGAGAAGGATCAAAGAGAGAAGGAGGAGCAGCAGAAGAAGAAGGATGGGGGAAGAAAGAGAAGGAGAAAGGGAGGAGGAGGAGAAGAAAAATAAAGAGGAGGAGAAGGAGAAGGAGAAGAGGAGAGGAATGAAGAAGGAGAAAAAGGAGAAGGAGGAGAAGAAAAAGAAGAAGAGGAGGAGGAGGAGGAGGAATGAAGAAGGAGAAAAGGGAGAAGGAGAAGAAAAAGAAGAGGAGGAGGAGGAAGAGGAGAAAGAGAAGGAAAAAGGATCAGAGGGAGAAGGAGGAGGAGGAGGAGGAGAAGGAGGAGAAGGATCAGAGAGAGAAGGAGGAGGAGCAGAAAAAGAAGGGTGGGGGAAGAAAGAGAAGGAGAAAAAGGAGAAAGAGGAGAAGAAAAAGAAGAAGAAGAGGAGGAGGAGGAGGAGAAGAGGAGGAATGAAGAAGGAGAAAAGGGAGAAGGAGGAGAAGAATAAGAAGAGGAGGAGGAAGAGGAGAAAGAGAAGGAAAAGGATCAGAGGAAGAAGGAGGAGGAGGAGAAGGAGAAGAAAGATCAGAGGGAGAAAGAGAAGGAGGAGAAGAAAAAGGATCAGAGGGAGAAGAAGAAGAAGAAAAGGAGGAGGAGGAGGATCAGAGGGAGAAGGAGAAGAAGAATTAAAGGATGAGGAGGAGGAGGAGGAGAAGAAAGATCAGAGGGGGAAAGAGAAGGAGGAGGATCAAAAGGAGAAGGAGAAGAAAAGGAGGAGGAAGAGGATCAGAGGGAGAAGGTGAAGAAGGATGGGGGAAGAAAGAGGAGAGAAGGAGGAGAAAGAGGCAGTAGAGAAGGAGGAGAGGGAGGAGAAGGATGGAAGGAAGAAAGGGAAGGGAGGAGGAGAAGGTGGAGAGGATGGCCACCCACCTTAAACTTGCTAACACGACCCTGGAAGATCAGGGTGGCAACTTACACAACGAAGGTGTCGCTATGTGTTTCCAGCCCTGCCAATCTCCCCGGTGGCAGAAGGCCAGAGATTGCCCTTCTTCCAGGCTCTCCACCCCTCCCTCCCTCCCTCCCTCCCAACTTAATCCTCTTCTCAACCTCCGATCAATAACTCAAGGGAGGCGCCAAATGTTTTCCAATGGCTGTTGCTATGGAAACCGTTTCGTCTCGGCATAACCACATGTCGGACATATGTTCCCAAGTCACGATGACGCTCCACCCAAAAGCTTCCACGCCCTTCCTTTCAGCCAAAGTCTGAATCCTTTGAAAAGGAACCTGGAGATCATTTAGTCTCACCCCCCCCTTCCCCCCCCCCCCCGTCTCGACTTGTTAGTTTCGTACTGGGGGCGCCTAGCCCAGGAAATCCAACAGATGGCAAGGAAACCTCAGAAAAACTTGTGGGAAAACCACCCTCCCACCAGCAAAAACAACAACCTGGGTGTTTGGAAATGGGAGGCAAATAATTTGGAATTCTGCGGGGATTTTACATGAAAGGGCCAGTCGAATAAAGAGATTGAAATCTAAACACTTGGAAAAGTTTCTGTTGAGATGAGAAGCCTCCTCTTTCAAGGGCTTTGAGCAGAGGTGGGCTTCAAAAATTTTAGCAATGGGTTTTCTGCCCAGTTGCTGAGTGGGCATGGCCTAGTGGGCTTCCTGCACCACAGCGGCGGGGTGGGAGGCATTGCTTGTCTTCCCCGGGCTCCAGAGGGTCTCTGGAAGCCGGAAATGGGCCCAATTCTGGCCTTCCCAAATTTCCAGGAGGCCCATTTTTCACCTTCCCCAGAGTCAGGAGGCTTCTGTCGGGCCTCTGGGAGGGTGAAAATGGCCTCCCCTGGGCTCTGAAGGCCCTCCGGAAGCTGGAAACAGGCCCTTTTCTGGACTTCCGTAATTTTTCACCTTTGCAGGAGCCCGGAGGTTTCCTTTGATCCTCCTGGAGGGTGACAATGGCCTCCCCTGGGCTCCAGAGGCTGTCTGGAAACCCGGAAACAGGCCTGTTTCCGGCCTTCCTGAACTTCTTGGAGGCCCATTTTTTGCCCTTCCCCAGAGTCAGGAGGCTTCCGTCAGGCCTCTGGGAGGATGACAATGGCTTCCTCTGAAATGGGCCCTTTTTCTGGACTTCCGTAACTTTCGGGGCAGCCATTTTTCACCTTCGCAGGAGTCCAGAGGTTTCCTTCGATCCTCCTGGGGGGTGAAAATGGCCTCCCCTGGACTCCAGAGGCTCTCTGGAAGCTGGAAACGGGCCCATTTCTGGCCTTCCCAAACTTATGGGAGGCCCATTTTTCACCTTCCCCAGAGTCAGGAGGCTTCCGTCGGGCCCCTGGGAGGGTGAAAATGGCCTCCCCTGGGCTCCGGAGGCCCTTTGGAAGCCAGAAAGGGGCCTGTTTCCGGCCTTCCCGAACTTCTGGGAGGCCCATTTTTTTGCCCTTCCCGAGCTTCTGCGCTGGCCCTGTACTTACCTGGCATCCAAAACAGGCCGCATGGGGATTCCTGGGAGGGACGGGGCGGGTGGGCAGGGCCAGCCAGGAGTGGGGTTTGGGGATTCTCCTAACTACACAGAATCTTAGCTAGGGGCTCTCCCGAACCCCCAGCAGCCCAGCCCTGGCCTTTGAGCGATCAAGGTAAGACCCTTCTTGAATTGGCTTTGAATTTTGGGCCAAGTGAAATCTGGGGTGGCTTGGATGGGGCTACCTCGCTCGGCTACCAACTCCAGTGAGCTACAGGGAAGGCCGGGAGGCCGAGAGGCTGAGCACCAGGAAAGGCTCCAAGGAGAGAGCTTCCAGCTTCTGGCGTTTCTTTAAGGCAAGCCTGGGGTCTCTTCCTTGCCCCCTCCCTCTAAAGAAGGCAACCACTGGTGTCGATGCAGTGGCATGCTTGTCTGTCTATCTCTGGGTCTGTCCATCCATCCAATCCATCATCTCACTTCCTATCTACCTATCCACTATCTACCTATTATTTATTTATCTGTCTGTCTGTATCTAACTATCCGTCTATCATCTGTGTGTCTACCTATCTACCTATCTTCCATCCATCCATCCATCCATCCATCTATTAGTATCTATCTGTCTGACTATCTATCTCACCTTCCTATCTACCTATCATCTATCTACCTCTTACTTCTTATCTCTTTATCTATCTGTGTGTGTATAACTGTCTATCATTTATAGGTAGACACATTTATCTATGTGTCTACCTATCTACCTATTTTTCTATCCCACCTATCTATCTATCTATCTATCTATCTATCTATCTATCTATCTATCTATCTATCTATCTATCTATCTATCCATCCATCCATCCATCCTTCCATATCTGTATTTATCTGTCTCTCTGTCTATCTCTCATCTTCCTATCTATCTATCATCTATCGACTTAGCTGCCTATTTTATACTTATCTGTCTGTCTCTGTCTGTCTGTCCGTCCATCCACTCACCCACCCACCGATCTTTGTGTGTTTGTGCATGTGCACATCTGTGTGGCAAGGACTCTGGGGGAAGCCCGGAATTTCTCCCAGCATCAAAGGGAGCCATAACAAAGACCAAAGAAACGGCAAAAGTTTCTGGCCAAATCCAGTAGCTGCTAAGCAAACCGCTTAATGCAAAGCAGGCCTCAAAAAGGAAACAAAGATTAGAGATCACAAAGAGAGGAAAAGGCTGGACAAGGTTTGCCTCTTGGGTGTGTGTGTGTGTGTGCATGTGGGCAGGTGTGCGATTCCTTTTTTTCAAGTGAGCAAGTGCTGGTTTCTCTTGAAGAAAGGAAGTTTCACCCAATGCCAGTTCGATCCACTCAGGAGCACGAGTGGGCTGATACCGGTTCACTCTGGTTCGGGCGAACTGGTAGCTAATATTATCATTTTAAACAGCTTGTTCGGCGAGCTGGTAAATCCCACCCCTGGCTGGCCCTCCCCACCCCACCCCTCCCAGGAGTCTCCACGTGGCCCGTTTTGGATGCCAGGTAAGTACAGGGCCCGTGCAGGAGCTCAGAGGGGGCTAAAAATGGGCCTCCTCTGAAGCAATGGTGGGATTCAAAATATGTTACTACCAGTTCTGTGGGCGTGGCTTGGTGGGCGTAGCAGGGGAAGGATACTGCAAAATCCCATTCCCCACCCCACTAACCTGCTTTCCAGCTCTGTTCTCCTGGGCAGGGCAACCAAAGAAGGCCCAGCCGATCAGCTGGGACTCGATGGGAGGCAGAGAAGGGATGGGGTTGGCGGGGCCAGTCAGAGGCGATATTTGCTGGTTCTTCAAACTATTCAAAATTTCTGCTACCAATTCTCCAGAACTGGTCAGAACCTGCTGAATCCCACCTCTGTCCTGGAGGCTCCGGAAGGCTGGAAACAGGCCTGTCTCCAGCTTCCAGAAAGCCTCTGGAACCCGGGGAGACCATTTTTGCCCTCCTGGAGGCTCAAAAGAATGCCTCCAGAGCCCAGGGAGGGTGAAAACTCCCCCTTCCCGCCATGGTGCAGGAGGCCATGACTAGGCCACGCCCACCCAGCAACCGGGCTCGATTGGGGATCATGCAGCAATTCTCGCCATCCTGCTCGCGTCTTGGATGCCCAACATGGCCCTCGCGGGCGCCAAAGGATCCAACAGAGTCTGGGCTCCCCCCAATTTTTCTTATATCTTTATTTTTTTTTAAAAAAAAAAAACCAATTACTCTTTTGAAAAACAACGACCACATGCCTCAAAAACTAGCTTCGGCAGATTAGAAGGCCAGCCGGCAGCACGAACTTTGTGTTGTAACTGCACACACACACACACACACACACACACACACAGTGCCACGTTGTGCTTTTCATAACCTTGTTGTAGGGCAGCTTGTTTTAATTGTTCCGCCAACTGTTCTCTCGCAGCTGTTTTCTTGTTCCTGCTTTTGGGGAACTTCTAAAGGGAGAGCGCTTATAAACACGAAATAATAAACAAATTCATGACAAAACAGAATTTCCGAGAAGTTCCAGAGAATCTTCGGATTTGGAGAGGAGCCACTCAAGACAGGCAAGAGAAGAACCGGGCGGATGGAGAGGCTCCTGGAAACTAGAAGGACACCCTCCGTGGCCTTCGGCCAAGTGGGCGTGGGGCAACAGGCCACGCCCAGCCCGCCAGCCATTTTGTGACAGCACCCGGGGCCTGTTTTCAGCATCCCAAATACTGGAACCTCCTTCGATCCTGGGGTGGTGTTGAGGAACTTGGGACTGAAATGGGACTGTTTGTGGAAGAAATAGACTCCCCTCCCTGGGAAGGAGCTTTGGGCATCCGAGAAGAGGAAACCATCCCAAATCAAGCATGTTTGTTTTGGGATGGAGCAGGATTTGGCTGAGCTTCACCTGGTTTTTCCAGGGGACTCCTGTCCTTCCTGCATGGGAAAAGAGGAAAGAGGATTTGAGGATTGTATATGAGAAGAGCCCACAAGAAGCAGCTGGCTGAGTCTCCTCCTCCTCCTCCTCTCCATCCTCTTCCTCTTCTTCCTCTCTTTCTCCTTCCCTCCAGCTCCTTCCCTACCTGGGCATCCCCTCTTTGAGGAAGTATCTGCTGGAAAGGCTTAAGGTCCAACATCTGCCCGAGGGGAGGAGGGAAGGCTTCGGCAAGAGAGGTGGAGGATGGTGTCACCCTTCTGGAATGAGGAGATGAGTCAACCCTGCAGAGGCGATCTTGCAACATCTGATGGCTAATTTGGCTCCCGGCACGGAGGAAACCCAGCAAAAACTGGTGCAAAATTCACGGGCAACAACCCTCCAGAAGTTGTGGCCACCCCAGCCCTTGAGTTTTCTTCTTTCCAGAAGAGAATGGAAAGCCATTTGCCTGAAACGGTATATAGGGTCTCCTTGAGCAGCGGGTTGGACTAGGTGACCTACAAGGTCCCTTCCAATCACGTGGAGTATTATTAGTACCGCTTTGTAAAGCCTTAGTAAGGCCACACTTGGAATATTCTGCATCCAGTTTTGGTCACCATGTTACAAAAAAGATGTGGAGACTTTGGAAAAAGTGCACAGAGAAGAGCAACTAAGAAGATCAAAGACCCGGAGACTAAAACATATGAGGAACGACAGCAGGAATTGGGTTTGGCTAGTGTAGAAAAAAGAAGAATTAGGGGGGACAGGGTAGCAGCCTTCCAGTATTGGAGGGGCTGCCCCAAAGAAGAGGCAGTCAAGCTATTCTCCAAAGCACCTGAAGGCAGGGCAAGAAACAACGGATAAAAACCAACCAAGGAGAGAAGCAACCTGGAACTAAGGAGAAACTTCCTGACAGGGAGGACCATTAACCCATGGAACTACTTGCCACCAGACGTTTTGGGCGCTCCATCACTGGAGGTTTTTAAGGAGAGACTGGATAGCCACTTGTCTGAAATGGTCTAGGCCAGTGGTGGCTAAACTTTTTCAGCTCCCTTGCCGATAAATACATGCGCACTTGCTCGCATGCGCTCGGGCCAGCAGCCAGAAGGCAATGCGTGCTGGGTCCCCCCAGGCCCCCTGCGCATGCGCGCCAGATCCCTGACTGTCATGCCCCTGGTGGAGACTGACTCTGAGGGAGAGAAGGAGTGGAAGTGGGGCTGCAGAGATGGTGGAGGAGGCTGGGGAAGGGCAGAGGCCGGCTGAGCAATCAGAGGAGGACCCAGGCCCATCCCCTCTCCATCCTAGAGCACGCAGGGAGGAGAGGATCAGGGTAAAACATAGTCTACTTGGGAGGAGAGGGCCATGATCCTCTTCATGGGTTGCAAGTGTGAGATCTGCATAAGAGTTTGGACCTGCGTGCTAACAGACGCTGGAGATAAATTAGTGTTTTCTGCCTAAAGAAGGTTTATTTTGGTTGGCGTTCTTCCAATGGACTGTCCCTGGTTATCTTCCTGAAGCTGGCCATTATCTATCCTGGTCTGTTGAGGCATTTCATTCAATGCGGTTTGTTTTTGGTTTTTGCTTCGTTATCGGCTCTTCGAATGTGAATTGTGTTTCTTGCCTTTGAAATGTTATTTTGAAAATAGTTTACTCCTCCACTGTGAACAATTAAACAGGGAAGCCAAGTTGAAGGCATTAAAAGACTTGTAGTTATGTTTTGGATTTTGTTATATTTCTGATAGACTCTGGGTCATCACACCCAACAATCAGCTGTCGGCGGTGGCACGCACCCACATGCGCAGTGGGTCTCTTCCGGATGACCTCTTGCGTGCCGGGAGAAATGGCTCTGTGTGCCACTTCCGGCACGCGTGGCATAGGTTCGCCAACACGGGTCTAGGGTCTCCTTCTTGAGCAAGGGGCTGGACTAGAAGACCTCCAAGGTCCCTTCCAGCTCTATACTGATTGATTTGATTGTTGTTCTGTTGGAAGACTCAAGTTTAATGAGGGGGGTGGACAAATCAATTGGCTTCCTCTGTCCCGAGCAGCTTGAGAAAGGGAAACATGTGCAGTTTGCTGATGCACAATTAAGCTGGATTTACTTATTGATTGATTGATCTGATTTGTCAGTCACTTACAAGGTAATAGTTATAAGTATAAACATGAGTAAGAATACAGGATATAGGTATGAATAAATGGGGACAATAGGACAGGGACGGGAGGCACGGTGGTGCACTTATGCACGCCCCCTTACAGACCACTTAGGAATGGGGTGAGGTCAATAGTGGATAGTTTGAAGTTAAAGGAGTGGGGGTTAGAGGATGTAACAACAGAGTCAGGTAGTGCATTCCAGACATTGACCATTCTGTTGCTGAAGTCGTACTTTCTGCAATCAAGTTTGAAGCGGTTTAACATTGAGTTTGTATCTTTGTGTGCTCCTGTATTGTTGCGGTTGAAGCTGAAGGAGTCATTGACTGGTAGGATATTGTAGCAGATAATTTTGTGTACTACGCTTAAGTCCAACCATAGGCAGTGTAGTTCTAGGTTGTCCAAGGCCAAAATTTCAAGTCTGGTGGTGTAGGGTATTCTGTTGCGAGCAGAGGAGTGGAGTACTCATCTCGTGAAATACATCTGGACTTGCTCGATTGTATTAATGTCCGATATGCAATGCGGATTCCAGACTGATGAGCTGTATTCAAGTATTGGTCTAGCAAAGGTTTTGTATGCCCTAGTGAGCAATTCAGTATTTCTGGAGGAGAAGCTTCGTTACTTAACCACCGTACGACTTCTTTAATGACCGTAGGGGGTGGGGTGGGGCGGGAGAAAGGATATAATAGCATTTGTTGTGCACAAAATTCATAAAATTCATTGTGTGTCCACTCAACAACCAGATAGAAAGCCCGGTCCCAATTTTTTGCTGGTTAAGTCAAGAACTACCTGTATTAAAGTTGCCATTTGATCCCTCATCCTTGGGGGCGGGGGAGATAACCAAGTGGGTTTATAGCTCAGCAGGGGGGCACTGTAAATCTTGGAGAAGTGAAGAGGCCCCTCCCCTGCTTCTTTTTATGATGATGATGATGATGATGATGATGATGATACACTTTCTTTGATATACATAACTATTCATAATTATACAACGTCACTGTGTACTGGATACATCAAGTCTCTTTTCCCCCTTTCCATCGTGTTAGACATCCTAGCTAAAACTATCATATCGTATAATCTCTCCATCAGATCATATTATACATCCAAAGTATATCTATTATTTGCTTCCACCATAATATAGTCTTCCAATCCTCACCTTTATGCATTTCATGTTGTATACATGTACACTTCAAAGAAATACTGTTTTTGGCATTATTTATTCTTACACCTTCCTTTATCCCTGTATAAATGTAATTTTGTTAATCTTCTTTCCTTATTTAATGCTAATCTCTGCTTCTATTATTTATCCAATTGTACCGTATGTCCCATGTTGCATAATACTCTTCTGATTCTTCCTCGTCTTTAAGTTCCTTTGTAAGTCTGTCCATCTCGGCGTTGTAGTATCTTTTTTATTATTTCCTCGTCATTTCACATTTCCAATTTTGTGCGTATAGGATTCTAGCTGCAATTATTATATGAATGATTAAATAAGCAAGTCTTTTATCATATTTCCCCGCTATTATCCCTAATAAAAATAGTTCCGATTTCATATCTATTAGTTGTTTTGACATTTCTTCTTTCTTCTTTATTTTCAGCCAGTATTTTTTCACCGCTGGACACGTCCACCACATGTGATAGTAGGATCCCCACTTATGTTTGCATTTCCAACGTTCAGGTGATATATTAGGGAACATTCTTGCCAATCTTGCAGGTGACAAATGCCATCTGTAGAACCGTTTGTATAAATTCTCTTTCCATGTTGCTGATAATGTTAGTTTATGATTTCTCTCCCACAATTTTCGCCATTTGTCCAATTCTATGGAGTATCCAAAATTCTTTTTTTAAAAAAATAATTTTTATTAAACCATTTTTCTTTTCTCAAAAACAATTTTTCTAATATTCATTTCCTGTTTCTGGTAAATATTCTTAATCTAACCACTTTATTTTTCCCTTCCCTTATCTTTTTATTCTCTGGTTTTTATCCTTAATCCAATTGTACCATTTTTCCCATGCTGTACAATATTTTGAGTCTGCCTCATCATTTAGTTTTTGGGTAAGTATGTCCATTTCGGCAAAGTCGAAGACCTTCTGGATTATCAGATTGTTCGTTGGCATCTGGTTACCTTTCCAGCATTGTGCTAATGCGATTCTTGCTGCAGTAATTACAGATGAAGAATTAGATATTTTATTTCTTTTGTATGAAACAATTTTTCTTATATACAACATCATTTCCATTAATTGCAATGCTTCCGTGATGGTATACATACTTTTACATAAATCTTAACTATCTGTACATTTGTCTATATTCCTTAATCTATCTTTATCCACTATAACTTTTACCTTATTATTCTATGGTCGTCTTCGCTATTCATCTCTATATCTATTATTTAGCCAATCATACAGTACATTCCACGTCAAATAATAACCCCGTTTCCTCTCTTTCCTTTATTCCTCTCTTTCCTTTATCTCCATGGTCAACTTATGCATCTTGGCACACTCTAGTATTTTCCTTATCACTTTCTCCTCTGGTGGCATATTATCATTCCAAAATTCTTTGCCCAAACAATCATCATTTCTTTTACATATTCTTCTTCCATTTTAACATTCAATAAATAGTTACACATTTTCTTTATTAAGTTTTCATCTGGTCAGATAACAGATAATAGATAAAAGAGTTGTAAGGGACCTTGGAGATCATCTAGTCCAATCCCCCACCGAAGCAGGAGACCCTACACCATTTCTGACAGAGGGCAGTCCAATCTCTTCTTGAAAGTCTCAAGTGATATGCGCTCGCACAACTTCCAAAGGCAAGCTGTTCCTTTGTTTGATTGTTCTCACTGTCAGAAAGTTTCTCCTTATTTCCAGGTTGAATCTCTCCTTGTTCAGTTTCCATCCATTGTTCCTTCTCTGGCCTTCAGCAGCTTTGGAGAATAGCTTGACCCCCTCCTCCTCTCTGTGGCAGCCCCTCAAATACTAGAAGACTGCTATCCAGTCTCCTCTGGTCCTTTGCTTCCCTAGATTAGCCAGGCCCAGTTCCTGCAACCGTTCTTTATGTTTTATCCTCCAGTCCCCTAAAATCATCCTGGTTGCTCTTCTCGGCACTTTTTCTAGAGTCTCAATGTCTTTTTTATAGTGTGGTGACCAAAACTGGATGCAGGACTCTAGGTGTGGTCTTACTAAGGCTTTATAGAGTGCTATTAGTACCTCCCTTGATCTTGATTGTATCCCTCTGTTAATGCAACTTAGGACTGCATTGGCTTTTTTGACTGCTGCTGCACACGGCTGGCTCCTAAATAGTTAATAATAGTTAATAATGGTTGTCCACTAGGACTCCGAGATCCCTCTCCCAGTTCCTGCTATGGAGCCTGGTTTCACCCAGTCTATATCTATCCTTTCATTTTTTCTTGCCTAAGTGTAGGACTTTCCTTTTCTCTGCATTGAATTTTGTTAGATAGGGCCCAGGGTTCAAGTCTGTCAAGATCCCTCTGGATCCGGAGCCTATCTTCTTGGGTCCTAACATTATTTTGTCCAATTCTTGGCCTTCGCTTCTTTCTAAGAACTGGATTCACACACACCCCACCCAGATCCTGCAAACTGGGCAATCCAGAGAAACGAAGAGCCCAGCTTTTGCATGCCGGGGGGCGAGCCAGACTTGAAGGCACATAAGGTGGTTGCACCAGGCAATTGCCACATCGCCGTCACCTGTGGCTTTAATCTGGATTTAGAGGTTCAGGAGCTGCAGCCTTCAAACCTCCGCTTATGACAGTGGCTGGGAAAGTTACGCAAGGGGCTTGTTCCTGTGATCGCTTGCCAGAGGTTGGGTTTTGCCGCAGAAGAAGATTAAACTCGGCGTTTAATTAATGTATTGCCTCTCAGGGACTCCTCCCGCAATTAAAAAAACAAAACAAAACCAACCAGGAAGTTTGAATCCCGTTCTAACTACTCAAAGCGGTTCTTCCTTTCGCACTTAGAAACAGAAATTCCACAGAAGAGCAGGGTGTGTGCATGCATGTGTGCGTGCGTGTGTGTGTGTGTGTGGTTCCCCTACCCCGGGTTTTTCTCACTTCCCTTTCCACGAAGGTCAACTCCAGGGTGGAGCCAGCCGATCCCTCTACAAGCTGAGACCTGTTCATCCACGGTTCCGTGGAGCCTGCCCTCGGAGGAGCAGTCTACCTTGAGTCTCAAACTTTGCCTGCCTCCCTTTAACCCCTAAAGGAGAGACGGGTGGAAACAGGAGTTGCCTTTGGAAGTGAAGTGGTGGGAGCTTCATCATCCCTGGAGGCTTTCAAGAAGAGGCTGGACTGCCGTTTGTCAGAAACGGGGTAGGGTCTCCTGCTTGGGCGGAGGGGGGTTGGACTAGATGACCTAGAAGGTCCCTTCCGACTCTGGTATTCTATATTCAGGGGAACAGAAGTTGCCTTTGGAAGTTGTGGGAGCTTCATCCCTGGAGGCTAAAAAGAAAAGTAGAAAGAAAAGAAAAGAAAAGGAAAGGAAAGGAAAGGAAAGGAAAGGAAAGGAAAGGAAGAAAGAAAGAAAGAAAGAAAGAAAGAAAGAAAGAAAGAAAGAAAGAAAGAAAGAAAGAAAGAAAGAAAGAAAGAAAAAGAAAGTTGTGGGAGCTCATCCCCGGAGGCTTTCAAGAAGGGATTGGACTGTCAGAAACAGGATAGGGTCTCTTGCTTGGGCAGAGAGGAGTTGGACTAGATGACCTACAAGGTCCCTTCCGACTCTGTTAAACTGATAGGAAGATAGGTAGGTAGGTAGGTAGGTAGGAAGGAAGGAAGGAAGTGGTGGGAGCTTCATCCCTGGGGGCTTTCAAGAAGAGACTGGACTGCCACCTGTCAGACATGGTGTAGTAGGGACTCCTGCGTGGGCGGGGGGGAGGGGGTTGGACTAGATGACCTACAAGGTCCCTTCCGACTCTGTTAATCTATAAATCTACTTCAAGAAAGCACCTGGCATCTCATGGATTTCCTTGACCTCCCAGAGGGCATCTGGGCATGTGCAGAGAGCCAGGCCTTACAAGTCTGATGCTCCCGCCCAAACCCTTGGCCTGCCCCACCCTTCACTCCCCACCTTTGCAGGGGTGGGGAGGGGAGGCGTCAGGAGGCCTCGTCAGCAAGTCAGAGTATGTTTTAAGACGGATGACTCAAAGGCAGGGGGCGGCTGCGAAGGGTCTGTACAAGCCAGGGTGGCGCTGTGGTCGGAATGCAGCACTGCAGGCTAACTCCCTGCCCGCTGTCAGCAGTTCGATTCTGACCCGGCTCAAAGTTGATTCCGCCTTCCATCCTTCTGAGGACCCAGATTGTTGGGGGCAATAGGCTGACCCTGCAAGCTGCTTGGTAAAACGAGGACCCAAATTGGAGCCTTAGCACCTCTTTATAAATGCTTAGTTAGGTCACAACGGGAATCCAGCATCCAGTTTTCCTTGCCAAGTTATCCCCCCCCCCCCCCAAAAAAAAAAAAAAAGATGTTGAGACTTTGGAAAAAATGCAGAGAAGAGCAAGTAGGATGATCAAAGGCCTGGAGGGTAAAAACATACGAAGAACGGTTGCAGGATTTGGGTCTGGCTGGTCCAGAGAAAAAACAGAAGCAGGGCGGACATGATAGCAGCCTTCCAGTATTTGAGGGGCTGCCCCGAAGAAGAGGGAGCCAAGCTGTTCTCCAAAGACAAGGAACAAGGCATGGAAATTAATCAAGGAGAGAAGCAACCTGGAATTAAGGAGAAATCAGGATCATGATTTATCAGTTATAGCTTTATGCACACGGAGAGCATTTGCACCAAGACAAATTCCTTGTGTGTCCAATAAAACATTCTATTCTATTCCGTTCCATTCCGTTCCGTTCCGTTCCATTCCATTCATATTCTATTCTATTCGTATTCTATTCTATTCTCTATTCTATTCTATTCTAATCCTATTTTCTATTCTATTCTATTTTCTATTCTATTCTGTTCTGTTCTGCATTCTATTCTATTCTGTATTCTATTCTAATATCTATTTTCTGCCATTCCTATTCTATTCTATCCTATCCTCTATTCTAATCTCTATTCTGTTCTTTTCCATATTTTCTGTTCTGTTCTGTGCTATTCCATTCCATTTTATTCATCATTTATTCTGTTCTGTTCTGTTCTGTTCTGTTCTATTCTATTCTATTCTATTCTATTCTATTCTATCCTATTCTATTCTGCATTCTATTCTAATATCTATTTTCTGCCATTCCTATTCTATTCTATCCTATCCTCTATTCTAATCTCTATTCTGTTCTTTTCCAAATTTTCTGTTCTGTTCTGTTCTGTGCTATTCCATTCCATTTTATTCATCATTTATTCTATTCTATTCCATTCCATTTCATTCTTCCTGAAGTGAGAACAATTAACCAGTGGAACAGCTTGCCACTAGATGTTGTAGGTGCTTCATCACTGGAGGTCTTTAAGAAGAGACTGGACAGCCATTTGTCTGAAATGGCACAGGGTCTCCTGCTTAAGCAGGAGGTTGGACTAGAAGACCTCCAAGGTCCCTTCCAGCTCTATTCTGATCCTGAGTTCGATCCTGACCAGCTCAAGATGGACTCTGCCTTCCATCCTTTTGAGGTCATTAAAATGAGGATCCAGATTGTTGGGAATTAGTATTCAAATTCAATGTAGAGAAACGGAAAGTCTTACACTTAGGCAAGAAAAAAAAAACCCAACAAAAGTACACATTCAGACTGGGTGAAAGAAAGCGGATCTTGGAGTCTTAGTGGACAACCAGCTAAATTTGAGCCAACAGTGGCAGCCAAAAAAGCCAATGCCATCCTAAGTTGCATTAACAGAGGGATACAATCAAGATCAAGGGAAGTCCTAACACCACTCTATAAAGCCTTAGTAAGTCCACGCCTAGAATACTGTGTCCAGTTTTGGTCACCACACTATAAAAAAGACGTTGAGATTCTAGAAAAAGTGCAGAGAAGAGCAACCAGGAGGATGAGGGGCCTGGAGGCTAAAACATTCAATGGACGGTTGCAGGACTTGGGCCTGGCTAGTCTAGGGAAGCGAAGGACCAGGGGAGACAGGAGAGCAGGGTTCAAATATTTGAGGGGCTGCCACAGAGAGGAGGAGGGGGTCAAGCTATTCTCCAAAGCACCTGAAGGCCAGACAAGGAATAATGGATGGAAACTGATCAAGGAGAGATTCAACCTGGAAATAAGGAGGAATTTTTCTAACGGTGAAGACAATGAACCAAGTTGCTTTTGGACGTTGTGGGAGCTTTCATCCCTGGAGGCTTTCAAGAAGAGACTGGACTACCCATCTGTCTGAAAGCGTGTAGGATCTCCTGCTTGGGTGGTGGGGTTGACACTAGATGACCTCCAAGGTCCCTTCCAACTCTTGTTAATCTGTTTATCAGCGTGCTGCCTGTGTCGGCCGCTTAGAGAAAGCTGTGAAGCCGCATATAAGCTTAAGGCCTTACGTGCTAGTGCTGTAAAGCGGGGTTTCGAGTCCGGCATGCTCTGCAGCCACACCCCCGGCTGAGTTCCGGCACCACCAAAGCGCAACCCCTTTGGCACACAGCTGGCGGTGCGCAAAGTTGAAAGTCCAGTTTCGTGGGCCATTCGGGAAGCTTTCTCCGCTTAGCAGGCGAGAGTCACGCCAGCGCCATAAAAGGCCACACGGTGGCTGCTGCCTATCCACACCCACCGGGCAATCCCTGCCAATCTTTGGCTTCGGCTCATCAATAAACTTCTGTTCCTTGGAAAAGATAACGAACCTCGTGTTGTTTTACTTATTTATTTATTAATTTATTTTCTCTCTCCAAGGAAACCAGGCAACTCCTTGGAAGAGGCTGTCGAACAGCCCTGGCCGTGCCAGGCGTATTACCCGCAGTTCGGTGCAGGTTGGCATCTCCAGCTGATAACAGATTAACAGGTAATCAGAGTCGGAAGGGGCCTTGGAGGTCATCTAGTCCAACCCTCCACCCAAGCGGGAGACCCTACTACACCCTTTCTGACAGGTGGCAGTCCAGTCTCTTCTTGAAAGTCTCAAGTGATGGCGCTCCCACAACTTCCGAGGGCAACTTCTGTTCCATGAGTTGGTGGCTCTCCCTGTCAGGCCTCAAACCTCCTGCGCCTTTTATCATTGGCATTTCTAGCCTGCCGTGGCTTCACCAAGATATCTATATTGATTTACTACCTTGATACCCGAGTGCTTCGCTATGAAACTATGTGGCCGGGCTTAGTTTTGGGGGAGGAAAAAATGCTGCCTCTGCCTACCAGCGTCCATCGTTATTTCATCTGGCCAGCATCCTGTCAAGCATGCGAGAGACTGGAGGGCTGTTTGGAAAGTGAAACGGTATTTGCTGTGTGAGCAAGAAGGAAACAGCAAGGAGCCTGGGCGTGGCTTAGCTCAACTGTTCTGTATTAAAGCTGCTTGGTGCTCTGAAACTGAAGCTGAAACTCCTCTACTTGGGTTTTGCATTTGGAAGAGATTTCTTTCCAGGTGGAGAGGGGGAGTAGAACTCCTTAGCATCAGAGAATAATAATAATAATAATAATAATAATAATAATAATAATAATAATAATAATAATAATAATAATAATAATAATAATAATAAAGGAAATACTCTAAATGCTCTGATGGCCATTTGGAAAAATCCTTTCTTATGAGTCCCTAGAAGCCAAGAGGAACAGATGTGCCAATTTCCAAGTTTGTAGGCTTGACAGTTCTGGAGATTTTGTGATGATGCGCGAGTGGTATTTTGCCTTTATATATAATCATCTTCGTATGTACAGCAAACTTAAAAACTAGATAGATAGATAGATAGATAGATCCCTCCCTCCCTCCCTCCTCCCTCTCTCCCCACTCAACAAAGATGAATTAACCCAGGACAAGAGCTGAAGGTTTGCTCCAGGCAGCACAGGCCAGTGGACAAAGGGGCAGAGGTCCACTGCCCACTCCCCAATTATTGTCACAGATTTAATTTTTGTTTCTTCCCCTTTCCCTTCTCGGGAGCTGCCTATCCATCCAGGGTGAGAAGGAAAATCTGTGCCTAAATAACATTATTTTCACATGAAAATATACCGCACTTGCAAAGAAGAGTAATTAAGGGGCTGGAGACCAAAACATACGAAGAAGAGTTGCTGGAATTTGGCATCTTTAATGAAAAGAAGGACTAGCAGGAAAGGATAGCAGTTTTCCAGGATTTGATAGAAATTGTGGCTGCTCCATCACTGGAGGTTTTTAAGAGGAGACTGAAAAGTATGAGACGGTATAGGCTCTCCTGCTTGAGAGGGGGCTGGACTAGAAGACCTCCAAGGGCCCCTCCAGCTCTATTCTGATTCTAAATTATTCTGCAAAGCCCCTGAAGGCAGGACAAGAAGCAACAGGTGGAAATTCATCAAGGAGAGAAGAAGCAACCTGGAACTAAGGAGGAATTTCCTGACAGGGAGGACAATGAACCAGGGGAACTACTTGCCACCAAGCTGCCCAGCCTCCATTCCCTGGGACCGCTCTGTCTGCACTGCCCCTTCCCCACCCGAGAGGGCAGAGCCCGGAGATGTAGCTGAATCAAAGAAGGCCATTCTCTATAGCAATACGGGGCGGAAGGGGACGCCAGAGGTCCTGTAGCTCAGCCCAGCAAACTTGCTTGGGCGGGGTGGAGTGGGGTTGGACTAGATGACCTACAAGGTCCCTTCCAACTCTGATTATGTTATTTAACTGAGACCAGCCTTCCAGTCTTCACAGCTATTGCCGGACTGGGTGGTGGTGGTTTCAGGCTGCCTTTCCTCGGAGACTGATAGAGATTAACAGGGTGGGAAGGGACCTTGTAGGTCATCTAGTCCAACCCCCTTCCCCCCAAGCAGTTGTTTTTCCAAAGTCTCTGCATCTTTTTTGTAACGTGGTGACCAAAACTGGATGTGCAGGTATTCCAGGTGTGGCCGTACTCAGGCTTTACAAAGCGGTACCAAGACTTCAATTTGGGTCCTCATTTTTCTAAGCTCTTCCGAGCTTTCAGGGCGAATCCGATCTGGAGGCCTCCCACCCTCCCGGTGCGGATCCATTTGGCGCGGGGCTACAAAGGGCCGAGCGATGGCGTCTAGGCCAGGGAAGGGGCGTCTCGCCGGGACCCTGGCTGGGCGCTTCCCGGAGCCTCCTCCGCTCGGGCGAAACCCGACACCCGCAGCAGCCCAGCGGTGGGACGGAGGAGGGGCCGCCTTCCACCCTCTCCCACCCCGCGCCGCATCTCGGCTGGCAGCGGACCCTCCTGCCTTGCGCCTCCCGACGCCGCCTGCAGGGCGCAGAAAGTCTCGGATCGCGCAAGAAGCTTCCTCCGTTGCCGCTGCTGCTTCCACCGCGCGCCCGTCTCGCTCTTTTCCCCCGGCACCGGCCAGAGAGGGAAGCGGGCAAAGGGGCGATCCAGAGCCGAGCAGCGCAAAGCCCACCCGGGGCTGGCTGGGTGGGGGGGGGGGTTGGATTGGCCGGGGCTGGAGCGGCGGAGAGCCAGCTCGGAGTTTCCCCCCCTTCTCGTTTTTTCGCCTGGCCGGCCGAAGAAAGGAGAAAAACCCAGCCAGCCGCCTGCGGGACCGCGGGGCGCGCGCGGAGCCCCCTTCCCCAGCAAGGAGAAGATGCCCGGGCTCCGAGCCGCTTTGGATCCCGCGCGGAGACGGCGGAGGCGACGGCGGCTGGGCGACGGGACCGGGTCCCCCGGGCGGGACATCTGAAGGCGCCCCCCGCCTGGGCGTGAATCTGGCTGGCGCGTCTGGCGGGAAGCGATCCTAAGCGTTCGGGGTCCGCCTGGGCGGAGGGCGCGCCTCGGAGCAGCAGCAGCCGCTGCCGCCCCCGGTGGGAGAAGGTAAGGGCGTGATCTTGCTCCGGGTCGGGGGTGGCTGGGGAGGGGGGGGAGGGAAACAGCGGGCAGAGGGTCTCCCGCTGCTCTGGGAGGGAGTCCCCCCCGCCACACATTGGGGGCCGGGGCGCTGGGCTCGCCGTCAGCCCGGTGGTCCACAGTGAGCGGAAAAAAAGTCGGAAAGTTTTCAGTAAGTAAGTAAGTAAGTAAGTAAGTAAGTAAGTAAGTAAGTAAATAAATTAGTTAAATAAGTAAATAGTAGTTAAGTAAGTAAACAAGTAAGTAGTTAAGTAAGTAAGTAGTTAAGTAAGCAAGCAAGCAAACAAACGAACAAATAACGCTGACCCACCCCGTCCCCAAAAGCCATTTCCAGGCGGTTGTGGCTGCGTTCCCACGAGATGCGTGTTGCGGGTCCTTTTAAAAAGCGGGGTTGATTCTCTGGGTCCGCCTTGCTTTCGGACGGGTGGGTCGGAATGGGCACGTTGCCTGTCAGGCAGGCACTCCAACTTGGGTCTGTGGGGTCCCTCCCTGGGCTTCTCCGGACACCCTCCCCAGCTGGACAGGTGACCCAAACGGGGTCCGAGTCGCGAGGGAAGGGGCTGCGCGTCTCCCCTCCTGGCCGGCCGCTTCCACGCCCCCCCCCCCCCCCGCTCTCTTTCTCTCTCGCCTCCCCGTCCAAACTCAACAAGTTTTGCAGAGCTCGCAAAATCTCACGTGGCGCTTCCCCCGCCACTCGCTTTTTTCCTTTCCTAGAAAATTGTGGTAGTGGTGGTGGTGGTGGGGGCAAAACCAGCACAACCCCTTAGGATCGTGGGTGCGCGGGGGTGGGGGCCCGGGAGGCTTCCTTCGGAGAAAGGATCGCCGGTGCGCTGCGAGCGGCCCACTTTGCAGCTCCGGGTTTCTTCGCCGTCCAGACGTGGCTGGAAAAAAAAAAAACATTCGTCCCAGCGAAGTTTCCCTACCGCAAATTCCTGGGGAATTTAAATTAATTCACTAATGAACTTAAACCCCGTTTTCCCGATTTGCGCGGCCAGAGAAGACTTGCAAGAGCAGGAATGACGTTGCCCGCATAGTTTAGCAAGATTAAACACACATGCACGCGAAACCGCAGGCGTGAAATAGCATTAGGCTGATTTGTGTGTGTGTGGATGTGTGGTTGTTGTTGTTCAGAGTTTCTCCCCCCCCCCCCCCCCCCCCCCCCCCCCCCCCCCCCCCCAGGACAGAAGTGCTGGAGCTCAGAATTTGCCTCCCGAAATTAGGAGAACCCAAAGTCACTATCAATCAAAATTACAGCTGGGAGGGTCCTTAGAGGTCTTCTAGTCCAACCCCCAGCGCAAGAAGGAGGCCCAGTTTACACCATTTCAGACAAATTGTCTATCGAATCTCTTCTTGAAAAGACCTCCAGCACTCGCAACTTCTGGTGGCGAGCTGTTCCACTGGTTAATTGTTCTCCTTGGCACTAGATTTCTCCTTAATTCCAGGTTGCTTCTCTCCTGGATGCATTTCCACCAGTTGCTTCTTCTCTTGTCCTCAGGTGTTTTGGAGAAGAAGTTGACCCTTCCTCTTCTTTGGGGCAGCCCCGCAAATATGGACTATTGGTATCCTATCCCCCCCATGCTTTCTTTTCTCTAGACTGCCCAATTCATTCCTGCAACTGTTCTTCCTCTGCTTTAATCTCCAGACCTTTTGATCCTCTTAGTTGCTGGGGGTTTTTTTGTGCTCTTTTTCCAAAGTCTCAACATCTTTTTTGTCACGCGGTGACCACACCTGGATGCAGGTATTCCTGATGTGGTCTTACTAAGGATTTATACCTTTTTTTAAATTGAGTTTCTTTTATCACATCATAAAACGTCATAGTTCCAACAGCATTCTTGGCATCTATACCGGTTCTTGGTTTAAAATCATGATACGTTATATGATTACATTTGTCTAATATTTAAATAATAACTTGAGCTATAATTACTATTCTTATATCTTTGTATAATTTGCAAATTTACATTTTACTCTTTTAAGGATGATTCCAGTTAGGGTTTATACCTTTTATGTATAAAATGTGTATATACTCAACTAGCTGGATACCCGTGGGTTTCACTACGAAACTATGTGGCCGGGGTTAGTTTTTGGGGGAGGAAAATAAGGGGGAAAAAATTCTGCCTCTGCCCACCAGCATCCATCAGTATTCATCTGGCTAGTGCCCTGTCAGTGTGTGAGAGAGTTGAGGGCTGTTTGGAGACTGAAACCGTATTTGCTGTGTGAGCAAGGAGGAGATAGCAAGGAGCCTGGGCGTGGCTTAGCTCAACTGTTCTGTACTAAAGCTGTTTGTGGCTGTGAAACTAAAACTGAAACTGAACCTCCTCTCCTCTGCTTATGTTTTGTATTTGGAAGAGATTTCATTTCAGGTGGGGAGGGGGAGTCGACCTCCTTAGCATCAGAGCATGTTAATAATAATAATAATAATATAGGAAATACTCTAAATGCTCTGATGGCCATTTGGAAAAATCCTTTCTTAGTGAGTCCCTAGAAGCCAAGAGGAACAGATGTGCCAATTTCCAAGTTTGTAGGCTTGACGGTTCTGGAGATTTTGTGATGATGCGTGAGTGGTATTTCGCTTTTATACATATATAGATTAATCATCTTCGTATGTTTTGCTTTTATATATATATATATATATATATATATATATATATATATTTCTAGGGTCTGTTTTCCTTCTGTTTCTCCAGAGTGATGCCTTTTTCCCTGGAAGGCTACTGGCTGGCTCCTTGACAAGGAAGGGAGTTATGATTACAAAAGGAAAAAAGAAAATATTTTGGTTTTGGAAATCCGCTTCGGCGGTCTGTTATTGCACGGTAGTTCTTTGGAACTGGCAATTCCTGTGCGGTGGGTCGGTTAGCAGGGATGGGATGGGATGGGATGGCGTTTTTGCGTCGACAATTCAGGTAATCCGTGACTTACAACCAACCATGGAGACCAGGATTTATGTTGCTAAGGGAGACATTTTGTTTCGTCCTGTTTGGCCACTTTTCTGAATTGTGAATTGTGGCAGGGTATTCAATTAGCCACCTGGTTGTTAAGCAAAATCTGTGTCGTTCCGCCCCCCCCCCCCCCCCCCGTGAATTTGGCAGGTCAGAAGGTCGCAAAGGGGGATCCAGTGACTCCTGCACCTGTCATAAATGCGAGTCAGTGGCTAAGCTACTGAATTTTGATCACGTGACCACGGGGGGGGGGGGGAGAGGGAATGGTGCAACGGTCATAAGTGTGAGAAATGGCCCTGAGTCATTCCCCCCCCCCGCGGTGCTGTTGTAAGTTTGAACGGTCACTAAATGAACTATTGTTAGTCGAGGTCTACCTGTAATGTCCTTCTTCAGTAGCTCCCTCACCTATGCTGCATAAAATAGGGGAGAGTTTCTCGATTTTAAGTCCTGTGGACTTCAACTCCCAGAATTCCCCAGCCAGGCTGGCTGGGGAATTCTGGGAGTTGGAGTACACAGGCCCGGAAATGGGCGCCGAACTCCAAAATCCAACACACAACACACACACACACCCGCCAGTCAGATGCAGCCTGCAACCGAGGCTCCATTATTCTGCTTCGCAGCTCAGCCCCAACTTTGTTTGGAAAACAAAACCATTAAAATTGTTTAAGGTTTTGTCTCCCAGGGAGGAGGGGGGGCGGGGGGGGGGACAGCCAGGGAAGAAGGACTTCAGCTGCTTTTGTGAATTCGGAGGATTCTCCCTCCCTCCCTTTCTCTTTCTCCCTCCCTTCTGTCCTCCCTCCCTCTCACCCTCTCTCCCTCCCTCCTTCCCTCCCTCCCTCCCTCCCCTTCTCCCTCCCTCTGTTCTGTCTTCCCTCTTTCTTCCTTTCTCCCTCTTCTCTTCCTCCCTCCCTCTTTCTCTTTCCCTCTCCCCCCTCTCCCCTTCTGTCCTTCCTCCCCATTTTCCTTTCTCTCTCCCTCCCTCTCCCTCCCTTCCTCCCTCTTTCTCTCCCTCCCTCCCTCTCTTCCTCCCTCCCCCTCTCCCTCCCTCCCTCTGTCCTCCCTCTCTCCCTCCCTCCTCTCTCCCTCCCTCCTCTTCTCCCTCCCTCTGTTCTGTCCTCCCTCTCTTTCTTCCTTTCTCCCTCTCTCTTCCTCCCTCCCTCTTTCTCTTTCCCTCTCCCCCCTCTCTCTCCTTCCCTTCTGTCCTCCCTCCCCATTTTCCTCTCTCTCTGCCTCCTTCCCTCTTCCTCCCTTCCGCCCTCTTTCTCTCCCTCCCTTCTGTCCTCCCTCCCTCTCTTCCTTTCTGCCTCCCGCTCTGTCCTCCCTCTCCCTTTTTCGGTCTCTTTCTCCTTCCCTCTCCTTCTACCTCCCTCCCTCCGTTCTGTCCTCCCTCCCTCTCTTCCTTTCTCTCTCTCTTCCTCCCTCCCTTTTCTCTCTCCCTCCTTCTTCCTTCCTCCCTGCCTCCCTTTCTCCCTCCCTCCCTCCCTTGCTCTCTCTTTCACCCTCTCTCTTTCTCCCTCCCTCCCTCCCTCCCTCCCTCCCCCTCCCTCTTTCTATTCCCCCCCTCTCTCTCACACACACACGGGTGGGGGGGGCTTCGGCTGTAAATATCATCCATGGCCCGCGCCCGTTCCCGGAGTGGCGGTTGGGCCCTGCCGTTGTCTGTGTATTGGATAAACTTTCACTGCACTACAGTTTCAAGGGCCTCGCAAAGAGTTGGCGGAGGCTTTGCCAAGCCAGAAGCTTTACTCGAAGAAGAGAGAGCCCAGTTTGCACCTCCTCGCTCCCACCCTGGGCCCGAAGGCCCTTTACCCTCCTGGACGGGGCACTTCTGATTGACAGGGGTCGAAATGAGAGGGTTGGTGAGGGTCCAGTCCTGCCTGCTGGGCCTCCGCTAAGGCCTGGAAGTGTGTTCGGATCCCTCTCCGCCCCACAAGAGAATAACAACAGAAGAACAGAAGAATTGGAAGGGACCTCGGAGGTCTTCTAGTCCAACCCCCCTGCTCAACCCCTTTACCAATTCCAGACAAATGGTTGTCCAGTCTCTTCTGGAAAACCTCCAGGGACATGGAGCTCCTACGGCTTCTGAAGCCAGTCCATTCCACTGATGGATTGTCCTTCCTACTATTAGGAAGTTTCTCCTTAGTTCCAGGTTGCTTGTCTCCTTGGTGAGTTTCCCCCCCCCCCATTGCTTCTTGGGGTTTTGGAGAAGAGCTTGACTGCCTCTTCTTCGGGGCAGCCCCTCAAATATTGAAATACTGCTATCCTGTCCCCCCGGACCTTCTCTTCATTAAAGTAGACCTACCCAATTCCTGCAACTGTTCTTCGTATATTTTAGTCTCCAGGCCTTTGATCAGATTAGGAGTCGCCAACCTTTTGGACCTCAGGGATCACCAATCCCATAATTTTAAATCCCGCGGACCAGAGACCCTGGGAAAATCCCCCAAAAAGTCTGCAGGAAAATTCTCCACCCCGTTTTCCTACCAATCGATCGTTCTTTATTTGGGATCGCAGGATACCGTCTCCAGCTCCGTCCTCAGGGGGAGAGAGAGAGAGAAAGAGAGAGAGATAGAGAGACTTTTGGCTACATGCAAGGAAAACAGCAGAAGCCGCAGAAGTCTTTCTTTCTCTCCCCCCAAACTCTGCCAGAAATGAGCCTTTGCTGGCGCAGACTCTTGGAGCAGGAGGTCTTGCAGGGTCCCAAACAGTGGTGGTATTCAAAAACTTTTACTACCGGTTCTGTGGGCGTGGCTTGGTGGGCGTGGCCATGTGACTGGGTGAGCATTGCTTTTCATTTTTGCAGTCCCCACCCATTTTTGGGAGCTTCTTAGCCACAGAGAAGCCCCGGGGGGGGGGGTGTTTTTGCTCCCCGAAGGCTCCTCTGAGGCTCAGGAAGAAAAAAAACAGAGCATGGGAGGGGCATGCAGCATTCCTCCAAGCTCCGTTTTGGGAGCTTCCTAACCTCAGAGAAGCCTCTGGGGGGGCAGGGGGCGGTTACTCCCCTAAAGCTCCTCTGAGGCTCTGGAAGGCAAAAAATGGAGGGGGTGTGTGGCTGAGCTCCTCCCTCCATTTTTGGCCTTCCTGGACCTCAGCCAGGGGAATCCCGGCACAGCTGACCTTATCTACAGCTGATTGTCGGGAGGGAAAAAGAAGAAAGAAATACCTTAGGCGAATTTCCGGCAGGCGGGCGGGGTGAGCGAGCATCGGGCGGGAGGGCAATCGGGTGGGGGGTGTGGCCAGCCAGAACTTACTACCGGTTCGGTGACCCACACCAAATTCTTGCTACCGGTTCGCCCGATCCATCACGAACCGGCTGAATCCCAGCACTGGTCCCAAAGACTCATTTTCGGTGGAGTTTGGGGGAGAGAAAGGAAGACTTTGGCTGCTTTCCTTGCATGCAGCCAAAAGCAGCAGAAGAAAGGAGCAGAAAGGAGCAGCCTGATGGCCAGGCCAGGCATGTAGGGCAAGTGGGGCAAGTTTCCCCTTCCCCTTACTACCTCGTGTTGTTCGCAATGCAAGCGACGCATGTCTTGTGTTCCCGCGGGCCTTGTGCGCGGCGCAGCCTTGTGTTCCCGCGCAGCCTGGATCGATTGCTTTGTGGAGGGGGGGAACATTTCTCTGTGGACCACCCGAATTTTCTCATGGACCACCAGTGGTCCCCGGCCCACCGGTTGCCAACCGCTGTCTTAGATGACCTTTGCTCTTCTCTGCTCTCTTTCCAGAGTCTCAACATCTTTTCCGTGATGTGGTGACCAAACCTGGATGCCGTATTCCAGGTGTGGTGTTTCCAGATCTTTCTTGAGATTCATCACTTCAAGAGAAGCCTCAGGATGTTGGCCAGGCCCAGGGGGGCAACCAACTGAGCCCTCAGATGGGGGCAGGGTGTCTCCAAGGAAACTGTTTGTCCCCAGCTTCGAGGCTTGAATTTTCTCCCTGGAGGGCATAACCGAATAACAGAGCTGGACGGGGCCTTGGAGGTTATCTAGTCCACTTCCCTGTTCAAGTAGGACACCTTATTCCATTTCAGACAAATGGCTATCCAGTCTCTTAAAAGCCTCCAGTGTTGGTTTACCCACAACTTCTGGTGGCAAGCTGTTCCACTGGTTAATTGTCCTCACTTTGAGGAAGTTTCTCCTTAATTCCAGGTTGCATCTCTCCTGGATGAGTTTCCATCCATTGCTTCTTGTCCTGCCTTCAGGGTCTTTGGAGAATAGCTTGACTGCCTCTTCTTTGGGGCAGCCCCTCAAATACTGGAAGGCTGATATCCTGTCTCCCCTGGTCTTTCTTTTCATCAAACTAGACATACCCAATTCCAGCAACCGTTCATTGTATGTTTTAGCCTCCAGTCCCCTAATCCTCTTTGTCCTCCTTCTCTGCACTCTTTCCAGAGTTTCAAAATCTTTTTTTTAATATTGTGGCCACCAAAACTGGATGCCGGATTCCAGCTGTGGCCTTACCAAGGTGTTATAAAACGGTACTAACATATCTTGATGCCATCCCTCTGTTGCTGTGACTTCAGCCTCAGCCTAAGGTTAAAGAAAATCCCCTAGTAATTATTTATCATGCATCCATCTTTCCATTGAAGTCTGCAGATGGTTCCAATAACCACATTTTTACGCCTTTGCGAATGTTTGTCATCTCTCCACGGAGAAGACAGCTGCAAAGTTTTAAAGGTTGGGGGCAGATGCAAAGAAGACGGGCCCAGATTTCCAGCTTCACCCAGAAAAGGCAACTGAAGAAGAGACTTTCTCCCTGAAAATGAAATTTTCTGAACAGCCTTAAGTGAGGGGGGGAAAAAGGTCTGGGGAGATCACAACCCTCAGTGGGGAACCCCTCCGTCTTGTGGTGCTCCATTTTTTTAAAGAAGAGGCTGGTCAGCTACTCACCTGGCATGGTCTAGAGCCGTGTTGGCATACGTGTGCCACAGGTGGCACGCAAAGCCATTTGTGCCGGCACTCAGAGCCGCAGGCAAACTTAACTCACTGCACACGCACGCACCTCACAGCTGATTTTTTGGCTGGTTTGAGGCCTTTTTTGGCCTCCCAGAGGCTTGGAAAAAGCCTCTGCAGGCTTTGCAGGACGAATAATAGGCCCGTTTCGTCACTTCCTATATTTCCAGAAATTACCGGAAGTGATGAAACGGGCCTATTATTCAGCCTGCAAAGCCTGCAGAGGCTTTTTCCAAGCCTCTGGGAGGCCAAATATTGCCTCAAACCAGCTGAAAATCAGTTGTGAGGTGCAGTGCAAGTAAGGGGGTGGGGGGAACGCGCACATTGCCTTGTGTGCGCACAATGTTTGACACAGGAGCCCAAAAAGGTTAGCCACCACTGGTATAGAGTCTCCTGTTCAAGCTTGGGGGTGGACTAGAAGACCTTTAAGACTCCTTCCAGCTTTATTATTCTGTTTTGTCCTCTTGCCTGCTGACTTAAGAGAAATGGGAACCACTTCCAAGGTTCCCTTTTGGGGGAGGGAGAATCTCCTTTTTGCTTTCCTTTTATCCACCATTGAGATTAAATGATGTAGGGTCTCCTGCTTGGGCAGGGGGTTGGACTAGATGACCTACAAGGTCCTTTCCAACTCTTATTATCTGTTATCTGAGCTCCTCACTCCAAGTACCCAAAAAATAAAATAAAACAAAGTAGAGATTAGCGAGACCTGGCTGAAAAACATGAAAAACAGCAACAGCTAAAATATTGAATACAATCCTTGGTTGTAATATACAGAGGCACAGAATCAAAATTATGTGAAATATTAGTACCGCTTTGCAAAGCCTTAGTAAGGCCACACCTCGAATCCTGCATCCAGTTTTGGTCACCACATTACAAAAAAGATGTTGAGATTCTGGATAAAGTGCAAAGAAGAGCAGCTAAGACGATTAAAGAGAGTCCAGAGATATTTCACAAGAAGACTTCTCCAGTCTTCTGCTCACAACAAAATACCTTATGCCACCAAACTCGAAATTCTAGACCTAGAAAACCTTGAATTACGCCATCTTTGTTCTGATCTAAATACAGTATATAAAATCATACATTGCAATGTCCTACCTGTCAATGAATACTTCAGCTTCAACCATAACAACACAAGAGCACACAATAGATACAAACTCAAGGTTAACTGCACCAAACTCAATTGCAGGAAATATGACTTCAGCCACAGAGTGGTCAATGTCTGGAATACTCTACCTGACTCTGTGGTTTCTCCCCCAAACCCCAAAAACTTTAATTTAGACTGTCTACTATTGACCTCACCCCTTTCCTAAGAGGTCTGTAGGGGGCGTGCATAAGCGCACCAACGTGCCTACCGTCCCTGTCCTAATGTCTCCCTTTTATTTGCACCCATTTCATGTAATCGTAATCATGTTCTAATTATAATTGTTATCTAATACATGCTTGACAAATAAACATCACCATCATCATCATCGTTGTTGTTGTTATTGTTATAAAGGACTGGAGACTAGTTGCAGGATTTGGGTTTGGCTTGTCTAAAAAAAAGGAGAATTAGGGATGACTATTTGAGGGTCTACCCCAAAGGAGAGGGAGTCAAGCTATTCTCCGAAGCACCAGAAGGCAAGGCAAGAAACAATATATGGAAACTAAGCCAGGAGAGAAGCAACCTGGAATTAATTCCTAACAGGGAGGACAACTAACCAGTGGAACTACTTGCCACCAGAAGTTGTAGGTGCTCCATCACTGGAAGTTTTTAAGAAGAGACAAATGGATAGCAATTTGTCTGAAATGGTACAGGATCTCCTGCTCGAGCAATGGGGTGGACTAGAAGACCTCCAAGGTCCCTTCCAGCTCTGTTATGATTCTGATTCACTTCACCAGATCTAGAGATCATCAGGAGGCAGAAGGGAGTCCCTAAACCTTCCACAGCCCCTTAGGTGAGGAAGGGATGGCAGAGGGATCTCAATAAAATGTCATAATTTTTTTTGCAAAAGCGTGACCTGTTTCTTCTGCTTCCTCCCAGGAAATCCTTCGGCGGCTGGAGTAACTCGCACCATTCGCTCACCCGTCCCCCACCCCTAAAAAGTGCAGTTCTGTGCATCGACCCAGGTAAGGAAACGGGGTTCAGGCGTGGGGAGCAAGCTGCAAGGGGAGGGTGGTGTGGAGGGGATGGAGATGGAACCCCCCCCAGGCTGATTTGGAGGTGGGGCTGAGGAAGTGGTTTTGTGTTGTTTGGGGGGGGTTTGACACCCCTCCAGGCCTCGCGAGAGGAGGAGGAAGATGAGGAGGGTGTGTAAGTTTGGTTTCTATTGGATCTTCAGCCTTTCTGATACCTTGCACCCTCTGTCTGGCGTTTTGGCCTCTGAATGGGATTAGGAAGGAAGTTGCCTCTCTGACAGCAGCAGTTTTCTCAGATTGAAAAAACGTTCCCTTTCTCTCTCTCTCTCTCTCATCTGTCTTATCTATCACATATCTATCACCTTCCTCTCTATCCATCCATCCATCCATCCATCCATCCATCCATCCATCCATCCATCCATCCATTTTCCGTTATATCTATCTATCTTGCTTGTATCCTCTGTTTCCTAGCATGATTTGATGTTGATTGTACCCTATGACTACCATTAAGTGTTGTACATTATGATTCTTGATTCTTAACGAATGTTCCTTCTTTATGTATACTGAGAGTATTTACACCAAGACAAGTTCCTTGTGTGTCCAATCACACTTGGCCAATAAAGTATTCTATTCTATTCTGTTCTGTTCTGTTCTGTTCTGTTCTGTTCTGTTCTGTTCTGTTCTGTTCTGTCTGTCTGTCTGTCTGTCTGTCTGTCTGTCTGTCTATCTATCTATCTATCTATCTATCTATCTATCTATCTATCTATCTATCTATCTATCTATCTATCTATCTCCCATCCATCATCTCTCTATCCATCCCTCCATCCTTCCATCCATCTATCCCTCTATCTTCCTTTTATATCTATCTATCTATCTATCTATCTATCTATCTATCTATCTATCTATCTATCTATCTATCTATCTCCCATCCATCATCTCTCTATCCATCCCTCCATCCCTCTATCCCTCTATCTATCTGTCTGTCTATCTGACTGTCTGTCTATCTGTCTATCTATCCATCCTCCATCTATTATCTATCTATCACCCATCCATCATCTCTCTATCCATCCCTCCATCCTTCCATCCATCTATCCCTCTATCTTCCTTTATATCTATCTATCTATCTATCTATCTATCTATCTATCTATCTATCTATCTATCTATCTATCTATCTATCTATCTATCTATTATCTATCTATCACCCATCCATCCTCTCTATCCATCCCTCCATCCCTCCATCCCTCCATCTATCTATCTATCTATCTTCCTGTTCTATCCATCTATCTATCTATCCATCCATCCATCCATCCATCCATCCATCCATCCATCCATCCATCCATCCATCCATCCATCCATCCATCTATCTATCTATCTATCTATCTATCTATCTATCTATCTATCTATCTATCTATCTATCTATCTATCTATCTATCCATCCTCCATCTATTATCTATCTATCACCCATCCATCATCTCTCTATCCATCCCTCCATCCTTCCATCCATCTATCCCTCTATCTTCCTTTTATATCTATCTATCTATCTATCTATCTATCTATCTATCTATCTATCTATCTATTATCTATCTATCACCCATCCATCCTCTCTATCCATCCCTCCATCCCTCCATCTATCTATCCCTCTATCTTCCTGTTCTATCCATCTATCTATCTATCTATCTATCTATCTATCTATCTATCTATCTATCTATCTATCTATCTATCTATCTATCTATCTATCTATCTATCTATCTATCTATCTTCCGTCTATTATCTATCTATCACCCATCCATCATCTCTCTATCCATCCCTCCATCCATCTATCCCTCTATCTATTATCTATCTATTTCTATTTCTATATTTCTATTTCTATTTCTATCTATCTATCTTCATCTATCTATTTATCTATCTTCACCTATCTATCGTGCCTTCTTCTCTCTCTCCAATCACCTTCCTTGTCTGTCTGTCTCTCTCTGTCTCTCTCTAATATGTCATCATTTATCTATCAAATGTGGAGACCGACCGCCTCCCTCATCGTGCACGAATGTTAAGAAACATAAAAACGGAATATCAAAGTTTAAAATAAGAGGCAAGCGGAGTACAAATCCCATGCGATATTAAAGAGGGCACCAGGTTGGGGAAGGTTGTGGGGCTGTGTGGGGTGGCGGGTCCCAGGCCTCTCCCTTCCCTTTCTTGGGGGAGGGCCCTGACCTCCGAGAAGCAGCCATTGGCATCCCGAATGAAAACGAAATCACGGAAGGAGCTAATTCAAACAAGCAGGGACAGAAGAATTCCTTTATGCTTCGAAGAGAAACCCAGGCAGAGCTGCCAGGACATTGTTCGGGGTTCGGATGGACGACCAGCAGGCAATTGCTGTGGGGCTTAAAATATCTCGGGAGGGGGAGGAACAGGGATGGGTTTCAAAATTACAAAAAGGAGCTTTGGGGTCTTTTTGCAGCCATCACGGTCTAAAGACGGGACCTTTTAATCCCTCGTGATGGACATGCGATAAAGAAATATTGGAGTGGGATTCACAATCTTCATACGCAAGATTCTCAGAAATGAATATCACGATGAACCCCAGAAACTTTTCTTTTGGGTTTAATGGGAAAAGACTTGGGAGGAAAAAAAAATACGAACTTTGATGACAGGTTACAGACTAACAGAGTTGAAAGGGACCTTGTAGGTCATCTAGTCCAACCCATGTGTCATATATGTTGACGGCAGCAAGACTGCGCACAAAAATGGAAGGATGTTTCAATCCCTTCCACGGACGAAGGGCTGCCAAAGTTTTATGGAGTTAGCAGAGAAGGCTTTGGTCCAAGGAAGGAAAAAAATGCAAATATTTTTGTTTCTACTCGGAAACCATTTCTGGACTTTGTGCTTGAACTGAGAGAAAAAAACAACAACTTTGGTTTTAGGTTTTAGTGATTAGATAGGTTTGTGGTTGTAGAAATGGCTAGTTTATACTATGATGTAAAAGTTGAGGTTGGATGTTTTTATCTGAGTTTATTGCATCTTAGTTGCTCTTCTCTGAACTTTTTCCAAAAGTCTCCACATCGTTTTTTCTTTTCGTAATGTGGTGAGCAAAACTGGATGCAGAGTATTCCAGATGTGGTTTTACTAAAGCTTTACAAAGGGGTATTAAGACTTCTGCTCTTGCCCCCCTCCCCTAAGATAAATGCCTTCAGGAAGAGGGCAGGCTTTCCAACCTCCACATCCTCCCCCCCACCCAGCCCAGTTCAAAGTGTACTGGTTTCCCAATGTCCGTTTTTTCAACGAGAGGCCAACGCGAGGTTGTGAGAAAAATAAATAGCTTTCGGTCATCTGAGGTAGACTGCCACTGATCGTGCAAGTTCTAGGTGCCTTCAGGTGATAGAAAGGCCTTTCTTTCATGCCTTTAAAAAAAAATCAGCCTGTGTTAGTAAAATGGGTATAATTCAATGGTCGAATGCTACCAGTTCAGACCGGTTTGACCGAACCGGTAATAATAAAAAAAAGCCTCCATTGATCAGCTGAGAGGAGAAAGAAAAGAAAAGTGCAGGATTGGCCTTCCCATCTGCCTCTGCGCTTTTCTCTTCTTCATCCTCTCAGCTGATTGGTGCGGCAGAGCCTCAGCTGGTGTTGGGAGAGCTGCAGCATTAGGCAAAGCACGCCCACCAAGCCATGCCCTCCGAACCGGTGGTAAAACAATGTAACAGATAACAAATGATCAGAGTTGGAAGGGACCTTGTAGGTCATCTAGTCCAACCCCCTCCCACCCAAGCAGGAGACCCTACTACACCATTTCTGACAGGTGGTAGTCCAGTCTCTTCTTGAAAGTCTCAAAAGTGATGATGCTCCTACAACTTCCAAAGACAACTTCTGTTCCATCGGTTGATTGTTCTCCCTGTCAGAAAGTTTCTCCTTATTTCCAGGTTGAATCTCTCCTGGATCAGTTTCCATCCATTGTTCCTTGTCTGGCCTTTGAGTGCTTTAGAAAATAGCTTGACCCCTTCCTCCTCTCTGGGGCAGCCCCTCAAATATTGGAAAGCTGCTCTCCTGTCTCCCCTGATTCTTCTCTTCCCTAGACTATCCAAGCCCAGTTCCTGCAACCATTCATTGTATGTTTTAGCCTCCAGTCACTCTCTCTTGCTCTCTCTCCCTCTATTTCTCTCCCTCCCTCCCTCCCTCCCTCCCTCCCTCCCTCCCTCTTTCTTTCTTTCTTTCTTTCTTTCTTTCTTTCTTTCTTTCTTTCTTTCTTTCTTTCTCTCCTTCCTTCCTTTTTCTCTCACTCTTTCTCTCACTCTTTCTCTCACTCTTTTTTTCTTTCTCTCCTTCCTTCCTTCCTTCCTTCCTTCCTTCCTTCCTTCCTTCCTTCCTTCCTTCCTTCCTTCCTTCCTTCCTTCCTTCCTTCCTTCCTTCCTTCCTTTCTTCCTTCCTTCCTCTTTCTCTTGTTCTTTCCTTTTCTTTCTCTCCCTCTCCCTTCAGATATTGGAAGACTGCTCTCCTGTCTCCCTGGTCCTTCTCTTCCTTAGACTAGCCAGGCCCAATTCCTGCAACTGTTCATCCTATGTCTTAGCCTCAAGTCCCCTCATCATCCTGGTTGCTCTTTTCTGCATTCTTTCTAGAGTCTCAACTTCTTTTTTATAGTGTGGTGACCAAAATTTGAATCCCGCCACTGAATTGAGGCTATTTTTGACCCCTGGAGACTGCCTGGATAAGCCCCTATGATTTCTTTGGCAGGTTTGTTGAAAGTGGTTTGTCATTGCCTCCTTGCTAGGGCTGAGAGAGAGTAGCTGGCTGAAAGATTCCCCCTGGCTTCATGCCTAAGGTGGGACTCGAACTAAGATCTCCTGGTTTCTAGCCTGGTGCTTTCACCACTGCAATAAACAGGGAGTCCTCGCCTTACGGCCATAATTGACTCAAAAATTTCTGTTGCTAAAGTGAGAGGAACTTTTGTCCCATTTTGCAACCTCTCTTGCCACCGTAGTTAAGGGAATCATTGCAGCTGTTGAGTTAGCAAGATGGTCATTAAGTGAACCTGGTTTCCCCATGGACTTTGCTTGTCAGAAGTCTTAAAAGGGGATCGCATGACTCCAGGATACGGCAACTGTCATAAATATGAGTCAGTTGCAAAGGACCATATTTTTATCAGGTGACCCTTGGTGAGATGCCGCAACAGTCATAAGTGTGAAAAACAGCCATAAGTCACTTTTTTCCAGTCCCGTTGTACCTTCGAATCATCAAATGGTTATAAGTCAAAGACTGCCTATGTAATGGGCCTGAAATTTAAATGAACAGACTTTCATCTAGGGAATTGACACATTTTGCAAAGCCCGAAAGAAGCCCCCATCGGCGGCATTCTCACAACCTGTTCAGCCTGGATCAGCTTCTGAAGCAACAAGCTATTTTATTGTGGCTTAGCAGCTGGTGCAAACCGGCTTTTGCTGAGGGTTTCCATGTCTCCTGTAATCTCAGCTTGCCCCCCTTTGGCCTTGAGGGAGGGGGGAATTAACTGTGGGGCAGCTGACTCAGGGGCAACCCAGTACCGGAGGCTTACAACATGCAGCAGCAGCAGCAGCAGCAGCCCAAAAAGCCAATGCAATCCTGGGTTGTATAAATAGAGCCATGGCATCAAGATCAAATGGAGTATAAGCAGTGGAGGGATTCAGCCGGTTTTCACCGGTTTGTGAGAACTGGTTGTTAACTTTCTGAGCAGTTTAGTGAACTGATTGTTGGAAGAAGTCATTAGGGCAGAGAACCTGTTGTTAAAATTATTTGAATCCCACCACTGAGTACCGCTTTATAAATCCTTTTGTAAAGCCACACCTGGAATACTGCAACCAATTTTGGTTACCATACTATGAAAAAGGTGTTGAGACTTTGGAAAAAGGACAGAGAAGAGCGACTAAGAGGATCAAAGGCCTGGAGGGTAAAACATCGGAAGAACGGTTACAGGATTTGGGTTTGGCTGGTCTAAGGAAAAGAAGAATTAGGAGTGACAGGAGAGCAGCCTTCCAGTATTTGAGGGGCTACCCCAAAGAAGAGGGAGCCAAGCTGTTCTCCAAAGCACCAGAAGGCAAGGCAAGAAACAATCTAAGGAAACTAAGCCAGGAGACAAGCAACCTGGAATTAAGGAGACAATTCCTAACAGGGAGGACAGTTAAACAGTGGAACAGCTTGCCACCAGATGTTGTGAGTGCTCCATCACTGGAGCTTTTTAAGAAGAGAGCCATTTGTCTGAAATGCTGTAGAGCCTCCTGCTTGAGCAGGGGGCTGGACTAGAAGACCTCCAAGGTCCCTTCCAGCTCTATTCTAAATTCTAAACCTCCTCCTGCCCAAATATCAGGCGATGCACTGCCGGGGGGCAGGGGGGGAACTGAGCTGGGAGGAGGCTCTTGGTGGAAAACATCTGGAAGCAGCCCTTCCTCATTTGTTCAACAGATGTTTGAAACCTTCACGGATCCTGTTTGCTCTGCTTCGTTATTGCTGTGAAACCAACCATGTTTAGAGCAGACCAGGGTGTGATTGGTGCTTGGGGGTGCTTAAAAAAAATATGCCGGGGAGGGGTGGGGGGAGGGGGGCTGGTAGAAGTAGGAAGAGGGAGCAGAGCGGGATGGGCCATGAGTAAATCCAGCCACACGGGTGAGCAGTCCTTTTTTGAGAGAGGTGAGAAGTAGAATGACAAGAGTTGGAAGGGACCTTGGAGGTCATCTGGTCCAACCCCCTGCTCAAGCAGGAAACCCTATCCTTTTCCAGACAAGTGGCTGTCCATTCTCTTCTTGAAGACATGGAAGGGAAGGGGAGAGAGAATAGAGTAAACGATAGAAGAGAAGCTGGAAGAGACACTGGAAATCTTCTCGTCCAGCCCCCTGACTATCCAGTCTCTTCTTAAATACCTCCAGTATTGGAGCGGCCACAAAGTCTGGTGGCAAGTAGTTCCCCTGCTTAATTGTCTTCACTGTTAGGAAGCTTCTCCTTCATTCCAGGTTGCTTCTCTCCTTGGTGAGTTTTCCACCCGTTGCTTCTTGTCCTGCCTTCAGGGGCTTTGGAGAATAGCTTGACTGCCTCTTCTTTGGGGCAGCCCCTCAAATGCTGGAACACTGCTGTCCTGTCACCCCTAGTCAGTGGTGGGATTCAATTTTTTTTACTACCAGTTCTGTGGGCGTGGCTTGGTGGGTGTGGCATGGTTGGTGGGTGTGGCAGGGGAAGGATATACTGCAAAATCCCCCTTCCCTCCCCACCCCATTAACCTGCTTTCCAGCTCCGTTCTCCTGTGCTGGGCAACCAAAGGAGACCCAGCCGATCAGCTGGGACTCGATGGGAGGCAGAGAAGAGATGGGGTGGGCGGGGCCAATCGGAGGCAGTATATTGGCCGGATCTCCGAACTACTCAAAATTTCCGCTACCGTTTCTGCAGAACCGGTCAGAACCGGCTGAATCCCACCTCTGCCCCTAGTCCTTCTTTCCTCTAGACTGACCAAAGCTAAATCCTGCAACTGTCCTTTGTATGTTTTTAGCCTCCAGGCCTCCAGTCCTCTTTGCTGCTCTTCTCTGCACTTCTTCCAAAGTCTCAACCTCTTTTTGGTATTATGGGGACCAAAATTGGTTGCAGTATTCCAGATATGGCCTTACTAGGGTTTTATAAAGCGGCACTAATACTTCAGGTGATCTTGATTCTATGCCTCTGTTTATACAACCCAGGATTTTATTAAGCTTTTTTTGGCTGCTGTCGCACACGGCTGGCTCCTGTTGAAGGGATCGTCCACTAGGACTCCGAGGTCCTTTTCTCAGTTCCTGGTTTTGAGCCAGGTCTCACCTAATCTATACTTACACTTTTGATTATATACCTGCCTAAATGTAAAGCTTTGCTTTTCTCCCCATTAAATGTCATGTTGTTGGATAGGACCCATTGTTCAAGACCTGAGGTCTTCCAACTTGACAGCTTCAAGACTTGTGGACTTCAAATCCCAGAATTCCTCCTCCAATCATGTTAGCTCAGGAATTCTGGGAGTTGAAGTCCACACCTCTTAAAGGTGTCAAGTATGAAGATCCATTGTTCAAGAGTGACATGATCTTTTTGGATCCTGAGCTTGTCTTCTGGGGTGTTGGCTGTTCTTGTTCTTGTATTGTATTGTATTGTATTGTATTGTATTGTATTGTATTGTATTGTATTCCATTCCATTCCATTCCATTCCATTCTATTCTATATTCCTATTCCTATTCTATTCTATTCTATTCTATTCTACTCTATTCTATTCTATTCCCTATTCTATTCTATTCCATTCCATCCATTCCATCCAATCCCATCCCATTCCATTCCCTATTCTATTCCATTCCATCCCATTCCATTCCATTCCATTTCATTCTATTCTATATTCCTATTCCTATTCTATTCTATTCTATTCCATTCCATATTCTATTCTATTCTATTCTATTCTATTCTATTCCATTCCATATTCTATTCTATTCCATTCCCTATTCCATTCCATTCCATATTCTATTCTATTCTATTCTATTCTATTCCATTCCATTCCATTCCATCCATTCCATTCCATATTCTATTCTATTCCATTCCCTATTCTATTCTATTCTATTCTATTCTATTCTATTCTATTCTATTCTATTCTATTCTATTCTATTCCATTCCATTCCATATTCTATTCTATTCTATTCTATTCTATTCTATTCTATTCTATTCTATATTATTCTATTCTATTCTATTCTATTCCATTCCATTCCATTCCATTCCATATTCCTATTCTGTTCTGTTCTGTTCTGCTCTGTTCTGTTCTATTCCATTCCATTCCATATAAATGAAATACTGACTTGTCAGATTGGAAAAACTCGTAATGCTGCTGGATGCAGCCCTCTCTGTGTGTGCATCTGTGTGTGTAGGATGGAGTGTAAGAATGTCAGATCTGGGATGAAAGGACCTTTGCGGTGGGGGCTCCGTCGTAACTTTGAACGCCAAGCCGCCTGTCATACGTCGAAGATTACCTGTAAACCTCCGAAGGCGACACGCACTTAAGTGTTGGAAAAAGGTTAGAGAATTTTGCAGCTCGGTTCTCGTGGCCCTGGAGCAGGATGATGGGCCCTGGCATCCAAGAAGGGGGGGGGGACGGGACTGGAGTGCCTGACAGTGCTGAGCCTTGAGTAAAAATGGTATTCAGAGTTGAGGATGTCTCGTGTTTGCAGGAGGGAGAGTTTCGTCCTTACGTTGCAAAAAACAGTTCAAATGCTTGGAAAACGTTGTGGAGTTTCTCTCCAAAAGGACCTTGAGCCCCCCCACTCCCTCAGAGGGGAGGGGTTCAGTTTCTTTTCTTTTCCTTTAGTATTTAAAAAACTCTATTAAACAAATTCTACCATTAAAAAACATACTTCCATTCCTTGCAGCAGATTTGCAGCAGCCTTCACTCACTTTGACATATTCTTAAGTATATAGAATATTGCTAAATATTATTACAATTATTTTACATTTGATTTATGTCATAGTTTCATATATATGCATGGTATTTACCTTCCGGGTGCGATTCAAGGTGTTGGTGGTCACCTTTAAAGCGCTCCATGGCTTGGGACTCGGGTACTTACAGGACCGCCTGCTGCCACCATCGGCCTCCCGCCGGCCAGTGTGCTCCCACAGGGTGGGCCTCCTTGGGGTGCCGCCAGCTGGACAATGCCGGCTGGTGGCCGCGAGGGTGCGGGCCTTCTCTGTGGGAGCACCCTCCCTGTGGAATGAGTTACCCCTGGAGATGAGGAGTATCCCTGACCTGCGAACCTTCCGGCGTACATTGAAGACCCATCTTTTCCAACAAGCCGGTCTGGTCTAGTTTTATTGAAAGGTTTTAATCCTGTAATTCTTACCTTGCTTTTAGTAATTGATTATAGTTTTAAACTCAGCCACATATTTAATTCATTTTTAATCTATTTTTAAATTTTATATTTGTCATTGTATTATTGTGTGTTGTATATATGCTGTATATATGTTGTATATATGTCATATATATACAACATATATGTATATATGTTGTATATATGTCATATATATGTTGTATATATGTCATATATATGTTGTATATATGTCAACATATATATGTTGTATATATGTCATTGTATATATGCTGTGCACCGCCCCGAGTCCCAATCTGGGAGAGGGGGTGGTATATAAATTAAATAAAATAAATAAATATTTATATCTAAATATACGTAGCTATGCCTATTCATACCAAATCATTTCACCACACCGTAACCTTTCATTTCACCAGTCTATTTTTGGGTCTACCTTGCAGCCAATTATACCAAAACAAAACAGAAAGGGCCTTGTGCCCCCCCTCCCCCCTTCATGGGGAGGGGGGCCCTTCAGTTTCAGTGGGGGCTGGACCCCCCCCACATTGTCCACTGAATCGCAAGGGCCTCTCCGGCTGTCAGGGCGAGGGAATCCATCCGTTCCAAGGGATTTCCTAATTTCCCACTTTTGCAAAAGAAAAAAAAGGTCCGATTCAGTTTGTTGGATCCGAGGGTTATTATTATTATTATTATTATTATTATTTTTGATGGAGGTTCGCAGCAAACATGGCTTTTTCTGGGCACGACACTCTGCCACTGGCTATCCTTTCTTTCTTTTTTTTTTTCCTTCTTCTTCTTCTACTTTGCGGCGTTCCCTTATATAGTGTGGTTTTTGTGCATTGCTTTCCAGAAATTGGGTGCGTTGTAAGGCCGGTTTCTTCAAGGCCGCTGCCCTGCCTGATTTTTTTCTAACGTCGGTCATCGTCTTGGCCTTGCAGGGATGGAAGTTTGGATGGAAGCAGCAGGAAATTCAGAATATATGACCCAATTTCTGCTCGCCTCTGGAGCGGGAAAGGCCAAGCTGGAGAAGTTGCAGTTTTTAAAAAGCGTTTTGTTCCCGACTTCTAATCCTCAGTCAGCGGGCGGGAAAAGGCCGTCAGGAGACCGATTGCTAACCGAGCGGGGAAGGGTTCTGGTAGGGTCTGGGGCTTCAGGGTCCCTGAAGCTCCTCCTCCTCACTCCCTTCCAGGTTCTCTGAAGGTAATTCTTCCCTTGATCCCTCTCCTTCCTTCCCTTTCCTCCACTCCCTTCCTCCTTTCCTTCCTTACCTTTTCCTTCTCTTTTTTTCCCACCCATGCCCCCTCCATTCTCCCTTCTCCTTCCCTTCTTGCTCCCCTCTCCTTCCTTCCTTTCGTCCCTCCATTTCCTGCCTCCCTCACTCTCCTTCCTTCCTTCTTTCCTTCCTTCCTTCTTCCTTCCTTTCCTTCCACCCTTCCTCCCTCCATTTTCCTCCCTCTCTCCCTTGCTCCCCTCTCCTTCCTTCCTCCACCGGCCTTCCGAAGGTCACCCTTCCTTCCCCCTTCCTTTTCCTTCTTTCCTTCCGGAAGCCTTCCCCTTTGCAGCTCCCTCCTCCTCCTTCCCTAGCCTTCCTTTCCCCTCCCACTTCCTCCTTCCTTTCCTCCCTCCTCCATCCTCTCTTCCTTCTTCCCTCCCTCCCTCCCTGCTTCCTTCTTTCCTTCCTTCCTTCCTTCCTCCCTTCCTTCTTTTCTTCCTTCTTCCTCCCTCCCTCCTTCCTTCCCTCTCTCCCTCCTTTCCTTCATCCCACGCTCTTTCCCACCTCTCCTTCCTTCCTTGCACCCTCCTTCCCATAGCTCTCTTCTCCCTTTTTCTCCCTCCCTCCCAGATCTTTCTTCTCTCTTCCTTCCTTCTTCCCTCCCTCCCTCCCTCCCTCCCTCCCATCTCTCCTTTCCCTCGGTACTGGTTTCAGTTTGAACCTGTTATTTAGTCAGAATCTGGAGGACTAGAATCTCACTTGGTTGTGGGAAAGAGCATAACAAGGCGGCCACCAGTCCTGCTTGTCTCATTGGACAGTCAGCTCAATTCCTAACAGTCGGGTTGGCAGACCACAAGTCCCAGAAGCCTCAGCCAGCCTGGCCAACCCTCAGGGAGCCCTGGCTGATTGGTATCTGGAGAGCGCCCACAACATCTCCAAACCTCCCTCCCTTCAATTTTATTCCTTCCTTCAATTGATCGGCCACCTTTTCCTTTGCCCTGCCGCTCAGAAATACAAATTCTCTGGCAGGAAGAATTAAATCCGCGCATGAGGCAGGATTTAAAATATGACATTTATTTTTTCTAGTGGGGTGGGGGGGTGGGGGTGAGGGGAAGGAAGCAGACCGCGGATCATTTTTTAAAAATGCAAGTTATTTCAAGCCCGGCGGAGGACGGAGGTGCTGGGAAGATGATCAAAGGGAGATTTCACTCTGCTGGCTGCAAGAGCCCAAGCGCTTTGCAAAAACTTGGATCAGGTTTTGGAAAAGAAAAGAAAAAGAGATTATTATTATTGTTATTTTTTCCCGCCTCTCCAAGCGGATGGTGACTTTGGAAGTTAAAATAGGTGTCTTGAATTGGGCCAAAAAAAAATGAAACGGGGAGCCTGGACAGATGACCGAATCCAAGTCTCCCCATCCCCCCAAAAAATCTTCCTTTGTTCCCTTGGAAGGGGACGGATTTATCTTCCAATCAGAGAATTTTGCTTTAAGAGACGAAACCAGAAGGGAGAACAAATCCGTTAAACTTTAACCCGCGGAGTCTGGTGGGGTGAGTTTTATTTTTTTTTTAAAGTTGCAATTAATTTAACGGATTGATTAAGTGCCACAAAGTCCCCGTCGGCCCTTAGTGGCCACACAGATATCAGGACTTCTCGATTTACAACCGTTTGAAGTTGACAACGGCGCTGAAAATTGGGATGTATGAAGCTTCTTTTCACACTTAACGCCTTTCCCCGCGGGACCGAAATTCGGCCGCTGGGCCCCTGATTCCTATTTATGACCCATTGGAAGGAAACATCCACCTGGTTGAGGTCCAAGCCGGGAATCGAATAAAATGGAGACTGTTTGGAAAGAAAGTTGAACGAGGAACAGAAGCCACAGCGGTTCTGGGTCAGCGGAGCAACTGAGTTGGCGAGTACGCGGATTTTTGGATGTTTTTAGAAAAGGTGCTGCCAAGGGGTGGGTTTCTGTAAGGTCTGAGGTGCCCTTCGGACATGGGTGTCAAACTCCCTTTCATTGAGAGCTGCATCAAGGTTGTGTTTGACCTTGTGGGGGGGGGCAGGGGGGCATGGCCAGGGTGGGTGAGTCGGAGGCACCTGTGGTGGCCAAGTGCTAAGGCAGGACTTCCCTGAAACCCTCCCTCCCTCTCATTATAATCTCCCCTTCTTCCCTCCTTCCCTCCCATTCTCTCCTTCCTTTCTTCCTTCACTCCTCCTCCCATCTCCCTCCCTCCCTTCCTACTTACCTCCCTTACTACCTTTCATCCATCTGCTTCAGTCCTTCCTTCCTTTCTTCCTTTCATCTATTTCCTCCCTCCCTCCCTCTCTCCCTCCCATTCTCTCTCCTTCCTTTCCTCTTTCCCTCCCATCTCTCCTTCCTTCCTTTCATCCATCTCCTTCCATCCATCCATCCTTCCTTCTTTTCATCCATCTCCTCCCTCCCTCCTCCTCCCTATTCTCCCTCCTTCCTTCCCTTTCCCCTCCCTCCCACCTTCCCTCCCTCTCATTCTCCTTCCTTCCTTCCTTCCATCCATCCATCTCCTTCCTCCCTCCCTCCCATTCTCTCTCCTTCCTTTCCTCTTTCCCTCCCATCTCTCCTTCCTTCCTTTCATCCATCTCCTTCCATCCATCCATCCTTCCTTCTTTTCATCCATCTCCTTCCTCCCTCCCTCCTCCCCAATCTCTCTCCTTCCTTCCCTTTCCCCTCCCTCTCACCTTCCCTCCCTCATTCTCCTTCCTTCCTTCCTTCCTTCCTTCCTTCCTTCCTTCCTTCCTTCCTTCCATCTAACTCCTCCCTCCCTCCCATTCTCTCTCCTCCCTTTCCTCCTTCCCTCCCCCTCCCATCTCCCCTTCCTTCCTTTCATCCATCTCCTTCCATCTATCCTTCTTTCCTTCTTTTCATCCATCTCCTTCCTCCCTCCCTCCTCCCCATTCTCTCTCCTTCCTTCCTTCTTTTTTCCCCTCCCTCCCTCCCACCTTCCTTCTTCCCTCCCTCCTTCTATTTCTCCTTCCTGTCTTCCTTCTCTTGTTTTTCCTTCCCTCTTCCTTCCCCTTTCTTCCTTCCCCTCTTTCCTTCTTTTTCTTCATCTTCCCTCTTTCCCTTTCTCCTTTCCTGTCCCTTCTTGCATGCTCAGATGCAAAAGGGGAAACATTTCTCCTTTTGTTTTGTTTTGTTGGCAGAGGTCTGCAGGTGGCCATTGCGGCCAAAAAGGGGCCCTGGGAGTGCACGCCCCACCCCTGAGCTCCGTTTTTGATGGCAGAGGCACTGCAGGCCGGTCCTTCGCTGTTTCCAGGCAGGCCCCATGGGCCAGATCTAAGCACCCCATGGGCCTTGAGTTTAACACCCCTGCCTTAGGAGTGTGCAATGTAGTCAGCTCTGTGTCTTCTGTCAAATGGTCGTGGGTTAATCCTATTGTGGCTAATGGCTTTCGTCCTGTGTTGGGTCTTGGCTGAGGGGCTGCTTGTTCTAACCCTGTTGCTCTGCTTTTGTTAGCTGTCAAATTTTTGCTGCAGGGAGTTTGAAATATCCTGTCTTGAGTGGGCTTTGGTCTGTAGTATTTGCTTTGCTTATGAATGGAGCCATCTAGATAGTCGGCTTCCTCTTTCAACAAGCTCTTTATCTCCTTAAGTGCTGGCAGCCGCTGGGAGGGGCTGCATTCTGCCTTTAAAAACACGTTTCTTCATTTTCTTCTTTCGGGAAAAATAATATTTTGCCTTTTTCATATATAATATTTCCCGAAATATTTCATTCTTCCAGGGGGAAAGGGGGGGGGCCTTCCCACATGGTGGTTGTGAGCGATCATCTTCTACGATCCCATGCCAATGGGGAACTCAGACTCCTTTAACAACCGGGTTGCCCATTTAACAATGGCAGCAATTCACTTAGCATCTGCAGTAGGCTGGGTCATAAAATGGGCACAGGGTGCTTCACAGTGGTCTGGCTCAGCGACGGAAGCTGTGTTTGCATGATCGTGGTCATTAAATGAAGGGCTGCCCCATAGAGGTCAAGATGGTGGCTGGGATGGCATAATTTTGCATGCCTAATAAAGTGGGGGGGCCCTCAGGTCCTGCCATGTGGGGTCCCCCTCTGTCAACTCGTAAAACATTCCTAGGCTTGTTTTCGAGTTGCCATAAACAAGGAGGGAGCAGTACGACCCGAAAATCCTTCATTGGAGAATGTGATTGTTGACACACCCAGGCAAGGGGGGGGGGGAAGGGTCACAGGTGACTGTAAATGACGGATGCCAAAGTTGGCTTCATTTAGGTCAATGCCGGCATGTTGCTCCTAATAAATCTTTTGAATTCTTTTGAAGCTTGGCCTGAGACTCATGATTTCATTAGTGCCATCGCCGGAATCCCTGACACCCTTTGGATTTCGGGGTGCAGTTTGAACAGCTCAGCTTAGTGCGACAGGTGGAAGGAGGTTGTGTTGTGTTGTGTTATGTTTTGTGTGTTGCAGAGCTCTGCAAAGCCTCTTTAGAATTTTATTGCTGATTCCGGTTAGCTCCTGAACGTTCCCGATAAATACGGCTAGTCTTATCATCACAAATCGAGCCCAAAATTTCTGGTGCTAAGTGAGATAGTTTACGAAGTGAGTTTGGCCTCCTTGTACAATCGGTAGAGATTCTCAGCCTTGGTTGTCCCAAAAGGTGTCCCAGATGCGGCCAGGGTACATAAAAATGCCCGATCTGATTTAAGCAGGTGGCTCTTAAGAGAAGTATGCAAATTGTATTTTTAATTTGTACATTGAGAAGATATTTTTCTTCCCAATGGGCCCCTTGATTGATCAGTTAGCGCAGGGGTGCCAAATGCAAGGCCCGCGGGGCTGGATCTGGCCTGCCATGTGGTCAGATGTGGCCCAGGGGTCAGTGGTGGGATTCTACCAGTTTCCCTACCGGTTCGGTGGTTGTGCAGGCATGCACCTAATGCACACCCGTGCAGCTTTCCAAACATCAGCTAAGGCTGTGCAGCGCCGATCAGCTGAGAGGCGAAAGATGTTTTTGACCCAAGCCTTGTTCAAATCAAACGAATGCAAAACATAGATAAAAGCAAAAACTTTTAAATGCGTCTCTGTAAATTCTGTGCATTCACAGCAAAGTGCTGTTAAAACTAATTGTCCCAGATAAGAGCAAGCCCTGTCAAAGTTGTGCAAGGCTGCCAAGAACCCCAGCTTAAGTGCGAGGAAATATTCAAAGCCAAAAGTGTCCAAAAACAAACCAGGATAGTCCGAACTTCCACAAGACTTGAAGTGCAAGAACTTCTTTGCTTCCTGCGAAGAAGCCAACCCCAAAGGCTGGCTTTTATCCCTTAAGGGAGCGGCCATCACCTCGCAGCTTTACTCCCAAGTCGCCTGTGTTGCTGCAGCTGCCCTTTCCTTCGAGCAGCCCTGCGTGCATGCACACTGGGCACAGGCTCCTCGGGGGCCTCTTCATCATCGCTGCCAGCCTCCACAATCTCTGAAGGCAGCCCTCCACTCCCTGATGGTCCTGGCCCAATCCCTGCCTCACACGCAGGCCCCTCATCCGAGTCCTTGCTCTCCGAGACCTCAGCCGTCCACACCTGATGCCAGTAAACCACAAGAGAAGAGAAAAGGTCAGGGGTGAGTGGGATGGCTGATCCTGCGCTTTTCTCTTCTTTATCCTCTCAGCTGATTGTTGATTTTTTCCCCTCCTCTCAGCTGATTGTCAGAGGCCTTTTAAAACTACCAGTTCAGCTGAACTGGGTCAAATCGGTAGCATTTCACCACTGGTCCTGGTCTACCCAAAGTGAAGAGGAAACATGCCAGCGGTTTGGGGAGTGGCATCAAACTAGCCATGCCCCAAGTCAGCCACACCCACCCAGTCATCCACGCCCACCTGGTTTCCCCCCCCCCCCACTCGAGATGAACCACAGTCCTGATGCGGCCCTCAATGACATTGAGTTTGATACCCCTGAGTTAGTGGGTTGGGTTGTTTAGGGACATGGTGCTTTAAACCCACCCCGATCCACCGACTCGGGGTGGCATGGAGCCAATCTCCCCCCACCCCAAAGAACCAAAACTGAAACCATAATAATGAAGAAGTAAAATCAGTACAATTTTCAGAACGAAAAGCCATCAGCACCAAATGCAAAGATAAACCACCGCGAACCAACCTGGACCAGAAACGCCTTTAAATAAAACAGTTTTAACCTATTTCTGGAACTGTTGGGGGCTGCAGGAGAGGTAGTCCTCGCTTAGTGACCATTCAAAGTGACAACGGATCCCTCCAAAGGCACAGACAACCTGGATCTTGAAGTTCCAACACCCAGGCAATGTCTGATGAGGTGCTCAACAACCCAGGTCTGCGTTAGCTGAACAACCGACCACCCACAAAAGTCCATAAGATCAAGTCGGTCAGTTCTGAGCCCACTTTCCAAGCTCTGCAAGTAATATTCTGAGGGTGTAGAGTTCTTAATCCTTCCCTTGTGCACCTAGTTTGTTAGCACCTGGTTGTCCCCCCTCCCTCCCCCGAGAGATAAAAATGCTGGCTTTCATGCTTAAGGCAGGACTAGAATTCATCGTCTCCTGGTGATTGGCCCAAAGTCACCCAGTTGGCTTTCGTGCCTAAGGCGAGACTAGAATTCACCGTCTCCTAGTGATTGGTCCAAAGTCACCCAGTTGGCTTTCGTGCCTAAGGCGGGACTAGAATTCACCGTCCCCTGGTGATTGGCCCAAAGTCACCCAGTTGGCTTTCATGCCTAAGGCGGGACTAGAATTCACTGTCCCCTGGTGATTGGCCCAAAGTCACCCAGTTGGCTTTCGTGCCTAAGGCGGGACTAGAATTCCTCGTCTCCTGGTGATTGGCCCAAAGTCACCCAGTTGGCTTTCCTGCCTAAGGCGGGACTAGAATTCACCGTCTCCTGGTTTGATTGTGCCGATCTTCAGAAAGACATTTAAAAAAAAAAAAGTTTTTCATCTTTGATGTTGGGGCCAGGAGGAAGAGGTCCCGAGTGCAAATCCTGGTCACCTCTTTGGGACCCTCTGGTTTCTAATAAGAAGTGGGTTCCCCCCCCCATTGCATGTGACCGGCCATCCCAGAGTTGTCATGTTCAAATTAGGCAGCTGTATCAATCACAGAAATTGATAAGCCAGAATGTGCAGCTCCCAGGAACAGCCGCCTTGCCCCGAGGGAGCCATTGGCAGTGGCAGTGTGTGTGTGTGTGTGTGGAGGGGGGGGACAGCCCGGAGCAACCCCTGGTCTGTTCCCTCTGGATGCCAACCATGCCATTCAGCTGGTGCAAGCTTTGGGGGTCTGGTTGAGACCTGTGTTGGCAAGCCTCTCTTGGCACTGTGCTTTGGCAGCCCCGGTGTGCCCAGGTGCCTGCCTGGGAGAAGCTGAATGGTGTTCTTGAAGTTGAACCCTCAACTTTTGAGGCATTTTGTCAATCTCTTACAAGGGAGCCTCAACAGAAAGGAATTTCCTGGCAAGGAGTCTTGAAGGAAGACACCCCCTCCCTTGGAAAGAGGGAGGGGGTGAGCAGTGCCAGCTGGAAAGCCCCCTTCAGGCCTTCCTACTTCTGCCTGGGAGGAGACAGGCTTCCTTGCCAGCCCTTGGAGAAGGTCTTCAGGCCACTGAGTCCTTCTGGGTAAAGGTTCCCTTTGCATATCCATGCTAGTCGTTTCTGGCTCTAGGGGGCAATGCTCATCTCCGTTTTAAAGCCAAAGAGCCAGCGCTGTCCGAAGACATCTCCGTGGTCATGTGGCCAGCATGGCTAAATGCCGAAGGCACACAGAACACTGTTACCTTCCCATCAAAGTGGTCCCTATTTTTCTATTTGCATATTTACGTGCTTTCAAACTGCTAAGTTGGCAGAAGCTGGGACAAGGAACGGGAGCTCACTCCATTATGCGGCGCTAAGGATTCGAACCACCAAACTGCCGACCTTTCTGATCGACAAGCTCAGCGTCTTAGCGACTGAGCCACCACTTCGATTTTGTCACATTCTTACAGGGCACCAAAAATGGGAAGTGTCGAGTCGATGCAGGCTACCTCTCCCCGGGGCTTTTTCCTGCCTCCTTGGTACCCACCTGGGCTGTGACTCAACCCTGAGCAGCGGCTCCTGCATCTGCTTCCTGGGCCAGGCTTAGGGTGGCACTGAAGGGTGATGGGATGTAAAGCCATCTGTCCCGAGTTAGCCCGACCTCCCAAATCAGCTGCCCTTAAAATGTGCGAGATTGAGATGTCCAGGAGACCCAAAATCCAGTCTGGCTGGGGATTACGGGTGAGCTGTTCCAGATGGATGGGTAGAGAAAGAGGGCTGGATATACCCACAGCTGTCCAGGCACTTGGAGGGCCAGGGGGTGGCTGAGCCTGTCCTCCTTCCGCTCGGATCACCTGCTATTCATATCCATGATGGCTTGTTCGGGGCCCCTCCTAATCAAAACAGTGTGAGACCCTAAACTCATGTTGTCTTGGGGTGGGTGTGTAGAGGGGTGGAAAATTTATCTGCAAGCGGTGCACTGGGTCAGCTGCTTGCAGGAGAAGGGGACTTCCTGTTGGTTTCCAATCCTGGAAATGGGGGTCCCCAGGGTTGCGATTCAACCAGTGTAACAATCAGTTCGCTGAGGACAGAATAGCGCAGGGGCAGGTGGGTGGGGCCAATTCACCAAACCAGCCATAAAAAATGATAAAATTAGCGACCGGTTCGCTCAAACCAGGGCAAACCACTAATAGCCTACCTTGAATCCAGTGTTCCTGTAAGCTGGCAGCTTTTAAACCATGGGGACTTCAACTCCCAGAACTCCTAGCCAGGATTTGAGAAACACGGATCAAATTTCTTAGTTGGGGTACGTCAGCATGAGGGCTATGTCTGAAGTTGGTATCCCCAATGAACAGGGCGAACCGATAGAATCCCCGGGGGTCCCTCTTCCCCAATTGGATGGGGCTTCTATTGAATTCAGTAGTAACTATTGCATTCTACTGCATAGTGCAACATGAATGCAATGTCAGGGGTTTCCAATTCAATGTGTAGAATGTGAAGGATGTGTGTTTGTGTTCATTTTCAGTCATAATGTACACTGAAGATGGTATTTAATTTCGTTGTACGAGGTGCAATGACAAGCGAAAACGAAAACGAAATTTCCTATCCTCTTCAGCCAGCCACACTTCCCTCATCTGGTAGGGGGAAGACTGGGGGCGATGGAGGGGGAGTTTTCAGGGACCCCTGGAAGGCAATTCCAGGCTTCAAGCATCCCCCTTCCCCTCCCAGCCTTAAAACATGCCCGCTGTAATTTCCAGCTGGTGGGAACTGCGCCCCAAATTGTTTTTCTCCTCCATCCATTTCTCTGGGTGATCTTTGTGCCCCTCCCTGCCTGTCAGCTCACCCCCCCCCCCATTTCCTCTGTAGTTCTGCCTCCCCAACCTTGCAAAACTGACTTCATCCAGATGGGTGCTTATGGGTTTTTTTTTTTTGCTGCGTCTCCTTGACTTGGTTCCTGGGGTTTTGCCATATGTATTTTTAAATTTTATCACTGACCATTTGTAACATTTGGGAGGTTTTCCGGGGGTGGCTAGCTTGGCTGCTTTTCTCTGGCACACCTACATTTGCTGGCTCACTTGTTGGCCAGGGAGGGTCCCTGGAGGAGGAGAGGTGGGGGAGGGGAGTGTCTCCACTTTGGTCGGGGAATCTGGATGTGAGAAGTTTTATATCCAAATCTATTTTATTCCTTATACTGCCTCCATCTTCCCTTAAAACATGAGCAGACTAATGTTATAATTGTATAATGTATAAATTAAACGTTGAACGAGATTTGAAACGATAACAATTATAAGATTTTTATTCAGAGTTTTATCGGGGTTGGGGAGGGTGACTAGGAGAGGGTTGGGGGATGGTGATTTATTGGGGTTAGGGAGGATACCTGGACTGGGTTTGGGGGATAACCCGGGGGGGGGTTGAAGTCAGCCGGGCTGGAGTGCACGTCTGGGAAGGCCCAGAGGGTTGTGAGTTGTGGGGGCGAACACAATTTGGACAGCAGGGGGTGGGTTCCATTGGCACCATAAGTGGGAGGGGCAGATATGACGGGGGTAGAGGGCCATATCAGGTTAGGGGATCGCGTGCCCGCTGTCTCCAAGCGGTGGCGCGCTCCGACCCTCCCGACCCATCTGGCAGGCCTGGTTGTGCAGAGTCTCAGGCCCTGAGTACCCGGTTGATGTTGTGCAATGCCAGGTCCATTGTCAACAAGGCCCCCCTGATTTGCGACCTTATTCAGGAGGAGAGCGTGGACCTGGCTGGCGTCACTGAAACCTGGTTGGGCCCAGAGGGTGGTGTTCCTCTGGTGGAGATGTGCCCACCAGGTTTCCAAGCATTCCATCGACCAAGGTCTCAGGGAAGAGGTGGCAGGGTGGCGGCGATTATTAGAGAAATTCTTTGTCCTAGGGAGGCCACTGTTCCTCAGATGGCTGGTTGTGAGTCTCTCTTTGTGAAGAGGGGGCAGGGGGTTCAGATAGGCCTTTTGATAACGTACCTGGCTCCCTGCCACGTCTCATCGGCCCTGCCCGGGCTCCTTGAGGTGATAGCCGGGCTGGCGGTTGAGACCCCTAGGCTTTTAGTCATGGGAGATTTCAACCTGCCTTCGCTCAGGGAAACCTCTGGGGTGGTTCAGGAGTTCCTGGCTTCCATGACGGCCATGGATCTGACCCAATTAGTTTCTGGCCCCACTCACACGGGGGGACACACACTGGACCTGATTTTTGCCTCTGGTCAGTGGTTGAATGATCGTTCTGGGGATCTAGTTATAAAACCCTTGTCATGGTCCGATCATTCTCTTCTTAGACTGGACTTCGGTGCCGCCACCCCCCATCGCAGGGAGGCGGAGCCGAGGAGATGGTTCCGCCCCAGGCGCCTGATGGATCCTGAACGGTTTCAGATGGAGCTTGGGCCATTTCCTGAAACTCTGGCTCATAACTCGGCCACAGACTTGGTGACCACCTGGGATAGGTTGGCCGCTGAGGCTCTGGACCGAGTTGTGCCTTTGCGACCTCTGACCCGGCACAGATCCCATTTGGCTCCGTGGTTCACGGAGGAGTTGAGGGGGATGAAGTGCCAGAAAAGACGTCTGGAGGGCATCTGGAGGACCAGTCGTGCCGAGTCTGACCGGACACAGGTGAGGTCCTATATTAGGACCTACCTAGGGGCGATAGAGGCGGTGAAGCGTTCGCACTTCTCCGCCCTTATTGCGTTGGCAGAAAATCGGCCTGCCACTCTGTTTAGAGTGACCCGCTCCCTGCTTGAGCCGAGAGCGTGGGAGGACCTCTTGCAGGGTAGGGCAGAAAAATTTTCCCGATTTCTGCATGATAAAATCGCTCAGATTCGGGGCGGGCTGGACTCCAGTTGGGTGGTCCCGGGGGAGGTGTCCGGGGCAAGTCTTGAGACGGTTATCTGGGAGGAGTTCGATCCTGTGACCGCCGAGGGTATGGACAGATTAGTGGGGAGGCTGAATGCCACCACATGTTTACTGGACCCGTGCCCTTCCTGGTTGGTTTCTACCTCCAGGGAGGTGACACGAGGCTGGCTTTAGGGGATTGTCAACGCTTCATTGACGGAGGGGGCTCTTCCTACTGCCCTGAAAACGGCGGTGGTGCGGCCCCTCCTCAAGAAGCCTTCCCTGGACCCGGCTCTTTTGAATAACTATCATCCTGTCTCCAACCTTCCCTTTCTGGCGAAGAGTGTGGTGGCGCGTCAGCTCCCTCAGTACCTGGAGGAAGCATTCTACTTAGATCCGTTCCAATCGGGCTTCTGGCCCGGGTACAGTACCGAAACAGTATTGGTCGCGTTGGTAGATGATCTCTGGAGGGCCCGTGACAGAGGTTATTCCTCTGTCCTGGTCCTCTTAGATCTATCAGCGGCTTTTGATACTATCGACCATAGTATCCTATTGCGGCGGTTGGAGGGGTTGGGAATTGGGGGCACCGTTTTGTGGTGGTTCCCCTCCTTCCTCTCGGACTGCTCGCAATTTGTGTTGACGGGGGGGAGAGGTCCACCCCTAGGCCCCTCATTTGTGGGGTGCCTCAGGGGTCGGTCCTCTCCCCTCTTCTGTTCAACATTTATGTGAAGCCGCTGGGAGAGATCATCCATGGTTTTGGGGTGAAATGCCATCTTTATGCTGATGACACTCAGCTTTACATCTCCACCCCAAGGCACCCCAACGATGCTGTGCAGGTTATGGCCCATTGCCTGGAGGCTGTGCGGAACTGGATGGGCGGGAACAGGCTTCGACTCAACCCTTCCAAGACTGAGTGGCTGTGGTTTCCGGCAGCCCGATATAGTCAGCTGACTCTGTCGCTGGCTATTGGGGATGAGATCTTGACCCCCACAGAAGGGGCTCGCAATCTAGGTGTCCTCCTGGATGTACGGCTGTCTTTGGAAGATCACATCACGGCCGTCTCCAGGGGGGCTTTTTATCAGGTTCGCCTAATATGCCAGATGCGGTCCTTTCTTGATCGGGACGCCTTGCGCACGGTCACCCATGCCCTGGTCACCTCCCGCCTGGACTACTGTAATGCCCTCTACATGAGGCTCCCTGTGGGGAGCACCCGGAGGCTTCAATTGGTACAAAATGCGGCCGCGCGCGTGGTTATGAGGGCGTCGAGATACTCCCATGTGACGCCCCTCCTGTGCGAGCTGCATTGGTTGCTGGTGGCCTTCCGGGTTCACTTTAAAGTATTGGTTTTGGTCTTTAAAGCGCTCCATGGCATCGGACCAGGATACTTACAAGACCGCATTCTGCCAGTAGTCTCCCATTGACCGGTGCGCTCTCACAGAGAGGGTCTCCTCCGGGTCCTGACGCCTTCTATGTGCCGCCTGGTGACCCCGAGGAATAGGGCCTTCTCTGTGGGGGCACCTGCCCTGTGGAACGGGATGCCCCCTGGGCGTTCAGACGTGACCTGAAGACCTGGCTCTTTGAGCAGGCCGGCCTGAGCTGACTCAAATGGGATTTTAAAAAAGGGGTTTTAGATTAGTTTGGTTGGGGTACGAAAGTTTTAATTTATTTTAATCGGGGGTTTTAGATTTTTATTTGGGCAGCCCATAATTTAATTCTTTTTTAATCGTATTTATATCTGTGTTTTGTATGTATTTTAGTTGGCTGTTCACCGCCCTGAGTCCTTCGGGAGAAGGGCGGTTTATAAAATTATGAAATAAATAAAAATAAATAAATAAATATAAAGGTGACACAGTCTACTTGGTAATCATAGGGGAAACCTTGCTTTTCAACGCTGGAAGGGGAGGGAATTGGGTTTTTTCTTTTCCCTATCGGGATGATGGTGGAAAAAGAATGTATGAAATTGTAAACAGGACAGACAAAAGTATAAATATAGAAAGTAGAAAGGTACAGAAATTTAGAAAAAGATATGTAATTAAATTAGAAAGGAATGGGATAATCATAAATAAGGTTGAGGAAGGTAAGGGAAAGGAAAAATTATTGAGAAATTGATAAAATAGTGACTAGATATGAAATTGAATACAAAGATGAATATGTAACTGAGATTGTGTCTGTATGGAGATGTGATCATCTGGAATCAAGCTGCTCTCAAAAAAAATATTTTATTTGTATTATGTTTTGTGAAAACCCAAATAAAACTTTTACCAAAAAAAACACCAACCCCCATGAACAGACTCCACAATGAGCTGAGAATCAGGGGTCCCCACTAGATAATGGACAGTCAAGCTGAAACTAAGTTAGTCAATTAAGGAATTAGCACGCTACCCCAAACACCCTTCCCCGAACCTAATCCACATATCAAAGAATAGAATAAAATAACAAAGTTGGAAGGGACCTTTGAGGTCTTCTAGTCCAACCCCCTGCCTAAGCAGGAAACCCTACACCACTTCAGACAAATGGTTATCCAACCTCTTTTAAAAAACTTCCAGTGTTGGAGCATTTACAACTTCTGGAAGGAAACTGTTCCACTGGTTAATTCTTCTCACTGTCAGGAAATTTCTCCTTAGTTCTAAGTTGGTTCTCTTCTTTATTAGTTTCTATCCGTTGCTTCTTATTCTGCCCTCAGATGCTTTGGAGAATAGCTTGACTGCCTCTTCTTTGGAGCAGCCCCTCACTGCTATCATATCTCTCCTAGCCTTCTTTTCATCAAACTAGACATACCCAGTTCCTACAACTTCATATTTTTTAGCTGGCAGCCCCCTAATCCTCTTTATTGTTTTTCTCTGCACTCTTTCTAGAGTCTCAACATCTTTTTTGCGACATGGTGACCAAAAGTGGATGCAATATTTCAAGTGTGGCCTTACCAAGGCCTGATAAAGTGGTATTAAAGCTTCCTGTGGTCCTGAGTCTCTCCCTCTGTTGATGCAGCCTAGAACTGTTGTTGGCTTTTTTAGCAGCTACCAAAAGATAAGGATAAGTTCTCCAAACATGAACACAGTAAATCAAATTAGGTCTCCCAGAGGAACTGCATGTTCACAAGAATAAACATCATAGACATAGCTACACACACACACCCTCAAGTGTCACCCTAGAATCCTGGAAATATAGACACTTCCACATTTATTTATTTTTATTATATTTATTTTGGGTTGTCAATTGCTTACCAGATAATAGATATAAGTAAAAACATACAGTAGTTATGAATACATGGATAAATATAAGGGAAAAAAAAAAAAAGAAACAATAGGACAGGGACGGTAGGCACGTTGGTGCGCTTATGCATGTCTCCTACAGGCCTTTTAGGAAAGGGGTGAGGTCCATAGTAGACAGTCTAAGGTTAAAGTTTTGGAGGTTAGGGGAAGAAACTACAGAGTCAGGTAGAGCATTCCAGACATTGACCACTCTGTTGCTGAAGTCGTATTTCCTGCAATCAAGTTTGGTGCAGTTAACCTTGAGTTTGTATCTATTGTGTGCTCTTGTGTTATTATGGTTGAAGTTGAAGTATTCATGGACAGGTAGGACATTGCGATGTATTATTTTATATATTATACTTAGATCGGACCGAAGGCAGCGTAGTTCTAGATTTTCTAGGTCTAGAATTTCAAGTCTAGTGGCATAAGGTATTCTGCAACAAGTAGAGGAGTGAAGAACTCTTCTTGTAAAATATTTCTGGACCTTCTCAACTGTGTTAATATCAAATACGAATGTGGGTTCCAGACTGATGAGCTGTATTCGAGTATTAGTCTAGCAAATGTTTTGTATGCTCTAGTTATTAGTGTAATATTACCAGAGAAAAAGCTACATAAGATTAGGTTAACAACTCTTAACGCCTTTTTGGCTATGTAGTTACAGTGGGCTCTAGCACTTAGATCATTAGAGGTGAGTACTCCAAGATTCTTTACAGAGCTTGGATAATCAACAAGGTCTTGACTATTCAGCCTGTATTTTATTTTCTGATTTTTTTGCCAATATGTAGGACAGAGCATTTATTTGTTGAGATCTGAAGTTGCCATTTGTTTGACCATTCTGATATATAGTCGAGGTCTTTTTGAAGGGTAGCAGTATTTTCTGTGGTGTTGAATAGCTTTACATCATCAGTGAAGAGAACACAGTTGCTCTTAATATGATCACAGAGGTCATTTATGTAGAGTATGAAGAGAGTTGGTCCTAGAACACTGCCTTGGGGGAAACCACTATTGACAGGTACAGAATTTGATAGGACTCTCCCAATTTTGACCATTTGTTGTCTATTTGACAGGAATGCTTCTATCCAGTTATGCAGGTGTCCAGAGATACCATAAGATTTTAGTTTTAGGAGTAGTTTGTCGTGTACCACTGAATCAAAGGCTTTACAGAAGTCTATGTAGATTGCGTCAATTGCTTTGCACTGATCGAGTTGTGTAGTCCATTTTCTTGCAGTGTAAGAGTTGCAGATTACAGAATAGTTTTTTTCTGAAACCAAATTGTTTATTAAAGAGTAGGTTGTTTGTTTTTAAGTGGAGGATAATGGATTGGTTAATAATTGATCCCATGACTTTACAGGTGACGCAGCATAAAGAGATTGGTCTGTAATTTTCAACTAGGCTGGGGCTTCCCTTTTTGAAGATGGGGATGACTGTGGCTTGTGACCATAGTTTTGGCAAGGAGCTGGTCCTGAAAGTTTCTTCAAAGATTATGCTTAGAGGTCCTGCTATGGCAATGGATAGCTTTTTTAAGAAGTAGGCACATATTCCATCCGGTCCAATAGATAGAGATGTTTTTAGATTGCGTGGTCCTTTTTCAACATTGCCTGTGACTTTACCTCATTTTCTGTAGCCTGGCCCCCATAAATGCAAATTGTTTTGCTTTTAGGAATAAATATGTCTTCTTTCCTCACAGCTCTCTGGATCTCATTTGTATTTATTCCTGTGCAATCCCCGCCCCAAATTATTCTTCTGACATGGAGGCGTGGGGAAGGGGATCTTGGCCGGATGGAAGGGGAGGGGAGGGTCAGATTCAGCATGATCCGAGGAGGACTTTGGATTCAGGAGCATCCTAAAGCTTCGATCTGGTGATGCTTTGGGCCTGGATTGACGTCCATGAGACTGAAAGGCATCGGTTCTCCATCCTCTCCTAAAAGTCTATTCTCTCAAATCCATATCCATTGAATGAATGAGTGGATAAGATGGGGAGATCAACACATACACACACATACACACACACAAACACACACACTTTTTCCTGGCTGGGAGAAACTCTCCTGGTGGCATCCCTGCCTGCTCATCTCAGGGAGGGCTGGTAAGAGGATAGCCTTGGTGGGATTTTTAAGGGACTGCATGTGGATGATACAAAGGCACGCTGGGAATTCTGCATCTAGTTTTCGTCACCATGATGTAAAAATAGAAATTTCCGAGATCATGTGAAGTGTTAATATCACTCTATATTGCCTTGATAAGACTAGATTGGGAATTTTACATCCAGCTTTGGTCGCTATGATGAAAAAAAGACGTTGAGACTCTAAAAAGAGTGCAGAGAAGAGCAACCAAGAGGATTAGGGGACTGAATAACAGATAACAGATAATCAGAGTTGCAAGGGACCTTGTAGGTCATCTAGTCAAACCCCCCACCCAAGCGGGAGACCCTACACCATTTCTGACAAATGGCAGTCCAATTTTCTTCTTGAAAGTCTCAAGTGATGGCGCTCCCACAACTTCCAAGGGCAACTTCTGTTCCATTGGTTTGAGGCTAAAACATATGAAGAACGGTTACAGGAACTGGGCCTGGCTAGTCGAGGAAAGAGAAGGACCTGGGGAGGCAGGAGAGCAGTCTTCCAGTATTTGATGGGCTGCCACAAAGAAGAGGCAGTCAAGCTATTCTCCAAAGCACCAGAAGGCAGGACCAGAAGCAATGGATGGAAACTAATCAAGGGGACAAGCAACCTGGAATTAGGAGAAATTTACTGACAGGGAGAACAATTAACCTGTGGAACAGCTTGCCACCAGAAGTTGTGAATGCTCCATCCCTGGAGGCTTTTAAGAAGAGACTGGACAGCCATCTGTCTGAAATGGGATAGGGTCTCCTGCTCGACCAGGGGGTTGGACTAGAAGACCTCTAAGGTCCCTTCCAAACTCTTGTTATTCTATATTTTTTTCCTTTTGAATGGAGAGGTCTCTAAGAGCTCTGATTGGCAAGAGGAATGGGTCCAGAAGCTGATGATCGAAAACAGCCCTTCTAATCTTCACCCCGCTCCAAATAGGAGGTTGGATTTACCTGGGATCCTGCAACTCAACCTGGGGCCTTTCTGCACCTGGACCACACGCCAAGGAGTAACCCTAAATCAAGGTGTTAGCCTTTTGCCAGGTGCCTGACTTTTGATTGTGTGACCGCAGGGATTGTGCCATGGTTGTAAATGAGAGGTCCAATCTCCAGTCTCTTTTCCTCAGTGCCATTACCAATTCGAATAATTGCTGCCCATATGGTTATAAGTCGAGGTATATACCGTGTTTCCCCCAAAATAACACCTGGTCTAATTTTTTTGGGGGGCTCCAAAATAGGAATTAGGTCTTATTTTCAGAGGAAGTCTCCCATTGTCTCACTTGGTGGTGGCACCAACAGCCCCACCCAGCAGGAGCCCATGTGGCCACTGCTGGCCTACTTCTGCCACATTGGGGTTCCTGCACATTGCCCCTGGCCTCTGTTCCGCCATCGGAGTCCTTCAGGAAAGGTCTCTGCAGCCAAGAAATGAGCTCTGATGGCGCCTCTGATGGTGAAATGGAGGTTAGTGGAGGGGAGCTGCATGCAAGCAGCAACATGGCCGCAGAACAGCTGGGCTGGCAAAGCGAGGCAGGTGTCCTGATATGCAAGGCCTGGCTGCAACTATCCGAAGGTAAGCAGTGCAACCCCCCCCACCCGATCCTCACCCTAGCTTGATTTTTACCCATGTGCCACACCCCACCCCATGCAATGGAGTGGGGGGGGGGGTCTTAACTAGGGCTTATTTTGGGAGAGGGTAGGGTTTATATTGGGCGCATGTGTAAAAATCAAGCTGGGGCTTGTTTTTGGGAAAGGCCTTATTTTCGGGGAGAAAGGGTAAATACCTGTGTGTAGTGCCTGTGAGTAGTACTTTCCCTTCCATTTTCCCTTCTGCTGCTAAGCAAATTGTCCAACCGACAAGGCAGCCCAGAAGCAGTCATAAGCCACAAGAAGAATTTGGCTTGGATTTGGAGCAAAAATTGGATTTATTCTATTGTAACGTATTTGGAAAATTGGATTTGTTCTGTATCCATCTCAGGTGTCTTTCTTGGCAAGGCCCGGGACAGAAAAAGACTGTTCCTTCTTCCCTTTGGGACGTGCCTGCAAGACTTTTGGGATTCATGAAGACCCTGTCTCCTTTGGGGGGGGGGGGCTCTCTCCCTCTCCATGAAATAAAAGGGCTACCGGAGGAGGTGGGGGAGACCAGAAAGGGTTTTGGCAAAGCTCTTTTGCCCAGATCTGCCAAGAGAAGCTCACCAACCTTGAGCCAGCCGACAGGAGATCAATCACTATTTCTCTCTGAGCCGAATCCTCACAGGTCCGCCAAGATCAACGCAGGGAAGTGGGGCCTGACTGCCTCCCCACATTCGGGGCGGGATGAGACGTGTCTCTTCCAGGTTTGGCCCCCGAAGACAATCTTGTTGATGGGAATCAGCCGCCAAACGATCCATCAGGCAGACAACAGGGGCTTTCTTCGCTCCATTTTTGCTGGAGGAGATTCAGAGGAGGAGGATAATTATCTTCCTTGTCATGACACACACACACACACACACACACTCACACACAAAACCCCAATGTGTATCTTGGCAGAATCGGACAAAGACACGAGTGTCTGTTTTGGGCTGCATGCTCCAAGGGAAGGCCAAGCCCAGACAAGTCAGGGCCTCGAAGGCCTGGTCGATCCTCTCCCGTAAAAAGCCAGGGCAGCTTCCTCTGCACCCAGCTGGACTACTGCTCCGCGTTGGACATGTGGGGGCTGCCTTTGAAGGCATCCCGGGAGCGTGTCAATCAATCTCAATAGAGCTGGAAGGGACCTTGGAGGTCTTCCAATCCACCCCCGTGCTCAAGCAGGAGACCCTATATCCGTGATGGAGAACCTGTGGCATACAGGTGGCACGCAGAGCCATTTGGGATGGCACCCGAGCTGAAGGAAATTTAACTCACTGCGCATGCGCGTGCCTCACAGGTGATTTTCGGCCGGTTTGAGGCCTTCTTTGGCTTCCCAAAGGCTCGAGGAAGGCTTCTGCAGGCTTTGCAGGCTGAAAACTAGCCCCGTTTCATCACTTCCAGTAAAAATACTGGAAGTGATGAAACGGGGCTAGTTTTCGGCCTACAAAGCCTGCAGAAGACTTCCTCAAACCTCTAGGAGGCCGAAAAAGGTCTCAAACTGGCCAAAAATTAGCTGTGAGGTACAGTGCAGGTAATGGGGTGGCGGGGATGGGTGGGTGGGATTGCGTGCGCATGCGTAGGGGTGTGGGGGGGCATGCATTGCCTTCTGGGTGCTGGCACGCGAGTGCGAATGTGTAAGCATGCGTACAATTTTTGGCACAGGAGCCCAAAAAGGTTAGCCATCACTGCCCTATACCCAGGGATGGGATCCATCTATCTATCTATCTATCTATCTATCTATCTATCTATCTATCTATCTATCTATCTATCTATCTATCTATCTATTTGTCAATTGCTTACAAAATAATAGGTACAGTATAAGTAAAACATAGTTATGAATACATGGATACATATAAGAAAAATAAAAGAAACCCATAGGACAGGGACGGTAGGCACGTTGGTGAACTTATGCACACCCCTTACAGACCTCTTAGGAAAGGGGTGAGGTCAATAGTAGTCAGTCTAAGGTTAAAGTTTTTGGGGTTTGGGGAAGAAACCACAGAGTCAGGTAGAGTATTCCAGACATTGACCACTCTGTGGCTGAAGTCGTATTTCCTGCAGTCAAGTTTGGTGCGATTAACCTTGAGTTTGTATCTATTGTTTGCTCTTGTGTTGTTACGGTTGAAGCTGAAATATTCATTGACAGGTAGGACATTGCAATGTATGATTTTATATACTATACTTGGACTGCACCAAAGGCGGCGTAGTTCTAGATTTTCTAGTTCTAGAATTTTGAGTCTAGTGGCATAAGGTATTCTATAAAGAGTAGAGGAGTGGAGAACTCTTCTTCTAAAATATTTCTGGACTTTTTCAACTGTGCTAATATCAGATACGTAATGTGGGTTCCAGACTGATGAGCTGTATTCGAGTATTGGTCTAGCAAATGTTTTGTATGCTCTAGTTATTAGTGTAATATTACCAGAGAAAAAGCTACACAGGATTAGGTTAACAACTCTTAACATCTTTTTGGCTATGTAGTTACAGTGGGCTCTAGCACTTAGATCATTTGAGATGAGTATTCCAAGGTCCTTGACAGAGCTTGGATAATCAACAAGGTCTTGACTATTCAGCCTGTATTTTATTTTCTGATTTTTTTTGCCAATATGTAAGACAGAGCATTTATTTGTTGAGATTTGAAGTTGCCATTTGATTGACCATTCTGATACATAGTCGAGGTCTTTTTGAAGGGTAGCAGTATTGTCTGTGGTGTTGAATAGCTTTACATCATCAGCGAAGAGAACGCAGTTGCTCTTGATATGATCACAGAGGTCATTTATGTAGAGTATGAAGAGAGTTGCTCCTAAAACACAAAAAGAGTTGCCTTGGGGAACACCACTGTTGACAGGTACAGAATTTGATAGGACACTCCCAATTTTGACCATATGTTGTCTGTTTGACAGGAATGCTTCTACTCAGTTATCCAGGTGTCCAGAGATACAGTAAGATTTTAGTTTTAGGAGTAGTTTGTCGTGTACCACTATCAGTTCAGACCGGTTCAGCCAAACCGGATGTTAAATTTGCATCTGGTTCACCGAATCTGTATTTAAACTAATTACCTGGCCCCGCCCACCCCTCCCCTCCCAGGAATTTCCATTTTTGATGCAGGTAAGTGCAGGGTGTGCGCGGGGGGCTCGGGGAGGTGGGAAAACAGGCCTTTTTCTGGCTTCCGGAGAGCCTTCAGAGTCCGGGAGTGGCCTTTTTTGCCCTCCAAGAGGCCTGAGGGAAGCCTCCAGACTCTGGGGAAGGCGAAAAACGGCCATCCTGGAAGTTCAGATAGGCCATGCCCACCATGGCCACACCCACCCAGCAACTGGGCAGCAAACTGGTTGATGGGATTTTGAATCCCACCCCTGCCTATCCCATTCTAAAGAGATGGTTGTCCAATCTCTTCTTGAAAGCCTCCAGTAATGGAACAACCACAACTTCTGGTGGAAGGTTGTTCCACTGGTTAATTGTCCTCACTGTTTGGAAGTTTCTTCTTAATTCCAGGTTGCTTATCTCTTTTGATTAATTTCCATTTGTTGCTCCTTGTCTTGCCTTCAGGTGATTTGGAAAAACCCCTCTTCTTTGGGGCAGCCCCTCAAATACTGGAGCACTTCTATCATGTCATCCCTAGTCCTTTTATTCTCTAGATTGGTCATACCTAAAGGCAAAAAAAATTTTGGATGAAAATTCATACATGGTTGGAGAAAATGATAAAGCAACCTATAGATTTAAAGCCAGAAATATTTTTGTTAGGTATTTTGCTAGAACAATATAATAAAGAGAATGTATATTTAAATGCTACAGGTTTTAACCGCTGCAAGAATTGTATTTGCACAACATTGAAAAAATGAGGAAACTCCTTCAGATGAAAATATAATTAAAAAAAAAATTAGAATGTGCGGAAATAGAGAGGTTAACATTAAAGATAAAGGACAAAGAAGATACAGAATATTTTTAACTTGGGATTTGTTTTATCATTGGTTAGCTAATAAAGAGAAATTAGAAATTGGAAGAATATCATTATATATAAGTAATTAATATTATTACTGTTATCACTATATATCTGTAATCTGACTCAGACAATGCACTGCTTATTAAGCACTTATATAAAAAAAATGTATAAATATTTTTTTTAAAAAAGTATGCTGGCTGGGGGATTGTGGGAACTGAAGTCCATTAATCTTCAAGCATGCTGCTAGGGGATTCTGGGAGTTCAAGTTGAGAAACACTGCTTTCAAAGATCATTTGTTGTGATTAAGTATTTTCCTCGTTTGGAAATTCTTTGATAAGCGAACGTGGGAAAGTGAGGGTTCTGTGCAAAGACTTTATTAATATTTAACAACAAGAAACTGAATTAACTTTTATTAAAATAGGTTGTCAGAGGCTTCTATTAATATAACAACACATCTATCAACTCTGGGTCCTTGCCTTGTCTGGAAGTAAATCAATATTCCTGCCCCCCCCCCCCCTTTCCTCTGGCTTGGGCCATTCTTCTCTCTTCATCTCCCCCCCCCTTTTTTCCCCCCCCCTGGAAGATAAAATGGAAGGTGGAGCCCTCTGGACAATCAACACACAACTTAAGGTTGAGATTTCCTTGTGGTCTTCTATTCAAGAATGAAATAATCCTGTTCTGCTTCTCAGACCAGGTAAAAGTTGATTGAATCCTGCATCTCTCTCTCTCTCTCTCTAAAACTTTCTCTCCCCCCCCTTCTTTCTCTCTTCAAGAAAAGATTAGACATTCATCTATATAAGGCATGTTGGAAGTTTCAATTCCCCACCCCCCCTCTTCTAGGAAAACAGCCCCCACCCTTTGTCAAGTAGGGCTATTAAGATAGCTGGAGCCAGCTTACTTTTCACAACAAAAGGAAGGAGAAAATTACAGACATGAGATACAGAGGAAAAAAAAAACCCTACAAACTAGCTAAGATCCTTTCCCATAGAAATCAAATAGATGGCAAGCTAAAAAAAAAAAAAAACTCGTGAAAAGGAAATCAAAAAGCATAACAGGAAGCTCAGGATATTGCAACCTAATGCAACAAACAACTACTATAAGACAATTACCAAGATCCCAGGAAGAGATCCCAATGTCAAAAGATAGGAACTCATCACACACACACAAATCAAAGACTTCAAGGGTTCACACTTACAAAATCAAAGGATCTGAAGGGTATTTAAAAAAGGGTTTCTCTACTCACAAGATTAGATTAATCCTAGGAACACTGTGAGATTTCTTCTTATCTGCCTTCCTATTAATAAACCGATTCTGACTTTCAATGCAGCTGACCAAATCATTTTGCATTTCTCCCAGCCGGGAAATTTGAATCTACAAAGGAAAGAACTTTGCCTATTCCTTAAAGGGCAAGGCTTCTTTTTCCTTTCATTAGGCATAAGGCAGGGGTTGGCTAGAAGATCTCTACAGTCCCTTCCAGCCTTAAAATTCTATGATATTCTCATTCTCTCTCTCTCTTTTTCTTCCTCATTCTCTTTCTCTCTCTCCCTCTCTCCCTCTCTCCTTCCTTCTCTTCTTCTCCTTCTCTCTCTCTCTCTTTCATTCTCTCAAATATTGGAAGGCTGCTCTCCTGTCTCCCCTGGTCCTTCTCTTCACTAGACCAGCCATGCCCAGTTCCTGCAACTGTTCTTCATATGTTTTAGCTACCAGTCCTCTAATCCTCTTGGTTTTTTATTTTTGTATTTGTTTATCGAGCATGTATTAGATAACAAATATAAGTATAAACATGGTTATGAATACATGGTATTAATATGTGATATTAATATGCAATATACATGATGTATTATTAATAAATGCTTCTCTGCACTCTTTCAAGAGCCTCAGCAATTTTCTTACATCATAGTGACCAAAACGGGATGTAATATTCCAAATCTAGTCTTATCAAGGCATTACAGAGAGTTACTAACACTTCACATGACCTTGGAAATTTTCTCCTTAGTTCTAAGTTGCTTCCCTCCTTGATTAATTTCCATCCATTACTTCTTGTCCTGCCCTCAGGTGCTTTGGAGAATAGCTTGACTACCTCTTCTTTGGGGCAGCCCCTGAGATATTGGAAGACAGCTATCAGGTCTCCCCTGGTCCTTTTTCTCCCATTAGAATAGACATACCCATTGCCTGCAACTGTTCTTCGTATGTTTGAGCCTCCAGTCCCCTAACCCTCTTGGTTGCTCTTCTCTGGACTTTTTCTAGAGTCTCTACATCTTTTTTATATCGTGGCAACCAAACCTGGATGCAGAATTTCAAGTGTGGTCTTACTAAGGCTTTATAGAGATGTATTCAGTACTTCATGTGAGCTGGATTCAAACCCTCTGTTAATGCATTAACCAGTGGAACAGCTTCCAGAAGTTGTGGGTGCTCCATCACTGGAGGTTTTTAAGAAGAGACAGAGCAGCCATTTGTCTGGAATGGGATAGGATCTCCTGCAGGTTGGTCTAGAAGACCTCCAAAGTCCCTTCCCGTCCTGTTGTTCAGTGTTCTAGGAAGGCCCCAATGCCGAAAGGGAAATTATACCTGGGCATAAAAGCATATTTTTACATTCTGAAGGTGAACACTACCCAGGAAGGGGGGATTTCTTATGTCGAAAGACTTGGGGAACCGCCTGGATGGGATGAATTCATGTCTCGCTGACAAGGAGGCCGATACTGTGCTCCCTCCCCCCCCCCAAAAAAAAAGTATGCTTGAGAAACTTTGCAGGGGTTCGGTGGTGCCCAGAAGAACAACTGGTTTCAGTTACAGGCTGGAAATTAAAAATGGGGAGGGGGCTTGGACAGAGAGAGCGAGAGCCAGTTGGCCTGCTCTGGTTTTCCGCCTGGTCTCCTCCCTGTTTCTGCAAAGCGTCTTTGAGCTTTCTAATCCTGGCCTTTTCCTAAACATCTTGACAATGTCTCCTTAACAGGCAGATGGGTACGGGGACGGAGAGGGGGGGAGGCTTAATTGGAAAAACAGATCCGTCAACACTTCTCATTTGAAGCCTTCTTCCTTGAGTTTTGGAAAAAGTTTGAAATAAGAACCAAGGGTTGGCTTGCTTGCTCGTATCCCACCTTGTTACAGAGGTAGACCTCGCTTGCCGATCGCTTTGCTTTAGCGACTATTCGAAGTTAGGACGGCGTGGGTCAGGGTGCTGGCTTAGACACTGGGATATGGGGGCTTCTGATCCCACCCTTAGGCACGACATCACCAGGAGACTGGGACTTCTAGCCTTGTCTTAAGCATGAAAGCTGGTCAAGAGACTTTGGGCCAATCACTGGGAGATTGTGAGTTTTAGTCCTGCCTTAGGGCATGAAAGCCAGCTGGGTGATATCGGGTCAATTTCTAGGAGACTGGGAGTTCTAGTTCCACCTTAGACAGGAAAGCCAGCTGGGTGACATGGGCCAATCACCAGGGAAAGGTGAGTTCTAGTCCCGTCTTAGCTATGAAAGTCGGCTGGGTGACTTCTGGGTCAACCACCAGGAGACGGTGAGTTATAGTCCCATCTTCTTCATAAAAGCCAGCTGGGTGACTTCTGGGTCAATCACCGGGAGATCATGAGTTCTAGTCCTGCCTTAGGGCATGAAAGCCAGCTGGGTGATTTCGGGTCAGTTACCAGGAGACCGGGATTTCTAGCCTTGTCTTAGGCATGAAAGCTGGTTAAGGGACTTTGGGCCAATCATCGGGAGACAGGAAGTTCTAGTTCCACCTTAGACATGAAAGCCAGCTGGGTGACATGGGCCAATCACCAGGGAAATGTGAGTTCTAGTCCCGTCTTAGCTATGAAAGTTGGCTGGGTGACTTCTGGGTCAATCACCAGGAGATCATGAATTATAGTCCCGTCTTCTTCATAAAAGCCAGCTGGGTGACTTCTGGGTCAATTACTAGGAGATCATGAGTTCTAGTCTTACCTTAGGCACAAAATTGAATTTAGACCAGTCCCTTTCAGCTCTGCCCACCTCGTAAGGTTATTTTTTTGGGGAAAGAGGAACAAGAAAGGAAGACCAGAGGTGAGAACCATCTCCTGAAGTTGTGTGTGTCTGTGGTGTGTTTGTGTAGGGTAGGGTGGGCTCTTGTTCCACCCAAGGGCAAATCTTGCACTCATGAGTGAGTTAGGAAAGGACCTTTTTCCACTGGTAGGAATTCAGTCAGGTTTTCCACCAAATTTCTCTGCTTAAAAATTCAGATGAAGAATCTCATAGCCACGTTTTTTAAAAAAATGCCAGCCATTTCTCCCCGCCCCAGAAAGGGAGATGGCCAATATTAATCAGCTGAGATACATTTAGGTCCAAATGATGACCATCTCCATCTAATCCAGTCAGGGATGGGCTTCAAAAAATTTAGCAACCGGTTCTCTGCCCGGTCGGGCCCACACGGAGCCCACTGGGCAGAGAACCAGTTGCTAAAATTCGGGCTCCGTGTGGGCCCTGCACTTACCTGGGATCCAAAATAGGCTGCATGGAGACTCCCGGGGTGGGAGGGGCCAGCCAGGGATGGGATTTGCTGGTTCACCAAACTGGACATAAAAAAATGATAAAATTAGCTACCCGTTCGCTCGAACCAGGGCGAACCAGTAGTAGCCTATCCTGAATCCCATATTCCTGAAAACTGGCAGCTTTTAAACCACGGGGACTTCGACTCCCAGAATTCCTGAGCAGAATTTGAGAAACACAGATTGAATCCCTCGGTTGGGATACGTCGGTGTGAGGGCTATTCCTGAAGCGGTACCCCCAGATGGGACGATCGAGGGAGGAGGGACATGCTTGCGGTTATGGGATGTCTTCAGGTTAGGTTTAAAAAAAAGTCAAAATGGCAGCCACCATTGTGCCATTGAGTGCTTTTAGTGTGTGTTTGCATGTGGATGTGCGAGCGTCAGACGTAAAGAATGCGGACTCCACATTAAGTTCCACTTACATGTATTTCTTGCTCATGATATACACAAGAATCTGGTCAACTAACGGTTCGCACGAAATTGGGGCTAGATGAGAACAGAGATCAAGACTTAAAGCATTTGTGACAATGTAAGGATTCCAGGCTGATTGCTCTCTTGACTCTTCCACCAGGTTCTAACTCTTTTTCTTCTGCTATATCCACAAATTCATTTTTTTTAATTGCACCATCATGCGTGCCGTTTCGATTTTCTTGCCTGCCTCTGTTTGTCACCCAGGAGAGCATTTTGAGGCAAGAAAAGATTTTTTTGGGGGGGGGAGGGTGCAGGGAGGAGACTTTTGGAGAATTGTCCTATTGGAAGGAAAATCCCACCTGCTTCAGTTCCAAGCGGGGAGAAAAGATGCTGGAAACAACATGGAGGCCTGATTGGAAAGAAAGATTCTGTTTATTGTTGAACAGAACCACTGCGCAACATGGGCTTTGTGTTTCTGAAAGGGTGTTGGGCAATTCCGATTGTGGCTAATGGTTTTTGTCCTGTGTTGGATCTTGGCTGAGGGGCTGCTTGTTCTTATCCTATTGCTCTGCTTTTGTTAGCTGTCAAAACTTTGCTTTCAAAATAACCTGTCTTGAATGGGTTTCTGCTGGCAGTATTTGCTTTGTTTATGAATGGAGCCATCTAGATAGTTGGCTTCCTTTTTCAACAAGCTCTTTATCTCCTTAAGTGCTGGCGTCTGCTGTGAGCTATTAAGAAAAATGGGGGGAGGCTACTTTCTGCCTTTAAAAACACGTTTCTCCATTTTCTCCTTTGGGGAAATATAATATTCTGCCTTTTTTATATATAATATTTCCCAAAATATTTCATTCTTCTGGTGGGGAAGTTGTTCCCATACTCCTCCTCTTATGAACCATGGGGCTGGCTGGCTTGGGCAGGGGGAAGTCACCTTTGCTGGAAGCCATGAAGGAGAGATTGGGGAGGGGACAGGGGTGGGATTCTACCAGTTTGGATTGGGTGAACCCCTTGTTCCGATGATCAGCTGACTCTGAACCGGTTCGCTGCAACTGGCATGTGGGCCCAGCCGCCCACCCCTACTCTTTCCTATCCTTTATTTCCTGGTTTTAGAGCACAGCTGATTGGCACGGCAGAGTGGGACTTTTCGGCTTGTACCCTTGGCCGCGCCTGCTTCTTCTCCAAGGGTTTCACCCCCGCATTATTATCCACCAGCTTTTCTCCTCAGCTGGCCCTCCCCCATCCTTTCGACATGGCCAATGAGCCATGACCCTCCATCCCAGGCCCTTCGTCACGGCCCATTCGTCGAAGTATAGTTCACTTCGGGCATTTGGGCTCCTGGGACAGTTCCGCGCCCTCCCCTGCACCGATTGCACCGTGGCTTCACTGACAGCATTGGCAATCAGCCGATTGGCTGGCGAGGAATTGTCCCGGGGGCTCAAATGCCTGAGGTGAACTGTACTTCGACAAATGGGCCATGACGAAAGGCCTGTGATGGAGCAGCCGGGGCCCATTGGCCAGGGTGAAAGGAGGGCTAGCCGGAGTGAAAAGCTGGTGGATAATAATGCAGAGGCAAAACCCTGGTGGAGAAGCAGGCGCAGCCAAGGGTATGAGCCGAAAAGTCCTAGACCCATTTGCCACGCCTCAGCTGTTTGATTCACAGGAACTGCACTACAAGGTAGGAACTTGAACTTTTCTAAACGTGGAGTGCGCGCATGATCACCGAACCGGTTGTTATACCAGTGGAATCTCCCCACTGGGAGGGGGCTTGTTTGTTTGTTTTTAAGTATTATTTTTAATTTGTCAATCACTTACAAGATACAGGTATAAGAATAAATATAGTTTTGAATACATGAGATAGATACTTATAAGAAAAAAACCAATAGGACAGGGATGGTAGGCACGATTGGTGCGCTTATGCACGCCCCCTACAGGCCTTTGAGGAAGAGGGTGAAGTCAATAGTAGACAGTCCAAGGTTAAAGTTTTTGGGGTTTGGGGAAGAAACCACAGAGTCAGGTAGAATATTCCAGACATTGACCACTCTGAGGCTGAAGTCGTATTTCCTGCAATCAAGTTTGGTGCGATTAACCTTGAGTTTGTATCTATTGTTTGCTCTTGTGTTGTTATGGTTGAAGCTGAAGTATTCATTGATAGGTGAGTCATTGCAATGTATGATTTTATATACCATACTTAGATCGGACCGAAGGCAGCGTAGTTCTAGGTTTTCTAGGTCTAGAATTTCGAGTCTGGTGGCATAAGGTATTCTGCAACGAGTAGAGGAGTGAAGAACTCTTCTTGTGAAATATTTCTGGACTTTCTCAACTGTGTTAATATCAGATACATAATGTGGGATCCAGACTGATGAACTGTATTCAGGTATAAGTCTAGCAAATGTTTTGTATGCTCTAGTTAGTAGTGTGATATTACCAGAGAAAAAGCTACGCAGGATTAGATTAATAACTCTTAGCGCCTTTTTGGCTATGTAGTTACAGTGGGCTGTAGCACTTAGGTCATTAGAGATGAGTACTCCAAGATCCTTGACAGAGTTTGGATCATCAACAAGGTCTTGACTATTCAGCCTGTATTTTATTTTCTGATTTTTTTTTGCCAATATGCAAGACAGAGCATTTATTTGTTGAGATTTGAAGTTGCCATTTGATTGACCATTCTGATACATAGTCGAGGTCTTTTTGAAGGGTAGCAGTATTGTCTGTGGTATTGAACAGCTTTACATCATCAGCGAAGAGAACGCAGTTGCTCTTGATATGATCACAGAGGTCATTTATGTAGAGTATGAAAAGAGTTGGTCCTAAAACACTGCCTTGGGGGACACCACTGTTGACAGCTACAGAATTTGATAGGACGCTCCCAATTTTGACCATTTGTTGTCTGTTTGACAGGAATGTTTCTATCCAGTTATGCAGGTGTCCAGAGATACCGTAAGATTTTAGTTTTAGGAGTAGTTTGTCGTGAACCACTGAATCAAAGGCTTTACAGAAGTCTAAGTTGTGGAGGGTTGCAGTCCCTGGTCTTGCATCTTTCAATATTGAGATTCTGCAGCAGAAGTTGATGAATCCCCTCCCCCCGGCTACAGCCCCCACCTCTGTCATTACTTCACTCCCCATTTGTGACAGTCTCCAAATCTTGGCATCCTCCCAGAATCTCTCAAGGCAGCAACTTCATCTCACGGCATTGGGAGGGGGCAGGGGGGGGCTTACAACTGTCAATTTGATGACTGTTCAAAGTTACAATGGCCCTGAAAACTTATGACCATTTCTCACACTTACAGCTGTTGCAACCCCGCAGTCAAAATTCAGACCTTGGGACACTGACTCTCATTTATGACGGTCACCGCATTCCAGGGTTACATGATTCCCCTTTACTGACTTCCTGACAAGCAAAGTCTACGGGGAAGACAGATTCATGTTACTAAGTCAGCAGCTGCCATGATTCACTTAACAACGGGGACAAGAAATCTATAGATAAATTAATAAATGAGAAAGGAAGATTGTAAAATGCAACATAGTTCACTTAGAAAATTGTCTTGCTTAGCAACAGAAATGTTGGGCTGAATTATGGCCGTACATTGGGTTCCACAGTCAGCACCGAGGGAAAACCGGTCCTGGCCTTCTCAGAATCCCAGTGTTGGGAGGGACCCTGGAGGTCATCCAGCCCAATCCCTGCTCTAAACAGGGTTTCAAATTTAAGCGTCTTCAATGGGTGCTCGTTTGGCTTCTGCAGGAGCGGAGTGAACAAACTCACCATCTCTGGTGACTTCCTGAGGTTATTTTATTCTTCTCGAGAGATAGGAAGGAGAAAGAAACTTCCTGACAGGGAGGACAATTAACCAGTGGAACAGCTTGCCACCAGAAGTTGTGGGTGCTTCAATACTGGCGGTTTTTAAGAAGAGACTGGACAGCCACCTGTCTGAAATGGTAAAGGGTCTCCTGCTTGAGCAGGGGGCTGGACTAGAAGACCTCCAAGGTCCCTTCAAGCTCTATTCTGATGGATTGATGGAATTCTTTCTTCCCTATGCCATCCATCTGGTAAACTCGCAAGATTAGTTTTTCCCCTCATGTACGTGTATACCTCCAAACTAGACTGTGTTGTTTCTCTGTGTCATATATGTGGGTAAATACATGATTTTGTATTTCTTTATTTATTTTGTCATGTTCATGTAGTGTATATTGAAGGGGGTAGCCCTTTGAGAGCTTCACGCAACGAAATTTCATTTTAATGTATGCCGATTAGTGTACATTCAAAGTGACAATAAAGTTATTCTTATTAACAACAGATTTTTATTGTTTTCTACCAGTGCAAAGCTTAATTAGATTTTCAACAGCTTTTGCATCAACATATACTATTATCTTACATTTCCATCATCTATTCGTACATATCATTAATACATATTAACTTTATTTACAATTACTATTATTATTTATCTTTAACTCTTTTATCTCTCTCTCTCTCTCTCTCTCTCTCTCTCTCTCTCTCTCTATCTATCTATCTATCTATCTATATAAATAAAATTATTCTATTCTATTCTACTCTACTTTACTTTCTCTCCTTTATCTCCTCTCCTCTTCTCTCCTCTCCTCTCCTGTATCTTCCTTCCCATTCCCTTCCATTCTATTCCTATAACTTTTCTTCTCTTCCTATATATACCTTTCCTCTTCTCTTCTCTTCTCTTCTCTTCTCTTCTCTTCTCTTCTCTTCTCTTCTCTTCTCTTCTCTTCTCTTCTCTTCTCTTCCCTTCCCTTCCCTTCCCTTCCCTTCCCTTCTCTCTACTCTACTACTTCCCTTCCCTTCTCTTCCCTTCTCTCTACTCTACTCTACTCTACTCTACTCTACTCTACTCTACTCTACTCTACTCTACTCTACTCTACTCTACTCTATTCTACTCTATCTTCTCTTCTCCTCTCTCCTTTATCTTCTGTCCTCACCTTTACTCTTTTCTCTTCCTTTCCCTTCCATTCTATTCCTATCTTCTCTTCTCTTCCTACATATTCTCTTCTCTTCCTATATATTCTTTTCCTCTTCTCTTCTTCTATAGTTTACTCTCTCTTCTCTTCTCTTCTCTTCTCTTCTCTTCTCTTCTCTTCTCTTCTCTTCTCTTCTCTTCTCTTCTCTTCTCTTCTCTTCTCTTCTCTTCTCCTCTTCTCTTCCCTTCCCTTCCCTTCCCTTCTCTCTACTCTACTCTACTCTACTCTACTCTACTCTACTCTACTCTACTCTACTCTATCTTCTCTTCTCCTCTCTCTTTTATCTTCTGTCCTCTCCTTTACTCTTTTCTCTTCCTTTCCCATTCTATTCCTATCTTCTCTTCTCTTCCTACATATTCTCTTTTCTTCCTATATATACTTTTCCTCTTCTCTTCTTCTATTCTATAGTTTACTCTCTCTTCTCTTCTCTTCTCTTCTCTTCTCTTCTCTTCTCTTCTCTTCTCTTCTCTTCTCTTCTCTTCTCTTCTCTTCTCTTCTCTTCCCTTCCCTTCCCTTCACTCTACTCTACTCTACTCTACTCTACTCTCTTCTCTTCTCCTCTCTCCTTTATCTTCTGTCCTCTCCTTTACTCTTTTCTCTTCTCTTCCTTTCCCTTCCATTCTATTCCTATCTTCTCTTCTTTCTCTTCCTACATATTCTCTTCTGTTCCTATATATTCTTTTCCTCTTCTCTTCTTCTATTCTATAGTTTACTCTTCTCTTCTCTTCTCTTCTCTTCTCTTCTCTTCTCTTCTCTTCTCTTCTCTTCTCTTCACCTTCACCTTCACCTTCACCTTCACCTTCACCTTCACCTTCACCTTCAGTTCGAATGTGCCTTCCTGGGATTTGAATTCTCTACTCGGAAAAAGAGGCACCAGATCTGGCCAGAAAGGGAGCTACTTGGCTTCCCTCCATCTTTTCTCCTCAAGGCTAAATGGGGGGGGGGGGGGGGGCTGAGCTCATGAATTCTTAGCAACTGAAGCACATCAAAATACTTCCTTAAATAACCCTTAGGGCAGGAAACAATATGTCAGAGCACATTAAAATCGAAAAACCATTTCCCCTTAAAGTGGCAGATTGGGGAAGAAAGGAACCAGAGCACTCCTGTTTTAAAAAGGGAGAAAGAGAAGAAAAAAAAAGCAACAAGGAGCTGAAATAAAGTCCTTTCCTAGCCTTTTTTTCCCCATTCGTGAACAATATCCTCTCTTAATTCTTCGCGATGGATTACTGGGTGTCCTCCACTTAACAACTGTCATAGAGGTCAGAATTTCCATCCTAAATCATGACCCATCACCAGTGTCACCAGACTGGATTTTATGATTTCAACCCTGCTGAAAAAAATCATAAAATCAGATACAATTCACCTGAGCAACTATTGCTTTCAAAATACGATTGAACTATGTTGATCATCTAATAAAAATTTGAAACTTGAAAATAGCTGCCTTGCTTAGCGATGAAAAGCCTGTTTCGATTGTAAACGTAAGTTGAGGACTACCTATATGGAGGCCAGATTTTATTTTTATTCTGTGTCTTATTCTATGTTACACCAGGCTTAACCCTCTTCTGAATTTTAAGCTCGGGTTTGAAACGGGGGAAAAAAGATGCATTTCTGTCTGGGAAATGCAAAACTGCATTTTTGGTGGGAAAACGGCATTTTTTTCTGGGTACAAAGACGCCATAAAATTCTGGGAACAGTCACAATTAGAATTGTTCATTAAATTTCTACCTTGCCCAACTCTCTGCGACTCTGAGGGGCATAAAAGCAGGATCTGATGCTGTCAAGGTGTTGCAGAACAACTCAACATGGGCAATTCGTTGTGGGGACAACTCATTGTGGGTGTCTGGTTGGAGAGCTGGGCAGGCAAGTGAGTGAGCAGGTGGGTTGTCAACTCTGAAGCTGACCTGGCTGAAGCCATTTTTCCCTGCATCATAATTGTCATGAACTTTGAAAGTGGGGAGGGAGGGAAGGAAGCAGATAGATGGGCTACCAAAAAGTTTTCTTGTAGGAACCAAAGTCATCCCAACAGATGGCAAGTGAAGAAGAGGAGTGACCAAGCAGCCTCCCAGCTACCTTCATTGGACAATGTGATCGGTGACACCTGGGGAGGGAAAGATTTGCTCTTTTAAGGGAAAACTGCAGGAACTATTAGAGTTGGTTTTCACTAGCTGTGCCAATATGATGTGTCCAACAAACATGTCCTTTGTCATGCCCCTATCGGAGCTTGAATCCGAGGAGGAAGTCGAACAGCTGACAGGGAGTGGGAGTGTGGCTCCATTGGCTGTGGAGGAAACTGGGGAAGGGCAAAGTCCAGCTGGGCAGAGCAGGGGAGAAATAGAACAAGGGAGCGGGAGATCAGAGAAAGACCCAGGCCCACCGCCTCTTCATCCTAGGGCATGCAGAGAGGAACGGACAAGGGAGCAACATGGGTTGCATGGGTTACGTGGGAGGAAAAGGCCCTGATTCCCTTCACTAGGCACACCTGGGAACACAGTTTATAAGAAAGGCAGGCTGCGTGCGGCAGGCTGCTGAGAGCAAACGTGTCTTTATCTTGTGTTGTCGTTGCTTATCTATGCTCCTGGCATTTCCCAACTGTGTGAGTTTTGCCATGCCTTCAAGTCTGAAATTCTTGCTCCTGCCCTGCCAAACTAATTATTTCCGTTTGGTTTAATTGGACTTAAAGTGACAGTTTGTGTTGATAAGGTGACCAACCGTCCTCCTTTAGGGGGGATAGTCTTCCTTTTGTAAGTTCTGTCCTCTCTCAAAAAGCGTCCTCCTAATGTCCTCCTTTTTGATATTTGAAGACTAATCTGTAAATCTCCATATTTGATCGATGCCGATCCGATCCGTTGTGTGTGATGTGATATATTTGTATTTGACATGACGATTCATCAAGGCTCGGTACAGTGCGGCGAGACGCGATTATGAGATGCATGCTCTCCACACAGGAGAATTGTTTTGAGAGAGTGCGCCGTGTGCAAGTGGCTTTATTTTTTTTCTTCAATTTATTTGTGTCCTCCTTCTCATTGTAAAAAAGTTGGTCCATGTTTTGGACTTCATTTTCTGCAGTCAAAGGCTGTTCCTGGGAGTTTTTCTCCAGGCAGAAGGTAACCTGGACATCGGGGGCAAAATTGGAGATAATAAAGGGACCCTTATTGATTATCTGACTGTGTTGCCTTTGTGCCAGGCCCTGGTCATCACATCCTTTGAGAAGTCTTCCTGCCTTGGAATTCTGCTTTTGGTGGATGTGTTACTTGAACCCTGACATGGGCACAGTGACCACAGCAGCCATTTTCACATCCTCCACAGGAAGCTCCCGTCCACCACATCCTCCTCGCTGCCTGCCCTGCCCTCTGACACCACCACCGAATGGTCTGAACTTGGAATACCCCGGAACTCAATATGGAGGCAATGGCAGTGGGGAATGTAAAAATGCAGGGTTCAGTCTGGATCAGTTACTAGGACCAGTCTTCTGGGTTTCTGGACTCGTGTTGTAGTCCATCTTTGGGAAACTTCTCTCTAGCAATTCGAGGTGTGGTATTCAAATAGTGCTTGTTGTATGTGGTTTTTTAGATTCTGATTGTGTTGTGTTGGTGGCTGGCTTTTAAGCCGTTGGCTGTCATTTGCTTGTACTGCCCAGTTCCCACCTTCTAAGTACCTGATAGGCTAAGCAAATCAGCCAATCAGCACTCTTATTGACTGACGAGGGGTCCATTTCCCAGGCTTCAATTACTTCCCTGGCTGTTTTTGTGCCTGCTTGTCCAACAATCTTAATAGCTGCAAAGTTGAATGTGTTTCCTTGTACATTGCAGTGTGAAAATGGGAAGCCCCCAGCTGCCGCCGCTGCCGCTGCTTGCTCTGCCCACTCACCCAATCGCTTGCCAACCTGCCCACCTGGCTCTTCTTCTGGGAACCCACAGAGAGTTGTCCTCGTAGAAAATTGCCTACGTTGAGTTGTCCCGCAATGACTCGGTGGCAGTGAGTTGGCAGAGGCGACTTGGCAGTAGCGAGGGGCTCACCCCTGGGTGCTTGCCCCCAGGTGGCCACCCTGAGTTGTCCCATTGTTCCACTGCATAACTGTAAAACTTTCCTGTAGACTTAAAAATGGATGGTATTAAGGAAAATCATGTCCAAAACGAGGAAATGTTAACAGTGCATACAAAACTACGTGAATTGGGATAAAGTGATACAAAATTCAGACAAAAGGTATAAAATGGGGCAAAACTCACTTAACAACTCCCTTGCTAACAACAGAAATTTTGGTCTCCATTGTGGTAGCAAGTCAAGAACTGCCTGTACATTAAAAAAAAAACCAAGTCATTTTATTTATTTATTTATTTTTCTTTTATTGGCCTTTATCAATATTTGTAAAAACTTTTGCTTCTACAAGTCAAAAAAATAAATCAAAATGGGAGGCCACAACCCTGCAATTGAAGCCTTACATTTTTTTTTACAAGCGTTATAACTTTTTGTAAACACACACACACACACACACACACACACACACACACACACACTGTATAACCTGGATTAAAAATCTTTCCTGGGTAGTTTTCAGCAGTTTGATAAGCCCCGTAACAATCAAGCCACAGAAAGCCATGTGCAATGATTGAGGGCAAGGAATAAATGAATGTACTCATTTATACGCTGGTGTGCTAAAGGCAGAATCTAACATTCAGTGGGGTGAAAGGGTATATACAGCCTGGGAAAATGAAATGAGTCCTTTTTTAAACAGGTGTTCTGCAAAACGTGGCACCGTTTTCCAGCAGGGAAGGCGGCTGGCTCTGCCCACCATAGATGCTAACAGAGCATGCCTTCGACAGGATAGAGTAGTGGTGGAGAAAAAGTCGACTTCGAGATGCGACTTCCTTGGATTCTGCAGACGTGGCATCCTCGGGGAGGACAGGTGGAATTAAAGCCTGTTGCTTTTGACTGTCTTCCAGATTTCCAATGTCCTGAGTGGGTCTAAGATGAAGGTATGGAAGCTTGCAGCCATAGGCACCATGGTTTTCGGCTCCATGCTCTCCGTTTTGGTTTGTAGAGACATGCTCAGCCGGAGCCTCAAATCCGCTGCCTTCCCTTTGTCGCTGTTCTCCAGAACTGACGCCACTGACGCCTCCTCCTCCTCCTCCTCTCCCTTGTTGGCCCAGGGATCCAGAAGATTTCCGCGGGAGCTGGGACGCCGCAGGTCGCTGATCTCCCAGTGTAAGTCCTTGTGTCTGATCTTCCTTTTTTTCTCTGGTGCAATGGATGTGTCCAGGAATGGCGGACATCGCATCCAAAAGCTTTTAGCCAGAGGGGGGATTCAAACAGTGTAACAACCGGTTCGGTGAGTGCGTGATTCGCGTGTGTGCAGCGTTTGCAACTCACCTTCTGCTGTGTGTAAAACAGCTGATGCATGAAGCAGCTGAGCTGGAAGACCTGGAAATACAGCACATACTAGAGCCGGGGAAGACAGGTGGGCCCAACAGCTGATCGTCGGAGCGAAACAGGTTCGCTCACAGCTGATCTTCGGAGCTAGCAGTTCACCCGAACAGGGCCGAACCGGTAGAATCCCACCCCTGGTTTTATCCCACTCTGAAGACTTCAGTGATGGTATTCAAAATATTTTACTACCGGTTCTGTGGATGGAAATACAGGACAGGAAAGGGCGGGGTCGGGAGGGTGGGGCCAACAGCTGACCAGCACTACTGGATCGCTAGAACCGGTGCGAACCAGCAGCATACCACCACTTGAGGTAGCTTGATCTCAGCTGACCTTCTACAGGTGGTCCTCAACTTACAACCATTTGTGGAGTGACCATTCCAAGTTACAACATCACTGAAAAAAGTGACTTATGACGCATTTCACACTTACAACCATTATAGCATCCCCATGGTCATGTGATCAAAATTCAGATGCTTGGCAACCGACTTGTATTTATGACGGTTGCAGTGTCCTGGGGTCATGTGATCCCCTTTTACAACCTTCTGACAAGCAAAGTTAATGGGGAAGCCAGGCTCACTTGACTAACGTGTTACTAACTTATCAACTGCAGTGGTTTACCTAACAGCGGTGGCAAGAAAGGGCATAAAGTGGAGCAAAACTCACTTAACAAATATCTTACTTAGCAACAGAGATTTTGGGCTCAATTGTGGTCGTACATTGAAGACTACATGTACTCTTAAGTGCAATTTGGCCTCAGACTATTGGTCTATGTTAGGCTGTGTAATTTAGTAGCCAGAACAGTATACAATGGGCCAGAACACATAGTTGTAGTTGATTGGTTGGAGAGTGCTAACTCATGCAGGAGACTATTTACACTATGATTGGTTGCTGTGGGTGTAAAGGGGGAGTTTCCCTTTTCCCCCGCCTTTTTTCTTCTGTTTGCACGCTGTTGAGATTTACCTCACGATGTTCCTGACTATCTTGTCTGCTCAGGCCTGAGGCAATCTGCACTGTGATTGGTTGCTGTGGGTGTAAAGGGGGAGTTTCTTCTTTTCCCGCCTTTTTCTTCTCTCTGCCCTGCATGCTGTTGAGATTTACCTCAAGTTGTTCCTATGTTCCTAACTATCTTGTCTGCTCATGCATGAGGCAATCTGCACTGTGATTGGTTGCTGTGGGTGTAAAGGGGGAGTTTCCCTTTCCCCCTGCCTTTTTTCTTCTGTTTGCACGCTGTTGAGATTTACCTCACGATGTTCCTGCCTATCTTGTCTGCTCAGGCCTGAGGCAATCTGTGCTGTGATTGGTTGCTGTGGGTGTAAAGGGGGAGTTTCCTTTTCCCCCGCCTTTTTTCTTCTGTTTGCACGCTGTTGAGATTTACCTCACGATGTTCCTGACTATCTTGTCTGCTCAGGCCTGAGGCAATCTGTGCTGTGATTGGTTGCTGTGGGTGTAAAGGGGGAGTTTCTTCTTTTCCCGCCTTTTTCTTCTCTCTGCCCTGCATGCTGTTGAGATTTACCTCATGTTGTTCCTATCTGCCTAATTATCTTGTCTGCTCATGCATGAGGCAATCTGCACTGTGATTGGCAAGCTGAGAAAGTCAAAGGGGTGTACAGTTTGCAGCTTCTCACACCAATGCACACCATTGGACACACTACCTGTGACCACAGTAGGTTCACAAGAGTTAGCAGTTCCCTGATATTCCAGCTGATTTTTTTTTTTAAAAGATCCCTCTTAAAAGTAGACATTTAGAACAGAACAAAACACAATAACAGAGCTGGAAGGGACCTTGGAGGTCTTCTAATCCAACCACCATGTCCAAGCAGGAGAGCCCAAACCTGTGAATGGCGAATCTATGTCACACATGCCAGAAGTGGCATAGAGAGCCATCTCTCTGGGCATGCCAGCCTCCCGTTGCTCTTCTGTGGATCCAGTGTGTGCATGCGTGCTGGCCAACTGGTCTTCAGGTGAGCAGGAGCACCAGAAACCAGCAGCTCCACCGAGCGCATGTGGGCGCCAGCCAGCTAGTCTTTGTGCGCACATGCTTGTTAGAAACTGGAAGACCAGGTGGCTGACATGCGTACATGCGTGTGCCAAGAAAGTAAGCTTCCGGTTTCCAGCACGCATGCACATCTGCTGGCTCCCGTTTCAGCACTCAGTGCCGAAAAGGTTAACCGCCACTGGCCTATACCATTTGAGACAAGTGAGTCTTCAATCTCTTCTTAAATGCCTCCAGTGATGGAGCACCCCCAACTTCTGATGGCAAGCAGTTCCACTGGTTAATTGTCCTCACCATTAGGAAGTTTCTCCTTAGTTCTAGGTTGCTTCTCTCCTTGATTAGTTTCCACCCATTGCTCCTTGCCCTGCCTTCAGGTGCTTTGGAGAATAGCTTGACTCCCTCTTCTTTGGGGCAGCCCCTGAAACATTGTAACATAGCTATCCTGTCTTCCCTGGTCCTTCTTTTCATTAAACTAGACCAAGGGTCTTCCAACTTGGCAAGTTTAAGACTTGTGGACTTCAACTCCCAGAATTCCTGAGCTAACATGATTGGAGGAGGAATTCTGGGAGTTGAAGTCCCCAAGTCTTAAAGCTTTCAAGTTTGAAGACCCCTGATCTAGACCTACCCAGTTCCTGCAACCGTTCTTCATATATTTTAGTCTCCAGTCCCCTAATCCTCTTCGTTGCTCTTCTCTGCCCTCTTTCTAGAGTCTCAACATCTTTTTTTACAACGTGCCTTCAGGTGCTTTGGAGATTAGGTTGACCCCCTCTTCTTTGGGGCAGCCCCTCAAATATTAGAATGATATCATATCACCCCTTTTCATTAAAATAGACAGACCCACTTTCCCGAAACTGCTTCTCTCCGAAGGAAACAGACATCTAAAACAGAGATAATCAGTTAATCACACCAAGATTGCCGCGAGGAAAGACTATCCAGTCCAACTGACTGCTTTGCGGAAGGCTAATCCCCATAACTTTTTGCAATTAAATCCAGATACCCGCCTCCCGAGTCAGTGGGAACAAAGGATCAACTGGAATTGCGGCTGTTTGAGCAGAAAACAAAGGCTGGGATACATTTGGCTTTCCCCCCCCCCTGCAAATTGTGGTAGGCTTTTTATTTGGTTTTAATTGTACGCTTGTGTAGGGATGAGACTTGTATGAGAGGCAGCTGATTAGGGTGGATCTGTGTAGGTAATTAAATCAAACTTGGAAGGATTAGGGAGCCCCTCTGAGAGGCTGTAAGGGCAGCAGAACAGTTCAATTCAGAATAGAGCTGGAAGGGACCTTGGAGGTCTTCTAGTCCATCCCCCTGCTCAAGCAGGAGATCCTATACCATTCCAGACAAGTGACCGTCCAGTGTCTTCTTAAACACCTCCAGTGATGGAGCACCCACGACTTCTGGAGGAAAGTCATTCTCCTGATTTACTCTTCTTACTCTCAGGAATAATAGAGCAACAGAGTTGGAAGGACTTTGTAGGTCATCTAGTCCAGTGGTCATCAACCAGTGGACCAGGGAACACTAATGGTCCACGAGAAAATTTTGGTGTCCGCAGAGAAATGTCCCCCTCAAAGCAATCAATCCAGGCTGTGCGGGAACACAAGGCTGCGCCACCCATATGGCCTGTGGGAACACAAGGCTTGAGTCGCTTGCATTGCGAACAACACCAGGTAGTGAGGGGAGGGGGGAAAGGGTGGAGGGGGGTAACTTGCTCCACTCACCCCACGCGCCTGGCCTGGCCAACGGACTGCTTCCTTCCTCTTCTTACTTCTTCTGCTTTTGGCTGCACGCAAGGAAAGCAGCCAAAGTCTTTCTTTCTCCCCCCCCAAACTCTGCCAGAAATGAGTCTTTGGGACCCTGCAAGGCCTCCTGCTCCAAGAGGTTGCAAAGACTCATTTCTGGTGGAGTTTGGGGGAGAGAAAGAAAGACTTCTGCGGCTTCTGCTGCTTTCCTTGCATGAAGCCAAAAGTCTCTCTCTCTCTCTCTTTCTCCCCGAGAATGGAGCTGGAGACGATCGGTATGAAAACGGGGTAGGGGTTTCCTGCAGACTTTTTGGGGGACTTTCCCAGGGTTTCTGGTCTGCGGGATTTAAAATGATGGGTTTGGTGGTCCCTGAGGTCCAAAAGGTTGCCGATCCCTGTTTTAGTCTGTCAAGCAGGAGCCTCTACATCATTTCTTGAAAACCTCCAATGATGGAGCCATCACAACTTCTGAAGGCAAGTCATCCCACTGACTAATTGCTCTCACCGTTAGGAAATGTCTCCTTCATTCCAGGTTGCTTCTGTCCTGGACTAGTTTCCATCCATTGCTTCTTTTCCTGCCTTCAGGCGTGAAAATAAATTGACCCCCTTTTCTTTGTGGCAGCCCCTCAAATACCAGAATGCTGCTATCATGCCCAACCCAGTCCATCTTTTCTCTACTGCCCAAACCCAATTTCTGCAGCCCTTCTTCATGTTTTACCCTGCAGGCCTTCAACCATCTTAGTTGCTCTTTTCTGCACTTTTCCTAAAGTCTCAACATTATGTTGTGGTGACCAAAACCGGATGCAGTACTCCAGGTGCGGCCTTACTAAGGTTTTACAAAGCGGGGCTAAGACTTCCCGTGATTTTGATTGTGTCTATCGTAACCTTCTGCTCAAACATGCAAGGCTTGGAAATAGAAAATAATGGGCTGGATGAGGCGTCCAGCACATTAGTGCGCACAAAGCTGGGTAGGAAACTTCCACTGGTTGACATTATCCAGATTGACTCATTTCATGGGAATTTGGTCCGAAGGGGATGTCTGCCTTTGAGTAAGCGGTTGCTGGTGACCAGCCTTCCTGTCTCAGATTCCAGAGTCATAACTGCCTTCGCGGCACGGGCTGAGCTGGCCTCTAAAATGGGATTAGTCAAATGTTTATTCATGCTTATTATGAATCCTCATATATTGCCGCAGCTCTCCTGGGAGGGAGGAGGGAGTCCTTTGCAGTAGATCAGAAGAATTTATGGACTTTGAGGAGCAAAACAACTGCACACAATCTTAAGTTGTTATCAAGAGGTACTAAGACAGTCTTAAGTCTTAGTACTTCTTTATAATGCCTTGGTAAGAGCCCACTTGGAATATGACATCCAGTTTTGGTCGCCACGTTGCAAAACAGATGTTGAGACTCTGGAATGAGTGCAGAGAAGAGCAACCAGTACATAAGGGCACCATCATGTGCCTCCCATCCCTGTCCTAGTGTCCCCATTGATTCGTACCCGTTTCCTGTATTCTTACTCATGTTTATATTTATACCTATTATCTTGTAAGCGATCGACAAATAAAATAAAATAAATAAATAAACCAAGATGATTTTAGGGGACTGGAGGCTAAAATATATGAAGAACAACTTCTGGAACTGGATATGTCTAGTTTATTGAAGGGAAGGACTAGGGGTGTCAGGATAGCAGTTTTCCAATATCTCAGGGGCTGCCCCAAAGAAGAGGCAGTCAAGCTATTCTCCAAAGCACCTGAAGGCAGGACAAGAAGCAATGGGTGGAAACTCATCAAGGAGAGAAGCAACCTAGAAATAAAGAAAAACTTCCTAACAGTGAGGACAATTAGCCGGGGGAACTGCTGGCCGCCAGAATTTTATTTATTTATTTTATTTATTAAATAGTTTTGTATACCGCCCTTCTCCCGAAGAACTCAGAGCGGTGAACAGCCAACTAAAATATATTATAAATTACAGATGACAAGATTAAAAGAGATTAAATTATGAGGCTGCCGTTAAAAAAGTTAAAACCCCCAATTAAGAATGAGCTAAAATTACCATACCCCAAGCAAAATCAGTTCTAAAGCCCCTCATTTAAAATCCCATTTGAAGTCAGCCCAGGCCGGCCTGCTCAAAGAAGTTGTGGGTGCTCTGGAGGCCCTTAAGAAGAGACACTTGTCTGAAATGATATAGAATAGAATAACAGAGTTGGAAGGGACCTTGGAGGTCTTCTAGTCCAACCTCCTCCTTAGGAAGAAAACCCCAGACCAAGTTCAGATAAATGGTTATCCAATCTCTTTTTAAAAACTTCCAGTGTTGAAGCATTCACAACTTCTGGTGGCAAGCAGTTCCACTGGTTAATTGTTCTCAGTGTCAGGAAATTTCTCTTTAGTTCCAGGTTGCTTCTCTCCCTGATGACTTTCCACCTGTTGCTTCTTGTCCTGCCCTCAAATGCTTTGGAGAATAGCTTGACTCTCTCTTCTTTGGGGCAGCCCCTGAGACCCTGAGCTAGGGTCTTCTTGAGCAGAGAGGCTGGACTAGAAGACCTCCAAGAGGGGGGAGGTCTTCCAACTCTTTTATTCTGTTATTCAAAGCCCCTGAAGGCCGGACAAGAAGCAACAAATGGAAACGAAGGAAGGACAGAAGCAACCTAGAACTAGAGGAGAAATTTCCTGACAGTGAGGACAATTTAACCAGCGGAAAAGTTCACCTTCTGGAGTTGTGGGGGCTCCATCGCTGGAGGTTTTCAAGAAGAGATTGGACAACCACTTGTCTGAAATGCGATCGGGGTTGGACTAGAAGACCTCCAAGGTCCCTTCCAGCTGAATGTTCTGAATGGAATTGTTCCGCTTCACTTACAACCTTTCGGAGAGGCTCCTTAATCCTTCAGAGTTAGATTTAACTACCTACACAGGTGTCTCGATCACTCGATGGTCATCATGGCACCTCTTCAGCGCCGTCCACATTTTGAACGGTCATTAAGCAGAGCAGACATTAAGCAAGTTTGATTGTTCTGACCCAACCTGGTTCCAAGAGAGCAAACACAAGACAAAGGCAGCAGCTCTCACCTTTTAAGGTTTCAGCCACGAATTCTGTTTCTTCACGGATAAAAGGCTGCTTCCAACTAATTAGCTCCGACAAGAAAGAACCTTGCCAAGTTGTTCTTCAACGCTGCCAAAAAACCCACAGATAAGGAATAGTTTACAAGAGTTTTCAAATACTATTTATTATTTATTTATTTATTACATTTATATACCACCCCCTCTCCCAACGGGACTCGGGGCGGTGTACAGCCAGACTAAAAAACACAACAACAGTTCAACAATTAAAAACAATTAAAAGGATTATATCTTATAGCTGCAAAATAATAAAAATGAATAGGGAATTAAAAAGAGATTAAAATCCGATAAAATCAATTTAAAAACCGAAAAAACTCTAGGCCAGGCCGGCTTGGTGGAATAAATGTGTTTTCAACGCGCGCCGGAAGGTCAAAAGGTCAGGGATGGTCCCCAATACGAACTATAATGTCCATGAGGCTGAGTTTCAGAGTGTCTTTGCCTTCTGCAAAGAAGGTTAGTTTCACAGCTGGCTTTTATCATCTTGAAGGAGGGGCCATTACCTTGCAGCCTTACTCCCGAGTCGCCTGTGCTGCTGTAATTGTTCTTTCCTCTGAGCAATCCTTCGTGCACGCGCACTTAGCACAGGCTCCTCAGGAATCTCCTCATTGCTGCTGCCAGCCCCCACAATCTCCGAAGGCAGCAGTCCACTCCCTGATGGTCCTGGCCCCTCATCTGAGTCCTCGCTCTGCTCCACCGTCCACACCTGCTGCCGGCTAACCACAACAACGATCTGTAATGCCTGCGTGCACGTATGTTCACATGCTCCAGAGAGAGAACTGCTCAGCCTGCACACAAGTAAAGAACCCTGTCCCAGCTTCACAGAAAACAGGCGGTCCTCCACTTACGACCACGACCAAGCCCCAAATCTACCTTGCTAAGTGAGACAGTCCTTAAGCCAGTTTTGACCCATTTTCCCGCCACATCTCTTAAGCGAACCCCTGCCCGTTGTGAAGCGAGTCAGACGATCATTAAGTGAATCTGGCTTCCCTATGGACTTGGACTTGTGTCAGAAGGTCGCTAAAGGGGGAACTGCATAACCACCGTCCTCCCCAGGGACTTTGCAACTGTTGTAATTATGAGTCAGTGGCCGAGTGTCTGAATTTGAATCACGTGACCACAGGGGAGGCTTCCAACAGTCGTAAGTGTGAAAAACGGCCGTAAGTCCCTTTTGGGGGTAGCGTTGTAACTTTGAATGGCCACTAAACGAATGACATCATGACGATGCTTCCATTTTCTTCCTGGGGCCTCATTGGGACACGCAAAATGTTTTTAGCATTAGGTAATAAACAGATTAGGATCTATTTATTCCTCTAAAACATTTAATGCAGCCACATTTAATATAAGCAACCCCGGGCGGCTCCCAGTGAAAACTTAAGTGCCATAAAAGCCATATTAGCACCATAAAACGAAGCCCATTAAAACGTGAAAGGCAAACAAAACCCTGGCACGAAGTCCAACCTCTCATCGGCACTCAGCTCGTCTTATGCCCAGCTCTTGGCCTGGGAAGGAAGGAAGTGTGAAGGAAGGAAGGGAAGGAGGGAGGGAAGGAAGGAAGGGAAGGAGGGAGGGAAGGAAGGACAGGAAAGGAGGGAGGGAGAGACTGGGAGGGAGGGAAGGAAAGAAAGGACGGAGGGAGGAAGGAAGGAAAGGAGGGAGAGAGAAAGGGAGGGAAGGGAGGGAGGGAGGAAGGAAGGAAGGAAAGGAGGGAGAGAGAGGGAGGGAAGGGAGGGAGGGAGGAAGGAAGGAAGAAAAGGAGGTAGGGAAGGAAGGAAGAAAAGGAGGAAGGGAAGGAAGGAAGGAAAGGAGGGAGGGAAGAAGGAAGGAAGGAAAGGAGGGAGAGAGAGAGGGAGGGAAGGAAAGGAGGGAAGGAAGGAAGAAAAGGAGGTAGGGAAGGAAGGAAGGAAGGAAAGGAGGGAGCGAAGGAAGGACAGGAAAGGAGGGAGGGAGAGACTGGGAGGGAGGGAAGGAAGGAAAGGAGGGAGAGAGAGAGGGAGGGAAGGAAGGGAGGAAGGAAAAGAGGGAGGGAGAGAGGGAGGGAAGGAAGGAAGGAAGGAAGGAAGGAAGGAAGGAAGGAAGGAAGGAAGGAAGGAAGGAAGGAAGGGAGGGCCGTGGTAGCGCTTTGGTCAGAATGAAGCATGCATGCTAACTCATTCCTCACAGACAAGAGTTCGATCCTGGCTGGCTCAAGTGTGACTCAGCCTTCCATCCTTCCGAGGTGGGTAAAACGAGGACTTGGAGGTTGACTTTGTAAACCACTTAGAGAGGGTTATAAAAGCACTATGAAGTAGTATGTAAGTCTAGGAAGGAAGGAAGGAAGGAAGGAAGGAAGGAAAGTAGGTAGGTAGGTAGGTAGGAAGGAAGGAAGGAAGGAAGGAAGGAAGGAAGGAAGGAAGGAAGGAAGGAAGGAAGGAAGGAAGGAAGGAAGGAAGGAAGAACCGCAGTGGCAGAGTGGTCAGGATGCAGTATTGCAGTCTAACTCACTGCTCACTGCCCGCAAGTTCGATCCTGATCGGCTCAAGATCGACTCAGCCTTCCATCCTTCCAAGGTTGCTCAAACAAGGACCCAGATTGTTGGGGGGGAGGGAGGGGGGCGACTCTGTAAACTGCTTAGAGAGGAGTGTAAAAGCGCTACAAAGCGGCATAGAAGTCTACGTGCTCCTGCTAAACAGAAATCAGAATTCGAAGGGCAAAATCATTGGACCACTATCCCAAAGGTGTTTTTTTTCAGGAGCCCCCTGGACTTCCTTGCTTTTTTTTGTGTTTCTTGGAAGACGTCTCGCTTCTCAAGAAGCCTTCAAAGAAAAAATAAACCCAAGAAAAGTCCAGTGGCTTCGAGAAAAAACAGCTTCTCTTGGCCCAACAGTTGAATCTCAGCCGACCGCTGGACCCCTGGGGCTTTTGCTGCTGTCAGGTTTTATATTTCACGGAAGGCGAGGGGGGAGGGCGAGGGGAGGCAGAGGTTTCCATGGGGCGGGGGCTGCCACAGAAAAGGCTGACCCCCTAGCTGACCCAAAACGATGGGAGTTAGGAACATCCCCACTTACCTGACCTGGTAGGACATCCCGTACCCTGGTAGGACCCAGGAAGGGATCCTTAGCAAGGATGGGATTCAAATTTTTTAACAACCGGTTCTGTGGGTGTGGCTAGGTGGGCGTGGCCATGTGACTGGGTGGGCGTGGCTTCTTTTTCTTTTTTGCAGCACCTCCCCCATTTGGGGGGCCTTCTGGGCCTCAGGGAAGCCTCCTGGGGGGCGTTTTTTCTCCTAGGATGCTTCCCTAGGGCCCAGGAATGTAAAAAATGGAGCACGGGGGAGGGGTAGGGGTACTGTGCCCTCCCCTCCATTTTTTGCCTTCCTGGGCCTCAGGGAAGCCTCCTGGGCGAAGCAGTAAGACAGCGAGGGGAATCCCGGCACAGCTGATCATAGGAACAGCTGATCGTCGGGAGGGGATTTGGGGGTTCTCAGAACTGTACAGAATCTTAGCTAGGGAGCTCTCCTGAACCCCTGCGAATCCCCCCCCAGCAGCCCACCCCTGCTTGAATTGGACCTGGAAACAAATTGGCAGCCAGTGTAGCTCCCTCAGGAGTGGAGGCCTCTGGGCACACGTTTCTCTCCCGTTGCTGACCTCTGCCCCTCTTCTGATTTCAGATAGCACTTTGTTTGAGAGCTACACGGAGGGGGAAATCCACCAACTGATCTCCACCCTGATCGAGCGCTACAGCCAATCCATGAACTCGGGAGGACACGAGCTGCCTTTCTTCTCCAAAGCCGGCAACCGGATGAAGCGCGCCAAGGCCCGTCATAAACCCTGCTCCCTCAAGGAGCTGGAGGTGACCATCAGCGAGCTGGGCCTGGGCTACAATTCGGACGAGACAGTCCTCTTCCGCTACTGCAGCGGGACCTGCGAGTCGGCCGTGCGGAACTACGACATCTCCCTGAAACACGTGCGGAGCATGAGGAAGATCCGGAAGGAGAAGGTGCGAGCTCGTCCGTGCTGCAGACCGTTGTCGTACGACGATGACGTCTCGTTCTTGGACACGGGGAACCGATACTACACCGTAAACGAAGTGTCGGCCAAGGAATGTGGCTGTGTGTGACCGGAGGAGGAAACACCAATGAGAAGGAAGAGTCTCCATCTCCCTTGGTTGTACCCGTGGGGGTGCCAGCCAGGGTGCACCTCCAAGTAGGAAAGCGAAGGAGAGCAGACGAGAGAGAACCGGACGTGGACAACTGCTTGAAAGGATGGTGATGGAGGCACAGGGCCAAAGGACTCACAGCTGAGGAAACAGCATCTTTGGCAGGATACCCCAAGCAGCGTGGGAGCAGAGGTGGCTGTATTTGGGACCTCCCCTAAAAACTTCCACCTTCTGACCAGTGATGAGATACTGGACCGAAAGCCGCCCTTTTGGGTCTTGACCAACATGCATTCTCGGCTTCTACAAGAGGGGGGCTTCCCAGAACTGGTGTTGTGTGGTTGGGAAGAAAAAAAAACAAGAGCACTTAACTCGTTCCCAGCTTTCCATGCACGAGGAAGGGGTCTCGCCTCTGATTTTCGACAGATTGTGTGTCTGCTGACATCTTGGAGCAACCGCTGAGGGTCTCCACGGGCGAAGCCTGGGAGGTCCTCCATTAAGTGATTCCATTTGGGAACCGAAGCGGGGCCTCAATTCCTGTCTGGCAGGCCAAGAGTGCCTTAAAAAAAAAAAGACTTGCAAGGAAAGAAGCTGACAGGTTGTGGAATTCTTCCCTTGCGTCGTCAACACGATGATCCTAATATTATATTAATGTACAGGCACCGTGATGAACAGAACAGTATAAAAATAATATATATATATGTATATATATAAGGAATGTGGACCTAAGTCTAAAATATTGACAGCTATGTACAAAACCTCATTCTTCAGTTGGCAGGACACCAACTTCTTAACGGGGCCTGTTTCAAGCAGGTTTTGTGCATGTTTGTGGAGCTGAATTTAAGAGGCGAGGATCAGTGCGCCGTTCAGACACCAGACGCCTGTTGGGGAATGGCAGAAGGCCCCGGGTTCAATCTTTGAGGCCTGCTGCGAGGGAGATAACATCCTGCATTAAGACGAGGCCAGTTGAGTGGGCTTAACACGAAGCAGCTGTTCCAAAAACCCTTAGCGCGCAGAGAGATCCTGAGGACCAATAACTTAGTTTGCTTTTAGGGGTTGTAGACTAAAGAGGACTGGCGTTTCAGGATCCCGGAGGGTATGGATGATTAGGGGAAGTCTGTTCGCCAATGGCCTTGCCTACCTTTGGGGAGGGAACCCAACCCTTCAGCCAATGGGTGTTTTGTGTTGAAGAGAGAGGCTCCCTGCCTGTTCTCAGGAGCTGCTATTAATGCAAGTGACTCTTTCTCCATGGCTGAGCTGAAAGTCACAGAGCAAAAAGCTGGCTGGGACCTCTGAGGTCATCAAGTCCACTCACCGGAGATTATCGGGTCTCTGAAAAGCTCCAGGGAATATGCTAAATCTAACCCATGCATTCCTAATATCTAATCGGGTGTTTCTCAACCAGGGGCTCTTGAAGGTGAGTGGGCATCTTGGCTGGCTGGGGAATTCTGGGAGTTGAAGTCCATTCATCTTCAAGGGCCCAAGGTTGAGAAACACTGGTTTAATCCATATTTACATCCTTGAAATTTAATGCCACTCATTCTACCCTCACCTTTTGAGAGCCTCTGAGAAGTCCGAATCCTTTGCATTCTGGCAGCCTTTCAGAGTTTTGAGGACCCCCCCCCTCCCCTCATACCCCTTTGTAACTTTCTTTGCAAGCTCAACCCCTCCCCCGCATCTTTCCCCCATCCTCACAAGACTTTGATTCAAGACAAATCCACCCAACATTTTAGTATAGTAGCCTTTCCTTTCCAATTTATCAACATAATGAGATTCAGCATCCTCATTGCTTTCCCTCTGCCACCTCTGTGTCCCAAACCTCTCTTTTTTTGGCAGCAGATGAGGAAATCATGCTACTATTACACACCGTCAGGACGGGCCAAAGAAATTACAGGTGGGATAGATGAGAGGAAGGGAAGGAATGTAGAGAGGTCTTATTTAACCCAATCCTAATCCCCGTCCATAATGTCCTCTCCTCGCTTCCCCTGTCTTCTTAGTGTGGGAATGGCAGCCATTTTGACTTTTTTCACTGCCCCCTTTCACAAATAAGGATGAATGAAGTCTCTCCCCCATGGGGGGGGGGGGGGGTGCAAGACAATGGGGACACAAAAGAGGGACTCTCAGATTTAGGTCCTGCTACAGGTGAGGAAGGAAGGGCCCCTGGGGTCTCCAGCTATGTCCGTGACTTTCTGCCACAGAGGTGGCATCCTTCTGGACATTTGGAGGAACCCAGAACCCATGTTGCCAAGACTCCCTTCCCCTCTCCTCTCCCTCCCGGGGTTCTGATAGGTTTCTCAGGCAATCGGGGATGGCAATGCCAGTCATCTTCGCCTCTCTGGCAGTTTGCAAGCTATGAATTGGTTCCACCAATCTTGGATCTCAGAGCGTTTGGGTCCAGACATCCATGAGGACTAGCCTCTTGGAATAGAGAGGGACCAATTTGCCCCACTGTCCCCCACTGAGGTCAGGGAGTTGCTCTCCAATCCTTCTGTGGAGCACCTTCTTGGCCAAGGAAGAGGATTTGGGGGCCTCTTCAGGAGTCCCCAGGCCCGTTTCTTCCCTCTGGATTGAGAAATGCTTTCCCAGTGACCTTTGGTGCTGCCTGGGTGTGCGGAGCAGTGGACCCTCCTGATTGGGTCACCCTGGGTGTGTTGGCACACCAGGACTGGGCCCAAGGCTCTGACACTCCGTGCGTGACTGCGTCGGTTGCTTTGGAAGGGGAGGAGACCCACGGGCCTTGGAGGCTGCTGCAGAAACTTTCCTCCCTGTGGGCAGGATCTTGGCACTGCTTACCTGGATCCCTCTCCTGGATTTCCTAGCTAGAGGGAATCAACCCAGCCAGTCCTGGGGCTTCCCTTTTGAAATCACGCCAGCCACCTCTCTCTCTCTCTCTCTCTCTCTGGAGGCTTCCTGCCTTCGGGATGTTAGACTGCCGAACCCATTCTCCTCTGCCAGGGGAGTGTAGTCCAGGCACACCTGGAAATGTGCCAAGCCAGGGCTGATGGGCATCTGCTGGCACAAATGGGCTTCATTGTCTTGGAAGGTTGGCTGCTGTGCCCCCAACCTTTCTGGGCCCGTCTAGCTGACCTCCCTCCACCCCTCCTCCCTCCCTTGGGCAGGGCCCCATTCCTAACTCTCGTCCTTGGAAGCCTTTCCCCAGCCCCTCCCCCCCCAGGCTGGCCAGCCTTGTTGCCTGCAAAGGGAGCCTCCCCCCCTCCCCCCAGACTTTGAGGGCCCTTCCTCTCCCAGGTGCCTCCTTCGTCTTCGCAGCACCTCGTCTCCCCACCTGCCCAGAGATTTTCCTCTTGCAAGAACACTCCCCAATCAAAACTCCTTCCACTATCAGGAAGGCTTTCCTTCCGGCCCCCTAGCCCCCCCCCCCCGTTCTTTCTGGATTCCTGGGGACCGTGGGGTGAAGCAGAGGCAGAAGGGGGTGGGATGGGGCGGAGGGTCAGCACTGACCCTTCCCTGTGCTTGCCCCTTTTTCCTGCTAGACCCACGGAGTGGCCATAGGGATGGTGCTTGGCAAGAGCCCCAGGATGGGTCTTCCATCTCCTATGGGGCATAGGGGGTCTGGCTGACCCCCAGGAAAAGGAGGAAGACCTCCTGAGCAGCCAGAGGGCAGCTGCTTCCCTTTACCCCATAATCGGGCTCCCCTTGGAAGAATGTATGGGGCAGGTATGGACAGGAAAGAATGGAGGAGGCCAGCGCCAGAGTTCTCTCTTCGTTCCCCAGCGACCACCTTTCCAGTCCCAGCTCATCTATGGGTAGTCCTCGACTTAACGACAACAACGGGGACCAGAATTCATGTTACTAAGCAAGGCAGTTAACAAAGTTGCACCTCATTTTACGACTGTTTTTGCTACGGCCGTTAAGCCAATCACAGCAGCGGCTCAGCGAATCTGGCTTCCCCCAAACGAAACCAACCCAAAAGTTATGATAGTTACGCAGTCGCTTACCAAGCGCCCCTAAATTCTATGAAAGGGACCAAAATATCTTTGCGATCCCCAAGGAACGCCGCAACTTTTGAGCACGCTTAACGTTGCAAAATGTGACATGCCTGAAAACAAGTGGGAAACCGGCTGGGAAGGTCACTCTGGCTGACCATACGACCACTGGCCAGGACACTAACAACCATCATAAGTACCTGCCAGTTGCCAAGCCCCCAAATTTTGATTAGGTGACCGCAGGGGGTGCTGGAACAGTCGTAAGTCCATTTTTGAATTGCCTTTGTAACTTCCAGCCGTCACTAAACGGATGATTGCAAGTCAAGGACTACCTAAAAGAGTAGTTTTCTCAGCTGGAAGCCCCTGACATCTCTAGCCTGGTGGGGCCCCAGACCCCAGGCCCCTTCTGCCCAGTGGTGGGATTCTACCAGTTTCCGTACTGGTTCAGTGATTGCACACCTAATGCACAGGAGCGCAGCTTTCCACACACCAGCTGTGGCTCCGCTGCGCCAATCAGCTGAGAGGATAAAGTACAGAAAAGCACAGGGGGAGTTGGGAGGGTCGATCCTGCCCTTTTCTTTCTCCTCTCAGCTGATCGTCGGAGCTTTTTTTTACAACTGGTTCAATCGAACCGGGCCGAACCAGTAGCATTTTACCACTGCTTCTGCCTATGTTAAATGTTCGGACCCAGGCTTCGTCAAACAGAATTAATATCAAAGTTGTTTTAAAAGCAAAACCTATTTTATTGCAACGCTGGGAATTTCATTCCCAGCCAGAACTAATTTTAAACAGTTCCCCAAGATAAGAACACGCCTTTCAGTGCTGTGAAGTGCTGCCAAAAACAAAAGTATCCAATTAATTATAACAGAACCCAAGTGAAGTACCAGAAAAAAAAACAAAAAACAGAATACACAAGAGCTTCAAGAAGGACTCGGAATCTTTCAAACTACTTTGCTTCCTGCAAAGGTTTTGTCATTTGAGGTCTGACTTTTATCCCTTATGGGAGGGGCCATCACCTCCAAGCCTTACTCCCGAGTTGCCTCATTTGTTTCAGCTGCTTTTGCCTTCTAGCAGCTCTGCACATACGCGCACTGGGAACAGGCTCCCGTCGTTCCTCTGCCTCGCTGCTGCCAGACTCCGAAGGCACCGGGGGCAGCACCCCCCTCCCAGATGGTCCTGGCCCCACCCCTGCATCTCGACCCTCATCCAAGTCCTCTCCAGACTCCCTGCCTGATCCCTTTCTTCCCCACTGTCCAATTCCACTGCCGTCTGCACAGGCTGCCAGCGAACCACAACATTAAACTTCTCCCCACCTGACAAAATTGACAGCTGTCCCTTAGTTTTATTCCACCAATCCGGAGCTCTCGTTTCATCCGTGGGCTGTCCTAAACTTTCTCATCGAGTTCGGCTTAAGAAGTTGATGCGATAATCTCTTGTCTGTTATTGTAGATGAACTCTATTTATTCAACGTTTAACTTATGATATATTTATTTAGGTATCGTCCAAAGTGCATTTTTGAACTCTCCGAGACGGTTTTATTTTCTTAATTTCCGGCTTTTCCTTGTTGTTCTTTTTTTTTTTTTCTTCTCCTTTTTTAATTTATTGCACAAAAAAATTGGTACCAAAGTTCACTTGCCTTTTGCCTCTTGCTTTTCCATTGGGTTTTTCATTGGTTTCCTTCTGAGCAAAAAAACGAAAGCAGTTCGAAAAGTAAAAATAAGTAAAAAACAGCAACGAGTTGTGTGGTGAATATCCAAAGCAGGCAGGACAGCAATTAATTAAAAAAAAGAATGATTTAATGAAGACAAGAGTTCCTTTGTGTGGATTCCCCCTTTGTGGCGCAACTAACACAATCCTCCTGCTGGAGGGCTGTTGCAAGCTGTCACTTGCTCCAAACTGGAGGACCGGAGATGCCTTTGAACTGCCAGGTAAAATCAGCGGTGGGGTTCAAAAATTTTAGCAAGGGGTTCTTTGCCTGGTTGATGAGTGGGCATGGCCTAGTCAGCCTACTGCACCATGATGGCGGGGGGGAATTTTTGCCCTCCCCAGGCTCTGGGGGCTTTCCTTGGGTCTCCGGGAGGACAAAAACAGCCTCCCTGGACTCCGGATTTGATTTGCCAAATTGCAGCCAGACGGCAGTCAGCAGAAGTAGCCTGCAGTACTGCACTCTTAAGCACTGTGCCACCATCCCTTAAATATGAGCCAGATCCAGGGGTGGGATTCAAAATTTTTAAACAACCGGTTCTGTGGGCGTGGTTTAGGTGGTGGGTGTGGTTTGGTAGTCATGTGACTGGGTGGCCGTGGCTTGGTGGTCATGTTATTAGCTGGACGTGGCCAACTCAACATCACTCACATCGAGGCACGCATCTCCTCGCCTGGCCTCTTGTGACTGTGGGGAAGCTGCAACAGTCGTAAGTGTGAAAAAGGGTCATAAGTCACTTTTTTCAGTGCCATTGTAACTTGGAATGGTCGCTCCACACAAGCAAAGTATCAGCAAAGGAGGGGAAAAAACTCCAGAGACGTTCCTGAGACAGGAAGTCTAGTCCTGCCAAGAACGGAATCAGGGTTAACGGAGAGACAGTTTCTGTAAGCAACACCAGAATGTTTCCTTCCTGCCTTCCTTACAGGATTAGGCCAGGAATTTCTTCTAACAACCGGTTCTCCGAACTGCTTAGAAAGTTAACAACGGGTTCTAGCGAATGAGTGCAAATCGGTAGAATCCGACTCCTGGCCAGATCCCTTAAATAGGAGCCAGATCTCTTAAATGGGAGCCAGCCGTGTGCGGCAGCAGCCAGACAAGCCAATATAATCCTTGGTTGTATAAACAGAGGAACAGAATTAAAATCACATGGAGAATCTGTACCGCTTTTGTAAAGCCTTAGTAAGGCCGCACCTAGAATTCTGCATCCAGTTTTGGTCACCACATTACAAAAAAGATGTTGAGACTTTGGGAAAAGTACAGAGAAGAGCAACTAGGATGATCAAAGGCCCAGAGAATAAAACATATGAAGAACGTCTGCAGAGGGACACGATGGCAGTGTTTCAATATTTGAGTAGCTGCCACAAGGAAGAAGAAGGAGGTCAGCTTATTCTGCAAAGCCCCTGAAGGCAGGACAAGAAACAATGGATAGAAACTGATCAAGGAGAGAAACAACCTGGAATGAAAAAGAAGCTTCCTAATAGTGAGGACAATTAACCAGTGGAACCGCTGGCCACCAGATGTTGTGGGTGCTTCATCACTTGAGGTTTTTAAGAAGTGGTGTAGGGTTTCCTGCCTAAGCAAGGGGTTGGACTATAAGACCTCCAAGGTCCCTTCCAAGCCTGTTATTCTATTCAATTTTCTATTCCATTTCCTATTCTATTCCATTCCATTCTTCTATTCTTTCTTCTATTCTTTCTTCTATTCTTTCTTCTATTCTTTCTTCCATTCCATTCTATTCCATTCCATTCTATTCTTTCTTCTTTCTTCTATTCCATTCTATTCTATTCTATTCTATTCTATTCTATTCTATTCTATTTTATTCTATTCTATTCGACCCTACTCACATGGGAGGTCACACCCTGGATTTAGTTTTTGTCTCTGATCAGTGGCAGAGTGGTCTGGGTGTAGGGGACATAGTTATAGAACCCCTGTCATGGACAGACCATTCGCTCCTGAAGCTCGACTTCCGTTCCGCACCCCCTGACCACAGGGAGGCGGGGCCGCTTAAATGGTACCGTTCCAGGCGCCTGATGGACCCGGATAGGTTCCTGATGGAGCTTGGGCCATTTCCCGAAGCTCACACACACGACTCGGTTGAGGGCCTAGTTGCCACCTGGGATAGGGTGGCTGCTGGGGCCCTTGACCGGGTCGTGCCCTTGCGGCCTCTGACCCGGTGCCAATCCCAAATGGCTCCTTGGTTTTCTGAGGAGCTAAGGGAGATGAAGCGCCGGAAAAGACGCCTAGAGAGTAGTTGGAGAGCTAGCCGTTCTGAGTCTGACCGAACACTTCTACGATCTTATATTAAGAGGTACTTAGTGGCGATAAGGGTGGCGAGGAGGACTTACCTCTCCACCCTTATTGCGTCCGCGGAAAACCGCCCAGCCGCCCTGTTTAGGGTGACCCGCTCCCTTTTAGAGATGGAAGCGCGGGAGGATCCCTTACAGGGACGGGCTGAGGAGTTTTCTAGGTTTCTGCAGGACAAAATCGCTCAGATTCGGGACGAGCTGGACTCCGACTGGGCATCTCCGAGCGGGGGGGCGGGGGTAGATATCGGTGAGGCCATTTGGGTTGAGTTCGACCCTGTTACTGTAGAAGACATGGACAGGGTGCTGGGGGGACTGAATGCCACCACCTGTTTGTTGGACCCGTGCCCCTCCTGGCTGGTCTTGGCCACTCGGGAGGTGACATGAGGCTGGTTCCAGGGTATTATAAACGCTTCCTTGAGAGAGGGGCTTTTACCCGCCGCCTTGAAGGAGGCGGTGGTGCGGCCCCTCCTCAAGAAACCGTCCCTGGACCCAGCATTGTTATCAAATTACCGTCCTGTCTCCAACCTTCGCTTTGTTGCGAAGGTTGTAGAGAGTGTGGTGGCCCGTCATCTCCCCCGGTTCCTGGATGAAGCGAGTTATCTTGACCCCCTCCAATCGGGCTTCAGGCCCGGGCACAGCACGGAGACGGCGTTGGTCGCGTTGGTTGATGATCTCTGGAGGGCTCGGGACAGAGGTTGTTCCTCTGTCCTGGTCCTGTTAGATCTCTCGGCGGCTTTTGATACTGTCGACCACAGTATCTTATTGCAGCGGTTGGAGGGGTTGGGGGTTGGAGGCACCGTGTTGCGGTGGTTCTCCTCCTTCCTCTCCGACCGCTCGCAATTTGTGTTGACGGGGGGGCAGAGATCGTCCCCAAGGCCCCTGCTTTGTGGGGTGCCTCAGGGGTCGGTGCTCTCGCCCCTGCTGTTCAACATTTATGTAAAGCCGCTGGGTGAGATCATCCGTGGCTTTGGGGTGGAGTTCCATCAGTACGCTGATGATACTCAGCTGTACATCTCCACCCCGGGCCACCCCAACGAAGCCGTCGAAGTGATGACCCGGTGCCTGGAGGCTGTGCGGGGTTGGATGGGTCGTAACAGGCTTCGTCTCAACCCGGCCAAAACCGAGTGGCTGTGGTTTCCTGCGCCCAGATACAGCCAGCTTATTCCTTCGCTGGCCGTGGGGGGAGAGGTTTTGACCCCCGTGGAAAGGGCACGCAACTTGGGTGTTCTCCTGGATGTGCGGCTGTCTTTGGAAGAACATATTGCAGCTGTCACCAGGGGGGCTTTTTATCAGATTCGTCTGATTTACCAGTTGCGGCCCTTTCTGGATCTGGGCGCACTTCGCACAGTCACTTCTGCCCTCGTTATCTCCCGCTTGGATTATTGTAATGCTCTCTACATGGGGCTCCCCTTGAAGAGTCTCCGGAGGCTGCAGTTAGTTCAGAATGCAGCCGCGCGGGTGATCGTGGGCGCCCCTCGGGGCGCACACATAACACCACTTCTCCGCAGGCTGCACTGGCTTCCTGTGGCCTTCCGGATTCGATTCAAGGTGGTACTGACGGTATTTAAAGTGCTCCATGGCTCGGGACCTGGGTACTTACGGGACCGCCTGCTGCCATCAACAACCTCCCGCCGCCCAGTACGCTCCCACAGGGTCGCCCTACTTGGGGTACCGCCACCTGATCGTTGTCGGCTGGCGGCCCCGAGGATGCGTGCTTTCTCTGTGGGAGCGCCCTCCCTATGGAATGATCTCCCCCCGGAGATACGAGCCATGACAGATATCCTCTCCTTCCGGCGCGCAGTTAAGACCCTATTTTTTAAACAGGCTGGCCTGGCCCAGTAAGGGTTTAAGGGGTTTTAAGTTAATAGGGTTTTTAAAATTTTAAACTTCATTTTTAAACTTTCGGGATGCAGCTATATTTATGTTTAATTCGGTTTTAAACTCTATTTAATTTTATATTCTTGTATTTTATGTATTTATTAGGCTGTACACCGCCCCGAGTCCCTTTTCGGAGAGGGAGCGCTATAGAAATACGATCAATAAATAAATAAATAAATAAATAAATTCTTTCTTCTTTCTTCTATTCTATTCTATTCTATTCTATTCTATTCTATTCTATTCTATTCTATTCTTTCTTCTTTCTTCTATTCTATTCTATTCTATTCTATTCTATTCTATTCTATTCTATTCTATTCTTTCTTCTTTCTACTATTCTATTCTATTCTATTCTATTCTTTCTTCTTTCTTCTTTCTTCTATTCTATTCTATTCTATTCTATTCTATTCTATTCTATTCTATTCTATTCTATTCTATTCTTTCTTCTTTCTTCTATTCTATTCCATTCCATTCCATTCCATTCCATTCCATTCCATTCCATTCCATTCCATTCTATTCTATTCTATTCTATTCTATTCTATTCTATTCTATTCTATTCTATTCTATTCTTTCTTCTTTCTTCTATTCTATTCTATTCTATTCTATTCTATTCCATTCCATTCCATTCTATTCTTTCTTCTATTATTTTATTTTATTCTATTACTTATTTTTTCTATTCCATTCCATTCTATTCTATTCTTTCTTCTTTATTCTATTCTATTCTATTCTATTCTATTCTATTCTATTCTATTCTATTCTATTCTTTCTTCTTTCTTCTATTCTATTCTATTCTATTCTATTCTATTCTATTCTATTCTATTCTATTCTATTCTATTCTATTCTATTCTATTCTATTCTATTCTATTCTATTCTTTCTTCTATTCCATTCCATTCCATTCCATTCTATTCTTTCTTCTATTATTTTATTTTATTACTTATTTTTTCTATTCCATTCTATTCTATTCTTTCTATTCTATTCTATTCTATTCTATTCTATTCTATTCTATTCTATTCTATTCTATTCTATTCTATTCCATTCCATTCCATTCTATTCCATTCCATTCCATTCCATTCCATTCTATTCTTTCTTCTATTATTTTATTTTATTCTATTACTTATTTTTTCTATTCTATTCTATTCTATTCTATTCTATTCTATTCTATTCTATTCTATTCTATTCTATTCTATTCTATTCTATTCCATTCCATTCCATTCCATTCTATTCTATTCCATTCCATTCCATTCCATTCCATTCCATTCCATTCTATTCTTTCTTCTATTATTTTATTTTATTCTATTACTTATTTTTTCTATTCTATTCTATTCTATTCTGAGACTGAACAACCATTTGTCTGAAATGCTATCAGGTCTTCTGCTTGAGCAGGGGGTTGGACTAGAAGACCTCCAGGGTTCCTTCCAGCTCTATTCTGATTAAAAAAAAAACATAAAATATAAGGACTAGATAGAAGCTTGGGTTACATAAGAACATAAGGCAAGAAGAGCCTTGAAAAATGATTGGGCAGTCCCTTTTTAAGAAAGAAAGAATGAAAAAGAAAGAAAGAAAGAACAAACGAAAGAAAGAAAGAAAGAAAGAAAGAAAGAAAGAAAGAAAGAACGAACGAAAGAAAGAAAGAAAGAAAGAAAGAAGGAAGGAAGGAAGGAAGGAAGGAAGGAAGGAAGGAAGGAAGGAAGGAAGGAAAGAAAAAGAAAAAGAAAGAAAAGAAAAGAAAGAAAGAAAGAGAGAGAGAGAGAGAAAAGAAAGAAAGAAAGAGAGAGAGAAAGAAAAGGAAAGAAAGAAAGAAAGGAAAGAAAGAAAGAAAGAAAGAAAGAAAGAAAGAAAGAAAGAAAGAAAGAAAGAAAGAAAGAAGAAAAAACAGCTTTAGAAAGGCCCGAAGATTTATCTGGGTTTGGCGGAATGGAAAAAGGCTCCGTTTACATTAGTCCGCCTGCCACCCGGCCTTCCTGACAGCAGCCGGAGCAGGAGGGGAGGGTTGACTGAACTCAACTATTCAAAGCCGCACTCTGTAAATATTTTATTAAGCATCTTTGGAGTCCCATAAATCTCGGTTTCTTGAAAGAGGAACGGACAGCCCGGCTTGGCCCTGCGGTGGGGTTCTCAGTGGAGGCTGGGGGGGGGGAGAGGGGGAGAGTGAGGGGGGTTTCTAAGGGAGCCCTTGGACGCATCCAGACAGCTGGGCGTTTGCAAAAGGTGCCGAGAAGGATGCAGGCGCAAGGAGAGGTGCCAAGAGGCATTTTTTGGGGGAAGGATGCAAGGGGCGGCGGTAGCACCCCTGGGACGGGAGGAGCCCCTCCCCCAACAGAAGGTGCCTCCGGTAGTCCTCAGCCATCGGCAGGGACTTTGAGGGGCGGGGGCACACAGAACCGCAGACATGTTCTGCCCCTGGACCTAAATCACTCCAGTCCGTTTTCTCAGGCTAGTCTTGCACAGCCTCCAGAAGGTGTGGATGCTCCGGCACTGGAAGTTTTAGAGAAAAGATTGGACAACCATTTGGCTGAAATGGTGTAGAGTTTCCTGCCTGAGCAGGGGGGTTGGACTAGAAGACCTCCAAGGTCCCTTCCAACTCTGTTTATTCTACTATTTTCTATTCTATTCTATTCTAAATTCTATCCTATCCTATCCTATCCTATCCTATCCTATCCTATCCTATAAATTCTATTCTGTTCTATTCCATTCCTTATTCTATTCTATTCTATTCTATTCTACTCTAATCCTATATTCTATTCTGTTCTGTTCTGTTCTGTTCTGTTCTGTTCTGTTCTATTCTATTCTATTCTATTCTATTCTGTCCTGTAATTCTGGTCCATTCCATTCCTTATTCTATTCTATTCTGTTCTATATTCCATGTTATTCTATTTTCTGTTATATGCCGCCCTGTTTAGAGTGACCCGCTCTCTACTTGAACCGAGAGCGCGGGATGACCTCTTGCAGGGTAGAGCGGAGGAGTTTTCCCGATTTCTGCATGATAAAATCGCTCAGATTCGAGAAGGGCTCGACTCCAATTGGGTGGTCCCGGGGGAGGTGTCCGGGGCAGGTCTTGAGAGTGTTATCTGGGGGGAGTTCGATCCTGTGACCGCTGAGGGTGTGGACAGGTTGCTGGGGGGTCTGAATGCCACCACCTGTTTATTGGACCCGTGTCCTTCCTGGTTGGTTTCGGCCGCCAGGGAGACGACACGAGGCTGGCTCCAGGGGATTGTCAACGCTTCTTTGAGAGAGGGGTTGCTCCCTACCGCCCTGAAGGCGGCGGTGGTGCGCCCCCTCCTCAAGAAGCCTTCCCTGGACCCAGCTATTTTAAACAACTATCGTCCAGTCTCCAACCTTCCCTTCGTGGCGAAGGTTGTTGAGAGTGTGGTGGCACGTCAGCTCCCCCAGTACCTGGAGGAAGCAACTTACCTCGATCCGTTCCAATCGGGCTTCAGGCCTGGACATAGTACTGAGACGGCATTGGTCGCGTTGGTTGATGATCTCTGGAGGGCTCGTGACAGAGGGTTCTCCTCTGTCCTGGTCCTATTAGATCTCTCGGCGGCTTTTGATACTATCGACCATAGTATCTTATTGCGACGGTTGGAGGGGTTGGGGATTGGTGGAACCGTCCTCCGATGGTTCTCCTCCTTCCTCTCTGACCGTTCGCAATTCGTGTTGGCGGGGGGGGAGAGGTCCACCTCTAGGCCCCTGGTTTGTGGGGTGCCTCAGGGGTCGGTCCTTTCTCCCCTCCTGTTCAACATTTATATGAAGCCGCTGGGCGAGATCATCCGTGGTCTTGGAGTGAGGTGTCATCTGTATGCAGATGACACCCAGCTGTACATCTCCACTCCGGACCACCCCAACGATGCTGTGGGGACTATGTCTAGGTGCCTGGAGGCCGTGCGGGACTGGATGGGCGGGAACAGGCTTCGGCTCAACCCATCCAAGACCGAGTGGCTGTGGTTTCCGGCGCCCCGATATAGCCAGCTGACACCTTCGCTGGCTATTGGGGGGGAGGTTCTGCCCCCCACAGAGAGGGCTCGCAACCTGGGAGTCCTCCTGGATGTACGGCTGTCGCTTGAACATCACATCGCGGCCGTCTCCAGGGGGGCGTTTCATCAGATCCGTCGGATCTACCGGTTGCGGCCCTTCCTGGATCGGGACGCCTTGCGCACGGTCACTCAGGCCCTTGTCACCTCTCGCCTGGACTATTGTAATGCCCTCTACATGGGGCTCCCTGCGGGGAGCATCCGGAGACTCCAGTTGGTGCAAAATGCAGCCGCGAGGGTGATTATGGGGGCGTCGCGTAGCGCCCATGTGACGCCTCTCCTGCGCGAGCTGCATTGGTTGCCGATGGCTCTCCGGGTTCGCTTTAAGGTTCTAGTTTTGACCTTTAGGGCGACCCATGGCATGGGACCAGGTTACCTTCAGGACCGCATTCTACCAACGTTCTCCAACAGGCCGGTGCGTTCCCACAGGGAGGGCCTGCTCCGGGTGCCGTCGGCCGCTATGTGTCGTCTGGCGGCGCCAAGGGGTAGGGCCTTCTCTGTGGGTGCCCCCGCCCTCTGGAATACTCTGCCACCGGAACTTCGTACCGGCACGGACCTGAGGGCCTTCAGGCGCGCGTTAAAGACTTGGCTCTTTGAGCAGGCCGGCCTGGGCTGAGATAATGATTTTAAATTTGATCTCCATTTTTAACTTTAAATTGGGTTTTAAGGGTAGGGGGGGGGTTTCCTAATTTTAGTCTGCAGCTGATTCAAATATTTAATTACTTTTTAACTTTTGTATTTGTGGGGTTTTTAGACGAGCTGTTCACCGCCCTGAGTCCCTAGGGAGAAGGGCGGTATATAAATGTAATTAATAAATAAATAAATAAATAAATAATCCTATATTCCAGGGGTCGCCAACCTTTTGGACCTCGGGGACCACCAAACTCACATTTTTAAATCCCAGGGACCACTAACCGGTTCTGTGGGCATGGCCTAATTTGTGGGTATGGCTTGGTGGTCATGTGACTGGCTGGGCATGGCTTGCATGTAAATATTATATTTATATAAATATTGATTTTTTTGTTTTAAAAAAGAGCAACTTTTACCCAAAATCAGGCAAAGCAGGCAGGCAGATTGAATTGCTCACAGAATCATTCAGAGATCTATCTATCTGACATCGGCCACCTGAGTCTGTCCCATAAAATTTGCTTGCCGTGAGTCTGCACTGAATAATAGAACCTTCAGTCCTAAGAGAGGTTCGGCTATGCTTAAAAGCACAGCTAGAAAGCAACAAATCCAACCATTTCCTGCTTCCTAGCTAATCTAAATCTCCTGGCACAGCAGAACAGATGTTGGTCAGAAAAAGGAAAAATAGCAATTTAGCAGGCAAGTTTGCCAGGTAAGGAATGAGTGGGTGGGGAGGGTTCCCACGGGCCATGTGGACGATGCAACCTTGTGTTTCTGCGCAGCCTGGATTAATTGTTTTGTGGGGGTGCTCTGGGGGTGAGATTTCTCTGCAGCCCACCAAGATTTTCTCACGGCCCACCAGTGAGAAAACTATCCTATTCCATTCCATTTCTGTTCCCTTCCCTCCCATTCAATGGAACAACTTGCCTCTAGAAGTTACGGATGCTTCAACACTGGAAGAGATTGGACAACCATTTGTCTGAAATGATATAGGGTTTTCTGCCTGAGCAGTGGGGCTGGACTAGACGACCTCCAAGGTCCCTTCAAACTCTGTTATCCTGTATTCAGTCTAGACTAGGGATGCCCATCCTCGGCAATTTTTAAGGCCTCTGTTGTGTTCTTCCCTGAGATAAAGTTAAAAAATGAAATAAAATAGAGTCCAATAGAAACAATCATTTTTTACACAGAGCTTCTAACGTTTTGCTTTATGTTGCCAATTTCCAGATTCCTCTGCCACTGGATGAGGAAGAACAAGTTACACAATAGGGCAGGGCCACACAACTTTCAGGTGAGCTGCAGGTCACCTGAGGCTCCTGCAGTGTAAAGGGAGGGGGGGGAGGAAGCTCTCATACATTTAACCCACCTAGTGGCTCTTCTTGGATAAACAGGACAGCCATGTTGGATCATATAAATCATTTATGAAGAAATTGGAGAATGCTGGCCTACAACAGATTCTTGGGGTGTCCCTTTCCATGCTTCCCTCCATGTAGATATAGTACCATAATGGACTACTCATTGAGTACAATTTATCAGCTGGTTACGAATCCATCTGGGGGTGATGATGTCTGTCCCATGTTTTTCTACTTACCGAGAAGTAGGTTGTGGTCTACTTTGTCGAATGCCTTCTTGAAGTCCAAGTATACTGTCTCCACAGCATTCCACTAATTTAGTATGACTTATGATTATAATTGAGGCCCAATTTTTCGGTTGCTGAGCAAGACAGTTGATAAGTGTGTTTTGCCCCATTTTACGGCCTTCCTTGCCACCGTTGCTAAGTGAATCCCTGCAAATAATAAGTTGGTCACATGGTTGTTCAGAGAATATATAGTTCCCCCGTGGACTTTACTTGTCAGAAAGTGGCAAAAGGGGACTTTAACCATTATAAATAGGAGACAGATGCCAAGCAACTGAATTTGGATCAATTTTGACTGACTGTGGGGATGTGTCAACGGTTGTAAGTGTGAAAAACGGTGAAAAAGAACTGAATAACAGAGTTGGAAGGAACCTTGGAGGTCATCCAATCCAACCTAGTTAAATACCGGGAAGAAAAGATTGATAAGTCACTTATTATCCAATGCAGTTGTAACTGAAAAAGTCACTAAATGAATGGTTGTAAGACAAGGACCTGCATAGTCCTTGAAAACCAGTTTGGCTTGGGAAAGCTTAAGCCCAGTGCATACCTGAGAAGATACAAAATAGCACTTAAGACTTATATACTGCTTCACAGGGCTTCACAGCACCTCTCTAAGAGATTTACAGAGCATGTCAACTCCAATAATTTGGGTCCTCATTTTACTGACCTCAGATGGACGGAAGGCTGAGTCAACTCTGAGCCCATCAATATAGAATTGCTGAACTGCTGGCAGTCAGCAGAAATAGCCTGCGGTACTGGATTCTAACCACTTTTTCAGTGAACAATGGCACCGACATTGCAAGCATGAAGCAAGGAAATATATCTTCTATCTCTATCTATCTATCTATCTATCTATCTATCTATCTATCTATCTATCTATCTATCTATCTATCTATCTATCTATGCAGCTATCTATCTATCTATCTATATCTATCTATCTATCTATCTATCTATCTATCTATCTTCTATATCTATCTATCTATTTATCTATCTACTATTCTATATCTATATCTATTTATCTACTATTCTATATCTATCTATCTATCTTCTATTTATATCTATATCTATATATATTTATCTATCTACTATTTTATATCTCTATCTATCTATCTATCTATCTATCTATCTATCTATCTATCTATCTATCTATCTATCTATCTATCTATCTATCAATCAAAGCGAAATACCATTCATGCATCATCACAAAATCTCCAGAACCGTCAAGCCTACAAACTTGAAATTGGGCACTTATGTTCCTCTTGGCTTCTAGGTGCTTCCTAAGAAAGGATTTTTCCAAATGACCATCAGAGCATTTAGAGTGTTTCCTATATTATTATGATTATTAACACGCTCTGATGCTAAGGAGTTCTACTCCCCCTCCCCACCTTGAAAGAAATCTCTTCCAAAGGCAAAACACAAGCAGAGGAGAGGAGTTTCTATTTCAGTTTCACAGCACCAAGCAGCTTTGGTGCAGAACAGTTGAGCTAAGGCAAGCCCAGGCTCCTTGCTGTCTCCTTCTTGCTCACACAGCAAATATTGTTTCAGTTTCCAAACAGTCCTCAACTCTCTCACACACTGACAGGATGCTAGCCAGATGAATACCGATAGATGCTGGTGGGCAGAGGCAGAATTTCCCCCCCCTTTATTTTCCTCCCCAAAAACTAAGCCTGACCAAATAATTTCGTAGTGAAGCACACGGGTATCCAGCTAGTGTGTGTGTGTGTATGTGTATAGGACACATTTGTTCCATTGTTAAGTATTGGTGAAGGAAAGGCCCATCCCAGAATATCACACAATCAATGCAGACAAAGTAGGTGAAAAATAACAAAGGAAGGATTGTAACCCAGAAGGGCCAGCCTCAATGAATGGAGCATTGTTGTCGCCTAGGTTAGCACATCACCGGAGTAATATTTCAGAACGTTGGGCACTTGAAGATGGGTGGACTCCAACTCCCAGAATTCCCCAGCCAGCGAAGCAGCAGTGTCCCTCTGGCGTTTAGTGGCGTCCAGCCAGCACCCTCCAAAAATGTCGGTGGTGCAAGCAGAGATTCGATCCTTTGGTCTGAATTTAGTTCCAATGTGAAACTAGGAAATGAAGAAAACTGTTAGCACAATGTCTCCACGGAGACTTTCATAATGTTCTCCTTTAGCTGCTTTTTTTTTAAAAAAAATGACCTGGATTTCCTTTGTTTTTTTCTTTTGAAGACGTTTCGCTTCTCCTCCAAGAAGCTTCTTCAGCTCTGACTGGATGGTGGGGAAGGGAAGGATTGATATTCCTTGCAGGCAAAGCTGGTCATTTGCATCCTTTTTAGAGGGTCGTTGAGGCCACTTGGGACCTCTTTCTGAGTAGTGCTCCCAGTTCCCGTAGTCTGCAAAATGTTCTTTCTGCACCAACTCAGAAAGCTCAAACTGCCCAGGGAGCTGCTGATCCAGTTCTGCAGAGGAAGGATGGAGTCTATCACCTGCACCAAAGACAAATTCCTTGTGTGTCCAATCACACTTGGCCAATAAAGAATTCTGTTCTGTTCTGTTCCGTTCCGTTCCGTTCCGTTCCATTCCATTCCATTCCATTCCATTCCATTCCATTCCATTCCATTCTATTCTATTCTACTCTATTCTTATTGAACCCTTTGACTATCTTGAAGTGTTGTACCTGATGATTCTTGACTCTTGACGAATGTACCTTTTCTTTTACGTCCACTGAGAGCATTTGCACCAAGACAAATTCCTTGTGTGCCCAATCACACTTGGCCAAGAAAGAATTCTATTTCTATCTTATCTGCAGAAGCTTCTTGGAGAAGAAGCAAAACATCTTCCACTTCACTTCACATGATCTGGAATCTATCCCTCTGTCAATGCAGCCTAGAACTGTGTTGGCTTTTGTGGCTCATATTTAAGGGATTGTCCACTAGGACTCTGAGATCCCTCTCGCAGTTACTACAGGTCTGGCTTTCCTGAGCTCGGGAAACCCTTTGCTCCCCCTACCTGCTCTCCACCTAGTTCCTCTCCCAACAGCTTTTTCAGCCTCTGTTCCAAATCACTGCAGGCATCTGGAGCTCATTCGGGCCAGATGTTTCCAGAAGGAGAGGAATGGCATTCACGGGTTGTTCCATCCCTGGGCCTCACCAGGATTCCACAAATGGGACCTCCGTCGATTTGGGGGCGAGGGTTTCCCCCTTTTTCAACACAATCTCACCACCTGTTGATGGGTAGGAGAAGCGCGAGAGAGGGAGTCCCGTGCCTTTAACGGCTTCTGAGTCTCTCCAGATGTTCTCCAGTCTCTGCAAACAGACAACTCCTCTCTTCAACCGCAGGGATACATCTGTTTGTGCTTGCTGGAGGGTATCTGATGTAGACACAAAAGAAGAGGTGCACACTTCGTTGCATTCTCTGTCATCCATCAGTCCTGGTTGTCCCAAAGATGCTTTTCCAAGAGGCAACTGGACTTCCTGGTTGGTTGGTTGGTTTTTCTTTGAAGGCATTTCGCTTCTCCTCCAAGAAGCTTCTTCAGCTCTGACTGGATGGTGGGGAAGGGAAGGATTTACACTCCTTGCAGACAAAGCTGGTCATTTGCATCCTTTTTAGAGAGTTGTTGAGGCCACCTGGAGGTTTATCTCAGGTGTCCTCAGGGTCACCCGAGTGGTGCAGATGGGGGTGGAGCCCAACTCTGTTGTAGACTGGAGATAGATGGTGTCATATCCCTCCTCCCTCTGTTGAGAGAGGGCTGTTCAATTTGGACACAGATGACCTTTTGGGCCCCTCTTTCAAACCTGCGGTCCTCTCTGTCCAAAATGTAACAGAATAACAGAGTTGGAAGTTCCATTTGGTTGATTGTTCTCACTGTCAGGAAATTTCTCCTTATTTCCAAGTTGAATCTCTCCTTGGTCAGTTTCCATCCATTCTTCCTTGTCTGGTTTTCAGGTGCTTTGGAAAACAGCTTCCTTCCTCTCTGTGGCAGCCCCTCAAATAATGGAAGACTGCTATCCTGTCTCCCCTGGTCCTTCTCTTTACTAGACTGGCCATTCCCAGTTCCTGCAACCGTCCATCGTATGTTTTAGGCTCCAGTCCCCTCATCATCCTGGTTGCTCTTCTCTGCACTTTTTCTAGAGTCTCAACATCTTTTTTATAGTGTGGTGACCAAACCTGGATGCAGGACTCTAGGTGTGGTCTTACTATTTAGGCTTTATAGAGTGGTGTTAGGACTTCCCTTGATCTCCATTGTATCCCTCTGTTAATGCAACTTAGGATTGCATTGGCTTTTTTGGCTGCTGCTGCTGCACACGGCTGGCTCCTATTTAGCTGGTTGTCCGCTAAGACTCCAAGATCCCTCTCATAGTTCCTGCTATTGAGCCTGGTTTCACCCAGACTGTATGTGTCCTTTGGGTTTTTCTTGGCTAAGTGTAGGACTTTAAAGAGAAGAAAGACTCCATGAATGTTTACCTGGAGCACCAATTTTTTAGTATTTTTAGTATTTATTTGATTTGTCAATCACTTACAAGATACAGGTATAAGAATAAACATAGTTATGAATACATGGATACATGTAAGAAAAATAAAAGAAACCATAGGACAGGGACGGTAGGCACATTGGTGCGCTTATGCACGCCCCCTACAGGCCTCTTAGGAAAGGGGTGAGGTCAGTAGTAGACAGTCTAAGGTGAAAGTTTTGGGGGTTTGGGGAATTCAGTGATCTTAGGGTGCTGGTAAGGAAGAGTTTATCAAGTCTAACCAGATTGATGGCAACACAGCATCTCACTGCAGGTAATCTCAATTTACAATCACAACTGAGTTCCAAGTCTCCATTTAGAATTAACTATTAGAGTTACTATTAAACAGTAGTAACTGTGAGAGGGATCTTGGAGTTCTAGTGGACAATCGTTTAAATACGAGCCAGTCATGTACAGCAGCAACCAAAAAAACCAACACAATCCTAAATTGCATTAACAGAGGGATACAATCAAGAGCACGTGAAGTATTAATACCACTTTATAAAGCCTTAGTAAGGCCAGACTTAGAATATTGCATCCAGTTTTGGTCGCCATGATGTAAAAAAAGGATGCTGAGACTCTGGAAAGAGGGCAGAGATGAGCAACCAAGAGGATTAGGGGACTGGAGGCTAAAACATATGAAGAACGGTGGCTGGAATTGGGGAAGTCTACTTTAATGAAAAGAAGGACCAGGGGAGACATGATAGCCCCAATATTTGAGGGGCTGCCCCAAAGAAGTGGGAGTCAAGCTATTCTCCAAAGCAGCAGAAGGCAGGACAGGAAACCATGGATGGAAACTAATCAAGGTTATGAGCAATCCGGAATTAAGGAGAAATTTCCTAACGGTGAGAACAATTAAGCAGTGGAACTACTTGCCACAAGAAATAATGGGTGTGCTTCATCACTGGAGGTTTTTAAGATGAGGTTGGACAGTCACTTGTCTGAAGTGATGTAGAGTTTCCTGCCTGAGCAGGGGGTTGGACTAGATGACCTCCCAAATCCCTCCCAACTCTGTTATTCTGTTGCCTCCGAAGCTCAAGTAGGGGAATAAAATATCCTCCCCCCCCCCACCCCATCCCTTCCCTCCTGGATGGCTGACAGTTTTAGTTTGCGTCTTTGGCAACCCTCCAGAATTGCCCCAAGTTTGAGACATGCCAGAGCGAAGCTTTGGAGCCAAAAACATGCAGGGTGGCACGGTGCCCAGGAGGGAGGGCAAGCGAGGTCAGGATTATGGGCACCATCTGGGCTGCTTGGTAAGCAGGCCATGCCCTGGCCCTGAGTGGCTAAGCCCGCCTTCTGAAAACCCTCGCACATGAGATTTGATGAGGAAGTTTCCAGACCTCATGGCATCCCAGGCTGTGATTAGCCCGTGGGTGGGGCGGGAGGAAGCCGCAGGAGGGCGGGGGCTGAAAAGGGACCCGGGAGCAAAATTTTATGACTCCCACTGGTCATAAGAATCTAGGAGCCTGGAGGCTTGGAAGGAGGGGTGGAGATCATCTAGTCCACCCCGCTGCCAGGCGAGAATCCACCTGGGCAGCCAAGGGCTGTAAGCTGCCATGCTGAGCAGCAGCAACTCCTCCTGGGTGTCCAAAGGCCCTCCGGGAGGTGAGGTGCAGACCAAGCTCATAAGGCTGTGCAGAGGGGAGGCTTTGGGCTGTAAACTGGCTGCACCGAGTGGCCAGCAGAAGAGCTGGGAGGAAGAGAAAGAGGCTCTGTGGTGCAGTGGTTAGAGCAGGGCCCTCCACCGCTGAGAGGCCTCTGGAAAAGTAGAGGAAATCCATGGCCTTTGCCCTGAGGGAGTCTTCCTTCCTTCCTTCCTTCCTCCCTCCCGCCCTCCCTCTCTTTCTCCTCCCTCCCTCTCTTTCTCCTTCCTTCTTTCCTTCTTTTCAACCTCTCTCCTTCCTTCCTCCTTCCCTCTCTCCCTCATTCTCATTTTCTTCCTCCCTTCCTTCCTCTCACTCATTTCCTTCCTTCCTTCCTTCCTTCCTTCCCTCTCTCCCTCATTCTCATTTTCTTCCTCCCTTCCTTCCTCTCACTCATTTCCTTCCTTCCTTCCTTCCTTCCTTCCTTCCTTCCTTCCTTCCTTCCTTCCTTCCTTCCTTCCTTCCTTCCTCCCTCCCTCCCTCTCTCCCTCCCTCTCTTCCCCTCATTCCCATCTCTTCCCTCCCTTTCTCCCTCCCTCCCTTTTTCCCTCCCTTCCTTTGTCCCTTCATCTCTTTCTCCCTTCTAGAAAGGTGAGCAGGGGCCAATCCTCGAATACAGGCAGGGCTCAACTTACGACCACAACTGAGCCCAACGATTCTAGTTGTTAAGCGAGACACTTGTTGAGTGAGCTTTTGTCCCATTTTACGACCTTTCTTGCCACCTCCGTGAAGTGAACCATTGCTGTTGATAAGTTAGTAATCAGGTCGTTAAATGAATCCGGCTTCTTTTGCTTGTCAGAAGGTCACAAGAGGAGATCATGTGACCCCAGGATGCTGTGACCGTCATAACTATGAACCCATTGCCTGAATTTTGATCACGCGACTGTGGGGATGGCCACAACGGTTGTAAGTGTGAAAAATGTTCCTAAATCCCTTTTCTGAAGCCCGTTGTAGCTTTGAATGGTTGTAAGTTGAGAACCAACTGTATCTCAGAAAAAGAGCCCTTCTGAGGGTGCCCTTAACCAGCACCCTGGCCAGAAGAGGGTCTGTTCCCCCGAACGGCCGTTTCCTTTTGCCGTGCCGATGCTTCCCCCAAATTTGAATTAACAATCTGAACTGGTCTCTCCACACGTCATCCTTAGGGAAGCATGCGAAACCAGCGCCTGCATTTCCTGCGTCGGATGAGGAGAGCATCTCTTTCTCTTCCTGTCCTACCCACAGAGGCCCAATAGAGAGCATTTTAACAACCTGCATCCCTGTTTGGTTCGGTGGCCGCAGCACCTCAGATAGAAAGTCTCTACAGAGAGTGGTGAGGACAGTGGAGAAGATAATAGGAAGCTCGCTTCCCCTTATTCAGGATGTGGCTTATAAGCGCTATGCGCTTAGAGCTCAAACCATTGTAATTTTTTTTTGCAATCTTTTTTTATTTTTATATTTTAAAAAACATCTCTTTATGTGAACAATGTGGTTCCAGGTTTTTACATTTCCATACAAACGTGACCATGATGACATATTCAGCTTTCATATCCAAATTTCTATCATATTATTACTTGTTCCATTTTTCTTTAAATCGTCTCATACATTGTTTTACAATATTATCAATATTCTTATTCCATTTCTATATTCATTACTCTCATTTTATCCAATTTCATTTCATATAGCTTATTTCATTTTTCTTTAAATATTCTCATGCCTTATTTTAGTACTCTCTGTAATCTTTTTCAATTTCTATATTCATTACGCACATTTTCTTATATCCGTCACATTTACAAGTTTTATCACATACTATTATTCCATTCCTTACTCAATAAAATTCATCTTAATTCTTATCATCCCTAGCTTTGGTGGCCGCAGCGCCTCAGATAGAAAGTCCCTACAGAGAGTGGTGAAGACAGTGGAGAAGATCATAGGAAGCTCACTTCCTGTTATTCAGAATACTACTTTATAAGCGCTTATGTGGTTAGAGCTCAAACCATTTTTAGAGACCCCACACCCCACTTCATGGCCTGTTTCTGTTGCTCCCCTCTGGGAGGGGGTTTCGGAGTATTTCTAGCAGGATTACCAGCTTCTGTTAACGGCTTCGTTCCCCTACGCTGTCCGTCAGGCAAACTCGCAAGATTCGTTTCGCTCGCCTTGTACACGCAGACATCCGAACTAGACTGCGTTGGTTCTCCGTGTCATCTAATATACGTGGGGACGTACATAATTTGGTATTTTATTTATTTCCTTTGCCATGTCTGTGTAGTGTATATCCAGAACCTTTGAAAGCAGCGCGCAACGAAATATCATTTTTATTTTTATTTTACATATTTATTTATTCAAACTTTCAAAAAATTTAAAACAGAGGAACAAGTTCTCACATTTTACAGCGATGTCATAGCAGCGTACATATCCTTTAATAACAATTAAGTTTGTTTACCATAAGCATGTCTATAACTAATTTACTAATTCCTTACTTGTTATACTGCTGTTAAAGTGCAATACTTATCTATCTACATGACTTTACATATATATACACATAGGTCATATATCACATTCTTCTTTGCGATTTCATTGGTCATTTTTACGAAACGTTTTTACTCCACTTCCTTTTTTAACCAGTTATATCGTATATTCCATATGGTAAAATATTCTTCTTCTTCCTTGTTTTTTAATAAAGTCAGTCTTTATTGGTTAGCCCTTGGGCCGTATCAAAGTGCAAAGTTCCAGCAACAAATTGTTATTAAAATTTAATAAAAGCAATTCAAAATGAAATTTGATAAAATACTATTTAAAATGGAACTTGATAAAATGCGATTTAAAATGGAATCTAGACAAAATACGATTTCAGATGAAATAGTAATAAAATACAATCCAAAATAAAATTGTGATAATGCACAATAATTTAAAATATAGATAAAATATAATAACGTTATATTTCGGAGTCGCCCTTGCAGTCTACCCCAATCTAGCCCACATATGCAGATCTCAACCGAATCATTTTGTTTAAATATTGTGCTACTTTAAATGTTATTTTCAAGTTTTTTAATAACATAGTTAATCTAATCATTTCTGAGCATTGATGTATCTTATTAATCACCGCTAGATCTGTGGGTGCCGTGCTCGGTTTCCAGTTTTGAGCGAAATCTCATTTTAATGTAGGCCGATTGGTGCACATTCAAAGGGACAATAAAGTCATTCCTACTCCTGCCTGCCTGCCTGCTGCGGAGGCCGAACGAAGGACCCAGACAACAGCCGCGGACCCCCAAGGCGTTAAAACTCCACATTCCTGGCTGACAGCTGGAAAGACCATAATTTGGGGAGTGGCGGGGGACAGAGATGTTCCTTCTGTTGCTGAGTGGGGTTTTTTGCCATTGGGGTGGTGGTGGGAGAATGAGTGAATCCGAGAAGGAACTGGAGGGGACGGGGTGATTTGGGGGGGCGGGCTTGGATGTAGTGTAGGGGCTTGGGAGTATCTCTGGCTGCCTACCCCTAGACTGGCATCTATAGCCTGAAGCCAGATCAGCTACTGAGTTCTTAAAGTCCTACACTTAGGCAAGAAAAACCCAAAGGACACAGATAGATTGGGTGAAACTAGGCTCAATAGCAATGACATTATATATATACATATACATATACATACATACATACATACATACATACATATATACATACATACATACATATATATTAACGCACACACACACACACATATATATATACCCTTAGTAAGGTCACATTTATTTTTATTTATTTATTTTATTTGTCAATTGCTTACAAGATAATAGATATAAATAAAACATAGTTATGAATACATGAATACATATAAGAAAAATAAAATATAAAAGAAACAATAGGACAGGGATGGTAGGCACGTTGGTGCACTTATGTATGCCCCCTACAGACCTCTTAGGAAAGGGTGAGGTCAATAGTAGACAGTCTAAGGTTAAAATTTTTGGGGTTTGGAAACCACAGAGTCAAGCAGAGTATTCCAGGCATTGACCACTCTGTTGCTGAAGTCGTATTTCCTGCAATCAAGTTTGGTGCAATTAACCTTCAGTTTGTATCTATTGTTTGCTCTTGTGTTGTTATGGTTGAAGCTGAAGTATTCATTGACAGGTAGGACATTGCAATGTATGATTTTATATACTATACTTAGATCACATCTGGAATCCTGCATCCAGTTTTGGTCACCACATTACAAAAAAAAAAAAAAGATGTTGAGACTTTGGAAAAAATGCAGAGAAGAGCAACTTAAGACAATTTAAAGGCCTGGAGACTAAAACATATGAAGAACGGTTGCAGGAATTGGGTTTGGCTAATCTGGCCAAAAGAAGGACCAGGGGGGACATGATAGCAGTGTTTCAATATTTTGAGAGGCTGCCCCAAAGAAGAGGGCGTCAATTTATTTTCCAAAGCACCAGAAGGCAGGGCAAGAAACAATGGATGGAAACTAATCCAGGAGAGAAGCAACCTGGAACTCAGGAGAAACTTCCTGACAGTTCGAACAATTAACCAGTGGAACTCCTTGCCACCAGAAGTTGTGAGTGATCCATTACTGGAGGCTCTTAAGAAGAGATTGCACAGTCACACCTGTCTGAAATGGTTCCAGGGTCTCCTGCTTGAGCAGGGGGTTGGACTAGATGACCTCGAAGGTCCCTTCCAGCTCTGTTCTGATGGATTGACCTAGAGCACCGTTGTGGCTGCCAGCTTGACTCCACTGTGTAAACGCACGTGCACACAGACACGAAAACACCTGATGGGGGAAGAAGAGGCAAAAGCCCTTTTAAAAATGGAGAAGTATAGGCGGTTTTCTTCCTCTGGAGAAATTCCTTGGCCATTGCTCTCTGCACACACACAATTTGTCAAGCCATGGATATTTAGTGACCGGCTACAATCACTTGCACATGTCTGGATGCAAAGTGAAATTAAAGCAATCCCAAACCTCATAAAACGTATAAAATTCCTGACCGGTTAGAAACGTTCCACTCCAAAAAAGACGGTTTGTATAGTTAATTTGGTTTTTTTCTTTTAAAGGGATAAATGGGTTGGGTGTTTATTGGCTGTTGGGGTCAAGACTTGCCATGGAGAGGAGGCAAAATTTCAGTCTGGACAGCCACCGATCAGAAATCGTATTGGTTTCTAGCGAGAGCAGGGAGTTGGACTAGATGATCTCCGAGGCCCCTTCCCACTCTGTTACTCTTACAGTCGCGGTCCTTCTTAAGCTCTGATTTCTTCGGGAAAGTCACCCCCAGTGCCCGTCACCCCCTCCCCATGAGAGGGCCAGGATATTCCTGCAGAAACAAATTACACTTGCTATAAAGGGCTTTGCAAGTAGTTTAATGAAAAGGAGTAGAGGGAGACATGATAAGCAGTATTGCAACATTTGAGGGGCTGCCCCAAAGAAGAGGCAGTCAAGCTACTCTTCAAAGCATCAAAGGGCAGGAGAATAAAAAAATGGGTGGAAACTCATCCAGGAGAGAAGCAACCTGGAACTAAGGAGAAACTTCCTAACAGTGAGGACAAGTAACCAGGGGAACAGCTTGCCACCAGACAAGCTGTTGTAGGTGCTCCAACACTGGAGGGTTTAACGAAGAGATGGAACAGCCATTTGTCTGAGATGGTACAGGATCTCCTGCTTGAAAAGGGGTTTGGACTATATGACCTCTAAGCTCCCTTCCAGCTCTATTCTATTCTAATCAAAGAGAGATCCAACCTAGGCTAAGGAGACACTTCCTAACAGCGAGGACAATTAACCAGGGGAACAGCTTGCCACCAGAAGTTGTGGGGGCTCCATCATTGGGGTTTTCAAGAAGAAAGCTGACCTCCATTTGTCTGAAATGGTCTAGGGTGGGTGTCACATCCAGAGCTGCATGTGGCTCTTTGACCCCACCCCTGCCGACCCGATCGCACCACCTGCTCTCCGCCCCAAGATGCTGGCCCAACCTAGCCGTGGCCAACGCCAACCTCGCTAACACGGCTGGCGGGATGGGAATGGGATCCAGGAGAAGGGCACGATGGAAAGGAGGACAGGTCAGCAGCTGAGGAGCGAGCATGAGCCACGGCGGCGGCTTCCCCGAAGAGGGCCCTTCTCCTCTTCCTTCTCCTCACGAGCCCCCCTGCCTGGCCATTGCAGGGCGGGGAGGGTGCGCATGGGCAGGGATACACTCCTCAAATGAGCTGCTGGGCATGTGGGTTGACCGGTTGATAGGCGAGCGTCTTTGGCGACGATGCTCTGGGTTTATCCGAGCCTGATTCTCCAGGGTGGGCAGGCAAGGTTCAGTGAGGCCGGCCCAGGGGTGCGATTCAAAAATCCCAGCAACTGATTCGCTGCCTGGTTGGTGGGTGGGTGTGGCCATGGTGGGCGGAGCCTACCGGAGTTTCCGGGAGGGTCATTTTTTGCCTCCCCCAGAGTCCGGCGGCTTCCCTTGGGCCTCTGGGAGGGCGAAAATGGCCTCCCCCGGTCTCCGGAGGGTCTCTGGAAGCCAGAAACAGGCCCGTTTCCGGACTTCTGGAACTTCCGGGAGGGCTGTTTCTCCTACTCCCAGACCCTGCCCTAACCTGCATCCAAAATGGTCTGCGTGGAGACTGCTGGGAGGGGTGGAGTCAGGTGGGTGAGGCCAGCCAGTTGGTTCAACTACCAGTTCGGCGAACCAGATGTAAATTTAACACCCGGTTCACTTGAACCAGTCTGAACCGGTAGAATCCCATCCTTGGACCCGCCCCCTTTTCCTGCTGCCCTGAGCTTCTTTACTCCTCCAACTGAGCGGTGCTGCCAGCAGCGTTGATTGAAAGGTGTCTTCCAGGAAAAGAGAGAAAAGAGGGAGAGAGAGAGAGAAGAGAGAGAGAGAGAGAAAAAAGAGAGAGAGAATGAGAGACAGAAAAGAGAGAGAGAAAGAGAGAGAGCGAAAAAAGAGAGAGAAATGAGAGAGAAAGAGAAAGAGAGAAAAGAGGGAGAGAGAGAGAGAAGAGAGAGAGAGAGAAAAGAGAGAGAGAAATGAGAGACAGAAAAGAGAGAGAGAGAAAGAGAGAGAAAAGAGACGAAAAAGAGAGAGAGACGAAAAGAGAGAAATGAGAGAGAAAGAGAAAAAGAGAGAAGAGAGAGAGAGAGAAGAGAGAGAGAGAAAAGAGAGAGAGAAATGAGAGACGGAAAAGAGAGAGAGAGAGCGAAAAAGAGAGAGAATGAGAGGAAAGAGAAGAAGAGAAAGAGGGCAGAGAGAGAAGAGAAGAGAGAGAGAGAGAAAAGAGAGAGAGAATGAGAAACAGAAAAGAGAGAGAGAGAGCGAAAAAAGAGAGAGAAATGAGAGAGAAAGAGAAAGAGAGAAAAGAGGGAGAGAAGAGAGAGAGAGAGAGAGAAAAAGAGAGAGAAATGAGAGACAGAAGAGAGAGAAATAGGAGCGCGAAAGAGAGAGCATCGAGAAAGAAAGAACGAGAGAGAGAACCCGAGAGAAAAGAAAGCGAGAGAGCAGAAAGAGAGAGAGAAAAGGAGAGACAGAACAGAGCAGAGAGAGAAGAGAGAGAGAGGAAAAAGAGAGAGAGAGAGAAAGAGAGAAGAGAAAGAGAAAGAGAGCGAGCAGATAGAGAAAGAGAGGAGCGAAAGAGAGAAGAGAGAGAGAGAGAAAAGAGAGAGAGAAATGAGAGACAGAAAAGAGAGAGAGAGAAAGAGAGAGAGAGAAAAAAGAGAGAAAAGAGAGAGAAAGAGAAAGAGAAAGAGAGAGAAAAAAGAGAGAGAGAAACGAGAGAGAGAAAGACCCATATATATATATTTATCTTTATGAAGATGACTTTAGACAGCCACTTGGGGATTTTACGGTGAGTTGCACGAGAAGATGAAGTACACATACGAATATAGGTAATAAATAAATGCATAAATATATTTATAGCTATTCGGAGCGGGGAGATGGATCTCCAGCTGTTTCACACACCAGCTGTTCCTTCTTTCTACAGAATTTGGGAAATCCTCTTGGCAGGATTTGGAAGGAGGGAAACTTTCATCACTTTAAAGAAGCTGGTTTTGGTGGGGTTTTTTTTTGCCCCATACAGAAAGTTGAAGATTGTAGCACTGAGCCCAGCTCTGCTTCTTTTCAACAGGACTGAGCTGTCATTGGACCCGGTTCTCTGCTCTGCTCGAAAACAGAGCCAAAAGGTCATCCAATCTGACCCTTGGGAGTCTTAAAGTGGAATGGCAGAAGAGTGGGGAGGCTGGAGGCTTCCAAGAATGATTGAAGGTAACACATTCTGGAGCTGACAGATAGATTGCCTCAGGTACTGGAAGTTTCATTAGCAATGGTGGCTAGCTGCAATTATTTCTTTGTTGATTTATTAGACCTTTGATCCTGCCTTTATTACTCTGTAAGTATCTCAAGGCAGCAAGCATACAGAACTCCTCCTATTTTCCCCACAACAACAATCTTGTGAGGTGGGCTGGGCTGAGAGAGAGGGACTGGCCCAAAGTCACCCAGCTGGTGCCTAAGGCAGGACTAGAACTCCCCGTCTCCTGGTGATTGGCCCAGAGTCACCCAGCTGGCTTTCCTGGCTAAGGCGGGACTAGAACTCCCCGTCTCCTGGTGATTGGCCCAGAGTCATCCAGCTGGCTTTCCCGGCTAAGGCAGGACTGGAACTCCCCGTCTCCTGGTGATTGGCCCAGAGTGACCCAGCTGGCTGTCCTGGCTAAGGCGGGACTAGAACTCCCCATCTCCTGGTGATTGGCCCAAAGTCACCCAGCTGGCTTTCATGCCTAAGGCGGGACTAGAACTCCTCTGTCTCCTGGTGATTGGTCCAAAGTCACCCAGCTGGCTGTCCTGGCTAAGGCGGGACTAGAACTCCCCGTCTCCTGGTGATTGGCCCAGAGTCACACAGCTGGCTTTCCGGGCTAAGGCGGGACTAGAACTCCCTGTCTCCTGGTGATTGGCCCAGAGTCACCCAGCTGGCTTTCCTTTTTTAAGCAGGGGGCTGGACTAAATGACCTCCAAGACTCCCCCTCCAACCCTCGGATTCTCCTTTGAGCCTCCTGGAAATGTTGTTTGGTATCTTCTATCAAGTCCAGGCCAAGATTTTGACAGACAGGCGAAGCATCCCAGACACAGGCACATAAAAGTCCCTTTGATGTGTTAATCTTCCCCTCTTCTGCGACTTGTGACAAGGCAGAGTGGGCTGTGGGGAATTAAGACATCTGGCCCGAAGTTTTGCACCGAGCCAGCAAAGAGACTATAAATTAGAATATTTTAAGACAGATGCAGTTTTTCCACTGCAACAGTTTTGTTTTTGGTTGGGGGTTTTTTTTTTGGAGAGGCCTTCCAATCTTTGCTGGAAACGACAAGTGTGTCACTCTGGCAACATCTGTTGCACGTCTAAAGAAAGAAAGAGAGTTGTGACTCCCTCTGAGCACTCAGCTCCCTTCCTTGTTGATTTCGGAAATGCCCAGGGGAAAAAAACAGTGCATTTTTTTTTAAGGGGCGGATTTTCCTCTTTTCTCTTTCAATGATTGTAATGAGGAACCAAAGCATGGACAAAACTTTCCAAAACCCAATTTTAAAAAAGTATTTTTTTCTATATCAGGTACTTGTTTGTATTGAGATCCTATTCTGGACTTTTTGCATGAAAAAAAAAAGAAGGGGAATTAAATTTTGGCTTTCGGTTTTGACAATTAAGTGGGTTTTTTGTTACAGAAATGGCTAAGCTTTATTATTTGGCACAACTAAAAAGTTGATAATATAATTGTATGATGCAGAGTGAGAGAGAATGAGAGAGAGAATGAGGGAAAGAAAGAAAGAAAAAGAGAGAATGAGAGAAACACAGAGAGAGGTGGGGAAAGAGAGAGAGAAAGAGAGAGAAGGAGAGAAAGAAAGAGAAGAATGTGAGAGAGGAAGAGAGAGGAGAGAGAGAATGAGAGAATCAAAGAGAGAGAAGGATGGGGAAAGAGAGAGACAGAATGAAAGCAAGAGGAAGAGAGAGGGGGAGAGAGAATGAGAAAAATACAGCAAGAGAAGGAGAGTTGGGAAAGAGAGAAAGAGAGGGAGAATGTGAGAGAGGAGAGAGAGAAAGAGAGAATGAGAGAGAGAGAGGAAGAGAGAGGGGAGAGAGAGAATGAGAGAATCACAGAGAAAGAAGGAGAGTGGGGAAAGAGAGAAAGAGAGAAAAGAGGAGAGAGGGGAACAGAGAGAGAATGAGAGAGATTGAGAAAGAGAGAGGAGAGAAAAAGAGAGAGGGGGAAGAGAAAGAGAAAAAGAAAGAGAATGAGAGGGGAAAGAGAAAACTAGAGAGAGAGAGAGAGAGAGAACGAGAGAGAGATTCTTTTAGGATATGCCTTGGTGCAATGCCACACCGGTAACACCAAGCAGGGAGGTCAGAAAAGTCAAGATGGTGGCTTCCAACCAGGGCATCCAAACCTTTTTATACATATGTTGCACGATGGCGGCTGCCTCCGTGTTTTTATGGAAACCTCTCCTTCCTGTCCCCTAAGCAATCCGACCTTCGCTCTTTCCAAACCGATCCCAGCGCACCTCCAATGCATCAAACACGGAGGCGGCTTTTGTGTGTGTGTGTGTGTGTGTTGTGTGTGTGCATGTAGTGCTTTTGGCAAATTTGCCGCTGCTGTTGTGTATGTGGGGGTTTTTTTTGTCTGGGGGTGGGAACGCTGACTGGAAAATTGTGCAAGAGCAAAACACCATTTTTTTTTTTAGCCAAGCAGATAATCCTGTGTAAAATATTAGAAATAACAGACCCCCAAAAGAGGGAGGCTCTTGTGAAGCCGAATACCGAAATTTGGGGGAGAATATTGAGAAGGGAAGAGAGGATGGGCTGGTTGGAAAGAATCTCTCTCTCTCTCTGTGTGCGGTTGCTGTGACAAATTGCACCAGGCTGGGAATCCACTGCGCAAGCTACAATAAAATACATGCCAGCGTCTCCCGATCGTCACAGTTAGATCCAATTCCTTCTTCGGGATAATATTAATTTCCTAACCGTGAAGGACCTTCGATGGCTCCAGACGGCGGGGAGCTCTCTTCAGGAGAGACGAGGATATATTTTGTGCGGCTCCTGCACAAAAGGGAATGCGGGAAAGATATATATATATATTTTTCCCTTATAAGGCTGGAGAGCTTATAGATATTTTTTTTTCCCACCCACAATTTTAGATTAGAGTAGCTCGATACCCCATGTGCTTCGCTACGAAATTATGTGGTCGGGCTTAGTTTTTGGGGGAGGAAAATAAGAAGGAAAAAATTCTGCCTCTGCCCACCAGCATCCATCGGTATTCCTCTGGCTAGTGTCCTGTCAGTGTGTGAGAGAGTAGAGGGCTGTTTGGAAACTGAAACGCCCAGGCTCCTTGCTGTGTGAGCCAGGACACAGCAAGGAGCCTGGGCGTGGCTTAGCTCAACTGTTCTGTACTAAAGCTGCTTGGTGCTGCTGTGAAATTGAAACTGAAATGGAAACTCCTCTCCTCTGCTTGTGTTTTGCCTTTGGAAGAGATTTCTTTCCAGGTGGGGAGGGGGAGTAGAACTCCTTAGCATCAGAGCGTGTTAATAATCATAATAATATAGGAAATACTTTAAATGCTCTGATGGTCATTTCAAACAATCCTTTCTTAGGGAGCCCCTAGAAGCCAAGAGGAATAAACTTACAGCCAAAATGTCAAGTTTGCAGGCTTTATGGTTCTGGAGATTTTATGATGATGCCTGAGGGGCATTTCATTTATATATATTTATATATATATTTTAGTTGGAAGGGACCTTGTAGGTCATCTAGTCCAGGGGTCGCCAGCCTTTTGGATCTCAGGGACCACCAAACTCATCATTTTAAATCCCACGTACCAGAGACCCTGGGAAAACCCCCAAAAAAGTCTGCAGGAAAATCCCCCATCCCATTTTCCTACCGATCGATCGTTCTTTATTTGGGATCGCAGGATACCGTCTCCAGCTCCGTTCTCAGGGAAAGAGAGAGAGACTTTTGGCTTCATGCAAGGAAAGCAGCAGAAGCTGCTTTCTTTCTCTCCCTCAAACTCCACCAGAAATGAGTCTTTGCAGGAGGCCTTGCAGGGGTCCCAAAGACTCATTTCTGGCGGAGTTTGGGGGAGAGAAAGAAAGACTTTGGCTGCTTTCCTTGCGTGCGTGCAGCCAAAAGCAGAAGAAGAAAGAAGCGGAAAGAAGCAACCCGGTGGCCAGGCCAGGTGCGGGGGGGGGGGGCGAGTGGGGCAAGTTCCCCCCTCCACCCTTTCCCCCCTCCCCTCACTACCTCCTGTTGTTCTCAATGCAAGCGACGCAAGCCTTGTGTTCCCGCGCAGCCTGGATCAATTGCTTTGGGGGGGACATTTCTCTGTGGAGCACCCAAATTTTCTTGCAGACCACTAGTGGTCCGTGGCCCACTGATTGGCAACCACTGATCTAGTCCAACCTCCCATGCAGCCCAAGCAGTTTACTAATGTACAGCTAATTGATTTACTAATTAACAATTTGCTAATCTCTACATTGAAGAGATGGCTGATTCGATTCAAGTTTTTAAAAAGTTTGGGAGGGTTGTTTGTTTGTTTTTTGACCAAAAGTTTATTGACATTCAGAAATACAGGCAGTCCTTGATTTGTTTAATGACCGTTTGAAGTGATCACACGCTGGGAAAAAAATGATCGTTTTTCACACTCAACGACCATTGAGGCATTCCCCACGGCCATGCGTGATCAAAATTCGGGCGCTCGGCCACTGACTCATATTTATAACGGTCACGTGATTCTCCTTTTGGCGTCCTTCTGATAGGTCTGTAGGGGAAGCCAGGTTCATTTCAATGCTTTCCACTATAGCGATTAACACTTAACAACGGTGGCAAAAAAAAAAACGGTCATAAAATGGGGCAGAACGCATGGAGCAATCCTCTTGCTCACCAACAGAAGTTGACTTCGCTTCTCGAGCAGGTCAGTTGCTTGTGGGAACTTTTCCCAGAGCCGTTGTAACTCCAAGCAGTCACTAAAGAATGGTTGTAAGTCAAGGACGGCCGATATAAATGCACCTAAAAATACAAATCGAGATAAACATTCCTTCCTCGTTGTGCCAAGGTTGTGCTGAGGCTGAAAAGCCTGGGAGGAACTCAGTAAACCTACCAGGCCACACCCAATTGAGATGGAGGGCAGCTTGCTTTCTATCCATCTTTAGTAAAGCCACACCTGTGTCCAGTTTTGGTCACCACGTTACCCAAAAAAAAAAAAGGTGTTGAGACTTTGGAAAAAGAGCAGAGCAGAGCAACTAAGAGGATCGAAGGGCTGAAGACTAAAACATATGGAGAACGGTTGCAGGAGTTGGGTATGGCTACTCTAGAGAAAAGAAGAATTAGGGGCGAGATGATAGCAAAATTCCAGTATTTGAGGGGCTACTAAAAAGAAACGGAGATCAAATTATTCTTCAAAGCACCTGAAGGCAGGATGAGAAACAATGGATGGAAACTAATCCAGGCGTGAAGCAACCTGGAATTAAGAAGAAACTTCCTAATAGTGAGGACAATTAACTAATGGAACTGCTTGCCACCGGAAATTGTGGGTGCTCCATCATTGAAGGTTTTCAAGAAGGGATTGGACAGCCACTTGTCTGAAATGGTATAAGGTTTCCTGCTTGAGCAGGGGGCTGGACTAGAAGACCTCCAGGGTCCCTTCCAACTCTGTGATTATAATAATAATAATAATAATAATAATAATAATAATAATAATAATAATAATAATAATAATAATAATAATAATAGTGATGGATGGAAGCCAAGAAAGGAGAGAAGCAACCTGGAATTAAGGAGAAACATCCTAACTGTGAGAACGATTAACCAGTGGAACTGCTTGCCACCAGAAGTTGTGGGTGCATGATCATTTGAAGGCTTTTATGAAGAGACTGGGCAGCCACTTGTCTGGAAGGGCGTAGGATCTTCCTGCTTGAGCAGGAGGCTGGACTAGAAGACCTCCAAGGTCCCTTCCTGCTCTGTTATTCGGAATCTGTATTCCCGGGGTCGGTCGGCGGAAGCGATGAGAGACTGAGAGAGGGATGTGAAGTAAGACGGGATTGTTGGCCAATCCATCTTCTGTCTGCCTCCTTCCTCCCGCTAGCAGGAGCCCAGAGTTGCTATTAATAATCCTGTCAAGGAGATTTAATGCCAGCTTAAAGCATTGGGTAGCCTTCCTCCCCTCCTCTCCCCCCTGCCCTTCCCGGGATTCCAGCGGCAGCTGCGGGACGCAAAGGCCACCCATTCACAACTACGCCCATCCGTCCGTAAACTCGCATTTTCCTCCAAAATACGGGGGCGGGGGGGGAGAGAAGGGGAGACCCACTGCCTTTCCCTCCCTGCCCCTCCTCCCATCCTTTGGCTGCTTCTGCTGGGATGAACCATCGACCAGGCCAGCGAAGTTTGAAAAATTCATTTTGATTGGCAGCTGTGCATGGAAAAATTCATCAGGCAAAGAGCACGCAGACCCTGAACTTGGGAAAGGATGCGACTGGCTGGAGGGTTTTTGTGGTGTGTGTGTGTGAGTGTGTGTGTTTGTCTTAAAGGCGCTCGCAAATTGGCTGGCCGGTTTTTGCAAACCGAGGCCGGAGACACTGCGTGGCATTTCCTGGTTCTTGGGAATTGGTTGCTGGAATCTTCTAGGACGGAAACGGATTCCGATTCTCCGCCCAAGCCAAGAATTTGGAATAATCTGCGGTAGAGCGAACTCAGAAAGATGGGTTCGCACCCGTCCGTGGCCAAGCCTAGTTATTTGGGTCTAGACTTAAGACTTAGAATAACTTTATTGTCGTTGTGAATGTACGTTAACTGGCACACCTTAAAATGAAATTCCACACTGCCTACAGCTCTCAAAGGGTCACCCCCTCCAATAGACGCTACATCAACATGACAAAATAAATAAATACAAAATTATGCATATACCCACATATATGATATGACACAGAGAAACAACGAAGTCTAATTCAGATGTACAAAGTGAGAAAAAACGAATCTTGTGCGTTTACCAGATGGATGGCATAGAGGAGCAAAGCTGTTACAAAACCTGGTAGTCCTGCTAGAAATGGTCCGAAACCCCCTCCCAGAGGGGAGCAACAGAAACAGACCGTGGAGTGGGTGTGGGGGTATCTAACAATGGTTTGAGCTCTAGGCGTATAGCACTTGTAAGCAGCATCCTGGATAACGGGAAGCAAACTTCCTGTGATCTTCTCCACTGTCCTCACCGCTCTCAGTAGGGACTTTCTATCTGAAGCACTGCGACCACCAAACCAAACAGGGATGCAGTTTGCTCTCAGTCGTGCCTCTGTAAAAAAAATGGTCAGGACAGGAGGAGAAAGAGGTGCTCTCCTCATCTGACGCAGGAAAAGCAGACGCTGGTTTGCATGCTTCCCTGAGGATGGTGTGTGAAAAGACCAATTCAAAGTGTTAGTTATCTGCACACCCAGACACTTAATACTGTTGTCCACCTGCCCAGCTGCATCCTTGATACTGAGTGGAGCGTGACCTCTTTGTAAAATGATATTCTTTGTTTGATTAATATTTAGAACCAGGTTACTTTTATTGCACTAGTCCACCAGAGCCTTCCCTTCTTCTCTTCCCCTTTTCACGTCTAGAAAGATTTCCCTCCTCTTCTTCATTGTGGCAGCCCCTCAAATCCTGGAATAACTGCTATCATGTCTCCCCTAGTCCTTCTTTTCTCTAGACTAGCAAGACCCAAATCCTGGAGCCGTCCTTTGTATGTTTTAGTTTCCGGGCCTTTAATCATCTTAGTTGCTCTTTGGTGCACTTTTTCCAAAGTCTCAACATTTTTTTTGTGATGGGGTGACCAAAACTGGAGGCAGAATATTCCAAATGTGGCCTTACTAAGGCTTTACAAAGCAGTCCTAAGACTTCACGTGATTTTGATCCTATGCCTCTGTTTATACAACCAAGGATTGTATTCGCTTTTTTGGCTGCTGCCACACCCAGCTGGCAGATGTTCAAGGGATTGTCCACTGGGACTCCAAGGTCCCTCTCCCAGTGACCCTTTTTCAGCCTGGTCTCGAGTGGGATGAGGTTGGTTAACTGCCGACCCTCCAAAATGTCTTTGCTTTAATAATAGAGAGGAAATGCTGATTTCCTGTGAAGGGCTGAGCTGGAATCGGTCCATGGTGGACCTTTCTTTTTTATTTCTTTCTTGAAAGATAAGATAAAAGTACCAGATGCTGAAATAATAATAATAATAAAGGGAAATGAGGGAGAAGGAGGGGGGAAGGTCACCGCTGCTTCCAGATCCTGCTTTGCTCAGCCTGTTTCAGGGGCTGAATTTGCTCATTGGAGATCAGGTTTCCTTTGAGTGACGCTTCAACTTTATGATTCTCACCTTTAGGCAATACCTCCTTGGTTCCAGGTTGCTTCTCTCCTTGATTAGCTTCCATCCGTTGTTTCCTGTCCTGCCTTCAGGTGCTTTGGAAAATAAGTGGACCCCCACTTCTTTGAGGCAGCCCCTCAAATACTGGAAGACTGCTATCATGTCACCCGTAGGCAGGGGTGGGATTCTACCAGTTCATACCAGTTCTATCGAACCGGTTGTTATGATTCTGCTCAGTTTAGAGAACCGGCGGATCGTGGTCCTGGCTGGCCCCACCCCTTTCCACCTGCCCCCTCCCAGTCAGTCCTTGTCATGCACGTGCAACATTGGGCTGCATTGCTGACTGCGATCAGCTGTTCCAACGATCAGCTGTGCTGGGTGTCAGCTTTGAAATTCAGCTGCCACATTTCATGGAAATGGGGGTGGTGGAGGAGTTGAAAATTTCAAGGTTATTCTGTAGGTCGTATTAAGAAATTCCAGTGGCAGTTAATTGGTTCTCGTGATTTATGCAGTGAAGAAGTGGGAGGAGAGAAGGTGGCTTCTGTGCAACACGGGAAAATACTTTCCCTTTGGGAAATTGCCTTAGACACACCAGATCTGTTTCTAAATAAATCAGTTGGAGAGAAAATGTCTCGGAGTGATTGATATCATGGATACTTTCTGGATGCCTTACCCTGGGATCCCCCTCACTGTCTTACTGTTTCGCCCAGGAGGCTTCCCTGAGGCCCAGGAGGCAAAAAAAAAAGGGGCGGGGAGCATGGTTGGTGTTGTGCAGCTCCTCCGCATTCTGTCTTTTTGCTTTTCAGGGCCTCAGGGAAGCTTCCTGGGGAGCAAAAAATGCAAAAAAGCCTGAGGCCCAGGAGGACAAAAAAATGGAGTGGAGGGGGGGGGGGTTGTTGCAAAAAAAGAAGAAGCCACGCCCACCCAGTCACATGGCCACGCCCACCTAGCCATGCTCACAGAACCGGTAGTAAAAATATTTGCATCCCATCCCTGCCCGTAGGTCAGCTTGGGCAGGGGGTTGGATTAGATGACCTCCTAGGTCCCTTCCAACTCCGTTAATCTGTATCTTCTGAATGTTTACAGAATGCAGAGCAATAGGGTTGGAAAGGGTCTTGGAGGTCTTCTAGTCTAGCCCTCTGCTCAGGCAGGAGAACTTATGGCATCCCAGATAGATAGTTGTCCAATTTCTTATTAAAAAAAACCTCCAGTGATGGAGCACCTATTATTCCATGTCTGGCCCTCGGGTGCGTTGGAAAATACCCCCTTAGTCTCGGTGAACAGATATTGGAACAATATTGAAATATTGATTAAAGGCCTGGAGTCGCTCCTATAACAGATTTTAACAGATGAACAGAGTCGGAAGGGACCTCGTAGGTCATCTAGTCCAACCCCCCCACCCAAGCAGGAGACCCTATGCTATTTCTGACCGAGGACAGTCCAGGCTCTTCTTGGAAACCTCCCGGGATGAAGCTCCCACAATTTGACTTGCAACCGTTCATTTTGTGACCGTCCCAAGTTAAAAATCCACCGGAAAAAACGGGTTTTATAACTGTTGCAGCATCTCTGTGGTAACCCAATCAAAATTTGCATGTTCAGCAACTGGCTCCTAGTTATGACGGTGACGTTGTCCCAGGGTTTTGTGACCATCTGGCAAGCAAAATCGATGGGAAAGCCAGATTTGCTTAACAAACGTGTTACTTACCTATCATCTGCAGCAACTCGCTGAATATCCGGGGCAGGCAAAGTCATAAACTAGAGCAAAACTCCCTTTGCTGTGGTCTCACTTAGCGAGAGAATCTTAGGGGCTCGTCGTAAGCCAAGGACTCCCCTCTGTCTCCAGCCAAAGAAAGGGGAAACGGGATGGAAGGAAATTCGCATTTTTTTTTTGCAAAGAAGGATTTTTTTTTCTTCTGGGAATTGAAGAAGAAGGAAGTGGAAAGGCAGAGTGTTGAAAAGCAACGGAGGAGTGATGAGATGGACAAAACTTACAATAGAACTAAAAGGCAAGGAGGAATCAGAATACTGTGCAGTATGGGATTGTCATGCCCTTGGTAGAGTCAGACTCTGAGGGAGAGGAGGAGCAGCCGACAGGGAGTGGAGGTGTGGCTCCGGAGGTTGTGGAGGAAGCTGGGGAAGGGCAGAGGCTGGCTGGGCAGTCAGAGGAAGAACCAGGCCCATTCCCTTTTTTTCCTCTGTTCTTCCAGGGAGGAACAGAGAAGGAAACAACTTGGCTTATGAGAGAGGAAGCGGCCATGATCCCCCTCATTGGTTGCAGCTGGGGAGAATAGTATATAAGAGAGAGACGGTTAAAACACAGCATTGCCAGAAGCAAAGCGTGTTTTATTTTGGGCTGAAGTCAGGGACGGAATACAAATAAAGTTGCACACACTTTGCGTGCACACGCGCACCAAACACGCACTTTGCGCAGGCGCAGAGGCATTTGCGCAAGCGCAGAGTTGTTCTACCTCTCCTCCTGCAAGCCTGCACAATGCCGATTGCTGCAGCAGCTGCCGTGCGGCACTATTCTGCGTCACGCAAAGCAGCTGCACTTCGAATTCTGGCCATAAAAGTGAGTATAGGAGACCGGGTGGGCGGCGGAGAGAACCAGTTCTCTTTCTGCTGCTTATCGCCGCTACCGGCTCTCCAGAACTGGGCAGAACCGGTCCCATTTCACCTCTGGCTGAAGTTATCTTGGTTGGCGTCCTTCCAACACACTGGGCCTTGTTATCTCCTTGAAGTTGGTAAATACTTCTCCTGTTCCATTGTGGAAATTCTTTCACTGTAGTTTGTTTTGGTTTTTTTATTTCACCTCTATCTGCTCATTAAATTCGGATTCTAATTGCTTTCTTTTGGAAGACTAGTTTTGAGTGCGTTTTCTCTCCAACTGAGAATTATTGAACAGTGGGGCCAAGTTGGAGGCATTAAAGGACATTTATTTACATTTTGGATTTTGTTACATTTGTGTCACACTCTTAGTTATCACAGGGATAAATGGTATAAGTGGATAGAACATAGGAATAAGGATTAATGTATAGAAATAAATGTAAATATATGTAATATCGATAACACAATACTGTTAACAATGTAAATAGAGATGTGTAATTTTGAAAATACAGAAAAAACAAGAAAAGCAATGGAGGAATTCAAACATTATGTGGTGGCCTGCCAGTGGTCAGCAAAGCTGGCAGCAGATTCGGATAGTGAGGAGGTTGGGGCCAGTCCCGGAGTCTGGGGAAGGCTTATCTATTTATTTATTTATTTATTTTTATTTATTTTAGTTTATATACTGCCCCCTCTCCCAAATTGGGACTTGGGGCGGTGCTTGGATGAGGGCTCTGCATCGGAGGCAGAGATGGGGGTCAGGGCTGTCTAATAGTTATCAGCTGCCTTCGGAGTCGGAGATCAGCGGGGAAGAAGAACTGCTGGAGCCTGTTCCCAGGGTGTGCATGCACAGAGCTGCCAGACGAAGGGAGCAGTTCAGGAACAAGAGTCAACTCGGGAGTAAAGCTACACATGGACGGTGAATGGCCCCTCTCATAAGGAATAAAAGAGGAGCGAAAGGGGAGTGGGGTTTGCAGGAGACAATTAGTTCAATTCATTAGGGTGAAGATCTGTTCCTGACTTCTTGCCAAGTAATTGCTGCTACAGTGTGGCATTTGGAGGATATCAGCCTGGCAACTCTCCAAGCCTGATAAAGGTCAGTGGTTCTAAATCACTCCTGAAAGATTGTTTGCTGGGACTTTGCTGGATGCGAATGGGAGGAATTTGCATTAGCCAAATAAAAAGGGGTTTTGTCCGGATGAAGAATCTGCTTTGTGATTCGGTGAAGCCCAAGTCAGAACACATCACTCCAATCATTTGATTTATCTCTTCAGTGATTTTTTATATAAAAGAAAACAGAAAATACAGAAAATACATCTCGCCAGAGACAGGCGTAAAATACAATGCAACTCAGCCAATTCGGTATTATCCTAACATTTGTACAAGGGCTATTATTTATACGTGGGTGTGCATACACACTCCTCCCCCATCACTTCTCAAGGATAAACAGAAACAGAACAGGGTGAACTATAACTCACCATCTAAGAATACAACCAGTAACTCCTTCCAAAGAATCATTTGTAAAGAGAAACAGGGAATGCTTGAAATTGTTTTTACATCGTCCATCTCCTCCTCCGTGATTAAAAGTTTTGCAAGAGAGAAAGTTTTGCAATTCAAAAGGCAGGATTCCTTTTTGCTGAAGTCACAAAAACAATTCAGGCTTAGGACGGACAACCACATTTTACAAACTACCTTTTCTTAAACGTGTGTGTGTGTTTCTTTCCCTTTGTTTTCGGTCCCAGGTCAACTCCAGCAAGTACAATACGAAACGAAAAGAACTTATTTAACTACGCTTAACTCTTTGAAACAGCAACAAAACAACAGCAAAACCAACCAACCAACAGAATCTGGTTGAATATTATCCTTATTGGAATCCTCTTAAAAGGAAAACACCGTTCGAAGCTCAGCTGAAATTCTATTTTCCAGTGTTTCCAAATGGACTTAAAGTAACAAAATAAGGCCCCTCAAGTTGCATCCAGGACTGCAACATTTTCAATTTGTGATTCAACATTTTGCACAATAAAGGCAGGAGGTGGGCTGCTACCGGTTCACCCCGGTTCAACTGAACTGGTAGCTAATTTGATCATTTTTAATTACTGGTTCGGTGAACCAATAAATCCCATTCCTGGATGGCCTCATCCACCCTGGCCCTCCCCTCTCCTCCCAGGAATCCCCATGCAACCCATTTTGGAGGCATGGAGGCTCGGGGAGGGTGAAAAACAGGCCTCCTGGAGGTTCTAGAAGGCAGGAAATGGGCCCGTTTCCAGCCTCCAGAGAGCCTCCGGAGTCTGAGGAGGATGGAAACAGTCTCCCCCCTGCCACTATGGTGCAGGAGGCCGACTAAGCCACACCCACCGTGGCCACACCCACCCAGCAACCAGGCAGACAACCGGTTGCTAAAATTTTTGAGGCCTAGCCCAGAATAAAGACAAATACAGAGTTTAAAAGAGAACCGTTAGGAGAATTGTGGAAAGGAAGCTGAAAAGAGTTTCCTTTTGCTGGGGCTAATAAGCACATAAATATTTTTTTTTTGGAGGGGTGGAACCCTATAACTTTCCATTTATTGCTTTGTCCACTGTAGTAAAATAAATTCGATAATTTGCCAATTTTCAGAGGCTCGTTTAGGGGGCGTCGCCTTCTTCCTACAGCTGTTTCCTGAAAAGATACCGGAAAAATGCATGATTATTAACCGCACCCCGGATGCATTTTTTAAGACCCGGGTGGGCCCAGGAGGAGCGTAGCAAGGAAACCGGGGTGCTGATTTTTAACCCACTGACTTACCAAGGAATTTAAATTCCCTCTTCCATACAGGTAATCCACAACTTACGACCACAGTGGAGTTGAACGTTTATGTCCTTGAGTGAGAAATTGGTTGCCCCGCTTTACGACCTTTTGCAAAGGTTTTGCAGACCTTTACAACCTTTTGCAGATGTGGACGGCTGAGATCTCGGCGAGCGAGGATTCAGATGAGGGGCCTGCGTGTGAGGCAGGGATGGGGCCAGGACCATCAGGGAGTGGAGGGCTGCCTTCAGAGATGGTGGAGGCTGGCAGCAGTGATGAAGAGGACCCCGAGGAGCCTGTGCCCAGTGCATGTGCATGCAAGGCTGCTCAAAGGAAAGAGCAGCTGCAGCAGGTAAGGTTGCAAGGTGATGGCCCTTCCCTTAAGGGATAAAAGCCAGCCCTCACAGATGGGATTCTTTGCAGGAAGCAAAGAAGTTCTTGCACTCAAGCCTTGTGGACATTCAGAATATTTTGGTTGGTGCTTGGAGATTCTTTGTGTTTGAACTATTTCTTGGCAACTTTATCTAGTGTTCTTGGCAGCCTTGCACCACCTTGGCAAGGCTTGTTCTTATCAGAGACAATTAGTTTGAAACAGCCTTTTAACTGGGAAGGAACGGAATTCGCAAAGGAATGTTAAAAGGTTTTGCTTTTATCTTTGTTTGGTGTTTGTTTCCTTGGAACAAGATTTGGGTCAGAACACCTTTTTTGCCACCGTTGTTAAGTGAATCATTGCAGTTGTGAAGTTAGTAACCTGGTTCTTAAGTGAATCCGGCTTCCCTCATCGACTATGGGGCTCGCATGACCCCTCCAGGATGCTGCGACGGTCAAAATTTGAGTCAGTGGTCAATGTGTCCAAATCTGGATCACGCAATATGTGGGTGCAGCAAATGGTCATAAGGATGAAAACCAATCATAAGCCCCTGTTTTTTTCAGTGCCGTTTTAACTTCGAATGTTCACTAATTAATTGTTGTAAGTCGAGGACTACCTGTAGTAGAGGATATTTGTAAGTTGGGGTGTGTGTGTGTGTGTTGAATTGTGGACTCCTTGGTGCTCTATCTCAGCTTGGTCCAGACGTCTCAAGACCCAACTAGGTCACATCATCAGTGCATGATGATGTTCAATTCAATTTCCATTTATTGCAGTTTATTATAGACCAGGGACCAGAACAAATAAAAACACTCCATGAACATCCAATTAAAAATCCTAGAATAAAATAATAAATAAGAGATAAAAATCTATATTAAAATCCAGTGTCAATTATACACGGCCTATAATCTTCTCCATGGTCTTCACCACTCTCTGTAGGGACTTTCTATCTGTGGCACTGCGGCCACCAAACTAAACAGGGATGCAATTTGTTAAAAAAAACACTCTTGATTCTGTTTTTGTAAAATGTAGCCAGGACAGAAGGGAGAAGGATGTGCTCTCCTCATCCGACGCAGGAAGTACTGCTACCCAGAATCTAGCCACCTGTGATGATGTTCACCGCACTGACGTTGATACCTAGTTGGGTCATGAGACGTCTGCAAGTCCACCACTGAGCTCAGAGACCATTAAAGACACCACAAATTCGCTTTGGTTCCAGTTTGCCAATGGAAAAGAATCGATTCAGTTCTGGATGCCAATCCGTCTGTTAGATTGGCAAACAAACTGGGTTTGCCTTGGTTCCTTAATGGTGATCGATAGTGGCTAAGCAAGGCTTGGAAAGATGGGAGTGAGCCAGAGAGATGTTTCTCCAGGGATGGAGGGCTCCCAGATTCACTCAAGCAAACCCCATTGGAGAGCTGGTAAAAACAATCTACAGTTTAGGGGGCTGGAAAATCCTTCCTAGCTCAGATCTTGCGTGCTTTGGGCTGGTTGGCAACCACCAACAGATTAACAGAGTTGGAAGGGACCTTGGAGGTCATCTAGTCCAACCCCCCCCCCCCAACCAGGAGACCCTACACCATTTCTGACAGATGGCAGTCCAGCCTCTTCTTGGAAGCTTCTAGGGATGAAGCTCACACAATTTTTGAAGGCAACTTCTGTTCCATGGGTTGATGGTTCTCACTGTCAAAAAATTTGTCCTTATTTCTAGGTTGAATCTCTCTCCTTGTTCAGTTCCCATCCATTATTCCTTGTCTGGCCTTCGGGGGCTTTGAGGAATAGCTTGACCCCCTTCCTCCACTCTGGGGCAGCCCCTCAAATATTGGCAGACTGCTCTCCTGTCTCCCCTGGTCCTTCTCTTCTCTAGACTAGCCAGGCCCAGTTCCTGCAACCGATCTTTGTATGTTTTAGCCTGCAGTCCCCTAATCATCTTTCTTGCTCTTCTCTGCACTTTCTAGAGTCTTCCTAGCTCAGATCTGGGGTGCTTTGGGCTGGTTGGCAACCACTGAAGGCCTAACACACCTCTCCAACCAAGATGCATGGGGGAGACACACCCACCAAGCCTCGCTGAGGGCGCCAGGTTGGGCACGCAGGGGAAGAGTCTGGTTCACCGCACCTGCCATCAGCTCTAGCGCAAGAAAAGGAGAACTTCCACAAAGCGGAAGATCCATTTTGGTTTCCCAGGGCGGCTAATGACATCTAGTGGCCGAGGCAGATATTCTCTTCTCTTTTTCCAAAGTTGTGAGCCGGCAACAGAATTGGAAGGCACCTTGGAGGTCTTCTAGTCCAGCCCCCTGCTCAAGCAGCAGGCCTTATACTATTTCAGACAAGTGGCTGTTTAGTCCTCTTTTTAAAAACCTGCAGCCACAACTTCTGGAGGGAGGCTGTTCCACTGGTTAATCTTTCTCATTGATACGGAAGTTTCTCCTTAGCTCCAAGTTGTTTCTCTTTTTGGTTAGTTTCCACTCATTGCTTCTTGTCCTGCCTTCAGGGGCTTTAGAGAAGAATTTGACCCCCTTCTCTCTGTGGCAGCCCCTCAAACACTGGAAGATTGCTATCATGTCATCCCTAGTCAGGGGTTAGGGTTGCTAGGGGTTCGGGAGAGCCCAGGGGTGGGATTCAAATTTTTTAACAACCGGTTCTGTGGGCGTGGCTTAGTTGGTGGGTGTGGCTTGGTGGTCATGTGACTGGGTGGACGTGGCTTGGTGGTCATGTTATTGGCTGGGAGTGGCCAACTCAACATCACTCACATCGAGGCATGCATCTCCTCGCCTGGCTTTCTTGCTCTTCTCTGCACTCTGCACCAGAGTTTCAACATGATAGATAGATAGATAGATAGATAGATAGATAGATAGATAGATAGATAGATAGATAGATAGATAGATAGATAGATAGATAGATAGATAGATAGATAGATAGATAGATATAGAGAGATAGAGCTAGAGATGGGTGGGATTCTACCAGTTCGTATCTATTAGCTAGAACCGGTTGTTAACATTCTAAGCAGTTTGGAGAACCAGTTGTTAGAATAAATTCCTGGCCTAATCCTGTAAGGAAGGCAGGAAGGAAACATTCTGGTATTGCTTACAAAAACTGCCTCTCCATTAACCCTTATTACATTATTGGCAGGACTAGACTTCCTGTCTCAAGAACTTCTCTGGAGTTTTTCCCCCCTCCTTTGCTGATACTTTGCTTGTGTGGAGGGACCATTTAAAGTTACAAGGGCACTGAAAAAAAGTGACTTATGACCCTTTTTCACACATACGACTGTTGCAGCCTCCCCACAGTCATGAGAGGCCAGACGAGGAGATGCGTGCCTCGATGTGAGTGGTGTTGAGTTGACCACGCCCAGCCAATAACATGACCACCAAGCCACTTCCACCCAGTCACATGACCATCAACCCACACCCACCACTTAAGCCACGCCCACAGAACCAGTTGTTAAAAATTTTGAATTCCACCCCTGGATAGAGATATAGACATACAGAGATAGAGATGGAGATAGAGATATAAATATAGATCTATATATGTTGTGGAGACCAAACCTGGATGCAATATTCCAAGTGTGGCCTTCCCGGAGTGAAAAGAGAGCCCCACTTGCTGGGAGTCTAGGAAACCAAGGGTATCGGATATGGGGATCTTCTGTACCTGGCCAACAGAGTTTGGGAAACTCCTATCCAAGTAGGTGTTGTTCCCAAAGCAACGGCACGTGATAAGAAGAGACTGAACAGCCATTTGTCCAGAATAGGATGGGGTCTCCTTCGTGGGCAGGCAGTTGGGCTAGAAGATGGATCTCAACAGACTCGAACCCTGGGCCGTATCTAACAGAATGAAATTCAATGTAGAGAAAAGGAAAGTCCTACACTGAGGCAAGAAAAACCCAAAGGACCCATACAGTCTGGGTGAAACCAGGCTCAATAGCAGGAACTATGAGAGGGATCTCGGAGTCTTAGCGGACAACCAGCTAAATAGGAGCCAGCCATGGGCAGCAGCAGCAGCCAAAAGAGCCAATGCAATCCTAAGTGGCATTAACAGAGGGATACAATCAAGATCAAGGGAAGTCCTAACACCATTCTCTAAAGCCTAAATAGTAAGACTACACCAAGATTACTGCATCCAGGTTTGGTCATCACACTATAAAAAAGATGTTGAGACTCTAGAAAAAGTGCAGAGAAGAGCAGCCAGGATGATTTTAGGGGATTGGAGGCTCAAACATACGACGAACAGTTGCAGGAACTGGGCCTGGCTAGTCTAGGGAAGAGAAGGACCAGGGGAGACAGGAGAGCATCTTCCAGTATTTGAGGGGCTGCCACAGAGAGGAGGAAGGGGGTCAAGCTATTTTCTAAAGCCCCCAAAGGCCAGACAAGGAAGAATGGATGTAAACTGAACAAGGAGAAACTTCCTGACAGTGAGAACAATCAACCCATGGAACAGAAGTTGCCTTCGGAAGTTGTGGGAGCTTCATCCCTTGAGGCTTCCAAGAAGAGACTGGACTTCCATCTGTCAGAAATTGACATAGAGTCTCCCGCCTGGGCGGGGAGTTGGACTAGATGACCTACAAGGTCCCTTCCAACTCGGTTAATCAATCTGTTATTCTGTTAGAAAGGGGTGAGCCTTCAACTGCAGAACCGTGGGGGGCCATTTTCAGCCTTCCTGAGCCCCCCCAATCCCTGGGGCCCATTTGCATCTCAGAGGCTCACCACATTCACTGGGGCTCTGACCCCACGTTCTCCGGCCGCTCGGCTTGGCCTTGGCCGTCTTCCGGTTGGCTGGTGGCTTGCAGCTGTTCGGAAGTTTCGACTTCTCCGGGACCTTCCGCCCGACTCACAGGAGCTTCTGGCCGGGCTGAGTCTTCAGGCCGGTCGGGAAACCCCAATGGCCCCGAGGGCTCGGTCTGCAGGGGGGCCGCGGCCTCTGGCTCCTCCGCTTCCTGGTCACTCAGCTGGGGGGCTTCAGGGGGTGGAGGCCAGGCGCCGTCTTCGAAGGCCTGCAGCCTCCTTTGCACCACGTCACGGATTAAGCCTAGAGGAGGGAGGAGAAGGGATAGCAGGAGCCATAGCACTTATATGCCGCTTCACAGGGCGTTCCAGCCCGCTCTAAGCGAGGGACAGAGCCAGCCTCTTGCCCCTCAACAGTCTGGGTCCTTGTTTTATCAACCTCGGAAGGATGGAAGGCTGAGTCAACCTGGAGCCAGTCAGGATTGAACCGCTGGCAGTGAGCAGTGAGTTAGCCTGCAATACTTCATTCTGACCACTTCACCACCACAGCCCTTCCTTCCTTTCCTTCCTTCCTTCCTTCCTTCCTTCCTTCCTTCCTTCCTTCCTTCCTTCCTTCCTTCCTTCCTTCCTTCCCTCCCTCCCTCCTCCCTCCCATCCTTCCTTTCTTCCTTCCTCCCTCCCTCCCATCCTTCCTTTCTTCCTTCCTCCCTCCCTCCCTCCTCCCTCCCATCCTTCCTTTCTTCCTTCCTTCCCTCCCTCCCTCCCTCCTTCCTTCCCTCCCCTCCCCTCCCCTCCTTCCTTCCTTCCTTCCTTCGTTCCTTCCTTCCCACTTAGACTTATATACTGCTTCACAGTGCTTTACGGTCCTCTCTAAGTGGTTTGCAGAGTCAGCCTCTGGGTCCTCCTTTTCCCGACCTCAGAAGGAAGGACAGAAGGCTGAGTCAACCATGAGCCGGTCAGGATCGAACTGCTGGCAGTGAGCAGAGTCAGCCTGCAATACTGCATTCTGACCACTGCGCCACCATGGCTCTTAGAAGAAATCTTATAAGTCAAGAGATAAACTATAAGGCATTTCTGAAATCCTGCAAGGACTTTGGGGGTGACCGGAGCCAAACCACGACCGCTCCCCGTCTCCTAAGGCAGTCACGGAGCAAGAGGGGACTCTCTCCTATCCCAGAGGCCTTGAAGGGTCTGGCAGGAACCCTGACTGCTAGTTGTCGACCTATCACCACAGCTGAGCCCAACATTTCTGTTGCTAAGTCGTTAAATGAGTTTTGTCCCATTTTACAACCTTCCTCACCACGGTTGTTAAGCGAATCTGGCTTTCCCTGTGGACTCTGCTTGTCAGAAGGTCACCAAAGGGGATCGCGTGACCCTGGGACATTGCAACCGTTGTAAATATGAGTCAGTGGCCAAGCATCCGAATGTAAATCATGTGACCATGGGGAAAATGGTCATAAGTCGCTGTTTTCACGGCCATCATAACTTCAAATGGCCACTAAACGAATGTGTCAGGGCTCCAGTAGTTACCCCGATTTAAATCATAATTCTCTAGCTGGATTTTCAAACTTAAAAGATTTATTGGGAGTTCACATGTCCGGCACTGCCTGGGTGTAGCCGACTCTGAAGCACATCATTCACTGTCACCCTTGATCCCGGTTTCCCCCCACCCCCTGGGTGTGTCATAAATCATATTCTCCAACGAGACACCTCCATAGCCAAGAGTCACCAATCATGCTCTTCAGTTAGATTTTTGCCCGGCAGAAACTTCGGTCACTTAGAAACTACCTTTGAGAACTATTTATGGAATGCAAGCTGCCCATTTCTCCCCCCTCTCCTTCCGTTGGCAACTCTAAAAAGACCACAGAAATATTTTATGAGTTGACAGAATGGTTGTAAGTCAAGCTGTCATAAAACATTTTGTATACACGTTTTATAGTTGACAACAGAAAGAAGGGGGGGGGAGCAGTTTCAAAGAGCAGGCGGCAGTGTGGAATCGAAAGTACGTTCCATTCATATTTTCTTCCAAGACTGATTAGATGACCGAAGCTTCTGCCATGCAAAAATCTAATTGGAGAGCATGATTGATGACTCTTGGCTATGGACGTGTTTCATTGGACGGTACACCCAGAGGGGTGAGGGGAAAAGCAGGGTCAGGGGTGACAGTGAATTACATATCTCAGAGCCGGCTACGTGCAGGTTAGTGCCGGAAGTAGAATGGTAGTTTCAAATAAATCCACTTTAGTTTCGGCTCGAGGTTCATGATTTAATTGGAGTAACTGCCAGAACCCTGACACAAAGTACTTGATACTACTGGTGTCTTGATTTTGGCCACGAACCTTCCAGCGGTCAACCTAAGAGATTCTCCTTCCAAGAGAGCCCAGCCCAACTCTGTATTTACAAGGTGGTTCCTGAGTGCGGAGGGATGGGTCAGTTAAAAGGGAGGGTCCTTGTTTCCTTCGGACAACAGGGGAGGACCCCCTCACTGCCTAGGGGAATGGACCCTTACTTACTATCAGCAAAGATTCGGCCGAGGGCCCTTCTCTCCAGCAGGTCTTCCATCTTATCCATGATCCATGGGACGAAGCCTGTCTCGATGTCTGGGGAATAAAAGAGAAGGCATCACCGTTGCAAGGTCTCTGTTTGCCAAGGGACGGAGCATAAGGCCCATCGTCCCTGGCCGCTGTGGCCCAGGGCTTCGTGGGACCCTCCATTGACCTACAGAGAGCTATTCAGGCCACCAAGGAACTCAACCCTGGGACAAAACCTGATGATGTCATCCATGTTATGATGTAATTTCTATAGCGATGTCACGAATCATGTGACATCCATCCCCACCCACCCCATTCACCAATGGTCACAGAAGGACAAAGGAGCCTCTGCAGAGTAACATTTGTATTTCCTGCATCAGATGAGGAGAGCACACCCTTCTCCTTCTGTTCCGGCTGTTTTTTACCGAGGCCCGATTGAGAAGCGTTTTAACAAACCGCATGCATCGCTGTTTGGTTTGGTGGCCGCAGTGCCTCAGATAGAAAGTCCCTACTGAGAGTGGTGAGGACAATGGAGAAGTTTATAGGTAGCTCTCTTCCCGTTATTCACGATACTGCTTATAAACGCTATGGGCTTAGAGCTCAAAGCATTGTTAGAGATTCCACGCACATTTTTTTATCCGCCTTCCCCGTAGACACTCTTAGTTTTTTTAAAAAAAAATTATAGGAATTGGGATGAATTGAATTTACATGCAAAGAAATGAGAAAATTGTCAGAGTCTATTCATGAACTGGAATAGACCATGGCAATAAGGTCAGCCAATGAATAGGCATAGCAACTAGGTCAGCCAATGAGGACAGTTTGGAAACTGAAACTAGAAGTAGCCTAGGCATGGCTCTATATTAAACTCTGCAGCTCTGAAGCTATGTTGAGCTCTGAGTCTGTCTATTGGAGATGAAACTGATTCTCTCCTCTGCTGAACTAAAGGGAAACTGAGGTCTGTTTCTGAGCTCTTGAGTTGCTGTTCTGCTCTGAACCTGTCTGCTTCTGTTTGAGTTTGCTCCATGCTGGAGAAATCTACAGCTGGTACTGTAAAATTTACTTTACATATTAATAAAGAAGTTAAATGAAGCCTCAGCCATCTGTGTTTACTTTTCTGGTGCTGAATTTACGCTGCACTACTCTGAACAAAAGTATTGAATTCTGCAAAAAGAAAAAGTTGAAACTGACCGGTCCCTCCACCTGGGCTAGCATTGAGGATTAAAACAGGATACGAACACACGAAAGGCCTCAAACCCGCTTTTCGATTTCTACCATCAGGCAGGCAATTCCCAGCACTGAAGCAGGGAAACCCGTTCTCCCCTCCCCACCCCACCCCTCCAGCACCTCTTTCCACCGGATCGTAGAAGTATCCGCTGTCCCGCAGGCTGCCGAAGACGGACGGGATGAGATCGGAGAGGTAGCGCTGGGCGAAAGCTCGAGCGGCGATCTTCTCCGCCGTTTCTTTCTCCTTCTGCAGGATTTCCATCTGCTGCTTTTTACGGCGTTCCTGCGGAGGAAAGGACATGGATGGTGCAGCCGGGGTTCCTTGCGGAGTGTGTCCGGCTGACCCTTTCCTGCCCAGAGTCAACTGACCCTTGACCCTCGTGTCAGAATATTCATGAACTGGCAGAGACATGGGTAACAAGGTCAGCCAATGGGAGCTGAGTTGGGGGCTGAGACTGGAAGGAGTCTGGGCTCTCAGCTTTGAAACTGAAACTAATCGGCTCTGTGCTCCAAAGCTGTTCTCTACCATGTTGGAAGAACCTACTTCGGTATTGTACATTTACTTATATGTTATTATGAATATAAAGAAGTGAATGAATTCTGCTGAATCAGTCATCTCTCTGTGTGTTTCCTGGATATGAATTTCTGCTGCAAACTCTAACAACTCATCTTTGGCTTGAACTTGACAATCCCAGAGTGTTCTTCCCTATTTCCATGTTTAAGCCATGTTTAAGTTTAATGTTTAAGTTTAATGTTTAAGCCATGTTTCCACGTTTAATGTTTAAGCCATGTTTCCACGTTTAATGTTTAAGCCATGTTTAATGGCTCTCCTCTGTAATTCCCAGAGCTTAAAAGAAGGGGGGGCGGGGAGGGGATGGCCTTCAAGGCCCCCCCAAGGCATCACCCGGTCGGCTTCCTACCCATGCTTGCCTCGCACAGGAGCAGGAGAAGAAGAATGAGAAGAGGAGGAGAGGAGGAGGAAAGGGAAGGGGAAGAAAGAAGAGGAGGACAAGAAGAAAAGAGGAGGAGGAGGAGGAGAGGAGGAGAAGAAGAAGAACAAGAAGAAACACTACAGCCATCATAAATATGAGTCGGCTTTCAAGCTGCTGAATTTTGATCAGGTGACCGACCACGAGGATGCGGCAATGGCCGTAAATGTGAAAAACGGTCGCAAGTCACTTTTTTCGGTGCCGTTGTAACTTTGAACGGTCGCTAAACGAACCCTTCTAAGTCGAGGACTTAGCTTGAAAAAGACTCTGCTTTCTTTGTCCCCCCTGCCCTGGCCTTGTGCATATACCTTTTCTTCGCGGTGTCTCCTCTCCTGCTCTTCAAGGCGCTGGACCTCGGCGAGTTCCGCCGCCCGCATTTCCAGGAAGGCGTACTGATGTGCCCGCAGATTGGCCAGTTCCTCTTCTTCCATCACCTCCAGCAGAGCCTGCTCGATCGTTTTGCCCACCAAGACTTCCAGCATCGGCCGGACTTCGATATCGAAGTCAAAAAGCTGAAAAGACACCCGGAAGCGGGAAACATTGATTCGATTCTACAAGTTTCTTTTCCCCAAAACTTCCTGTGAAAATTTCGAGAGAACCTTCTCCCTCCCCACCTGTAAGGATGCCCGAAATCACAATGGGAAGCATCTTCCCCTTAACGGCCACACTAATGGGGGTCCAGGATCTTGATCGTTGAACAAAATGCGATCGTTAAGCGAGACACCTTGTGACGGCTTCGCTCAATGCCCGCAATCCTGGTGTCAGCTTTGGAAGCCCTATTAGCACCAGCAGCTTCCATGCTGCTACATTCAGGAGCCTGGGAAAATGGGAGGGGGGAATTTCTTGGAGTGTAGACATAATAGCATCCTTTTTCTAAGTCAAGGTCATGTTATTTCTGCACCTGGTTGAGAGGACATTTCAAGTTGGGACGGAGGGTGATTGGGGCATGTGATAGAATGTAGGGGTGCAGGACAGTGGTGGGATTCAAAAGGTTTTACCGCCGGTTTGGTGGGCGTGGCTTGGTGGGCGCGCTTTGCGTGCATGCACATACTTTGTGTGCGCCTGTGCACCAAACCTGCACTTTCTATCATCTATGCCTCTATCACTGTCTGGTTTGGTTCTGCAACCCAACAGGACAGACACAGACTTCAGAGGATAATTAGGACTGCATTAAAAACAATTACCACCCACCTGCCTTCAGTCGAGGACTTGTATACTACACAAGTCAAAAAGAGGGCTGTGAAAATATTTACACACCCCTCACATCCCAGACATAAACTGTTTCACCTCCTTCCCTTACAACGACGCTATAGAGCACTGCACACCAGAACAACTAGACACAAGAACAGTTTTTCCCCGAAAGCCATCACTCTGCTCAACAAATAATCCCCTCAACACTGTTCAACTATCTACAAAGTCTGCATTACTATCACTATTAATCTTCTCATCACTCCTTATCACCACCCCCTCCCACTTGTGTCATTAGAACTGTAACTTTGTTGCTTGTATCCTTACGATTTATATTGACGTTTCCTAGTAGAATTTGATTGCTTATTGTACCCTATGACTATCATTAAGTGTCGTACCTTATGATTCTCGACTCCTGATGAATGTATCTTTACTTTTAGGTACACTGAGAGCATTTGCACCAAGATAAATTCCTTGTGTGTCCAACCACACTTGGCCAATAAAGAATTCTCTTCTATTCTATTCCTATTCTATTCTTATTTTATTCTTTGCGCAGGCACAGTGGGGAGAAATTTTGCCCCCCATGGAAAGGGCTCGCAATCTAGGTGTCCTCCTGGACATATGGCTGTTTTTAGAAGATCACATTACGGCCATTGCCAGGGGGGCCTTTTGTCAGATTCGTCTGATCTACCAGTTGCGGCCCTTTCTGGATCTGGGCGCACTTCGCACGGTCACTTCCACACTCGTCATCTTCCGCTTGGATTACTGCAATGCTCTCTACATGGGGCTCCCCTTGAAGAGTGTCCGGAGGCTGCAGTTGGTCCAGAATGCGGCCGCGCGGGTGATCTAGGGAGCTTCTCGGAGCTCCCATGTCACACCACTCCTGCGTGTGCTGCATTGGCTCCCTGTGGCCTTCCAGGTCCGATTCAAGGTGGTAGTGATCATCTTTAAAGCGCTCCATGGCTCGGGACCTGGGTACTTACGGGACCGCCTGCTGCCATCAACAGCCTCCCGCCGCCCAGTGCGCTCCCACAGGGTCGGCCTCCTCGGGGTTCCACCGGCTGGGCGATGCCGGTTGGCGGCCCCGAGGGTGCGGGCCTTTTCTGCGGGGGCTCCCTCCCTTTGGAATGACTTGCCCCTGGAGATACGGGCCATCACTGACATTCAGACCTTCCGGCGCGCAGTAAAGACCCTGTTTTTTCAACAGGCTGGCCTGGCCCAGTAATAATCGTGGGGTTTTAAATTTGGTATTTTTAAATTTTTATCTGTTTTTACACTTTGTTAATTTTTAATTCGGCCACTAATTTAATCATTTTAAATTGTTTTTAACTTTATAACTTTATACTCTGTTTCTATTTTATCTGGCTGTACACCGCCCCAAGTCCCTTTTTTGGGAGAGGGGGCGGTATAAAAATCTAATAAACTAAACTAAACTAAACCTCTTGCCTGCACTCTCCCGGTCGCTTCAGCAGTTGCCGCGCAGCACTCGGCTGTGCCATGCAAAGCAGCTGCACTTCAAAAGCAGGGGATAAAGGGGAGTATGGGAGCCCAGTTGGGCAGGTGGCAGAGAAAACTGGTTGGGTCTCCGCTGTTCATCGCCACTACCGGCTCAGCCAAACCAAGCTGAACCAATAGAATACCACCACTGGTGCAGGGGGTGGATTTGTAATATTTTACTTGTTGGAGGGAAACCCGGAACTCTCAGATTCGGCATTTCCCAGATGTGCCAGTTTACTACTCTAATGAAAGAAAACTTTGAGAAGATGTCTGTCTCGGAGTTATTGGTTGGAGTGGAGGTTTTCTGACACCTGGCTTTGCCAGCGGCGGTTGTTAAGCAACCACATGGGCCTTTTAAGCAGAGCTCTGGGGAGAGGGGCCCGGGCCTCCGGGCCCCTCAGCCCTCTCCCCATTTGAGTCATGGTGGCGCAGTGGTTAGAATAAGGCATTGCGGGCTAGCTCTGCCCACCACCAGCAGTTCCATCCTGAAAACACCTTGCACGGATTTGATAGATTGCAGCGCTGGTGTCGAACTCGATCGCGCCATGTGACATCACGTGACATATCATGATGGGTTTTTTTTGCCATTGCAGAGCCGGGGTGGGCGTGGCCTGTACATGACACATCCAGTCCATGGGCCGCCGGTTTGACATCTCGGGTTACAGTGCGTTGGGCAGCAAGGAACGGTTAAGGAGGAAAGTAGAACTTAGGGATTTGGACGCGCGATTATCCGTTCTGGCTTTGCATCCTTGCTGAGCACACCTGACCGCTCCTACAACTATGCCTTTCTCAATGAATGGAGCTAAGGATAGTTTCTACTTAGTCTAAATTTCTCCTTAGTTTCTCCTTAGAGGTTTTAAGCGGTGGCCCTTTTCGGAAAGCGGTACCTCTCCTTCCCATATCTGTGTGGCCACGTCTCTGCCGGTCTTCGCAGGGATGAAGAGAGGGGTGGCTGGCCGGTCCAGGAAAGCATCCGTCTGACACTCCACATCCACCTCGATGATGCGGTCTGACAGCTCCTCCAGGTACAATTCTGAAATCGCATTTGGAGAGCTGTTACACCCGGTCCTTAGCATTCAACGAAAATGCATTCCTGTTTAAGCACTGCAAAGAAAACGTGTGTATGTGTATGTGTGTGTGTCCACTTATGAGAGAGAGAGAGACACACATACAGAGAGAGAGAGACAGAGGGACAGAGAGACAGAGAGAAAGAAAAAGAGAGAAAAAGAGAGAGAGAGAGAATAGAATAGAATATAGGATTAGAATAGAATAGAATAGAATAGAATAGAGTAGAATAGAATAGAATAACAGAGCCTGGAAGAGACATTGTAGGTCATCTAGTCCAACCCCTTGCCCAAGCAGGAGACCCTACACCATTTCTGACAAATGGTTATCCAATCTCCTCTTTAAAACCTTCAGTGTTGAAACACCCACAACTTCTGGTGGCAAGCTGTTCCACTGGTTAATTGCTTCTCTCCTTGCTTCTTTTCCTGCCTTCAGGTGCTTTGGAAAATAGCTTGACTCCCTTTTCTTTGGGGCAGCCCCTGAGATATTGAAACCCTGCTATCCTGTCTCCCCTGGTCCTTCTTTCCATTAAACTAGACAAACTCAATTCCAGTAACCACTTATTGTAGGTTTGAGCCTCCAATCCCCTAGTCCTCTTTCTTGCTCTTCTCTGCACCCTTTTGTTCTGACCAAGGATTCTCGAGGACATAATTAAGCACACACTTAGTTAAAACAGCTCTTGTTTTATTTCAATGCTGGGAATTATTTTCATTCCCAATGAATCCCAAACAGTCCCCCGAGATAAGCACCTGCCTTTCTCTCCTTTGAATGGCTGCCAACAACTAAAGGGCCAAATGAACTGTCAAAAACCAACCGAAGAACAAAGTCCACACAGAGCTTCAAGGTTTAATACGAACAGAGCGAACGACTTTGCTTCCTGCAAAGGGTTCTCTACCTTTGCCTATCCCTTATACCTTAGGGGAGGGGCAATCACCTCCAAGCCTTACTCCTGAGTCACCCCTTTTGTCTCAGCCGCTCTTGCCTTCTAGCAGCTCTACGCAGGCGCGCACTGGGAACAGGCTCCCCTTGTTTCTCTGCCTCGCTGCTGCCAGACTCCGGAGGCTCCAAAGACAGCATCCCATTCCCCGATGGTCCTGGCCCCCTCTCTGCATTGGATGCAGGACCCTTGTCTGAGTCCTCCCCAGACTGGTCCCCGTTCTTTCCCACTGTCCGATTCCACTACTGTCGGCACCGGCTGCCGGCGAACCGCAACACCTTTCTGATTTAAAGACAGATTCTGCCAGATCGGAAAAGACCCTTGGTTTTCTCCCCACCCCAGCCTGCCCTGTGAGTTGGCATTTCACTGAATTTTTACGGTACCCGTCTGCACATCCACGTGGCGTCTTCCCTCCAGGGGCTCCGGAGTTCTTGTCCTCAGCTGCTCCTTCGCTCTCTTCCTCGCCAGCATCTTCCGATGAGCTTCACGCTGCCGTTGTAACTCCAGCGGATCGGGCTCACTGCACTGGAAAGCCAACCCACAACCGTGTTGTCAAGTTTCGGGAGTTCCAAAGACCTTTCCTAACAATTTGAGCCCAGAATCTTGATCGTTGAGCGAAAAAGCATTCTGTGATGACCCAAAGAGGCGTGGCATAAAAGCAACACAGCCAGATAATCAATAAGGGTCCCTTTATTATCTCCAACTTTGCCCCCAATGTCCAGGTTACCTTCTGGCTGGAGAAAAAAACTCTCCCAGGAACAGCCTTTGGCTGCAGAGAATTCAGTCCAAAACAGGGTCAACACAAAGTGTAACTTAAAAGTCCAAACAAATCAAACTGAAGTAATTAGTTGGGCAAGGCAGAAGCAAGAATTTCAGGCTTGAAATCACGGCAAAACTCACATGGTTGGGAAGATGCCAGGAACACAGATAAAGCCTCGACGATACCAGATAAATTCACGATTTGCTCCCAACAACTTCCCTTTTTAAACACTGTGTTTCCCAACTGCAGCTAATGAAGGGAATTGGGGCCCTTTCCTCCCACATAAGCCACACAACCCACATTGCTCCCTGCTCCGTTCTTCCCTGCGTGCCCTAGGATGAAGAGGGGGGGGAGGGCCTGGGTCTTCCTCTGAACTCCCTCTCCCTTGTTCTACTTCTTCCCTGCTCTACCCAGCCGGACTTGCCCTTCCCCAGGTTCTTCCATGGCCAATGGAGCCACACTCCCGCTCTCTGACAGGGGCAGGACACGTACATTCGGCAAGACACCTTGGGGTTGCTTCGCTCAATGACTGCAATCCTGGCCTCTTTCAAGTTGCAGTTGTTAAGCAACCGCGTGTGTCGTTAACTGGAGATTAACACAATTTTCTTGGGTGGTTGGAAGGTGCCTGCCGGCTTCCAATGGACAAGCCAAGCTCCGTGGCCAAAGAAGAACGTGGAAAAGGCTAAAGTGCATGGTGGGGAAGGGTTGGTCTAGATGCCCTTTAGGTCACTCTCCAATTGCTTTTAAGAATGAAATATTCCCCACCTTCACAGCAAAACCTCTTCCCCAAACCGCTGCCCTGTAAAAAACTAAGGACGGTTTTGGATTCGGATCTCCCCGTGCCAGTCCAATCCCACCCCGCTAGGCTGCCAGGACCCCTTAGTCCCAGGAGCTGTGTCTCTTCCACCTCTCTCCTCGCGGTAGTATTGGGGCCGAGGAGAGAAAAATCTGTCTTGTGCCACTCTGTGAGGCACGGAGGAGGCTGCAAGCCCAGCGCTCAAAGTTGGCATCTTCTTGGGCCTCCCTGATCAAAAGCAGCTGGCATACAATTCCCTCCTAACAACACAGTGCCACCTTGCTCCAAACATTTTCCAAACTACCCTCTGAGCATGCCTATTTTAAAAACCGACACCCCCCCGCCCTCCCCAGAGTAAAAAAGAAAAACTTTAAGGAAGAAGGACCCACCCAAGGCAATACGTGGAGGGCATACTGTGTTGCCACGAACCACTCTCCGCTCGTACATGAGGTTGGCATAGCGAACCGGCTCCTCTTCCCTGGAACAATAAAATTCAGGAGAATAGTTAACGAGGAGATGTTCAAATAAATATGAAGCACCTAAAATGGAAGCTGGCAAAGTTATAGACCAGATATCGGTGAGTAGCTGTTCAACCTCATAAGATGCCAGCCAGGAGAGGGCAAAATTGGGGCTAGGGATAATTCAGTGATGGGATTTAATTTTTTTTTTACTCCTGGTCCTGTGGGTGTGGCTTGGTGGGCGTGGCTTGGTGGGTGTGGCTTGGTGGGTGTGGCAGGGGAAGGATATATTGCAAAAATCCCCCTTCCCTTCCCTCCCCACCCCGCTAACCTGCTTTCCAGCTCTGTTCTCCTGTGCAGGGCAACCAAAGGAGACTCAGCCAATCAGCTGGGACTCAATGGGAGGCGGAGAAGAAGAGATGGGTGAGGGGCCACTCAGAGGTTCTCTAAACTACTCAAACTGTCCACTTCCGGTTGTCCAGAACTGGTCAGAACCGGCTGAATCCCACCACTGGGGTAATTGTGTGAAAAACATCCTGGAGTGATTTTTCAAGCATCTAAAGCAGCATTTGTGAACGTTGGTGATTTGAAGGTGGATGGATGGGGGATGCTGGGAGTCGAAGTCCATCCATCTTCACCGCTCTGAGTCCTTCGGGAGAAGGGCGGTATATAAAACCATTTAATAAATAAATAAAATAAATAAATCTTCAGATCACCCATATCGACAGACACTGGTGTGTGGGGTAAACAGCAAGCAGGAAAAGATCCTTGTCCAAAGGGGAGACATGACAAGCCGTCTTCCAATATTTGAGGGGCTGCCCAAAGAGGGATCAAGTTTCTCCTCCCAAGCCCCTGAAGGCAGGACGAGAAGCAACGGGTGGAAATTAATCCAGGAGAGAAGCAGCCTGGAATTGAGGAGAAACTTCCTGACAGGGAGGACAAAACGTAGAATAACAGATAACAGATAATCAGAGTCGGAAGGGACCTTGTAGGTCATCTAGTCCAACCCCCCCCCCCCCATCCAAGCAGGAGACCCTACACCCTTTAACAGATTTACAGTCGGAAGGGACCTTGTAGGTCATCTAGTCCAACCCCCCCACCCAAGGAGGAAATCCTACACCCTTTAACAGATTTACAGTCGGAAGGGACCTTGTAGGTCATCTAGTCCAACCCCCCCACCCAAGGAGGAAATCCTACACCCTTTAACAGATTTACAGTCGGAAGGGACCTTGTAGGTCATCTAGTCCAACCCCCCCACCCAAGGAAGAAATCCTACACCATTTAAGAGATTAACAGTCGGAAGGGACCTTGTAGGTCATCTAGCCCACCCCCCTCACCCAAGCAGGAGACCCTACACCATTTCTGACAAGAGCCAAGAGGGGTTGCTCTCTAGATTTGGGGACCCCTGTTCTGGAGCTGAGTAAGGGGAGGGAGGAGGAAAAGCAAAGCAGGAGGATCTGAGTAGCAATGCCAAGGGCGGGTTCCCCTTACCCCCCCTCCCCGAGAGGGGCAACCCCCCACCCTTTCTCCCTCCCTGGGCCGAAAAGCCTTGGGGGGAAACCCAGAGACCCTCCTCGGCTGCCTGGCTGCTACTCACAGCTCATTGGCCTCCAGGGTTGTCCGGTACCGCTGGCGGTTGGGCACAGCCCGAGGCTGGCTGCAGTACGAGTAAGTGCCCGTGGCCACCCCGGCTGCCTCCTCCCGGTTGACCAACACCGAGGTGGACGCCATGCTGGCCTGCAGCTGCCCTCAGCTGGCTCGGAAGAGGCCTGGCTGGCTGGCAAGGCCAGGGCAACAATCCTCCTTGACAACGGTTGCCCGGCGACCTGGGACAGGCTCCTAAGCAACGGTCGCCAAGGTAAACTGAGCCCGCACCTCCCAGCAAACGGACAGCTGGAGCCAGGCAGGGCGAGGAGGGCAAGCGGGCATGGGGGAAGGGCAAGGCAAAGCGGGCACCCATGTTCTGCCAGGGGGGCAGGGCCTTTGGGGTTTGATTGGCAGCCCAGCCGAAAAGGACTCACACCTGTGCACCTCTGGAAGGGGGGGCTGCCGGATTCTGCTCTCTCTCTCTCTCTCTCTCTCTCTCTGTCCTCAATGTCTCTCTTTCTGTCACTTTCTCTCTATCCTTCTCTCTGTGTCTCTCTTTCTCTCTCTCCTCTCTCTTTTTTCTCTTTGTCTCTCACTCTTTCTCTCTCTCTCCTTTGTCTCTCTCTCTTTGTCTCTCTTTCTCTCTCTTTTTCTCTTTCTCTCTGTTCTTCTCTGTCCCTCTCTTTCTCTCTCTTTCTCGCTCTCTCTTTCTTTTTCTGTCTTTCTCTCTGTCCTTCTCTCTGTCTCTCTCTCTCTGTGTCCTTCTCACTCTCTGTGTGTCCTTCTCTCTTTCTCTGTCTCTCTTTCTCTCACTCTTTCTCTCTCTCTCTATCCTCTCTGTCTCTTTCTGTCTCTGTCTCTCTCTCTTTCTGTCACTTTTTCTCTGTCTCTTTTCTCTTTCTCTCTGTCCTTCTCTCTTTCTCTTTCTCTCTCTCTCCTCCCTCTCTTTCTGTCTCCCTCTCTTTCTGTCTCTCTCTCTGTCCTTCTTTCTCTCTCTTTCTTTCTCTCACTCTCTTTCTCTCTCTCTCTCTGTCCTCTCTGTCTCTCTTTCTGTCTCTCTCTCTCTCTGTGTCCTTCTCTCTTTCTCTGTCTCTCTTTCTCTCACTCTTTCTCTCTCTCTATCCTCTCTGTCTCTTTCTGTCTCTGTCTCTCTCTCTTTCTGTCACTTTTTCTCTGTCTCTTTTTCTCTTTCTCTCTGTCCTTCTCTCTGTCTTCTGCTGTCTCTTCTCCTCTCTACTCTCACTCCCTCTCTTTCTTCTGTCGTCCCTCTCTTTCTGTCGGTCTCTCTCTGTCCTTCTTTCTCTCTCTTTCTTTCTGCATCTCCTCCCTTTCTCTCTCTCTCACTCATGTCCTCTCTGTCTCTCTTATTCTGTCCTCTCTCTCTCTGTGTCTCTTTCTGTCTCTTTCTATCTCTCTTTTTCTCTCGTTTCTCTCTGTCCTTCTCTGTCCTTCTCTCTCTTTTTCTCTTTCTCTCTGTCCTTCTCTGTCTCTCTCTCTCTGTGTCCTTCTCTCTCTTTCTCTCTCTCTTTCTCTCTCACTCTCTTTCTATCTCTCTCCCTCTCTGTCCTCTCTGTCTCTCTTTCTGTCTCTCTCTCACTCTCTCTCTCACACACACCCCTTAGACTGCAGCATTTGTCCTGCAGGAAGAAGGGATTCTAGTCCTCAAGGAGAAAGGTGGTCTCAAGAGGACCCCATCCCTTTTTCTCCGCTACATATTCAAAATGGACTGTGATTAAACATCTTATAGGTATATATAGATGTGTGTTTGTGTGTGTGTGTGTGTGTGTGTGTGTGATATGTATATACAGGTAGTCCTCAACATACAACCATTTGCTTAGTGAGCTTTGGAAGTTGCAGGGGCACTGGAAAAAAGGGACTTAGGACCGTTTTTCACCCTTACGACCGTAGTCACGGGATCCAAATTTGGATGCTCAGCTGCTGACCCGTATTTATGATGGTTGCCGTGTCCTGTGGACAAGGGGGGAGGGATCCCCAAAGTCCATATGGGAAGCCAGATGCACTTGAGAACGGGGTGATCAATTTAAAGAATGGCTGCGATTCACTTAATGACGGTGGCAGGAGAAAAGTCGCAAAACGGGGCGAAAATAAACCGATTGATTTCCACATGCTGCCTGTCTCCCTTACAGGGTGATTCTGGGCAGCTTACAAATGATAGAAACGAGGGAACTTCAACTGAACCCCACAGTCCTCCTCTTCCTTCTTCCTGCAATCTCCCTCCCTCCTAGCACTGATGATGTTCCCTAGTTGGGTCATGAAACGTCTGCAAGAAAACCACCCACCTCAGAGACCTCCAAGGACCCCATAGCCCTCCCTGTTCCTCCACTCTGTCCCCAGAGGGGGTCTTCCTGCCCACCCTTGGCCTGAATGGTGGGGCACATGCTGAGACAACCCATTCCTGGAGTCGCCAGCCTCCCATCTCCCCCATGCCAGTCTAGTAGCCAGCAGTTGCTGCCAACATGGCTCATCTCTTTCTCTGCAGAGAAAGTGGGCAGCATGTGCTGGGGAACAGGTCTATGACAATTCACCATGGCCAGCTCACCACAGCCAACTTGCAATGGCCAACATGCCATGGCCAACTCATCCTGACCAACTTGCCATGGCCAACTCACCATGGCCATCTGGTAATGGCCAATTTGCCATGGCCATCTGGTAATGGCCAACTTGCCATGGCCATCTGGTAATGGCCAACTTGCCATGGCCATCTTGTAATGCCAACTCATCATGACCAACTTGTAATGGCCAAACTCATCATGACCAACTTGTAATGGCCAACTCACCATGACCAACTTGCCATGGCCAACTTGTAATGGCCAACTCACCATGGCCATCTGGTAATGGCCAACTCACCATGGTCATCTGGTAATGGCCAACTTGGCATGGCCATCTGGTAATGGCCAACTTGCCATGGCCATCTTGTAATGCCAACTCATCATGACCAACTTGTAATGGCCAAACTCATCATGACCAACTTGTAATGGCCAACTCACCATGACCAACTTGCCATGGCCAACTTGTAATGGCCAACTCATCATGGCCATTTGCCATGGCCAACACAACCAACTTGCCGTGGCCAACTCACCATGGCCATCTTGTAACAGCCAACTCACTATGGCCAACTTGTAATGCCAACTCACCATGACCAACTTGTAATGGCCAACTCATCATGACCAACTTTTAATGGCCAACTCATCATGACCAACTTTTAATGGCCAACTCATCATGACCAACTTGCCATGGCCAACTCACCATGACCAACTTGCCATGGCCAACTCATCATGATCAACTTGCCATGGTCAACTTGCCATGGCCAACTGGCCGCAGGACAAGAGTGACACTAATGTCAAGGACTCCGTGGAAGAGAATCAGTAAAGAAAAGATGAAAAAGGAGGCACGGAATGAAACGTGGATGGCAAAAATCACAATATGTGTGTTTTATATTTATCTTCAATAATCACGTAGAATTGTTCAATCGTCCCACGGCGAGTTGTCCCACCCCGATGGGGAGCATTGGGGGGGGGTCTCCTGACACCCCCCCCCCCACCTCAGCAGCGGGGGGGGGGCGGACTGGGGGGGGTGTGGGGAGGAGCCGTGCGGAGCCCGGGGCTCTTTGTGCGGGAGCGAGGAGCCTCCGCTGCCCGGCTGCGCTCTGCCTCCTCCTGCAGATGTTGCTGCGCCTCCGCTGGCTTGGCAGGGCGGGGACGCGGCGGCGGCGGATCGCGCACGGGGACGCGCCTGGGGCTGCTGGCTCGCTCGCCTGCCTGCCTGCCTGCCTGCCGTGGCCGGATTGGGCGCAAAGCATCCTCGGCGTCCAGCTCATCGGGAGCGGCCAAGCCGGCCGTGGCTCATCCCGAGGCCGCTTCCCTCGCGGCTCTGCAGCCTGTCGAGCCGGCCAGCCGAGCGCTCTGAGTCCGGGCATCGCTCGCCGCCCCGGCAGGCCCAGCCGCGGCGGAGGGATGGAGGCCGGGCCGGCGGGGGAGCCGCGCCTGCCAGGCAACGCCGCCTGAGGACGCCCGCGGGGAGGAGGAGGAGCGCGGCCCCGGCTCGGTAAGGCAGGTGAGGGGCTGCCCCCGCGGGGATCGGCCCAGCCCCACCCAGGGGAGGGAGCCCGAAGGGGGGCAGGCGCGGTCCTCGCGGGGGGAGAAGGGCGGGCGGGCTTCGGCGTCACCTGGGCAGGCCTGGCCGCGCACCTGGCCACCTATCCAAGCGGGTCGGCCTCCCTTCCTTCCTTCTATCCTCCCTCCTTCCCTCCCTCCCTCCTTCCTCCCTGCCTCCCCTTTTCCTACCTTCCTTCTTCCCTCCCTCCCTTTTTCCCTCCCTTCCTTTTTCCTTCCCTCCTTCCTTCTTTCCTTTCTTCCTTTCCTCCCTTCTTCCCGCCCTCCCTCCCTCTTTCCTTCCTTCCTCCCTTCCTCCCTGCCTCCCCTTTTCCTTCCTTCCTTCCTTCTTCCCTCCCTCCCTTTTTCCTTCCTTCCTTCCTTCCTTCTTTCCTTCCTTCTTCCTTCTTCCTTTCCTTCCCTCCCTCCCTCCCTTCTCCCTCCATCTTCCCTTCCCTCCCTTCCTTCTCTCCCTCCCCTTCCTTCCCTCCCTCCTTTTTCCTCCCTCCCTCCCACCATTCCTTCCTCCCTCCCTTTACTTTCCTTCCTTCCTTCTCCCTCCCTCCTTCCTCTCTCCCACTCCCTCTCTTTTTCCTTCCTTCCTTCCTTCCTTCCTTCCTTCCTTCCTTCCTTCCTTCCTTCCTTCCTTCCTTCCTCCCTTCCTTCCTCCTTCCCTTCTTTCTTCTCCCTCCCTCTCTTCTCCACTCCTTCCCATCTTCCCTTCTTCCCTTCCCTTCTTCCTTCCTCCTCCTTTCTTCTTCCTTCCTTCCTTCCTTCCTTCCTTCCTCCCCCCCCTTCCTTTCTCTTCCCTTTCCCTTCTTCCTTCCTTCCTCCTTCCTATCCTTCCTTCCTTCCTTCCTTCTCCTTCCTCCTTTCTTTCCTTCCTCCCCTTCTCTTCTCCACCTCCTTCCTTCCTTCCTTCCTTCCTTCCTTCTTCCTTCCTTCCTTCCTTCCTTCATCCCTTCCTTCCTTCCTTCCTTCCTTCCTTCCTTCCTTCCTCCTCCTTCCTTCCATCCATCCTCCTTCCTCCTCTTCTCTCCCTTCTTTCTTCCCCTCGTCCTTCCCCTTCCTTCTTCCCTTCCTTCCTTCCTTCCCCTTCCTTCCTTCCTTTCCTCCCTCCTTCCTTCCTTCCCATCTTCCTTCCTTCCTTCCTTCCATCCATCCTCCTTCCCTTCTTTCTTTCCTCCCTCCCTCTCTTCTCCACTCCTTCCCATCTTCCCTTCTTCCTTCCTCCCTTTTTCCTCTCTTCCTCCCTTCTTTCTCCTCCCTCCCTCTGCTCAGCCCTGCTTCTTCCACAGCCCCTCCGCAGCCCAGGGCAGCCCCCCCCCCCCTTCTTGGCCGCTCAGCCCAAACGCCAAAGCAGCGCAAGGCAGCAGTGCCGGCTGACTTAGCCTGGGCCCTGGAGCTCCTGCCCGCTGGGCGTTTTCCGTCAGGGAGCTGCAAGCTGCTGTGACTCAGCCCCAACCCCCTTTACTGCCCCCCCCCTTTCTCACCTCCCCTCTCCCTGGGCCTGTAAACACTCCCCACCCCCGAAAGCTGGGGGATGAGGTGCTTATTTAAAGACGTCCACGGTTGGGTAGAAGAGAAAAAATAACAACAAGAACCACAACATTTTGAGGGAAGAGTTGGACTACAAGACCTCTGAAGGTCCCTTCCAACGGTGCTGTCTTCTACCCGATCAAACGCTTTGAGTCCCACCCACAAGAGGCAGAAGAAGGCGAGGTCCCTGCATAAAAAGGCCAAAGGCAAGCAGAACCTGGACAGCCACCCAAGCCGTCCAAACTCTGGAACTGTCCACTTCCTGCTTTGCAGAGAACTGCTTATTCATTCCTGGCTTCCTTTTTCCTCGTTTCCCGGAGAATCTACTCGGTAGAAACCTCTGCTGGAGAGCCGCGCTCTGCGTGGCATTCTTGGCCCCAGCACCAGCCTGACGGTGGCGGTGTGTGTGTGTGTGTGGAGGCTGGAACCAGAACCCGGGTCCCCCACTTCCTTGAGGGACCAATTCCGCCCCATTGCATCCAAGTCCCTGCCTCTCCTGCAGCCCTTCCTGGCAGGCCGGGCTTAGATCATCACCGTCTTCATTTAACGACGGGGTGGAGTCTGGGCAACTGAATGAAGCTAGTGGAGCGTTTTACTGGCCGGATGCCCTTCCTGTCGCCAGTGTGGAGTTTTGTTCAGCAGATCGATTCTCATCGTGTCCAGAGAGGGAAAGATCTGCCTCCTACCTAACGTTCGAACTCACAGCCTCCTGATTGGGAGGCGAAAGCTCCGCCTCCTAGGCCATCTCATCACTCCTGCAGGCAGGACTTAGACCACACGGGCAATTTTTTTGGGGTGTGTATGTGTGTGTGTGTGTCCAGGAAGCCTCTGTGTCGATGGGCTGGGGGCGGGGGGTTCGCCCCCACTTCCTCTGGGTCCTTTTGAATCCAAAAAGGAAGGATCAACTCAGCAGGGGGAAAAAACGAGAAATCGAATTTCTTGGTCTTCGGAGCGCGTGATCCTTCGGGCGCAGGAAAGGCTCAAAGAATCTGGGAAGAAAGTCGAGCTTTTTGGGGTGACGGAGGAGCTTTTGAGGGTTGTTCCGTCAATGTCTGGCGCCTCCTTTCACAGGTGAGGGGACTTCCCAGCCAAGACAACATGGGCACCACGGAAGCCACGCTGCGCATGGACAATGTGGAGGTCAAGGAAGAGTGGCAGGACGAGGACTTCCCCAGGTGGGTGTCGCCAGGGGGACGGGGGGGGGAGGGGAGGGAGGGAGAGTTGCTGCCCCTCCCAATTCCCAGAGAAGGAAGGATGTTTCTGAAGCACCGAATGGCTACCGGTGGCTGGACGTTGGACAAACCTGTCTGGACAGCAATGAGAGAATGTTTGGGCATGGATACTGGTCTGGGCACTGGAGTTTCAGGTAGGTAGGTAGGTATGCAGGCAGGCCGGCAGAGACATAATAGGCAAGTACTGTAGTAGGTAGATAGATAAAGATGATAGATAGATGATAGGTAGGTAGACAGGCAGGCAGCTAGACATAATAGATAGGTACTATAGGTAGGTAAGTTAAAGATGATAGACAGACATGATGGATAGATGGGTGGGTGGGTGGGTAGGCAGGCAGGTAGACAATAAATAGATTGGTTGGTAGGTAGGTAGATAGACAGACAGACACAGAGAGACATGATAGGTAGGTAATAGGTAGATAGATAAGTAGATAGATAGATAAATAGATAGATAGGTGAGTAGGTAGATAGATAGATAGATAGATAGATAGATAGATAGATAGATAGATAGATAGATAGATAGGTAGGTAGGTAGGTAAGTAGGTAGATAGATAGATACATAGATAGGCAGGCAGGCAGGTAGGCAGATAATAGGTTGGTTGGTGGTAAGTAGATAGGTAGACAGACACACAGAGACAGATAATAGATAGATAGATAGATAGATAGACAGATAATAGATAGATAGATAGATAGATAGATAGATAGATAGATAGATAGATAGATAGATTCATAGATAGATGCATAGATATATAGATATATATATAGATAGATAGATAGATAGATAGATTGATAGACAGACAGACAGATAGACAGACAGACAGACAGACAGGGATAGATAGATAGATAGATAGATAGATAGATAGATAGATAGATAGATAGATAGATAGGGATAGATAGATAGATAGATAGATAGATAGATAGATAGATAGATAGATAGATAGTTAAACAGACAGACAGACAGACAGGGATAGATAGATATAGATAGATAGATAGATAGATAGATAGATAGATAGATAGATAGATAGATAGATAGATAGATAGATAGATAGATAGATAGATAGATAGATAGATAGATAGATAGATAGATAGATAGATAGATAGATAGATAGATAGATAGACAGACAGACAGACAGGGATAGATAGATAGATAGATAGATAGATAGATAGATAGATAGACAGACAGACAGACAGACAGACAGACAGACAGGGATAGATAGATAGATAGATAGATAGACAGACAGACAGACAGGGATAGATAGATAGATAGATAGATAGATAGATAGATAGATAGATAGATAGATAGATAGATAGATAGATAGACAGACAGACAGACAGACAGACAGACAGACAGACAGACAGGGATAGATAGATAGATAGATAGATAGATAGATAGATAGATAGATAGATAGATAGATAGACAGACAGACAGACAGACAGACAGACAGACAGACAGACAGGGATAGATAGATAGATAGATAGATAGATAGATAGATAGATAGATAGATAGATAGATAGATAGATAGATAGATAGCTGCATAGATAGCTGGATAGATAGATAGATAGATAGATAGATAGATAGATAGATAGATAGATAGATAGATAGATAGATAGATAGATAGATAGACAGACAGGGATAGATAGATAGATAGATAGATAGATAGATAGATAGATAGATAGATAGACAGACAGACAGACAGACAGACAGACAGATAGATAGATAGACAGGCACAGGCAGACAATAGATAGGTTGATTGGTAGGTAGGTAGAGTAGACTAAATAGATAGATAGATGATAGAGATGTCAGATAGAGAGACAGACAGAGAGACAGACAGAGTCAGTTTGGTCCAGCGGCTAAGGCACCAGTCTAGAAACAGGAGATTAGGAATTCTAGTCCCACCTTAGACCTGAAATCCAGCTGGGTGACGTTGGCCAGTCATCAGGAGACGGAGAGTTCTAGTCCGGCCTTAGTTACAAAAGCCGATTGGGTGACTTTGGGCTGGGTCCCTCCTTCTCAGCCCAGCCCACCTCACAGGGTTGTGGTTGTGGGAGCAAATAGGAAGAGGAAGGTGTATTGCAGATGTTCACATTGAGGTATTTGTACAAACAATAAAAGTGGGATACAGATGAACAAATGAATGAATTTTGCTTCCTGCTTTGGCCAGAGGCTTCCGAGAACAATCTCCAAAACCATAATCCACACCTGGGGTTCAGGCCAAAGATCCAGAGGTTGCTCTGCAGACATCCTGGCAGACAAATTGCCCATTGCAGGCAGGAAGTTAGATGTTCAGCGTTTGTGCAGCTGGGTTTCTAATGCGGGAGGTTGTTTTTCCTATTTATTTTTATTTTTTTCATGGTTGGGATTGAACTTTCATAATTTATTTGATATCTGTGGGGGTTTTTTTTGGTGAAAAGTCAATCTTTGATTAATAAATGGATAAGATTGCAGGTCAAATTCATGGCAGGTCAGAAATGTTCTTTCTAAAATATTTGGGACTCCAGCAAGAATTATTACGCTCTGGTCAGGCTTCCTGTTTCGGATAGTCCTCGACTTATAACCTTTCATTTAGTCACCGTTTAAAGTGACAACAGCATTTAAAAGGGAACCGATGGCCAGTTTTTCACACTTACGACCGTTGCAGCTTTGGTCACTGGATCAAAATTTGGGCTGTCTCACATTTACGATGGTTGCAAGGACCTGCGGTCACGCAATCACTATTTGTAGCCTTCCGTAGCCAACTTCCGACAAGCCAGATTCGTTTAAGGACCGTGTGAATTTGCTTAACGATTGCAGGGAGCCACTGTGGCAAAACAGGTCACAAATGGAGGGGGCGAAACAACTCCCTTTACAAGTGCTGTGCGTAGCTGTGGACATGTTGGGCTCAGTTGTGGATTGTGAGTCAAGAACTGCTTGTGTGGTTGAGGCTTTCTTGTATCAACTAAAAAAAAAAATACTCCTTTGGTCTTTTTACTTGCCAGCGGGAAGGAAGTGGGGGAAATTCCTTAAATGCTTCAGATAATTGCTAGGCAGCCGAAGCTTCTGGCATGCAAGATTATTACTGGAGAGCATGATTGATGACTCTGGGCTATGGATGTGTCCCGTTGGAGAATATACATCCAGGGGTTGGGAGGAAGACCAGGATCAAGTGTGAGATGAATGATGTATTTTAGTGTCGGCTGCACCCAGCTAATGCCGACATGGCCACTCCTAATAAATCAACGATAATAAACGAGATGCGGCTCGAGACTTATGATTTGAATGGGGTTGGATTTGTTGTAGCCCTAACATCTTGTTTATTACCAAAAAATGTTTGCACAATTGTCTTTCCGCTATTGTAACAAGGATTTTTTTTTTATCTTCGGTTGGAATTCCAGGAAATTCAGAATTCAGGCACTTTGAAAGGGAAAATAAATTATTTGCACAAAATTGGAAAAATGAGAAAACTCCGAGAGAGGAGGAAACAATGAAGAAAATAATGGAATGTGCAGAAATGAGTAGATTGACAATGGGAATTAGAGGACAAGAGGAAAAGATTATTATAAAATTTGGAATTTATTCTGTGAATGGCAAGACAGAAGAGTAGAAAGTTGAAACATGTAATAATAGTATAATACATTATACTTGATTGAGTTAGATTGAGTAAGAGAATGAATATAATTTAGGTAAGGATGAAATATGTTTTTGAAAGATAATAATTGCAATATTAATGATAATATAACAATTGACCAATGCGAGATAAAATATTGATTAGAATGGTTTTATATATAAATAAGTAAGAAATGTATAATAATATTATTATGTGCACAGGATGTATGTACCCAACCTGACACTGTTGAACTGAAATATGGTTTTATTTGTTTGTTTTTGTTGTTAAAATTTTAAAAAAAAAATTTCATAAGAAAAAAAGAAATAAAGAAAGGGAAAATAAATAATAATTAAGGAATACAATGAAACAGACTGCCCCGATTGTTGGCCTGGTTGGCTCTTGGACTGTATCAAAAAGGATGTTTTTTAAAAGCATTGGCAGGATTCTTAGAAAAGATCCACAAGGAGCCCCTGTTCTCTGGACAGTAGATTTTCTCTCCAGGGCAGCTGCCGGAGCAGATATAGATGGTTGAAGCAACGCGTGTGAGTTTTTTCTCTCTCTGGGTTTGAACACTGTCTCTGGAAGCCACAGCTGCAGAGAGCGTCGGTCGGATGACTGGATCCATTCATAAATGGCTCAGAGGAGAGAGAATAGAAGGGGAACTCATCATATCTGCAGATGACACTAAGCTGGCAGGAATAGCCAACACTTCCCCACACCCCCCAAAAGACAAGCTCTGGGTCCAGAAGGATCTTGGCAGATTTGACATGCTGGCGCCCTGTCCAACAGTGTGGATTTTAATGCAGAGAAAAGCAAAGTTTTATATTTTAGGCAGGAAAAAAAATCAAAGGCACAAGTTACAGATTGTGGGAACTTCATCATCCCTGGAGGCTTTCAAGAAGAGACAGGACTGCCACCTGTTAGAAATGGTGTAGGGTCTCCTGCTTGGGTGGGGGGTTGGACTAGATGACCTACAGGGTCCCTCCCAACTCTGTTAACCTGATAGGTAGGTAGGTAGGTAGGTAGGTAGGTAGGATGGAAGGAAGGAAGGAAGGAAGGAAGGAAGGAAGAAGTGGTGGGAGCTTCATCCCTGGAGGCTTTCAAGAAGAGACTGGACTGCAATCTGTCAGAAATGGTGTAGTAGGGACTGCTGCTTGGACGGTGGGGGGGGTTGGACTAGATGACCACCAAGGTCCCTTCTGATAGTGTTAAGTGGTGTAGGATCTCCTGCTTGGGCAGGGGAGGGTGGGACGGGACTGGATGACCTCCAAGGTCCCTTCCGACTCGGTTAATCTGTTAAATGGTGTAGGGTCTCCTGCTTTGGTGGGTGGGGTGGGACTAGATGATCTTCAAGGTCCCTTCCGCCTCCTGCTTGGGCGGGGGAGGTGGGTTGGACTAGATGACCTCCAAGGTCCCTTCCGACTCTGTCAATCTTTTTAATGGCGTAGGGTCTCCTGCTTGGGCGGGGGGGTGGGTGGGGTTGGACTAGACGACCTCCGGGGTCCCTTCCGACTGTGTCAAATCTCTAACCTGCCACGCCGAGGCTCTCGGTCTGCGGAAGGGAGCAGGAAGGAGGCGGGGATGAAGGAGGTGGGGGACCTCTCGGGCTGCTTTGCCAGCTCCTGACGCCATCGTTGGGATGCTCACGGCTGGGATGCACGGAGCATGCTCAGTGAGGCAGCCGGAGGTGACTCATTCCAGGCAGGAGGGAAAAGAAAGGGAGCATCCTGTGACGCGGAAGAGCCCAGCAAGGGGACGGGATCTGCTGAATGGCAGTGGAAGGAGAGTAAAAAGGGAGGGAAGGAGCAAGGCAGCCAGTGGAAGAGAGCAGGGAAGAAAATCCCAGGCAGGCGACGCCTTTTCTTCTAAAGTGGACCAGACTCCTTGCTTTCTGACGTTGGAATGTTTGCGCCAATGGCTGCTCTCCTCTCACCGTTGCGTGGCAGAACGCTGAGGCCACACACATGGTGTGTGTGTGTGTGTGTGAGGGAGTCCCCCTAGCCGAGGGTGGCCCCAAACAACGCAAAAGAATAGCAGAGTGGGAAGGGACCTTGGAGGTCTTCTAGTCCAACGCCCTCCTCATGCAGGAGACCCTGCACCACTTCAGGCAAATGAGTCCAGTCTCTTCTTGAAAACCTCCAGTGTTGGAGCACCTACAACTTCTGGTGGCAAGCTGTTCCACTGGTTCTTTGTTCTTCCTGTTAGGAAATAATAGAATAGAATAGCATAGAATAGAATAGAATTTAGAATAGAATAGAATTTAGAATAGAATAGAATTTAAAATAGAATAGCATAGAATAGAATTTAGAATAGGATAGCATAGAATGGAATAGAATAGAATTTAGAATAGAATAACATAGAATAGCATAGAACAGAATAGAATTTAGAATAGAATAGAACTTAGAATAGAATAACATAGAATAAAATAGAATAGAATAGAATTTAGAATAGAATAGAATAGAAGGATGGAGAGTAGAATAAAATAGAATAGAATAGAAAATAATTAGAATAGAATAGAATTTAGAATAGAATAGCATAGAATAGAATTTAGAATAGAATATAATTTAGAATAGCATAGAATAGAATAGGACAGGAGAGTCAGAAGGGACCTTGGAGGTCTTCTAGTCCAACCAGCTGCTCAGGCAGGAAACCCCATACCATTTCAGACAAAATGGTTGTCCAAACTTTTCTTAAAAACTTCCAGTGTTGGAGGATTTACAACTTCTGGAGGAAAGTTGTTCCATGGAATGGAAGAATATAGAATAGAACATAGAATAGAGTATAGAGTAGAGTAGAATATAGAATGGAATGGAATAGAGTAGTCGGAAGGGACCTTGGAGGTCTTCTAGTCCAACCCCCTGTTTAAGCAGGAAACTTTACCATTTCAGACAAAATTCATTAGTTCTAGGTTGAATCTCTCCTTGATGAGTTTCCACCCATTGCTTCTTGTCCTGCCCTCAGGTGCCTTGGAGAATAGCTTGACCCCCTCCTCTCTGGGGCAGCCCCTTAAATATTGGATCTCTGCTATCCTGCCTCCCCTGGTCCTTCTCTTCACTAGACCAGCCAAGTCCAGTTCCTGTAATCGTTCATCATATGTTTGAGCCTCCAGTCCCCTAATCATCCTGGTTGCTCTTCTCTGCAATTTTTCTAGAGCCTCAAACTCTTTTTTATAAGTTGATCGTTCTCACTGTCAGGAAGTTTCTCCTTATTTCCAGGTTGAATCTCTCCTTGTTCAGTTTCCATCCATTGTTCCTTGTCTGGCCTTCAGGGGCTTTGGAGAATAGCTTAGCCCCTTCCTCCTCTCTGTGGGAGCCCCTCCTCAAATACTGGAAGATGCTCTCCTGTCTCCCCTGGTCCTTCTCTTCACCAGACTAGCCAGGCCCAGTTCCTGCAACAGTTCATCATAGGTTTTAGCCTCCAGTCCCGTAATCCTCTTGGTTGCTCTTAACAGATAATAAATAATCAGATAATTCCCCGGTTGGGGAATTCTGGGAGTTGAAGTCCCGCTCTAGTGGCCTGGTTTGAAAAACCTTCGAAGAAAGAATTTAATGTCTATTTATTTTTTTATTAAAATTTTTTTTTTTTTTACAATACTTCCATTTCATTTCAACTGTGGGTCAACAGCATACATATATCTTGTGCTTACGATGATAATTAATACTTTTCTTGCCAATATAACAATAATCACATTTTCTTATAGCCATTATTTAATATATCTATTATTTTTTTAAGCAATCTGAATATCTGTTTATTGTGGGACCCCCTCACTCCTTGGCTGCAGGCGTGTAAACACTGACGCAAGCGTGAAAGTGCCTAAAGATAGCAGAATGAAGTAAACCGATTTCATAAGGCTTCCAGAGGAGGCTCCCCCACCCCTCCTTATAATCTTAAGTAAATCCACTGATTATTTTCCTTTGATCGGCTCAGAGATTCGGGCGTGGCCAAACTCTGGGCAGGAGGCTGGGTGCATGTCTGGCTTGCTTAATTAGAAAATGCCTTCTCTCGGTCAGAGGCATTTGAGGACAGAAAAGCAGATTTCGATAAGTAGATTTTCTCGCAGAAAAGCTATTGGAGCCGTTCTAGGTCATTCTGGCAATGGCTACGTTTCCAATGCAAGCCTCATTTTTAGTAAGGCGAAAACCTCAAGGTTCTTGCGGCCAACCACGGGAGTGTAACAGGCTTCAAATGTCTCTTTTGTTAGCGAGAGGGTCCATAATTGTTCTATTATATATATTTTAGATTTTTCGATTTTTCACGGATATAGGTATGCAGGTCTTGGCGTGTTTGGGTCTTTTCCCGTGTAAGATTGAGAGTATCTTGGTGATGTTTTGATGAGGTCCCCCACGCCATCTTCAGGCTGGTGCTTTCGGCTTCATGCTTGTGCATGAATCCTGTGTTGTAACGACCTGGGTCATGGGCTGTGTGATGACCTTCTGAGTTCTATTGTTTTGACTTCCTGGATCTTGTGCTGTAATCTCCTGGGTCATAATGACCTGGGTCGTAATGACCTGGGTCATGGGCTGTGTGTTACCTTCTGAGTTCTATTGTTATGACATCCTGGGTCTTGTGCTGTAATCAGGATGTTGGCTGTGTTGCAACATCCTGAGGTTTTGTGGTGTAACCTCCTGAGTTCCGTGATGTGATATCCTGAGCGGGTGGCTGTGATGTAATGTTCCGGGTTTTGGTTTGGCTCCGAGTTTGAGGTCTGGCCATATGTTCATTGCATGTGTCATGATTCTCGAGCCAAACTTCAAAAAACTTCAAAGGATTTAATTGAGGCGACATCCTGGCTCTGCCTTGTATGAAGCCAACTGTGGCCTATATCATTCACAGTCCCCTGGGACCCTGTTTCGTCCCTCTCCCCTGGGTGTATCATAAATCAGATTCTCCAACTGAGCACGTTCACGGGCTGGATGTCATCAATCACGTTCTGCAATTAAATATATTTGCGGGCAAAAGCTCTGGATCAATTTCAATCTAGCTACAATCTTTTAAAGCTGAGAGTTGGAATGCACTTTCACTTTCAAACACTGCACTACTCTTCCAGATTTCCTTCCTCTCCCCCCCCCCATTTTTTAATGGCAACTAGTAAAACAGGCCTAGGATTGTTTTATGAGTTGACAGTCTGGACATTGGTTCCTTGGTCTTCCTCTTCCCCCCCCACCCCCACTGTCTCCCCTCCAGGCCCCTCCCAGAAGAAGCAGGCATGGAGTCCTTGGGAAGCCCTTCGGGGAACGTGTTGGGTGAGTAGAAGTGGATGGTCAGCGGAACTGCCCCATCTTCCCTTCGTGGGAACGTGGAAGTCTGGAGGCCGTCCCTCCAGCAGAGATGGAGAATCTCTGGGCCTTGCTACTCCTCTGTGTTGTTGACAGCTGGAGGACTTTCAAGGACATCTCTACCTCTCCATCCCCCGTCCCTTTCCTGGTGGAGGGATTAGATGTGGTTCACATCCTTGCAAGTATCCGTGTTTCCCCGAAAACAAGACCCTGTCTTATATTTCTTTTGCCACCAAAAAAGGCACCAGGTCTTATTTTCGGGGGATGTCCTCCACTGACTAACTTCACTTGTGCACGTCGCCCCCGGTCTCCTTTTGGCTGTCGGAGGCCTTCAGGAACTTCTTCTGCGGCCAGCAAGGCTTCTCTGAAGACCTCTGCAGCCAATAACGGAGCTCAGGATCGATCCAGAGCTTTGTTCTCAACTCGAGAGGCCTTCAGGAAAGTCTTGCCAGCCTTGCCGGCTGCAGGAGAAATGGGCCGGTAAGGCAGGTGTGCAAGGCCTGGGTACAACTGTCCAAAGGTAAGTAGTAAGGCAGTTCCACCCCCCCATCCCCACCCTAGCTAAATTTTTACCCGTCCACTCTGGAGTGGGTGGGATCTTAATTAGGGCTTATTTTGGGAGGTAGGGCATGTGTAAAAATCAAGCTAGGACTTACTTTCAGGGGAGATCGTATTTTGGGGGAAACAAGGTATGAATGGGAGGAGGAGCTTCATCTACCTTGCTTTCTCACCATCCAAGACCCTGACTGGAGATTCTTCCGATCCCCACATATTGGTTTTATTTTATTTTACTTTTCTTTATTGTCATTGCCCCTCGTATAACTAAATTACGCTGTTTTTCAGTGCATGTTATACATTAAAAATATAAAACAAAAAATACACATCCTTCACATTCTATACAATTGAATTGAAAACCTCTGACGTTGCATTAATGTTGCACTACACAGCAGAATTCAATGGAGTTGCTGCCCTGGGAGAGAAGCTGTTTTTCAGCCTATTTGTCCTTGTTTTTATTATTATCCTGTACCGTCTGCCTGATGGTCATAGTTCAAAAAAAGGGTTCCCAGGATGAGATGCATCTTTGAGGATGTTTTTAACTTTCTTAAGGCAACAGGAGCTCTAAAGCTCTTCCAAAGAGGGGAGAGGGCAACCCATGATCCTCTGGGCAATGATCTTCACCCTCTGGAGCGCTGTCCTATCTGCCCCTGTGCAACTGGCAAACCAGACACAGGTGCTGTAAGTTAAGATGCTCTCTATGGTACAGTGGTAGAAGGTCCCCAGCAGTTTTTCATTCAGTTGTTGTTTCCTGAGAAGTCTCAAGTAGTAGAATCTCTGCTAGGGCTGCAATGTGAGCACCTTGCAGGCAGTCTGAGCTTTACCTGGAAATAATTTAAGATATGAGTGCCTTGTGGCACTTTGGAATTCAGGGTGCTGTGATCTCTTAAAAGTCCCTATCTCAGCACGGTGCATGAGATGACTTAGGTAGGAGAAGGAGCGGCAGAAGCTGGGCTGGAGTGAAACGAGGGACCAGCCTAGAATCCCTACGTAGCCATCAGGAAACTTGGTTGTTTAATATTAGACCGACAGTCAAGAAGCAGACCATACCACAGTCAGGGAACCACGAAACAAGCTTACAGTGAACAACAGCTCAATCAAAGAACCTGCCAGACCACTTACCCCAACAGGGTAAGCCACTAGAATATAAAAGGAGAGCAAACCCTCCTCCCTTCTAGCACTGATGATGTTATCCAGTTGGGTAATGAAACATCTGCAAGAAAACAAGCAAGGTCACAGAGCACCAAGGATCGTATTGTCTCTTCTTCTTCTTCTTCTTCTTCTTCTTCTTCTTCTTCTTCTTCTTCTTCTTCTTTCTTCTTCTTCTTCTTCTTCTTCTCTTCTTCTTCTTTCTTCTTCCTCATCTTCTTCTTCTTCTTCTTCTTCTTCGTCTTCTCTTCCTCTCCCTCCTCCTCCTCCTCCTCCCTCCTCCCCTCTTCTCTCTTCTCTTCGTCTTCTTCTTCTTCTTCTTCTTTCTTCTTCTTCTTTCCTCTTCTTCTTCTTCTTTCGTTCTTCTTCTTCTTCCTCTTCCTCTTCCTCTTCCTCCCCTCCTCCTCCTACCTCCTCCCCTCCTCCTCCTACTCTCCTCCTCCTCCTGCCTTCTTCTTCTTCTCTTCTTCTTCTTCTTCTTCTTCTTCCCTGCCTCTTCCTCTTCTCCTCCTCCTCCTCCTCCTCCTCCTCCCTCCCCCCTCCCCTGTCCATCCTCCTCCTCCTCCTCCTCCTCCTCCTCCTCTTCTTCTTCTTCTTCTTTCGTCTTCTTCTTCTTCTCTTCTTCTTCTTCTTCTTCTCTTCTTATTCTTCCTCTTCCTCCCCGCCTCCTACCTCAAATCTTCTTCCCCTCCTCTCTTCCCTCCTCTTTTCTTCTTCTTCTTCCTCCTCCTCCGTTCCTCTTCTTCCCCTTTCTTCCTCTTCTCCTCCTCCACCTCTTCTCCTCCTCCACCTCTTCTCCTCCTCCACCTCTTCTCCTCCTCCCCTCTTCCTCCTCCTCCTCTTCCTCCTCCTTTCCTCCTCCTCCTTTATTAGCTAAACTGGTAGCCAGCTCCACCAGTCAAGGTAGCAAATTCCAAAGCCGAATTATGAATACCTGGAGAACTTCATAATCCCAACTGCTGACCCTGCCACCCCAGGGAAAAGCTCAACCATTGGCAGAATTCCTCTGAATTAGAAGAAAGAGGGGTCCCCTTTGGAACCCTACTCTTTGGGGTGTTTCCCCCAAGACATTCTCTCACCCTTGAAGCATTAGGAAGCATGGGTTGGAAAGTTGCCCTCACCAAGAAGCTACTTACAGAATAACAAGAGTCGGAAGGGACTTTGTCGGTCATCTAGTCCAACCCCCACCCAAGCAGGAGACCCTACACCATTCGTGGCAGATGGCAGTCCAGTCTCTTCTTGAAAACCTCCAGGGATAAAGCTCTCCAACTTCTGAAGGCAACTTCTGTTCCACAGGTTGATTGTTCTCACTGTCAGAAAGTTTCTTTTTATTTTCCAGGTTGAATCTCTCCTTGTTCAGTTTCCATCCATTATTCCTAGTCTGGCCTTCGGGTGCTTTGGAGAATAGCTTGACCCCTTCTTCCTCCCTGTGGCAGCCCCTCAAATATTGGAAGACTGCTCCCCTGCCTCCCCTGGTCCTTCTCTTCACTAGACTAACCAAGCCCAGTTCCTGCAACCAATCTTCATAGGTTTTAGCCTCCAATCCCCTAAAATCATCCTGGTTGCTCTTCTCTGCACTTTTTCTAGAGTCTCAACATCTGTTTTTATAGCGTGTGGTGACCAAAACTGGAGGCAGTACTTTAGGTGCGGGTCTTACTAAGGCTTTATGGAGTGGTATTATTAGTACCTCCTTGATCTTGACTGAATCGGTTATCCACAAACTCCATTCCCTTTTAGCACTGATGATGTTACGTACTTGGGTAATGAAACATCTCCGAAGAAAATCACCAACCTCAGAGAACACCAAAAACCCCACAGCTCTCCCTCCTCTGTTTAAAACTGATCATAGTTTTTAAATTGATTAACTGTTGCTCAAACTCTGCAGGCCTTTAAAATCTGTCAAACTGCATTTATATGCCACTTTTAAACCACTTTTAACCAATTAACCAGTGGAACGGCTTGCCTCCAGAACTTGTGGGTGCTCCATTACTGGAGGTTTTTAAGAAAAGATTAGACAGTCATTTGTCTGAAATAGTACAGGGTCTGGTCTCCTGCTTGAGCAGGGGGGGGGGGGGCTGGACTAGATGACCTCGAAGGTCCCTTCCAGCTCTACTCTGAATTGAAATAAAACTTGCCCATTAAACGTTTTGCAAAATTAAAATGCAATAACCTTTCTCCCTCACGCATTTCTTTTGGGCTGCCTGACTTTTCTCTTAACTTTTTGTCCTTAAAACCCCACAGCTCCCCCGAGCTCCTTACATTTTAGTAATGGGGCCCATCACAAGAGGAAGACTCTGGTGGCTCCGGAAATCAACATTTCTTTGGACCAGAGCGAAGGCTCCCTTCTCTCCGACGATTTCCTGGACACGCCGGATGACCTGGATATAAACGTCGATGATATTGAAACGCCGGATGAGACAGATTCTCTGGAATTCCTGGGAAATGGCAACGAACTGGAATGGGAGGGTAAGAATCGACCGGTGTGATCTATATTCCTGCTGGGTTTCCTATCAGGAGCGGCTGAGGTTAAAACTGGCGATAGTTTTGTGTGGAATAATTAGAATATTCATTATTGGTCGGGTGTGATTGGACACACAAGACGTTTGTCTTTGGTGCAGAAGCTCTCGGTGTATAGAGCAATAGCATTGAGACTATGACGACCCAAAGGGGCGTGGCACAAAGGCAATACAGTTAGACAATCAGTAGGAGTCCCTTTATTAGCTCCAACTTTGCCCCCAAAGTCCGGGTTATCTTCTGGGCTGGAGAAAAACTCTCCCAGGAACAGCCTTTGGCTGCAGAGAATCAAGTCCAAAACATAGTCAACAAAAACTGGAACTTAAAATCCAATCAAGGCAAAATGAGTTAATTCATCCAGCAGGGCAGGAGAAGGAATTCCAGACATGGCAATAACTCAACACGGTTGGGAAGACGCCAGGAACACAGATAATCAAAGTCAACACAAGATAAACTCACGTTTGCTCCCAGCAGCTGCTGCACTCAGCATGCATTTCTTTTAAACTCTCTTCCCAGCTGTGGCTAATGAAGGGAATCAGGGCCCTTTCCTCCCCCTAAGCCACACAACCCATGTTGCTCCCTTCTCTGTTCATCCCTGCATGCCCTAGGAGTGGTTGGGCCTGGGTCTTCCTCTGAACTCCCACTCCTTTGTTCTACCCCTCCTCTGCTCTGCTGAGGCAGACTTTGCCCTTCCCCAGTTTCCTCCATAGTCAACGGAGCCAAACCCCCACTCCCTGTCAGCTGTTCATCTTCCTCCTCGGATTCAGACTCTGACAGGGGCACGACAGAAACTTATATACCACTTTATAGTGCTTTACAGCCCCCTCTAAGCGGTTTACAGAGCCAGCCTCTTGCCCCCAACAATCTGGGGCCCCATTTTGCTGACCCCAGAAGGAAGGACGGAAGGCTAAGTCAACCTGGAGCCTGGTGGGATTCAATCTGTCAAATTGCAGGCAGCTGGCTGTTAGCAGAAGTAGTTTGCAGTACTGCATTCTTAACTACTGCGCCACCGAGGCTCTTGCAAGCCACAAGCGATAAGTCACGATCATAATCGTAAAATACAATCATCATAAATCATAAGATAACAAACCACAAACTTAGAATAACTTTCTGGTCACTTGGTGAATGTACACTAATCGGCATACCTTAAAGCGAAGTTTCATTGCATACAGTTCTCAGAGAGTCACCACCTCCAATAGACGCTACATGAACATGACAAAAGAAAGAAAGAAAGAAAGAAGAAAGAAAGAAAGAAGAAGAAAGAAAGAAAGAAAGAAAGAAAGAAAGAAAGAAAGAAAGAAAGAAAGAAAGAAAGAAAGAAAGAAAGAAAGAAAGAAAGAAATACAAAATTATGTATCTACCCACATATATTATATGACACGGAGAAACAACACAATCTAGTTCGGATGTATACAAGTTCATGGCGAGAGAAACGACTCTTGCGCATTTACCAGATAGAGGGCATAGGGGAGCAAAGCTGTTACAGAACCTGGTGGTCCTGCTAGAAATACTCCGAAACCCCCTCCCAGAGGGGAGCAACTGAAACAGACCCTGTGTAGGGGGTCTCTAACGATGCTTTGAGCTCTAAGCCCATAATACTTATAAGAAGCATCCTGGATAACGGGAAGCGAACTTCCTGTGATCTTCTCCACTGTCCTCCCCACTCTCTGTAGGAACTTTCTATCTGAGGCACTGCGGCCACCCAACCAAACAGGGATGCAGTTTGTTAAAATGTTCTCCATTGTGCCTCTGTAAAAAGTGTCCATAGACAAAATGATAGTCATAAGAGAGATTCTGGGTCAGGTTATCCCGTCTCCTGGGTTCTCTTCCTCAGACGATACTCCCGTGGCCACAGCCAAAAACATGCCTGGAGACAGCGCAGACCTATTTGGAGATGGAGGTGGGGAAGACGGTAGTGCCCCCAATGGCCGCCTGTGGAGGACGGTCATCATTGGGGAACAGGAGCACCGCATCGACCTGCAGATGATCAAACCATACATGAAGGTGGTAACGCATGGAGGTGAGGAGCCCTGGAGGCACCACGAGGTCTCCAGCTAAGTCTTGGGAGGGCAAGGGAGCAGGTCCATCAGGCGGGGAAGGGATCCAAGGGCCAACGCCAGCAGGTCAATCCCCTCCATGCTTCGGTCTCTCTCAGGTTATTACGGGGAAGGCCTCAACGCCATCATTGTCTTCGCGGCTTGTTACTTGCCGGACAGCAACCTGCCTGACTACCATTACATCATGGAGAACCTCTTCCTGTAAGTGTTGGCTCTTCTGGTCTTCTGCAACCTCTGGGGGAGCTGCCTAGGCCATCTCTACCGTGGGAGATTTCACACGGGGGTTGCGACCTCAAAAAGGATGGGTTTGCCAGACTCCTGGCCCTTTGGGGGTGTTTAAAAGAGGGATGCTTTGTCCTCCCGGACTTCAACTCCCAGAATTCCCCAGCAGGCATTTTGATGGACTTCAACTCCCAGAATCCCCCAGCAGGCATTTTGATGGACTTCAACTCCCAGAATTCCCCAGCAGGCATTTTGATGGACTTCAACTCCCAGAATTCCCCAGCAGGCATTTTGATGGACTTCAACTCCCAGAATTCCCCAGCCAGCATGTTTGAAGACAGGTGGACCTCAACTCCCAGAATCCCCCAGCCAGTCATGGAGGATTCTGGGAGTTGAAGTCCACCTGTCTTAAACGTTTCTAAGGCGGAGAAATCCCAATCTCAAAAGATACTCCAACCTTGCAGGTTTTTGGTCTACCTTTCTCGCCTCCCTTCTTCCTCACTTCTCTTTCTTCTCTTCTCCTCCCCTTTTCTGGAAGGTACGTGATCAGCAGTTTGGAACTGCTGGTCGCCGAAGACTACATGATTGTGTATCTGAATGGCGCCACTCCGCGGAGGAGAATGCCGGGCATCGGCTGGCTGAAAAAGTGCTACCAGATGATTGACAGACGGTAAGGAGGGTCGATCCCACCCAATGTGGATCCTTCGGTTGAGACAGGGAAGGCTGACACCCTCTCCTTGGGAGGGGGTGGGTGGGTATTTTCTCACATCTGAGCATTTGATTTACCTTCTTTTAAGCATGTTCGGCCTGGAATCCTCAGAGCCAGGCATCTATAATTGGGTCTTTTGACCATAAATTTGATACATGTATGTATCCATCTCCATCCATATCTATCTATCTACCTACCTACCCACCAACCCACCCATCTATAATCTATCTATCTACTGTATCATTCTCTCTCTCTCTCTCTATTCATTAATATCTATGTCATCTATTTCATCTCTCTCTCAGCGCTTTCTCTATTCATCAATTTCTATCTGTCACCTGTCTCATCTCTCTCTCTCATTTGTCTCATGTTGTCTCTCTCTCTCTAATCTATCAATCATCTATCTATCTATCTATCTATCTATCTATCTATCTATCTATCTATCTATCTATCTATCTATCTATCTATCTATATCAATATCTATCTATTTATGCCATCTGTCTCATCTCTATCTTTATCAATCATCTATCTATCTATCTATCTATCTATCTATCTATCTATCTATCTATCTATCTATCTATCTATCTATCTATCTATCTATCTATCTATCTATCTATCTACCTACCTACCTACCTACCTATCCATCCATCAATATCTATATGCCATCTTTCTCATCTCTCTCTCATTTTCTCCTGTCTGCCCGTCCATCCATCCATCCATCCATCCATCCATCCAGTATCTGTCAAATGTATGGCTCAAAGACCCAATTATATATAGTCCTCTGTCTGTATCCAGCATGCAAAGGAGAATTACGTTGCGCTGGGAGTGAAGAATGACTTCAGGGCCCTTAACCAACCATTACTGATGTATTTTTACAGCTTTTAAAATAACAGCAACAAAAAGAAACAAGCACAAAGATCATCCTGACAGAAACACATACACAATGAAAAGGAGAAAGAATAACAGCAAACACTCTTCCGAGTGGTTTAAAAAAAATAATGAAAAAAAGAAACAGCAACAGAAAAAAAATCTATGGGCCACATGAAAATTGAGCTTAATAACATTTCTAGCTTGGTGCCTTAACCCACCTGGCTTTCTTTTAAGATTCATAGTGGTGCAGGATTATGATCTCACTGAGGTGTAACCTAGTTTCTTATTCTCCACCCCCCAAATTGCATCGCCTCCATTTTTTTTGCAGGTTACGGAAAAATCTGAAAGCGCTAATAATCGTTCACCCTTCCTGGTTCATTCGGACGGTGCTGGCGATATCCCGGCCATTCATCAGGTAAAGGAATCAAAAGCTAGAGCTTCTTCATCCTCTTTGAACGGCCCCACAATCCCTTGCGGGGCAGAGTCTGGGCAACTAAATGGGGCTGAGTGATTACTGGCCGGATGCCCTTCCTGTCACCAATGTGGAGTTGGGAGACTGCTATCATGTTACCTCCCCCTTCCCCCCCAGTCCAAACCCTAGCAAGACCACACCTGGAATATTGCAACCAATTTTGGTCACCATGTTACAAAAAGCTTGTTGAAACTTTGGAAAAAGTTCAGAGAAAAGCAACTAAGATGATTAAAGGCCCGGAGATTAAAACATATCAAGAACTGCTGCAGGATTTGGGTTTGGCTAGTCTAGAGAAAAGAGGAATTAGGGGTGAGATGATAGCAATATTCCAGTATTTGAGGAGCTTTCCCAAAGAAGAGGGGGGGGTCAACTTGTTGTCCAAAGTACCTAAAGGCAGGACAAGAAACAATGTATGGAAAGTAACCAAAGAGAGAAGCAACCTGGAATTAAGGAGAAACTTCCTAACAGGGAGGACAATTCACCAGTGGGAGATTTTTAAAAAGAGACTGGATAGTCACTTATCTGAGATGGGATAGGTTCTCCTGCTTGAGCAGGGGGCTGGACTAGAGGACCTCTGGGATGACTCAGGGTGGGATACAAAACAAACACAGTCACAGAAAACAGGTGAAGTCCCTTTTATTCCTTCACTTTGCTTCCAAGCTCCGAATATCCTTGGCAGAAGACAAAAAACTCCCCCACAAACAGTTACAAGAAGAAGGAAAAAAGCAACACAAAGCAGGCGAGATAAGGGCTGGAGGACGTCCACAGATAACAGAACACACACTGGGAAGGACACCAAACTCAGAGAGGAACCATAAACTAGAGATATTTCCATGCTTTGTTTCTAGCATTCGCCTGTATGCACGTCCGTCCTCTTATTCAGTTGTCACAGCTGCAGCCCATGAAGAGGATCAAGGCCTTCTCCTCCCCAGTAGATCACGTCTCTCCCTTATCCTCTCCTCCCTGCGTGCCCTAGGATGGAGAGGGGATGGGCCTGGGTCCTCCTCTGACTGCCCAACCAGCCTCTGCCCTTCCCCAGCCTCCTCCACCACCTCTGCAGCCACACTTCCACTCCCTGATGGCTGTTTTTCCTCTCCCTCAGAGTCGGTCTCCGTCAGGGGGAATTACACCCTCTAAGGTCCCTTCCAGGTCTATTCTATTCTACCCAATTCTCACCACAAATTCCTGTCACAAATGGTGATCGCATAAGACCCTGCAACCCTTGTAAACACCAGCTAGGGTCCAAGCACTAAGATTGCGATCCGGTGAGTTCAGGGGTCGTGTGACAGTTGTAACCCTTGAGGATGAGCCTTAAGTCACATTTTCCAAGGCCGTTGCAACTTCGAACTGTTGCTCAACGAGGGGTTGCGAGTTCAGGCACTTCCTATGGCAACTCAAGCTAAGCCTCTCTCTTCTCTTTCCAGTGTGAAATTCATCAGCAAAATCCAGTACGTTCACACTTTGGAGGAACTAGCTCATACGATTCCCATGGAGCACGTCCAGATTCCAGATTGCATCCTGCAGTAAGTGGTGTTGTAATTATCTCCAGAGAGATAAATATCTGCCTCTACCCAGGATTGAACTCACAGCCTCCTGATTGTGAGGTGAGAGCTCCACCTCTAGGCCACCGTGCCATTCTTGCCACTGTGAAATAATTACTTACAATAATTGAAATCAGCAAGGCTGCCCTTCTTCATTTGAGTGGTTCCAGGGTGTTTTCAATTTCATTGTACACGTGTTGTGCATTGACAATAAATGTTTGTTTGTTTGATTGATTGATTGACTTGAGTTAACCCTAACCCTAACCCACTGATGGTCCACGAGAAAGTTTTGGTGGTCTGCAGAGAAATTCCCCCCCCCAATGCAATTAATCCAGGCTGCGCAGGAACACAAGGTTGCGCTGCCCACATGGCCCGCCCACCCACTGGCCCCCACTCTTCGGCTGAGCACAAACCTTATCTTGAGTAGAGCTATGCAAGCTGGAGTTAGAAGGTGAGACCAACGGCAGGGGAGGGAAATCCACCCCGGGGTGCTTGCTGCAGTACTCGCAGGACTGGCCCTTTGGTCACCCTGGAGCAGCTGCTCCTCTGGACCATAGCAGGCCGGTGCACCCAGGTGGAGGAGCAGCTGCTCCGGGGTGACCAAGGGGCCAGTCCTGTGACGCCTGCAGCTCTGGAATATGGGACCGACTTTCCCTCCGACGTCAGCAAGCCACCGTCAGTCAAAATTCGTATTTGTGGTCCGCGGGATTTAAAATTATGACTTTGGTGGTCCCTGAGGTCCAAAAGGTTGGCGACCCCTGCATTAAACCGTCTCGTTTATTTTCTGATTTTCTCCATACTCAACAGAGAACCTGTCAGTGCATAAAGCAGCCAATGGGAACTGTTTGGTGACTAAGAAACAGGATATGTTGTGAGCCATGGGAGATGGCTCAGAGTATGGGCATGGTTTAGCTTAACTGGTCTATTTTATTATTATTATTATTATTTGTTTGTCAAACATGTACAAGATTGCAAACATAGGTAAACAAGAACAAAGGGAGTAAATGCAGATAAATGGGGATAGTAAGACAGCGACGGTAGGCACGCTGGTGCGCTTATGCACGCCTCTTAGGGATGGGGTGAGGTCCATGGTAGACAGTTTGAGGTTGAAGCTATGAGGGGTTGAGGTTGTAACAACGGAGTCGGGTAGGGCGTTCCAGGCGTTGACCACTCTGTGGCTGAAGTCATCTTTTCTGCAATCGAGTTTAAAGCGGTTTACCTTGAGTTTGTATCGGTTGTTTGCCCGTGTATTGTTGTGGTTGAACCTGACAGAGAAGTCATTAATAGGCAAGATGTTATATAGCAGACAATTTTGTGTCTTAGAACAGACCACAGGCGGTACAGTTCCAGGTTGTCCAAGCCCAAAATTTGAAGCCTGGAAGCATAGGGAATACTATAGTGAGTAGAGGAGTGGATTTAAGAGTGAGTAGAGGTCTGTATATAAGAGTTAGTTTTTCGTTGAATTATAGATTCAGCCTTCTGTCTTCTGGGTTCTAGTTGTTCTGTGCTTCTGTTTCTTATTCCTTGTCCTTGCTACCACGTTGCAAGAGCTGCATGGGTATTGTATACATGCATCATGCTTTATATTACTGAACCCAAAGAAGTTTCTTCTATAAAGGAATCCTGCTGAATTATTGACTTGTGTGCTGGTTGGATTGCTGCAAACTCTGACAGAACCCCTAACCTCTACCTGGCTTTGCTTGCAGGTTCGAAGAGGAGCGAAACCAGGCCAGGAAAGAACGGTATGTCCTTTTCGGGTGGGGCAGGATGGGGGGAAGGGGAGTCCCTTGGATTCACGGGAGTGGGGGCCACTTGGGAAGGAGCCGTTTTATCCGGCCATGGTCTCCATTCTTTCCAGGGCGGAAGGAGTGAAACAGGATGTGACTGAGAGAGACAGGTGAGCTTCCCCTATTCCCTTTGGTCAACGCCATCCTGTTTCCTCATGCCAGGGTGGGTCGGGAGAGAGCTAGGAAATTTGAGGGAGGCAGGAGTCCCTTTTCCACTCCCAGAGGCTGTTTGCAGATAGGATAGGATAGAATAAGGAATGGAATGGAATAGAATTACAGAATAGAAAAGAAAAGAATTACAGAATAGAATAGAATAAGGAATGAAATGGAACAGAATTACAGAATAGAATATAAGAATAGAATAGAATAAGAATAGAATAGAATAAGAATAAAATAGAATAGAATAAGGAATAGAATAGAATAAAGAATAGAACAGAATAGAATAAGGAATAGAATGGAATAGAATTACAGAATAGAATAGATTAGAATAAGGAATGAAATGGAACAGAATTACAGAATAGAATAGAATTACAGAATAGAATAAAAATAGAATAGAATAAAATAAAATAGAATAAGGAATGGAATGGTACAGAATAGAATAGGAATAGGAATAAGAATAAGAATAGAATAGAATAAAGAATAGAATAAAATAGAATAAGGAATGGAATGGAATAGAATTATAGAATAGATTAGAATAGAATAGAATAGAATAGAATAAGAATAGAATAAGGAATAGAATAAAATAGAATAAGGAATGGAATGGAATAGAATTACAGAATAGAATAGATTAGAATAGAAAAAGAATAGAATAGAATTACAGAATAGAATAGACAAGAGCATAGCACAGTATAGAATAGAATAGCAGAGTTGAAAGGGATCTTGGAGGTCTTCTAGTTCTGGTGGGGAATTCTGGGAGTTGAAGTCCACCCAGAATGTAAACCTGTTAGGTAACATCATCAGTGCATGTTGATGTTACCTAGTTTGGTAATGAAATGTCTGCAAGAAAACCACCCAGCTCAGGGATCATCAAAGACCCCACAGCTAATGTCCCTTTGCCCTTAATTCAAAATCTGGATTTTCCTCATTCTTCTCTATTCTGAGTCAAGCAACATCTTTTGCGGGTTTCATGATACAACTACAGTGTGTTCCTTTTGCAAGATTGACTTCTCTGTGGGAAATACGCTTGCATTTTCTTTCTTAAGGCTAACTCTGTAATTACATCAACAAGGCTACCACCAGCTACCAATTATTATGTATTCTCTATATTATTATATGTAATTATATAAAGTGTTTTCAGCCTTGTGTCCAAATAACTTGCCATTTCAAAGGTCTATGTGTGAAGAAATCAATTTCTTTTCTGGAGGGCTCAAAATATCTGGGGCAGCCTTTTGTGATTTTTAAAAAATAAAATAAATGCATTTCATAACATCTACCAGTACTTTGTCTAATTTCCCAAACAGGACTGCCCTTCCTTCAGAAGATCAGGAAACAAGGTTTGGAATTTGTTTTTAATTAAAATTCACTCCTTTTTAATGGATTTTTATTGCTTTTTAAAAAAATAACACCATCAGTTTTATTTTTGTGTTTTGCTGTTTTTAATTAAACTATCTCTTAAGTTTGGGTATCGTTGTTGCTTTTAAAAGATTACAATCTTGTGCCCTAGGCTAAGAACCAAGAAACCGTTTGGTTGGTTATTCTGTGATATGACCTCAGGGGAGCCTTTGTCTGATTTGTAAAATAAAATATCAGAGATCTATCTTTACTCAGTGGTGGGATTTGAATAACTTAACAACCAGTTCTCTGGCTGGGTAAGCTTGGCTGGTTGGTCATGTGACTGGGTGGGTGACATCACTCATTACACCCAACCCCGCCTCCTGGCCACTTGCCTCAAAGGCAGAGGTAGGATTCAGCCAGTTGGGGCTAATCCCACCACTGGCTGGGCCCACACCCGCCCAACAGCCCAGAAAATGAGCGGAGGTGGGTCCAGCCATTGGTGGGATTTGCCAGTTCGCCAAACTGTGCAGAATCTTCACTACCGGTTCGCTTCAACCGGTGCAAACCGGCGGTAGCCCATCTCTTGTCCTTACTGCAAAGTTAATACATACGCCCTGCCTTTCTGAAGATACTGTTTGATTTCCTGTGGCTAAATCCCAAAGGTGCTTTTTTTTTTCCAAGAGGCAACTGGACATTCTTGTTTTTTTTTGAAGATATTTCACTTCTTCTGTAAGAAGCTTCTTCAGCTCTGGCCGGATAGCGGGGAATGGAAGGATTTATACTCCTTGCAGACAAAGCTGGTCATTTGCATCCTTTTAGAGAGTCATTAAGGCCATTTGGAGGTTTGTCTGTGTCTGCAGGGTCACCTGAGTGGTGCAACTAGGGGTGGAGCCTTCTTGGAACTGCTGAGGATATCATCTATCTCTAGTCTACCAATACAGTCCAATCAGCAGTTCCAAGGTGACCTTGAGGACATAGGTAAACCTCCAAGTGGCCTCAGCGACTCTCTGAAAGGATGCAAATGACCAGCTGTTTGCAAGGAGTATAAATTCTTCCCTGCACCTGGAAAGGAGTGTCTGGAGAAATGTCTCTAGTTGGGACAATGGCTGATTGGGCCATGTGATGGGTGCAGGACAGTGGTGGTATTCAGCCAGCTTTGACCAGAGAATTTTGACTGGTTTGGAGAACCGGCAGGGAAAATTTTGAATAGCCCCGCCCACCTGCCCCTGCTCTGACCTCTCACCTCTCCTATATTCTGCTGTTTATTAGCTCAGCTGATTTGCAAGGCAGAACAGATTGCCGCGGCTCAGCTGAGCTAAAAAAACAGCACAGCTAAAAAAATAGCAAGCTCTGAACCAGTAGGAAACATGTTTTGAAACACACCACTAGTGCAGGGGATGGATCTTTGAATTTTTCTTGGGAAAGAGAAAACCCAGAACTGTCAGATTCAGGCTTCCCCAGATGGGCCAATATGACTTCTCTAATAAATTCTTACTTGGATGGACTTTGTGTCAACTCGTAAAGAATTCCTATGCTTGTTTTCGAGTTGCCCTAAGCAGGGGAGGGGGAGAGAAAGCTTTTGAAGCTTGGCTCGAGGCTCATGATTCTTTTAGGGCAATCGCCGGAACCCTAACGCTTTGTTTCTGAGTGCTGAATGGAAACGGGGAGTTTCATTGGAACGCTGACAGTTGTGCGGGTTTCAAGTATTAACTCCGCGTAACTTTCTCCCTCTCCCTCCAACTTTTTCTAGCATGTCATGAATAAGGATGGAGAGACGGACGGACGCGGCTGAAGACAATCCTCCACCTGATAAGAAAACACCCAACCGCCGTATGTTCCTTTCCTGGCCCTACGATCTCGTCAAACATCTCATCTTTGGTCCATCAGAAGAAGCCACCCGCTGTTTCTCCATCTGCAAAGGGAAAGGCAAGGTGAGAGACTCCATCCCACCACTGAGATTTGCAAATGAAGGCGTCCCTTCCAGGAAAGACCTCGAGCACTTGAGTTTCCAGAGAGATTCTGCAGCCTCCATCGTAGTGTACAACCTTGGGTGATGATCGCATCGACTCCAAGAAAAACCGGAGAACTGGATGTTTTGTGTTCTGATCCAGGCTTTGTTCAAATTAAGAAAACACACACTGTGTGTAAAAGCTAAACCTTTTTTAATGCGATGCTGGGAATTATTTGCATTCCCAGCCAAAACTCATTAAACACTATCGTCTGAGATAAGACAATTCAGGGTTGTGAAAGGCTGCCAAGAAACAGACGTCCACTTAATTAGAAGATTAAACCGACAGAAATTCCAGCAAAGACAAACCAGAGTCTGCAGGGCTGCGATGAGGAATCAGAACCTAATGAACTTCTTTGCTTCCTGCAAAGAGCACATTCCCGAGGGCTGGCTTTTATCCCTGATGGGAGCGGCAATCACCTCCCAGCCTTACTCCCGAGTCTCCCCTGCTACTTCAGCTGCTTTCTCCTTCTAGCAGCCCTGCGCAGACGCTCATTGGGAACAGGCTCCCCTCTGCCTCACGGCTGCCAGACTCTGAAGGCAACACCCCCCTCCCAGATGGTCCCGGGCCCATCCCTGCATCGGATGCAGGACCTTCCTCCGAGTCGTCGCCAGACTTCCTGACTGGCTCCCTTTCGTCCTCACTGTCCGATTCCTCTGCGGTCCACACCGGCTGCCGGCGAACCACAACAGTTTGCATGGCGAGGCCTTTTCCTCCAGTGGCTGCAAGCCGGAAACCAGCGAAGCGATGCCAACATGGAAAGCACATTTTTCCTTACCAGATAATTGTATATAAAGAGATGTTCACCTCCTGCGTCGATCGGCCCCGTACAGCTTAAGCCTTCTTCTCCTTTCAAAGGTGGTTTGTCTAGGCCTGTTCCAACAGACACGCAGGGAAAGTCCATCCCTCCTTAACCCTTGAATTGGGGTAGGGGGGGCTGGGGGGCTTAGGCTGAGATCCCCCAGCGGCGGATGATGTGAAATGGAACATAGATCCTAGTCTCCCTTTTCAAGGATTCTCTCTCAGCATCCTAAAATTTCCCCGGAAGCAAAGAACGTCCTTCAACCGACAGCATCACAATGCAAATAGGGCTTGGATTGATTTTACGACACTGGACAATCAATCCCTTTGTAGCCAGATGGGATAAGAAGTTGCAGACACACAGCAAGATTTCCTAGGACAAGCAAAATAAACCAGGAAACGAAGCAGAGTTTAATCAGCCAAGTCAGAAAATCCACATGCTTAATATGTTTTCTTTCCAGCATAGTAAAACATGAGGAATAATATCCAGTGGGAATAAAAACATTGACAAAGTGATTTAGTGGGAGAGGCTTGGAACAATTTAGGAACTTAATGATCAATTAATGGACTTGAAACGTCACTCAGTTCGGAGACACACAGATCCCTCCCTCCCTCCCTCTTTTAAAACAAGATCCGAAAATCTTTTTTCTTACTTACACCTTTTTGGATGTTACAGGAACTGGGTTTGGCTAGTCTAGGGAAGAGAAGGACCAGGGGAGACAGGAGAGCAGCCTTCCAATATTTGAGGAGAGGAGGAAAGGGGGGTCAGGCTATTCTCCAAAGCCCCTGAAGGCCAGAGAAGGAAGAATAATGGATGGAAACTGACCAAGGAGAGATTCAACCTGGAAATAAGGAGAAACTTTCTGACAGTGAGAACAATCAACCAATGGAACAGAAGCTGCCTTCAGAAGTTGTGGGAGCTTCATCACTGGAGGCTTTCAAGAAGAGACGACTGCCATCTGTCAGAAATGCTGTAGGGTCTCCTGCTTGGGTCGGGGTATGGACTAGATGACCTACAAGTTCCCTTCCAACTCTGTTACTCTGAATCTTACAATATCGGTCCAGCAAGTCCTGTTATTCAACACAGCAGGAACTGCACTAGGAATTCTTGCGCAGCTTCTCGCCGAAACATTATTCCAATCCACAAAGTTATAAAAAATGGGATTTAGGCAAAGAAAAGTGAACAGCAAAAGCCTACCAAAGGAGAATCCACTCCTTGGCGTGTTGCAAACCGGAAAGTAGCACCTCTGTCCTATTAGGAGACCATCCTCCATGCTGGTCTGTTCATGCATAATCACTGAACATCTCAAGAGAGAGAGAGAGAAGGAGACAGAGAGAAAGAGAGAGACAGAAAGAGAAAGAGACAGGAATAGAGAGAGACAGACAGACAGGGAAGCAGAGAGAGACAGAAAGGGGGAGAGAGAGAGAGAGAGACAGAGTCAGACACAGAGAGAGAGAGAGAGAGAGAGAGAGACTTCACATTCTACTGTACACAGTTTCAAAGTTGCTTTTTCTTTTAATGCGTTGTAAATAAGCAGCAAAACAGCAGGGAGGACAAATTGGAACTCTTACACTGTCGCTTGGACAAATGGCAAAAGAGACCGACAGTTTCTGAAGCGGTTCTAGGTCGCTATTCTGTTTTAGCCAGGACTGCCTCATCCGTCTGAAAAAGGACGGGCTTTGGGGGAATGGCGGATATAGAGAAAGGGTCTTTCCTAGCTCGCTGACATTCACAGGGTGGGAAATGACAGGGATTATAAATTATGACTTGGTACGCATAAAGCCAGCATCGTGCCACGGAGCTCCACAAAACCACGCCAGAAAGGAACCACGGCATGTTTGGAAACCCAGCCCTGCAGAAGCATCTAAGGGAACCTGCGATTCTTCCATTGTTATCGTCATTTTACTGGCTGCTTTGCCTGCCTCCTGGGCGGTCCCTTTAGTTTTCGAAAGCATGGAAGGGCCTTGGAATTGCAGAGGATTGGAAAGGATTAGCAGTTTGCACCCTTCCAGATGTTGAGTTGCATCTCCCATCAAACCCCTGGAGTGGATGTGCGTTGCTGGTCTGACGTCCGCTGGGCTGAAGGCTTACGGCCCTCCTGTCCTTCTCTCTGAACCAAGGAGAAAATAACCACTGACCCAGCAGATGTCTTCTACAGCCACTTCTGAGAACTAAATCTATATATATAAAGGCAAAAGACCCCTCGCGCATCATCACAAAATCTCCAGAACCGTAAAGCCTACAAATCTGAAATTTGGCATGCATGTTCCTCTTGGCTTCTAGGTGCTCATTAAGAAAGGATTTTTCCAAATGACCATCAGAGCATAGTATTTCCTATATTATTATTATTATTATGCTCTGATGCTAAAGAGTTCTACTCCACCTCCCCACCTGAAACGAAATCTCTTCCAAATGCAAAACACAAGCAGAGGAGAGGAGTTTCTATTTCAGTTTCACAGCACCCATCAGCTTTAGGACAGAACAGTTGAGCTAAGCCACGCCCAGGCTCCTTGCTGGCTCCTGGCTCACACAGCAAATACTGTTTCAGTTTCCAAACAGCCCTCAACTCTCTCACACACTGACAGGACGCAAGCCAGATGAATACCAATGGATGCGGGTAGGCAGATTTTTACCCCCTTATTTTCCTCCTCAAAAACTAAGCCCGGCCACATACTTTCGTAGTGAAGCACAGGGATCGAGCTAGTTAAAAGATAAATCAATATTTATTGAGCGCAAGACAAGAAACGACGGATGGAAACTCAAGGAGAGAAACAACCTGAAATGAAGGAGAAACTCCTTAACAGTGAAGACAATTGACCAGTGGAACAGCTTGCCACCAGAAGTTGTAGGTACTCCATTATTAGATAATTTTAAGAAGAGATTAGTCTGACATGGTATATATTTGAGAAGGGGGCTGGACTAGATGACCTCCAAGGTCCTTTGCAGCTCTGTCCTAATTGAACATCTGAAGTCCAACAATAATCTAACTTGAGGGGCACAGTTTTTCTTTCTCCATTGGCCTAGGATTGAGGGAGATTCTTCCCAAGGTCCTGCTGTTGAACAATAAATGCCAGGTTTCAACACGACAGATACATCAGGGGTTCAGCTGAGATGCCCAATAAACGGAGATTCCTCGCAGGAATAAACACGGAGGAAGAATTTTTTCTGGACTATTTTTTCAGGATAAGGTAGAATGTGAATAGAAGCCTTTGGGTTTTTTTTAAATACCCTGAAGGCGATTTAAGTAAGGAATTGTCCAGGTGGTTGTGCTTAGAGGTGGGGAATTTTTTTTTTTTTGGTGTGTGTGTGTGTGTGTATTTCAAGAAAAGAGTTAGTAAATGACATCTAGTTACAGACAAATGACTGTGGTAGATCATGCACACCGAATGCAAGTGCTTAAAAATTCAATAAAATGGACTTAAAAGAGTTGAAACAATAAAAATAACAACTTCAACAACCACAATAACAAAAGAGAAGGTGAACAGAGTGGATTTACCCATGCAAACCTCTGCTTGTTTGGACTCCAGCTATTAAATATTACCAATTTACACCACTTGTAGGAATCAGCAGTTGGAAGGCCCGCAGGAACTTCAGAAATCAGGGAAAAAAAGAATTTTGGAAATCCAGAGTCACTCTGCCAAGACAGTGTAAATCTTAATTTCGAGTGTGATGCAGTTGCGTTGCTTCCTTCCTGGATCTCATCTCAAAAGTTCGGTGGACGGATCCCAAAGAGATCGAGTCCGATGAGAAAGCGGATTTAGACCAATGAATGGGGGAAAAGAGCTCTTAAATCGTTTCGCTCATATATCTGCCGGTGTTCGCAGGCAGGGTCTGAGTTGCATTGATCTTTTTATAAATTTTAGGAGGGTTCAATATCTATGGGGATTCTCCGTCATCCAGCTCAGGTTTTCCCCAAGAGGCAACTGGACTTTCTGTTTTTTTCTTTTGAAGAGGTTTCGCTTCTCCTCCAAGAAGCTTCTTCAGCTCTGACTGGATGGTGGGACTGAATGGAAGGATTTTATATTCTTTGCAGACAAAGCTGGTCATTTGCATCCATTTTTAGAGGGTCGTTGAGGCCACCTGGAGGTTTATCTGTGTTCTCAGGGTCACCTGAGTGGAGCTGCTGTTGGAGACAGGAGACAGGTGATGTGGTCAGGAGATCCAATAAGGCTCCACCCCCATTTGCACCACTCAGGTGACCCTGAGGACACAGAAAAACCTCCAAGTGGCCTCAACTACTTTCTCAAAGGACGCAAATGACCAGCTTTGTCTGCAAAGAATATAAAATCCATTTTCCACCATCAAGTCAGAGCTGAAGAAGCTTCTTGGAGGAGAAGTGAAACGTCTTCAAAGAAAACCCAAGAAAGTCCAGTGGCGTCCTGAAAAAGAAGCATCTTTAGGAGGGTAACTGAGACCAGGGAAAATAGGGGAGTCAAATTGAATTCTGGATGAAGATTTGGGTTGGGCAGAGGGGTTTCCTTACCAAAAATACAGAAGGGATTTTCCATGCCCTGCTCCCCCTTCCCCTAAATCTCCCTCCCCCTCACTTCCCATGCTAGTTTAGCAGCCCTGTGATTTTTGGCTGATACCTACCCAAAGGCTTCCAACATCAGGCAAAGGTGTTGGAGGGGCACCATGGGAAAATCCATATCTTTAAAAGCTTGTGCTTTTAAAGTCTCCTGGGATAGGCCTTTGCTCTGTGTTGGGAGCCATGAGGGAAGGGAAGGAGAGGAAACAGTAGACCTTTGACTCTGGATCAAAGAGTTTTCTAGACTCTGAGACTCTAGAAAGAGTACAGAGAAGAGCAACCAGGATGATGAGGGGACTGGAGGCTAAAACATACAATGAACGGTTGCAGGAACTGGGAATGGCTAGTCTAGGGAAGAGAAGGACCAGGAGAGGCAGGAGAGCATCTTCTAATATTTGAGGGGCTGCCACAGGGAGGAAGGGGGGGGGGTCAAGCTATTCTCGAAAACACCCCAAAGGCCAGACAAGGAACAATGGATGGAAACTGATCAAGGAGAAATTCAACCTGGAAATAAGTCCTGAACAATTAACCAATGGAACAGAAATTGCCTTTGGAAGTTGTAGGAGCTTCATCATCCCTGGAGACTTTCAAGAAGAGACTGAACCGCCATCAGTCAGAAATGGTGTAGGGTCTCCTGCTTGGGTGGGTGGGGGTTGGACTAGATGACCTACAGGGTTCCTTCCAACTCTGTCAATCTGTTACATCTGATCAGGTGATGTCAGGGGTGTCTTCTCCAGCTGTTTTGATGACTGGCTTTTGGCAAACATCTGGCTGGCCTGATCTAATCAGTGTCCACAATTAGTGGCCAAAAAAAAAAAGAAAGAAAGCCAAGACTTTGAAAGTTTCTGTGAAGGAGAGATTCAACCTGGACATGAGAAACTTTCTGACAGGGAGAACAAACAACCAAGGGAACAGAAGTTGCCTTCGGAAGTTGTGGGAGCTTCATCCCTGGAGGCTTCGAAGAAGAGACTGGACTGCCACCTGTCAGAAATGGTGTAGGGTCTCCTGCTTGGGCAGGGGGTTGGACTAGATGACCTCCAAGGTCCCTTCCAACTCTTGTTATTCTAATTCGTTCCACCTTCCTTCTAGCTTCGGAGTCTTGCTCGCTGGTTTCGTCTCTGCGTGAGTGGAGAAAGATGTACACATGTAAAGTCCACGTGTAAAATACCCATGGGTTTTTGTACATTCCCTGTCCTCATCAACGGAGCATGCCAAAATATCCAAATGTACCCTGATCCCAAGACAGGGTGCAACACCTGTGCATTTCTCCCCACCCCCACCCCTCAGCCCCCCCCCCACCTGTGTTAAAATGGATGTTTTATGTTGGAAACACACAAACTGTATTGTTCAGTAAGAATAACTTAAACATGTTTGTATTTAGTTGGCTGAGCATCTGTGAGATATACCGATTCCTATTTACGTATGTTACGTTACCGTTACTACGATTTCATTTTTATTTTATTTTTTTTGCTGTTTGAAGCGAAGAACATTCAAAATGTTTAATTAAAACTTCTGAGCCTTCCATGAGGTGCTTCTTTCCTGTTGCAAGGTTAAAATTTATTTATTTATTTATAACATTTATTGTGCTCTTGTGGTTCCGCCATGTTTCCTTTCGCAGATTATAGCAGGAACAGCTAATTAACCGATTCAAGTCAAGATCAAGGAGGTACTAATAATACCACTCCATAAAGCCTTAGTAAGACCCGCACCTAAAGTACTGCCTCCAGTTTTGGTCACCACATGCTATAAAAACAGATGTTGAGACTCTAGAAAAAGTGCAGAGAAGAGCAACCAGGATGATTTTAGGGGACTGGAGGCTAAAACCTATGAAGATTGGTTGCAGGAACTGGGCCTGGCTGGTCTAGTGAAGAGAAGGACCAGGGGAGGCAGGGGAGCAGTCTTCCAATATTTGAGGGGCTGCCACAGAGAGGAGGAGGAGGTCAAGCTATTCTCCAAAGCACCCGAAGGCCAGACTAGGAATAATGGATGGAAACTGAACAAGGAGAGATTCAACCTGGAAAATAAAAAGAAACTTTCTGACAGTGAGAACAATCAACCCGTGGAACAGAAGTTGCCTTCAGAAGTTGGAGAGCTTCATCCCTGGAGGTTTTCAAGAAGAGACTGGACTGCCATCTGCCAGGAATGGTGTAGGGTCTCCTGCTTGGGTGGGGGTTGGACTAGATGACCGACAAAGTCCCTTCCGACTCTTGTTATTCTGTAAGTAGCTTCTTGGTGAGGGCAACTTTCCAACCCATGCTTCCTAATGCTTCAAGGGTGAGAGAATGTCTTGGGGGAAACACCCCAAAGAGTAGGGTTCCAAAGGGGACCCCTCTTTCTTCTAATTCAGAGGAATTCTGCCAATGGTTGAGCTTTTCCCTGGGGTGGCAGGGTCAGCAGTTGGGATTATGAAGTTCTCCAGGTATTCATAATTCGGCTTTGGAATTTGCTACCTTGACTGGTGGAGCTGGCTACCAGTTTAGCTAATAAAGGAGGAGGAGGAAAGGAGGAGGAGAAGAGGAGGAGGAGGAGGAGGGGAGGAGAAGAGGAGGAGGAGGAAGAAAAGGGGAGGAGAAGAAAGGAAAAGAGAAGAGGAGGAAAGGGGAAGAAGGAGCAGGAGAAGAGGAAGAGGAGAAGAAAGGAGAAGAGGAGGAAGAGGAGAAGAAAGGAGGAGGAGAGGAGGAGGAGAAGAGAAGAAAGGAGGTGGAGGAGGAGGAGGAGAAGAAGAAGAGGAGGAGGAGGAGGAGAAGACAATACGATCCTTGGTGCTCTGTGAGCTTGCTTGTTTTCTTGCAGATGTTTCATTACCCAACTAGGTAACATCATCAGTGCTAGAAGGGAGTGAAGTTTGTGGAAAGGAGTAGTAGTAGTAGTAATTGCCTCCAGAAGTTGTGAGTGCTTCAACACTGGAGGTTTTTAAGAAGACACTGGACATCCACCTGTCTGAAATTGGATAGGGTTACCTGCTTCAGCAGGGGGCTGAACTAGATGACCTCCAAGGTCCCTTCCAACTCTGTTATTCTGCTTCATGAAAAGAAGGATTAGGAGAGACATGATAGCCGTCTTCCAATATTTGAGGACTGCCCCAAAGAGGAAGGGGGGGGGGCGGGTCAATTTATTCTCCAAAGCACCAGAAGACAAGAAGCAACAGATGGAAACTAATCCATGAGAAAAGCAACCTAAAACGAAGGAGAAACTTCCTAACAGTGAGGACAATTAACCAGTGGAACAGCTTGTCATCAGAAGTTGTAGGTGCTCCATCACTGGAGGCTTTTGAGAAGAGAATGGACAGCCGTCTGAAATTGTATAGGGTCTTCTGCTTAATCAGGGGGCTGGACTAGAAGACCTCTAAGATCCCTTCCAACTCTGTGACTCTAGTTTGCCTCGGAAGTTGTTGGGAGCTCCATCCCTGGAAACTTTCAAGAGGAGATTGGACTCCCATCTGTCAGAAATGGTGTAGGGTCTTCTGCTTGGGCACGGGGTTGGACTAGATGACCTACAAGGTCCCTTCCAACTCTGATTATTTGTTATCTGTTAACCTGGGAATAAGGAGAAATTTCCTGACAGGGAGAACAATCCACCCATGGAACAGAAGTTGCCTTCGGAAATTGTGGGAGCTTCATCCCTGGAGGCTTTCAAGAAGAGACTGGACTGCCATAGGTCAGAAATGATGTAGGGTCTTCTGCTTGGGCACGGGGTTGGACTAGATGACCTACAAGGTCCCTTCCAACTCTGATTATTTGTTATCTGTTAACCTGGGAATAAGGAGAAATTTCCTGACAGGGAGAACAATCCACCCATGGAACAGAAGTTGCCTTCGGAAATTGTGGGAGCTTCATCCCTGGAGGCTATCAAGAAGAGGCTGGACCGCCATAGGTCAGAAATGGTGTAGGGTCTCCTGCTTGGGTGGGGGTTGGACTAGATGACCTCCAAGGTCTCTTCCAGCTCTGTTAATTTGATAATAGATAGGTAGGTAGATAGGTAAAAAGAAAAAGAAAGGAGAGAGAGAGAGGAAGAAAGAAAGAAAGGAAAGAAGAAAGAAAGAAAGAAAAGCAGGCAGGAAAGGAAGAAGGTTGGGTGTAAGGAAGGAAGGAAAGAGAAAGAAAGAGAAAGGGAAGGAAGGAAGGAAGAGAAGTTGTGGGAGCTTCATCCCTGGAGGCTTTCAAGAAGAGGCTGGACCGCCATAGGTCAGAAATAGTGTAGGGTCTCCTGCTTGGGTGGGGGTTGGACTAGATGACCTCCAAGGTCTCTTCCAGCTCTGTTAATTTGATAATAGATAGGTAGGTAGATAGGTAAAAAGAAAAAGAAAGGAGAGAGAGAGAGGAAGAAAGAAAGAAAGAAAAGAAAGAAAAAAAGAAAAGCAGGCAGGAAAGGAAGAAGGTTGGGTGTAAGGAAGGAAGGAAAGAGAAAGAAAGAGAAAGGGAAAGAAGGAAGGAAGAGAAGTTGTGGGAACTTCATCCCTGGAGGCTTTCAAGAAGAGATTGAGCAGCCCTCTGTCAGAAATGGAGTGTAGAATCTCTTGCTTTGGCGGCGGGTTGGACTAGATGATCTACAAGGTCCCTTCCAACTCTGAATATTATTATGAAGTCCTTCAGGGTCTTTAGTTCATCGTGGAAGACCAGTCCTTGAGAGCGGGGCGATTCCTAGGGTGTGATGGCCTCTTGGCGGTGTTTCTCTTGACTCTGAGGAGCGTCAGCAGCCGAGGCTCCCGTGACCCTTTGAAGCATGTCATCCCATAATAAGTGTGACTTCCCGAGTGAAAGCCGGATTAAGTGATACTTTCGGAGAAATATAAAACGTGCAACCCAAAGGCACGTGCCTTTTGTGGCACACATGTGGTCTTCTCGTGGGCTGGGGTGATTCCCCACAAGGACTTTATTCTTGTTAATCAAGGTTTTGGTTTTTTTCTCCTCCTTTCGAGATTCTCACTGGTTCTTCATTGGTTAGGATGCATCCACGTTGGGAAAGGAAGGAAGGAAAAAGGGAGAAAGGAAGGGAATAAGGAACGAAGGGGAAGGGAGGGAGGAACAAAGGAAAAGGGGAAGAATGGAAAGAAGGAAAAAAGAAAGGGAGGGAGGGAGGGAGAAAAAAAGCAAAGAAAGGAAGGAAGGAAGGAAAGAAAAAGGGAGAAAGGAAGGGAATAAGTAATGAAGGGGAAGGAAGGGAGGAACGAGGGAAGAATGGAAAGGAAAGGAAAGGGACGGGGAAAGGTAAAAAGGAAAGAAGGAAAACAAAGGAGGGAAGGAAGAAAAAGGAAGCGGAAGGAAGAAGGAAAAAGGGAGGAAGAAAGGGAAGGGAAGGAAGGAAGGAAAGAATGGAGGGAGGAAAGGGAAAGGAAGGAAGGAAGAAAAAGGAGGGAGGGAGAAAAAATAAGAAAAGTGAAGGAAGGAAATAAAAGGAAGCAGAAGGAAGGAAAGAGGAGGAAAGAAAGGGAAGGAGAGAAGGAAGAAAGGAAGGAGAAAGAAGGAAAAAAAGTGGAGGGAGGAAAGAAAGGGAAGGAAGGAAGGAAAGAAAGAAAAAAAAAGCAGAAAACAAGAAAGGGGATACGTGATTTGCAAGACCGCGGAAAGGCTCTTTCAAGCCCCCAAACTATGCAGACCTTCTACTTTTCCAGGCCACAGTTATCAGGGGAAACATTCGAAAAGCAACTTCGTAAGGAGGAGATGAAGAGCGCGACCCCAAGAGTGGACACAGCTGGACAGGGAGAGCCGCCTCTTTTGGTGCCTGGGCAACACCTATTCAAAGGGGCCCGGTGGCAACAACCACACACCCGCCATTTTGCTCATACGTAACAATTGTATATGCTGCTGCAATCACAACACACAGAACACACAAAGTAAGTAAAATTTAGAACAACAGAAGAGAATAGAGGAACAGAATAAAATAGAATAGAGGAATAGAATAGAATAGGAATTAGAACAGAACAGAATAGAATATAGGAATTAGAACAGAATAGAATATAGGAATAGAATAAAATGGAATATAGGAATAAAATAGAATAGAATATAGAAATAGAATAGGAATTAGAATAGAATAGAATATAGGAATTAGAATAAAATAGAATATAGGAATAGAATAGAATAGGAATTAGAACAGAACAGAATAGAATATAGGAATTAGAACAGAACAGAATAGAATATAGGAATAGAATAAAATGGAATATAGGAATAAAATAGAATAGAATATAGAAATAGAATAGGAATTAGAATAAAATAGAATAGAATAGAATATAGGAATTAGAATAAAATAGAATAGAATATAGGAATAGGATAGAATAAGAATTAAAATAGAATATAGGAATAGAATAGAATAGGAATTAGAATAAAATAGAATAGAATATAGGAATAGAATAGAATAAGAATTAGAATAGAATATAGGAATTAGAATAAAATAGTGTATAGGAATAGAACAGAACATGAACAGAATAATAGAGTTGGAAGGGACCTTGTAGGTCATCTAGTCCAACCCCCCGCCCAAGCAGGAGACCCTACACCATTTCCGACAGATGGCAGTCCAGTCTCTTCTTGAAAGCTTCCAGGGATGAAACTCCCACAACTTCTGAAGGCAACTTTTGGAGTTCTTAGCCACGAAAGCCAGCTGGGTTACTTTGGACCCACCGGGAGACAGGAAGTTCTAGTCCTGCCTCCTTTGTGAAAGCCAGCTGGGTGATTTCTGGCCAAGTTGCTCTTCCTTTCTCAGCCCAGCCCCACCTCACAGGGTTGCTGTTGTTGTTGTTGTGGGGAAAAATAGGAGGACCGGAGGTGTGTTGGATACGTTTGCCAGTGTTAGCACCCACCTCTCTCCTAGGAAAAAAGAAATACGCTGGGAAATATTAAAAAAGGCAGAATATTTCCCCTAAAAAGAGTAGAAACTCAGAAGCAGAAACTCACCTCAGAGAGGCAGAAACTCAGGCTCCCCCACCTTTGCTAAGGGGCCATTAAGGCCTGGGCCAGAGTATTCTACATAACAAAGGCCTTTACCCACCTCACCACCTGGCACCTGGGAAGATTGCATCAGCCAGCACTCAGGTGAAGCCAAGTGGTCCAGACCAAGCCTACAAAGTTAAGACCCGCCCCCCCTGCCCCTGGGAGTCTGACAGCCAATGGGATTCATTTCTTGCACAGGAACAGGAAACACTAAGGTGGGGCCCAACAGAGGTTATATAAGGGTCTCTCAGCATCTTGGTCAGCCCTTCTTCCCTTCACCTTGAAGCATGTGGCCCTGCTGTCCACCATTAAACCATCTTTCCAAATAGCCTCCATGTTTCCAGAGTCTTTTCCCCCACTTGAAACTGAACCCAGAAGGATATTTCTTTCAACAACCCCCATTCCTGGGAGTCAGTGGAATACATTTCTTGCACAGGAACAGGAAATTGGTATAAATGGTATAAAACTAAGAGTCTCTCAGCATCTCAGCCCACTTCCTTCTTCCTTCATTGAGGGCATGTGATCCTGTCCACCATTAAACCAACTTTCCAAACAGCCTCCAATGTCTTTTTCTCCCTCTTGGAACTGAACCCAGAAGGATATTTCTTCCAACACCAGATTGAGTTGTTTGCAAACGCGATAAAAAAAAAAGGATTTTATTTGATTTGTCAATTGCTTACAAGATAATAGGTTTAAGTATATACATAGTTATGAATACATGGATACATATAAGAAAAATAAAAAAAACAATAGGACAGAGACGGTAGGCACGTTGGTGCGCTTATACACGACCCCTACAGATCTCTTAGGAAAGGGGTGAGGTCAATAGTAGACAGTCTAAGGTTAAAGATTTTGGGGTTTGGGGAAGAAACCACAGAGTCAGGTAGAATATTCCAGACATTGACCACTCTGTGTCTGAAGTCGTATTTCCTGCAATCAAGTTTGGTGCGGTTAACCTTGAGTTTGTATCTATTGTGTGCTCTTGTGTTGTTATGGTTGAAGCTGAAGTATTCATCGACAGGTAGGACATTGCAAAATATTTCTGGACTTTCTCAACTGTGTTAATATCAGATACGTAATGTGGGTTCCAGACTGATGAGCTGTATTCGAGTATTGGTCTAGCAAATGTTTCGTATGCTCTAGTTACCAGAGAAAAAGCTACACAGGATTAGATTAACAACTCTTAATGCCTTTTTGGCTATGAAGTTACAGTGGGCTCTAGCACTTAGATCATTTGAGATGAGTACTCCAAGATCCTTGACAGAGTTTGGATCATCAACAAGGTCTAGGAAAGTTAAAATGAATAAAATAAAATTCATCAGAATCTCCCTTTTGACGGAAATTCTGTAAAAGGGGAAGGGCAAATTCGGCCGTGGAAGGAAGAGGGGAAAAAAGGGAGGGGTGACACTTAAACTTTCCCAGGACTAATTTAGGCAAAGGGCAGCCGCCGGCCCAGCGGTCTATTTATAACCAAGCCCCTCTTGTTCGTTTGTGTGTGTCTGTATGTGTGAGATTGAAGGAGAAGTTGACAGGTGTTGCTGCTGCATGATATGAGCCCCGATGACAGGTCTGTCTTGGCAAAGCCGGTCAGGCTGAGTAGCCCCCCCCTCCGCCTCCCCCCTCCCCAGGGCCCTGGAAAGCAAGATGGGTTTTTCCATCTGTAACCAGGGCGGGGCAAAGGGGCAGGCGGGGGTGGGGGCTTTGGCCTGGTGCACGGCTAGATAAGGGGCAGGCCGAACTTCCTTCTTCTTCAGTTTGAGGAGAGACCGCGGGAGGGGAAAGAGAAAGGGAGAGAGAGAAAAGACAAGAGAGAAAGAGAGAGAGAGAGAAAAGAGAAAAACAGATAAAAAAAGAGAGAGGAGAGAAAAGGCAGAGAAAGAAAAGAGGAAAAGAAAAAGAGAGTAGGAAAAGACATAGAAAGAGAGAGAAGAGAGAAAAGACAGAGAAAGAAAAAGATAAAAAGAGAGTAGGAAAAGACAGGAGAGAAAAGACAGAGAAGAGAGGGAACGAGAAAGAGGGAGAAAAGAGAGAGAGAGAAAACTCTCCCATCCTTTCATTGAATTATAATAAGCCGTCTTGCCCTCAGGAGAAGATGAAATACATCGTAGGAATAGGAGGGTAAGTATTTCTCCCCCTCCCCTCCCCTCCCCTCCCCTCCCCGTGTGAAACAGACAAAACCGACCGCAAAAAAAGGCCCATACGAGTCTGTCTTTTTGAGTTTTTTCTCGGCTCGTTTTTTGCTTTTTATTATAATATTATTATTATTTCTTCCATTCTCCACGCTTTGTGCATTGATTCAATATTTCACCTTCATCATTTCTGTTGGTCTTTCTTTCTTTCTTTTTAACGTTTCGCGCTTCAGGTATTTATTTATTTCACTTAATGCGGTGGCTTTAAAAACAAAACCCCTCGATGTCGTGGGGACGATGATAGACCCGCGTTCATCCTCCTCCCCGAGCGGGGGCTTGAAATACATCCCGTTTCCCCAAAGGTGGAATATTTGGGGCGAAGGCAGGGAAGGCAAAAGCGGCCAAGAGAAGCGGTGGCAAAATCCGGGCGCTGAAATCTCTCCAGAGGTTGGCTGGTTTATTTATCCGTTTTTTTCCTTCCTTCGTTCCTTCCTTCGATTCCTTCAGCCGCCCGTTTCAATGAAGGAGGCTGAGAAATTCGGCGTTTGCTGCGAGGGAGGCTCGGGGGAGGATTTGAAGGCTCGGAAGTGGCGGGATTTCTGGTTTGAGGGAAATTTCCTTCCACCCCACCAGACATTTTAGAAGTTTTTTGTTTTATTTCGAGGCCGGAAAAGAAAATGGGAATTGCGAAAATGGGATTGGGTGAAAATCAAGGGGGAAAAAATAATCCCTAATTCTGCCAAGAAGCTACAAAGATAAAAAACAGATTTACAGAGTTGGAAGGGACCTTCTAGCCCAACCCCGTCCCCCTCCCGCTCAGAAATAAAATATGCTTTTAAAAAAAAAAGGAAACTCCTGAAGAATTTCTCTTTCAATCTCCGATGGGAACATATCTCAATCAGGATAGGGTTGGAAGGGATCTTAAGAGGTCTTCTAACCCAACCCCGCCCCCCACCCGCTCAGAAATAAAATATGTTTTTTTAAAAACAAAATAAAATTGAAACCTCTCCTGAAGAGAGAGTTTCTCTTTCAATCTCCGATGGGAACGTATCTCAATCAGGATAGGGTTGGAAGGGACCTTGGAGGTCTTCTAGTCTAACCTCCCTCCCACCCACCCACCCACCCGGCTCAAGCCAGACGTAGATATCCGTTCCTGGCCTTTTTAATATATGGATAGGTTGCGTCTCTTCCAAGACAAGCGGATTATACTACCTTTTTGGTCACTGATGGCCAGGAGAGAAGCCCAAGGAAAGGATCCTTGGTGGGGAGGGGGCGCGAGGGGGGGGGGCTAATAGGACAAGGGCCATTTCAAGGCTTGGCCGCCCTGCCTTTGATCTCATGGACAAGATTTATTGATTTATTAGATATATACGCCGCTCCGCCTCCCGCTGTCGGGCGACTCTGGGCGTTTTCGGGTCCGATACAACAATGTAAAACAAATTAAGGCATAAATAAATAGAATATTCACCAAGAAATAGCTCTTCCGGAGGCCGTTTTGCATTTGCACAGGGAAATTTTGGGGCCCTGACTGGGCAAGCTTTTTTTTTCTTTTTGTAAAAAGCATCCGGGAGGAGGAAATCCGGAGCGGGTTTTGCAAAAATAAACAGGGGTTCAAATGTTACCCTCCGCCAAAGCCTGCATTGATGGTTTAACTTTAGGTAAAAAGGAGCAATTTGGCATTCTTTCAGAATAACAAGTTGGAAGGAACCTTGTAGGTCATCTAGTCCAGCCCCTCCCCCCAAGCAGTAGATCCTGCACCAGTCTCTAGTTAACAGATAATCAGAGTTGGAAGGGACCTTGTAGGTCATCTAGTCCAACCCCCCCCCCACACCATTTCTGACAAGGGGGGGCTGGTTGTGTATTGGGTGGAAAAGCCCCCCCCCACTCCAAATGGAAGGTTTCAAGAAGAGACCAGACTGCCATCGGTCAGAAACGGTGTAAGGTCTCCTGCTTGGGGGGTGGTGGTGGTGGTGTTGGACTAGATGACCTCCACGGACCTTTCCGACTCTGTTAATTTGTTAAATCTAGACAGAAAGTTCTCCGAGGAAGGCAGTGGTTAGATGTTTTGGGGTGGGGTGGGGTTGATGCCTTTTTCCATCCTAGTCTCCCTCCCTCCCCCCCTTGTGGGAGAGCCAGGGGGATCTCTGGGGGGGGAGTGGTAATTTTCTTTTAGCCGTTTCTTATTTCTACCATAATTCTTTTTTTTTTGTTAAAGGTCCAGATTGTAATATATTTCTTTTTAAATGCAAGAATAGCCCTGAACTTTGTAAGGGAGATGGGAGGCCTAGCAATTTTATTTTATTCATTTATTGGATACTTTTTGCTAGTTTTTATTTTTTATTATTATTTTTTGTTTTAAATATGGTTTTACATTGTGTAAGCGGACTAGATGACCTTCAAGGTCCCTTCCAACTCTTGTTATTCTGTTCCTATATTCTATTCTGTTCTATTTTAATTCCTATTCTATTCTTATTCTAATTCCTATATTCTAGTTTATTTTAATCCCTATATTCTATTCTAATTCTTATTCTATTCTATTTCCTATTTTATTCTAGTTTAATTCCTATATTCTATTCTATTCTAATTCCTATTTTAATCCCTATATTCTAGTTTAATTCCCATTCTATTCCTCCTATATTCTAGTTTATTTTAATTCCTATGCTATTCTAATTCTTCTATCCTATTTTAATAACTATTCTATTCTATTTCCTATTCTAAATTAAATAAATTTAATAAATAAGGATAAAGAGAAATTGATACGCCTCCCCCCCTCCCAAACGGTTGCAACAGCATAGGAGGGCTCGTCCAGTCACCCCCGCCCCATATTTTCTCCCGTCCCCCCCCTCCACTCGCCCCCAGCCCCAAATCCAGTACGACCGCTTGCCCCCCACTATCCCACCCTGGTCTCTTTGCATTAAAAGGCGCCCGAAGGCATTAACGTGGCTCAGAGCCAACAAAGGAGACCCCTGTCCATATAGAAGAGGAGGGGGGTGGGTTCTCTCTGCCCTCCCCCATCACTCCGTTCTTCCCGCCTTCCTTTCCCGCGCCCGCCAAGCCCATTCAAAAAAAAAAGCCGGGAAGGCAGAAGAAACAAACAACGTTTTTTAACCGGCAGGGCGGGAAAGTCCGTTCATTCATTTAATTTGTGCCTTCGGGGGTTACGTCATGCCTTCATTGATTCCCCGGCGCCAATCCGATCGCGCGGCCGCCTGCCGGCCGGCCAATCATCAACGCGCTTAGGAAAGGCGCGCGCTTTTTTTTTTTTTTTGAATCGGCGCTCCTCCTTTCCCTCCCTTCTCTTTCCCCCCGCCCACCCCGTTTACTATGGGTAGGAAAATAGACAGTCGCGGCAAAGCCAGTAGTAGGACTACTGTTCCCATCTTCCCCAGCCGAGAGCATCCCGTCCATTGGGTGGGATCCAGATTTTTGGAGGGCGGGGCGGGGAAGAGGGGTGCCCCGATAAACTTAGAAAGTTTTTTCTCTGTTGCCTGCTCAGAAGAAGGGCTGAAATCTGATTTAAAAAGAAAAAAATTGAGATTCCCCATCCTTGGAACCCAAATAAGTTGGGTTTTTCTTTTAAAAAAAAAGTTACTTTTTTTGCAGAGCATAAAAGAGCTTTTACAACTTTTCTTCTTTAAAAAAACTGAACATTTCAAGTAAAGGATTGCATTTTTGGGCTCAAATCAGCACCTTTCTGGTAACGTTGCTTCAGACATCAGTAAATAAATAAATAATACTGTAATAAACATGTAAAAAAAGTTAAGTCATAAATAATTTTTAAAAAATGTCTTAAAAGGTTGAATAAACATTACATTTTGCCAGAAGAATAATTCGGGGTTGCAACTCCAGCCGGGATGACAACAAGAATAAATACAAATGAGATCCAGAACAGCTGTGAGAAAAGAAATATTTATTCCTAAAAGCAAAATAACATAACATAATCTGAGTTGGAAGGGACCTTGTAGGTCATCTAGTCCAACCCCCTGCCCAAGCAGGAGTCCAAAATAGTTTGGTTGGAGAAGTGGGGTACAGCGGCAAAACCTTTAGGGGGAACTTGTCATGTGCTGATTTTAGGATGACAAATTGAGGGGTGTGTTTGTGTGTGTGTGTGCCTAGGAATGTATATTCTTGTGAACACGCAGTTCCTCTGGGAGACCCAGTTTGTCTTTGCAGACCTTATCCTTTGATATGTGGATTGGGTCCGGGTAACTGATTTCAGAGTTTGATTCAAGTTTGCCAATTTGGTTAACTTGGAGACACCAATTCTCAGACTCAGGTCGATTCTGTTAATATTTCAAGGGGAAAATGAAAAGCATATCAAGACTAAAAATTGCATTTGGATCTATAAAACCTCGCACAATATTAAATGTATTAATTTCTTGAATGCCTATGACCAATTCTTTTACAATGTATTGCAGTGTTAAGTATTTATTTACTTTGCCAATAAAAAAAGGCACCAGGTCTTATTTTCGGGGATGCAGGTGGTGTCTTCCACTGACTCATATTGCGGCGGCGGCACCGACAGCCCCACCCAGCAGGAGCCTGCTGCCAGACCACTTCTGCGACCGCTTGTCACTGATTATGTGTGTTGCCCCTGGCCGCCGTTTTGCCATCGGACGCCTTCCGGAAAGGCCTCTGCTGTTGGGAAACAAGGTCCGGATTGACGCGTGCATCGCCCCTGGCTGCCTTTTTTCCGTCAGAGGCCTTCCGGAAAGGCCTCTGCTGCCGAGAAACAAGGTCCGGATTGACGCGTGCGTCGCCCCTGGCCGCCATTTTGCCATCAGAGGCCTTCCGGAAAGGCCTCTGCTGTTGGGAAACAAGATCCGGATTGACGCGTGTGTCGCTCCTGGCCGTCGTTTTGCCATCAGAGGCCTTCCGGAAAGGCCTCTGCTGCCGAGAAACAAGGTCCGGATTGACGCATGTGTCGCCCCTGGCCGTCGTTTTGCAGAACTCCGGATTGATCCGGAGCCGATTTCTTGGCTGCAGAGCCCTTTCCTGAAGGCCTCTGACGGTGCAATGGAGGCCGGGGGCAATGCATGCAAGTGGCGGCAAGTGGCCGCAAAAGAAGTGGGCCAGCAAGACAAGGCAGATGTCGGGGTGTGCGAGGCCTGGTAAGTAGGGCAGCTCCACACACACACACCCTTCTCCACCATAACTTCTTTTTTACCCGTGCACCCTGGAGTGGCCGGGATCTTAACTAGGGCTTATTTGGGGGGGGGTAGGGCTTATATTGGGCACACATGGAAAAATCAAGCTAGGGCTTACTTTCAGGGTAGGTCATATTTTCAGGGAAACACAGTATTTATTTATTAAGTCTGAAGCGGTGTGGCAAGACTCTTATTGATTACTGATGCCTGTAGATGATTGCTCTTTCTCAAGCTACAACCGTAATGGGGGAGTCTGCCCATTTACGGCGGTAAGTTGGAATGGTTGTAAAACAGGTCGGTCATGTATCCGACCCAATTTTACGATGTTCTACATGGCGGTGGCTAAGTGAATGGGACAGTCGTTAAGTGCGAACCGATACTTCCACATGGACGCAGTTTTGCTGGAATGCTCCTGGAACCTTTGGCGAAACCGTCGTAAAATGAAGTCACGTGACTAGGGGCATTCTGCAAGTGTACAATAAGGCAGCTGAAAGCCCAAAGGGTGGTCATGTAACTATGGGGAGGGGTCCCTGAATAATAGAAATTTGCATCTGGTCCCGCGTCTCCTGTTTGAGGAGCTTGTAACTTCAAACCTTTGTTAAGTGACTGGTCATACGTCCTGAAATCCCTGTAACACAGTTCCTCTAGAGCAGGGGTGGGGCACTAGGTCCCCTTTATGACTTGTGGACTTCAACTCCCACAATTCCTGAGCCAACATGAGGCACTATGGCCCCTTTATGACTTCTGGACTTCAACTCCCAGAATTCCTCAGCCAGCATGGTTTGGAATTCCTGAGCATGGCTATCAAGCTTTGTTCAAACTTTGTTCTTTTCTTTTTAAATGGATTTCATCACTTGGAAACCTGACATTGGCTGGCTCAGGAATTCTGGGAGTTGAAATCCATTCAGATGTTGAAGTCCATTCAAATGTTGGTCCATTCAAATGTTGAAGTCCATTGGGATGTTGAAGGCCATTCAAGTGTTGGTCCATTCAAATGTTGAAGGCCATTGAGATGTTGAAGGCCATTAATATGTTGAAGTCCATTAAGATGTTGAAGTCCATTCATACTTATATTGGTCCATTCAAATGTTGAAGTCCATTCAGATGTTGAAGGCCATTAATATGTTGAAGTCCATTAAGATGTTGAAGTCCATTCATACTTATATTGGTCCATTCAAATGTTGAAGGCCATTGAGATGTTGAAGTCCATTCAGATGTTGGTCCATTCAAATGTTGAAGACCATTGAGATGTTGAAGGCCATTCAGGTGTTGAAGTCCATTCAGATATTGGTCCATTCAAATGTCCATTGGGATGTTGAAGTCTGTTGAGTCCGCTAAAATGTTGAGGTAGAGAAACATTGCTTGAGGGCCCTGTCCTTCTGAAGTGGGTCAACTTTCAGGCCAGAGAGTTGTGGGGTAGGCAGAGAGAGAGAGAAGAAGCAAGTCTGGGTGGGGATGCCTGGGGATGCTTGGGGTGGGGGCTTTGATTCCTGGGAGTCAGGAGAACCTCCAGCTTCTTCTCGGAGAAGGCCACCTTGGCTCTCATCTCACCACTCAGTTTCCTCCTGAGTTGCTCATTCTAACTTTGTCTTCACTCTTCTGCTCCACCTTCCTCCCTCTAGTGTGACCAATGGGGGCAAGACCACTTTGACCAATAGACTTATCCAAGCCCTCCCCAACTGTTGCGTTGTCCACCAGGATGACTTCTTCAAGGTAGGTTGAACTTTCTGCCTCGGGTTGATCTTCTAGGGGGTTGACTGAATGGAGAAAGCTAAGGCCAGCTGCCCCCCAGGGTGAGTCTCCTTCCACCTTAGCCAAGGGGGATTGGCAGAGGTGGGTTTTGGGGGGAAGTTGGGATTGGAGCCAAGCACAGAAACGGCCTTATTAACTTTGGGTGGGTGGCCCTGGGTAACAATTCCCCCCTCTCCATTTGGGGGTCAGTGGCTAATGAGATTAGAGGCAAGAGGACCTTGGCCCAATCGGACTTGTCTTCTCACTAATGAAACATAAATACCTCTCGAGTCTCTTTATATAAATCAGTTGTATATATCAGTTTTTCAACCTTGACTACTTTAAGATATGTGGATTACAACTCTCAGAATTCCCCATCCAGCCATGCTGGGAATTGAAGTCCATGCACCTGAAAGTGGCCAAAATTGAACAATATTAATATAAAAATAACTTCCTTTTTATACACAGGCCATTAGAAATATGTAGGTGATTTTATTTGGAATATATATGTATATATTCCAAAGCCTGACACACAAGATTAAGAAGAACCCAATACACAAGCCTGATGATAGCAGATGAGATTCTGTTGAAACGTCGCTATAACTTTAAAAGCACAACTATTAAGACGTGGGAAAATACTCGAACAAAGCTGAATACCATACATATAAATACCTGCGAAAACATAAGAAAACATATATATATATATATAAAATAAAGAAAATATATTGGCTGGCATTTCTACATATTTGGCAGTGGGTGTGTTCCCCACCTCCCTCTCAAAAAACTACCCCACTCCCCTTCCTCTTTTTAGCCTCTCCCCCTGTTAAGGATTTCCTGCACTGAATGGCCATAATAACAGAATAAATAAGAGTTGGAAGGGACCTTAGAGGTCAACTAGTCCAACCCACCTCCTCAAGCAGGAGACCCTATAACATTTTGGACCAATCTCTTCTATAAAAACCTCCAGTATTTTAAAACCAAATGGTCTGCCTTCCTCCTTTAAAAATCAAATCAAACCCATGCGAATATATTGGCTCTTGGGGGAACTGAGTGTAGCATGCTCCTGTCCATCAATATATATATTTGCAAATTATTAAAGCTGTGCATAGCTGAAAGATCTGTATCCCAACCCTTATGTTGTGCATTGGTATGCATGTTTGGTGCAAAGGGTTGCAAATTCCAATTATTTTCCCTCAGAGTCCTTTTATTTCTCAATCATCCCTTTCCGGTGCTGTTAACATGCCTGAAATTTGCCCTCCCTTAATCTAATATTTTCCAGCCGTCCCATCCAATGAATCAATCAGGAGCTCACTTAACATAGCTGGGGTGTCAGATAAGACAGATAAGGGTAGATAAGGGCGCCTATTTTTGCCTCTCACAACTCTCTTACTTCAAAAATAGGATGCCATGTGATGCTGCCCAAAGAAGGAAAGGCAAGATGATATTATCATGGCAGAGTAGCAGAGTTGAAAGGGACCTTGGAGGTCTTCTAGTCCAGCCCCTCTGCGCGAGCAGGAAACCCTATGCCATTTCAGACAAATGGTCGTCCAGTCTCTTCTTAAAAACTTCCGATGTTGTTTAGCTGAGTCAAATAACAGTTTGTCGAAGTTTATCCTGGCCAAATACAGCAGGGATTAGATCCGCTGTTTCCCAATGTTGGCACCTTTAAGACCTGGGGGACTTCAACTCCCAGAATTCCCCAGCCAGCTACGGAAGGTGGGAGGGTGGGGGTAATTGAAGAGGGAACACCTTTTCTTTCTCCCCCCACCCTTTTGTCCCACAGTTTCCCCTTCCCTCTCTGATTTTCCCTATTCATTTGTTTGCTATATTATAAAACTAAGGAAAAGATTACAGTCGTAACTCGTGATCGTTGTAAAGTGGATCACTTTTGTGACTCTTTGTTGGCAGTCCTTATTAAGCAAACCCCACAGCTGATTTTGTTCAAAAGATGAAAATAGATGCCAAATTTTATTTTTTTCATTTTGGGGCAAAACCGTCGTAAAATACACGGTCCCCTGATGGCGGGGCATTGCAAAGGGTTTTAAACCACTTGGCCGAGTGTATGAAGTGTGGCCATCTGTGGCCATCTGTGGGGGCAGGAGGCGACTGCCAAAATTTTGAATTTGGGTTCCTCCCTCCCCACGTAGGTCCTTCGTAACTTCAATCGGTCACTAAGCGATCAGTCATAAGTCGAGAACTTCCTATAATGATCGGATTCTGAGATTGGAGCTATGGCTCCCATTCCTTCCCACAATAAAACATTTAGGTTGCACCCAAAATTCATAATCACTTTGGGGGTGATAAACGTAAGGATTTCAATTTTTTTTTTTTTTACAAATTCTCAGACACTTAATCTCAGACTAAATCACCCTTTGCAAACCAGAATCTCTTTAACCTCACAGTCCAAACACCATTTTATGTTATTTGCATTTTATATATCCTGATAAACTTAATAAAATAATAAAAACACCAAATCTGTCTCTTTCTCTCATCTCTCTTTTTCTCCCTCTCCCTCCCTCTCATCTTTTTCTCTCAGTCTGTCCCTCTCTCTCTCTCCCCCTCTCTCTTTCTCTCTCCCCCTCTCTCTTTCATCTCTCTCTCCCCTCTCTCTCTTTTTCCCTCTCTCTTTCTCTTTCTCCCTCTCTCTTTCTCATCTCTTTCTCTCATCTGCCTCTCTCTCCCTCCTCTTATCTCTTTTTCTCTCTCTCTCCCTCCCTCCCTACCAGTGGTAGCCTTGTTGAAACGAGCCATTCCCCCAACCAAATTTTGTTCTCTTAACATCTTATATTCGAAGGTAGTTTCTAGTGGGTGCAGCATTTCCAATGGATTGCCCCCCCCCAAATTCCAGCATTTTCCTGCCACTAAAGCGGAACACATCCTAGATGCTACGCAATCCGTATAGTGGTACATTAATGTAGACTAATTAATTAATTAAGGCTAATAAAGGAGAATATTTGCAGCTCGGGGTTGAAAATGAGTCCTTGGGGCTCTCTGAGCTGCGTGGTTTTCTTGCAGACATTTCAGGACCCAACTAGGTAATAACATCAGTGCTTTGGTAATGAAACATCTGCAAGGAAACCATCCAGCTCAAAGAGCCCCAAGGACCCCAAAGACTTGAGACTGTTCCAAGATCAAGAGAAGAAGAAAAAGGAAGTCAGAAACTTCCAGCTATTATTTCAACTCCTCCTCCTTCCTCCTCTTCCTTTTCCTCCTCCTGCCCTCCTCCTTCTCTCCTCCTCCTCCTCTTCCACCCATCTCCCCTTCTTCTCTTCCTCCTCTTCTCCTCCTCCTCTCCTCCTCCTTTTCCTTTTCCTCTCCTTCTCCTTCTCCTCCTTTTCTTTTTCCTTCTCTTCCTCCTCGTCTCCTCCTCTCCAAACCCCACATCCTTCTGTCACTGATGGTGGTCCTTAGTTGGGTCACGAAACGTCTGCAAGAAAACCACCGAGCTCAGAGACCCCGCAAATTAAAACAGCCCTGTTCTATCGAAGCAACACCCCTTACTATGCGTTATTCGTTCTTTCCGGTTCCCAGTCCTCCATGCACATAGTGTTAATTCCCCTCCGATCCTTTCGGATTGCTCTGGGGCCCAAGATTACAACCCAACCCTGCAGAGCGGTGACTTAAAACGGAAACATCTTACTCACATGAACAACCAACGCAGACATCCCAGGCCGCCTTTAAAATGGGGAAATATTTTTAATATTTGAAAGAATTAATAGTTTTAAGGCTCTTGGGATGGTGGGTGGGTGGGTGGGTGGATCAGTGTGCACCACCGCAGTTTTGCTAAGACGGCACTTGCCTTTGTGTGTGTGTGTGTGTGTGTACTTTGCAAGTCGTGTCCAGGCTGTGATCGGATCTTAAGTAACAGATCAGCCTGTTTGCAGCGTTGTTTTATTGATCAATATGTTTCAGCCACAAGATCAAATACAAGTCGGGGAAGACGGCTTTAAGCAATGGGATGGTAAGAACGGTGTTCGCTATAGGATGCAGTAATGTATATTTTCCTAAGTATATATATATATATATACATACACATTTTTTTTATCCCTATTCTATCATTATTAAAAAAAACAAAAACAAAAAAACCCTTAATAGTAAAACTTAAATAACTTTACAGTAAACTCCACTTCTTTAATTTATCTATTTTCACACCGAGTTTTATGGTGGGTTTTTTTTTCCCCTTTCCTTTTATTTTTTTAATTTTGTTTTTAAAACGGGCGTTTGCAATGATGTGTTGATATGCAGCTGTTTCTTCCAACTAGTTTTGGCTTCTCTGGATATGGAGGCGATGGTGAACACTGTGAAGGCCTGGAGAGAAAACCCTGTCAAGTTTGCCCGATCGCACGGGGTGAGCGTCTCACAGGGATCGAAGATGTCCAACGCGAACGATATCCATGTATTGGTGGTGGAAGGATTTCTGCTTTATAACTACAGGTAGAGAGTTATACCTCCCCTTTGCTCTGGCTCGTTTCAAACACTTGAGTATTTTTTTTTTTTAATTGAGTTCTCGGGCAATTGTTGTTAACGTGATCCTGCACGACAGCCTTCATATAAGTTACTATCGCCCTCCAATGTCCCCTGTTTTTGCAAAATGGTTATGGTTCAAGGAGAGTAGCCCAAATTTTCTCCTCCTTCACCTTCCCATCCTTCTCTTTCTCTTCCTCTACCTATTCCCCCTTCTCCTCTTCCTTCTCTTTCTCCTTCACCCTTCCAACCTTCTCCTCCCTCTCCTCCTCCTCCTCTTTCTCCTTCTTGTCCAACTCCGCTTCTCCTCCTCCTCCTGTTCTTCTTGTTGTTCTTCCTCTCCTCCTCCTCCTCCTCCTTCTTTTTCTCCTCCTCCTCCTCCTTCACCCTTCCATCCTTCTCCTTATTCTCCTCCTCTTTCTCCTTCTTTTCTTCTTCTTCTTCTTCTTCTTCTTCTTCTTCTTCTTCTTCTTCTTCTCCTCCTCCTCCTCCTCCTCCTCCTCCTCCTCCTCCTCCTCCTCCTGTTCTTCTTGTTATTCTTCCTCTCCTCCTCCTCCTTCTTTTTCTCCTCCTCCTCTTCCTCCTCCTCCTCCTCCTCCTCCTCCTCTACCCTTCCATCCTCCTCCTCCTTCTCCCTTCCATCCTCCTCTTCCTGTTCTTGTTCTTCTCCTCCTCCTTATCCCTGAGTGGATTTTAATTTAGTCAGTGACTCAAAGAAATAAATGGATCTTTTCGGAAGAGTTTTCATTACGAAGTGATTCAACGAATTAATTGAATGAACGAACAAACGAATGAATAAAATAATGAATGAATGAAAGAGTGAATGAATGGAAGAACATGAAGGAATGAACAAACTAATGAATGAATGCATGCATGCATGAATATTGAAACTGTATAGGCAGTCCTTGACTTATGACCACAATTGAACCCAGGATTTATGTTGCTAAGTGAGAAATTTGTTAAGTGGGTTTTGACCCACAACTGTGGCAAGCATCTGTGTTAAATTAGTCACACGGTTGTTATTGAGAATTTTGCAGCGATAATTCAGCGCCAGAAAAATAAACGCAGAGGGCTGATGCTTCATTTAACATCTTTATAAACATAACAAGTAGATTTTACAAACCAGTTGTAGATTTCTCCAACATGGAGCAAACTCAAGACAGAAACATGTTGCAAGTTCAGAGCAGAGCTCCAATCTTCAGCAAGCAAGCAAGTTAGTTTCATCTTCCATAGACAGACTCAGAGCTCCACATAGCTGCAGAGTTGCAGAGCTTAATATAGAGCCATGCCTAGGCTACTTCTAGTTTCAGTTTCCAAACAGTCCTCATTGGCTGACTTAGTTGCTATGCCTATTCATTGGCTGACCTTGTTACCCAGCTCTGTTCCAGTTCATGAATATACCGACAGTTGTTAAGTGAATCTGGCTTCCCCATTGACTTGACTTATCAAAAGGTCACAAAAGTTGGTCAGGGACCCTGGGACACTTCGACCGTCATAAAAAGGAATCAGTTGTCAAGCATCCGAATGCAAATCACGTGACCTTGCTGGAGGCTGCAACGGTTGTAAGTGTGAAAATGAGTCACTTTCTCTCCCAGTATTGTTGTGACTTCAAACAGTCACTAAGGGAACCGTTGTAAGTCGAGGACCACCTGTACAAAATATGACAAAGGAAAATACCCATCTTTTTAAAGTCACTTAAGGATCAGAGGCTCACTTCCTTACCAACAATTTCTTCTTGTGTTTTCAATTCCGTTGCATTATTTACCTTTAAAAAATTTGTATTTCTGGAGAAGGGCATGGCTTCCTTCCCAAGTCTCTGAAAAATGTGGTACATTTTATTTTATAATGAATCATTTGTGCAGGAGGCTGTTTCCCATGTAATTCTGGAAAAAAAAGAGACCCTTTTAAATTGTACTATAGGAAGCCCCAGTCCCCTCTGGATTAAAATATTTTTTATTCTTAATATTTAGAGAGGCAGGATAGAATATTTTCCCAAAGGAGAAATAGAGAAAATGTGTTCTTAAAGGCAGAAAGCAGCCCCAGTCTTCCTTAACAGCCTCCAGCAGATGCCTGAAGTCTTTAGAGAGGGAGATTTTGTATCCATTCATTAAGACTGGGCCAATCTATTCATAAACAAAACACCAGGACAGACGGACAGGACAGGGCCTTTAGGACATAATAGGATTACCCCACCGCCATTGAAATAGCAAAAGACACAAGGCTCACTGCATTGCACAACCCCCCTGGAGCATCTCAAAACCCTATAAAAATCCAGCCATTCCTAAGCCAAAAGGGGTCAGCCACCCCAGAAAGATTGCTTCTGTCACTGAAGTTGCTGGCAGCCAAAGAAACCAGCCAGCCTCCATTTAATTTCCATCATCTTTCTCCCGGGTTGGAACTGGGCTGGGTTTTTCTTCCCACAGTACCTTAACACTGCAAATGTAGATGAGAAACTGGGTTTAGCAATCATCCAGTTCATATCAGGGACAGTAATTAACTTGAGTGACTATAATCTCTGCTGGGTGACCGTGCCAATTCATGACCAGCTCTAGTGCAATGCAAGAGACAGTTTTATCTTTCAGCTTGTTGATTATTTGGCTCTTCCCCAAAACCAACGGATCACGGCAATAGCTCAGGGTCCTAGCGTACGTGTCCTTCAATTGAGCTGTGATTCCTTTACTGCATCTAAGCGGTTAAATCGTGGCAACCGGACCCAAATGTGCTAATCTGAGACTCACCCAAGCCACTTCCTCACTCAAAATAAAAAAAAAATTAGACAGCCAGAGAGGCGTTGGAGTGTACCAATTCTTGGCATACCAACCTCAGGAATGAAACGTCTCGGATTAACGCATTTTGGTCCGGTTGCCGTGATTTAACCTTTTAGAGACTTTCGTCTGGGATGATTGAGTCTTCGTTGACGTATTGCAATCCATTTTGGGGAGAAATCCCTGAAGTTGGTAAATAAAACAACCACAATTGTTTTATATCAGATGAATATATGGCTGTGTGGGAGGAATAAGAAGGAATATAATGTTTAATGAATTGTTCACTAGGATGAGAAGGGGAGAAGGAGGAGGAGAGGAAGAGGAAAAAGAAGAGGAGGAATAAGAAGGAATATTTATTTATTTATTTATTTATAAAATTTCTATACCGCCCTTCTCCCTAGGGACTCAGGGCGGTGTACAGCCAATCTAGACCCCAACAGTAATACAAAAGTTAAAAGGAATTAAATTAAATATTGGCCGAATAAGAAAAACCCACCCCACACCCTTAAAACCCCAATTTAAAATTACAGAACAAATGGAGACAAATTTAAAACCACCTCAGCCCAGGCCGGCCTGCTCAAAAAGCCAGGTCTTCAGCGCGCGCCTGAAGGCCCTCAGGTCTGTGCCGGTATAAAGTTTTAATGAATTGTTCACTAGGATGAGAAGGGGAAGAGGAGGAAGGGGGAGGAGGTGGAGAAGAAGAAGAAGAGGAGAAGAAGAAGAACGTTCCCCGGAGTCTCTGCCCATCTAATTTTTTATTTTGACAGATGAAGTTGCTTGAATGATTCTCAGGTTAACAAAATTTGATCCGGTTACCACGATTTAACTTTTTAAATGCAGCAAAGGAGTCCCTGTGCTCGATTTAAGAACACGTACCCTCAAAGGAAGAGGTAGCCACTGTGTCAGGCATGGAAGCCATCCTTTACTTAGAAGCTTCGAGGCTGCCACAGTTAGTGCCTGGGAATTTGGGAGGATTTCTTAGTGAGTAGAAGAGTAGACTCAATGACATGCCCCTGTTGGAGACTGACTCCCAGGGAGTGGGAGTGTGGAGGAGGCTGAGGAAGGGCAGAGGCCAGCTGGGCAGTCAGAGGAGGACCCAGGCCCATCCCCTCTGCATCCTAAGGCACGCAAGGAGGAGAGGATAAGGGAGATGTGAATGGCATAGCCTACGGGGGAGGAAAGGGCCTTGATCCCCTTCATGGGCTGCAGCTGTGAAAACTGTTTAAAAGGAACGGATATGCGTATGGACCAGTGCTGGAAACAAAGCATGAAAATATCTCTAGTCTGTCGTTCCTCTCTGAGTTTGGCATCCTTCCCATGTGTGTTCAGATATCTGTGGACGTCTTCAAGCCCTTATCTTGCCTGGTTCCCTTAATTGTTTCAGTGTGGTTTGTGTTGTTTTTACTCTTTATAATTGATAGGCATTTTTAGTTTAAACGGCATTTCCCCCTTTTCGTAACTACTTGTGGGGGAGTTTTTTGTCTCCAGTCAAGGATATTTGGAGTTTGGAAGCAAAATGAAGGAATAAAAGGGGCTTCACCTGTTTTTGTGACTGTGTTTATTTTGTATCTCACCCTGGGTCATCACACTCAACAACATTCTTTCTTAAAAGTCAAGGACAAGTTACCCTGCCGATGTGCAGGAGATGGATCTTTGGATTTCTGTTGGGGAAGGGAAAACTTGGAACTCTCAGATTCGGGTTTCCCCAGATGTGCCAACATGACTTCTCTAATAAATTCTTACTTGGATGGACATTGTGTCAACTCGTAAAGCATTCCTATGCTTGTTTTCGAGTTGCCATAAGAAGGAGTGGAGGGGAGCTTTTGAAGCTTGGCTCAAGGCTCATGATTCAATTAGGGCAATCGCCGGAACCCTAACACTTTGTTTCTAAGTGCTGAATGGAAATGGGGAGTTTCATTGGAATGCTGACACCCTGGTTGCTTGAATAGCACCGTTGGAAAGATGGGGGCTTCTGGGTTCCTCAAGATCGGGCAACCATCTGTCCGAGATCCTGTGAAGGTTCCTACCTTGGGCAACAGGATGGACTAGACCTCTGAGGTCCATTCCAACTCTAGGATTCTGTGATTCTCTGCCAAATGTTGAAAGGCTCCGGTTGTAAGGCATCCAGAGAGTATCCATGGTATCAATCACTCCGAGACATTTTCTCTCCAATTGATTTATATCGGAACAGATCTGGCATGTCAAAGGCAATTTCCCAAAGTGAAATTATTTTCGCACGTTACACAGAATCCACCTTCTCTCCTCCCTTCTCTTCTCCCACTTCTACACTGCATAAATCATGAGAACCAATTAACTGCAACTGGAATTTCTTAATACGACATACAGAATAACCTTGAACTTTTCAACTCCTCCACCACCACCACCCTTCCATGAAATATGACAGCTGAATTTTAAAGATGACACCGGTCCTGTTTTCTTTCCCGTAGGCCTCTGGTGGACCTGTTTGATAAGCGCTACTACTTGGCCGTCCCTTATGATGAGTGTAAACGGAGGAGGAGGTAAGAACCGTTTTGCAATCCGAAACCTGAAGGGCTAAGGCAGTCACAGAAGTCGTAGCACGAGGAGGCTTTTATACAGAGGTGACATTCCCAAACACCTCTTGGGGGAACAGATAAATTAATTGATGATGATGATAGCAATAGCACTTATATACCGCTTTGCAGTGCTTTTAAAATCCTCTCTAAGCGATTTACAGAGTCAGCCTCTTGCCCCCAACAATCTGGGTCCTCTTTTTACCAGCCTCAGAAGGAAGGGCGGAAGACTGAGTCAACCTTGAGCCGGTCGGGATCGAACTCCTGGCTGTGGGCAGAATTAGCCTGCAATATTGCATTCTAACCACTGTGCTGCCACCACAGCCCTTCTTTCCTCCTTTCCTTCCTTCCTCCCTCCTTTCATTCTTTCCTTATTTATTTATTTTATCTAATTTATATACCGCTCCCCTCTTCTAAAAAGGGACTCGGGGCGGTGAACATTCATAATAAAACATACAATTAGAAAAGTTAAAATAAATTTAAAAGTTATTAAATAAATGGCTGAAGCCGATAAAACCCCATAAAATTTTAAAATTGAATTAAAAATTTAAGACCCTTCTCATAATGTTAGGCCAGACCGGCCTGTTGGAAAAGGTGGGTCTTTAGTGTGCATCGGAAGGCTCGCAGGTCAGCAATGGCTCGCATCTCCGTAGGTAGTTCATTCCAAAGGGAGGGTGCTCCCACAGAGAAGGCCCGCACCCTCGGGGCTGCCAGCCGACATTGTCCAGCCGGAGGCACCTCGAGGAGGCCCACCCTGTGGGAGCGCACTGGCCGGCGAGAGGCCGATGGTGGCAGTAGGCGGTCCCGCAAGTACCCGGGTCCCAAGCCATGGAGCGCTTTAAAGATGGTCTTCTTTCTTCCCACTTAGCACGTAGTCTTATATACCACTTCACAGTACTTTGCAGCCCTCTCTTAAGCAGTATACAGAGTTAGCTTCTTGCCTCCCAACAATGTGGGTCCTCGTTTTATCCACCTCGGAAGGATGAGTCAGCCTTGAACTAGTTATGATTGGACTGTTAGTAGTGAGCAGAATTAGCCTGCAATGCTCCATTCTAACCACTGTGCCACCACGACCCTTCCTTCCTTCCTTCCTTCCTTCCTTCCTTCCTTCCTTCCTTCCTTCCTTCCTTCCTTCCTTCCTTCCTTCCTTCCTTCCTTCCTTCCTTCCTTCCTTCTTAGCATGTAGACTTATATACCGCTTCAGAGGGCTTTTACCATCTCTCAAAACGGTTTCCAGAGTCAGCCTCTTGCCCCCAACAATCTGGGTCCTCATTTTACCCACCTTGGAAGGACAGAAGGTTGAGTCAACCTTGAGCCTGGTGAGATTCAAACTGCCAAATTGCAGGCAGTCAGCAGAAGTAGCCCTACAGTACTGCACTCTGACCATTGCGCCACCGCGTAATGATGTAGATTGATTAGATCCGCTTGTTAACATGTGATTTGCAGCCATTTTGCAACACCTCTCCAGGTGCCCACCTGGCAGGGTGGCAGTTCTTAGCAGGGCAGGGTTGACATGGATGGTGCACACCACAAGCACCGCACTGGGGAAGCCAGAAAGAGCAGGAAGTGTTACGTGGAAGATCTGGCCAGGCGGTAAATCTCTCCTCCCCAGAAGCTCCACTCCAATCATGGGGACTAGATTCATGGGCTCAACCTGACTAGAAGAGTAGCTTTACTGTGGCCAGAAGGAAGACGGCTGGACCTTGAAGATCTGACTCCTGCAGAGTGGAGGACTCGAGGGGTCTGAAGTGTACGTCTTCTCCTGGGCTGATGCATACATTGCGTAGGCCGTTGACTTTGCCTAATGTCAAGCCAGTGGACTTTGAGCTGTTCTTGTCTCCAGCTTGACCTGGGCAGATCTTGGCTCCATGTTTATGCTGCAATTCCAGAAGGAAGAGGAGGAGGAGGGTGACTTGCCTTGCTGGCTCCAGCTCTTAAAATATTGAATTTGATTGCTTGTTTTGATTGGAGTGATTTGTTGATTATTTTCTGGTGTACAGCTGAACAGCTCAACTTCTCTTCTCTCCTCTCCCTCCTTTCTTCTCTCCCCTTTCCTTTCCTTTCCCTCACCTCCCCTCCATTCCCCTCCTCTCCCCTCCCCTTCCTTCCCCTCCCCTCTTCTCTTCTCCTCTCCTCTCGCTTTCACACCCATCCTTTTTCCTTCCTTCCCTTCCTTCCTTCCCTTCCTTCCTTCCTTCCTTCCTTTCCTTCCTTCCTTCCTCCCCTCCCTTCTTTTTTTCTCTTCAGTACACGTAAATACACCGTTCCTGACCCTCCTGGTCTATTTGACGGTCACGTCTGGCCAATGTATCTTAAGCACCGGAAGGAAATGGAGGCCAGTGAAGTCAACGTTGGTAAGAAACCTTTGGCATAACTTGACTGTAATTAAGAAGGGCTGGGTCAAATAAATGTGAATAAGTGGAGCGCCAGGGGCTGAAAAATGTCTTAGTCAACAATTATGACTAAGAAAACACCTTCTTACTTCTCCACAGAGATGAGAACAGTCATCTCACAGCCAGGAAAACACTTTTCTAATTTATGTATCTATTTATTCCGTTCCCATAAAAATTCCATAAAAGGCATTTTAAAAACAATAAAGCATCATATCTATCTCTATATCTATCCATCCATCTAACTATCTATCAGTTCCAGGTATACTTGTAAAAGAAGGAACAGACATCCTATGATCTCCAGAACTTAAAATGACATTCAATCTACTTAACTAAGCTTTCATCAGCCACTGCTGACATTGTCAGAGTATTAAGCTACCATTACAGAGATCTTCATTATGTCTCAAGTTATAACAGACAGGCATAATGAAGAATGAGCTGAGCCGACCACAAGGCTGGGCTGATTTTAGATTTGGGTATTTTAATTTTTATATTAAATTTTAGGGTTTTAGGGAGGAGTTTTAATTGTTTTACAGCCAGGGTCTTTAATTTAATTTAGTTTTAACTTTTGTATATTTAATGTTTTTAATTGTATGGCTGTGCACCACTCCGAGTCCTTCAGGAGAGGAGCGGTATATAAATATTATTATTATTATTATTATTATTATTATTATTATTATTATTATTATTATTATTATTATTATTGTCACAAACAAAGCAACAAATTGCAATAACTGGCAAGCTAACATTTTATTTATTTTTATTTTGTCAAGAGATTATAAGATAACAGGATTAAGTATAAACATAGCTATGAATACATGAAATGAATACATATAAGAAAAAAAAAACAGTAGGACAGGAACGGTAGGCACATCACCTCCTAGAGATAAGCAGTCCAGGCTGGGTTGGACCTGGGAGAAAGCAACCACAACAGATAAGCCTCCTTTGACCAACATGAAGGAAGCAAAAACAACAGAGCTAATTACAGATGGGAGGCGGTTGGAAGGGCCTATTAAGTGTGCAAGGGCTAAATTGATTAATGATATATAAAGACTGAGATCTCTGTAATGGTAGCTTAATACTCTCGATGTCAGCAGGGGCTGAAGAAAGCTTAGTAAGTACAATAAATACAATTTTAAGTTCTGGAGATCACAGGATGTCCGTTTCTTCTTTTATATACATGCATGCATGCATGCATACATACATACATATATACATACATAGTATATATATATAGATATATAAATATATATAAACAATACAAGGAAACTTTGACGTATGACCACAATTGGAGCCAAAATTCTGTGGTTCAGCAAGGCCCTTGTGAAGTGAGTTACCCCCCCCCCCCATTTAACAACCTCTTTTGCAATGGTTGCTAAGTGAATCACTGCACTTGTTGTGAATTGCTTGATCATTAAACGAAACCCAGCGTCCCCAATGCTGCAGCCCTCATAAATGCATGCCAAGCACCTCAATTTTGTCTGAGTGATCGTGGAGACGGTATGGTGGTTGTGTTTTTTTTTCAGTACTAAATGAATAAGCCGACATCAAACCATTGCTAAATGAATATGCCGAGGACTACGACTTACTAGCTGTACAGTATAAAGCCAACGATGGGGTCTATGGAGATTCTCCGTCATCTAAGTCATGGTTATCCCAAAAGAGCATTTTTTTCAAGAGGCAACTGGACTTTTCTTGTTTTTCTTTTGAAGATGTTTCACTTCTCATCCAAGGAGATTCTTCATCTCTGACTGAATGGTGGGGAAGGGAAGGATTTATACTCCTTGCAGACAGCTGATCATTTGCATCCTTTTTAGAGAGTCGTTGAGGCCGCTTGGAGGTTTATCTGTGACCTCGGAGTCATCTTGGAATGGCTGAACAGACTGTATTGTAGACCAGAGATAGACGATGTGGTCAGCAGTTCCAAGAAGGCTTCATACCCATCTGCACCCACTCAAATGACCCTGAGGACACAGATAAACCACCAAGTTGCCTCAACAACTCTCTAAAAAGGAGGCAAATGACCAGCTGTCTGCAAGGAGTATAAATCCTTCCCTTCCCCACCATTCAGTCAGAGATGAAGAATCTCCTTGGATGAGAAACGAAACATCTTCAAAAGAAAAACAAGAAAAGTCCAGTTGCCTCTTGAAAAAGCACCTTGGGGATTGGAATGGGCTCCTTAATACAGTGCCCCCAGGCCTTGGTTTCCTAGCCAAGTTCACCTCTGGTAAGAGAAGCAATTAATAAATTTCAAAAATAATTAAAAAGGCTTTTAGAAAGTCTTAAAAAGACTAGCAGGGTTGGGACCATTCTAATCTCCAAGAGGAGGATATTCCACAGACCAGGGGCCACTGCAAAGAAGGCCTGTCTTCTAATTCCCACAAGCTGACACTCTTGGACACACGATCTGCAGCATAACCGATCTTCTAGATCGAATTGAATGGGGAGAGACTATTCTTGTTTCTAAGCTCTCAAATCACAATGCTAATCCGACTTATTCTAAAGGAACATCCCCCCCCCCCCAAGACAACAGGGCTTTCTGGTTTCTCTTTGAAGACCTTTCACTTCTCAGAGAAGCTACTTCAGCTCTGACTGGATGGTGGGAAAGGAAAGGATTGATACTCCTTGCAGTCAGCTGGAAGGATCTTCAGCTGACACAACGTATGTGCACACTTCAAACCCAAGAAGGCAGACGTTTGTCCACCCCAAGGATAAAATACTCCGATACAAACTGAGCAATGTGGTATATGAAGCACAATGCAGGGAGCCCTGGGCAGATCTGTGCACTGGGGAAACAAAACAGCTACTTCACAAGCGCACGGCACAACCTAGGAGGACAAACCCATCAGGACTCGATTTAGCAATCTGTCTGCATTTTAAAAGACAAAGGTCACTCTTTTGAAGATAACCAAGTTCACATTTTGGACAGAGAGGACCGCTGGTTTGAAAGAGGGGTCAGAGGCCATCTATGTCCAAATTGAACAGCCCTCCCTCAACTGAGGGTGGAGGAATACGATATCATCTATCTCCAGTCTACAACAGAATCCTTTCAGTAGTTCCCAGAAGTACCAGTCTACCCCCATTTGTACCAGTCAGATGACTTTGAAGACACAGATAAACCTCCAGGTGGCCTCAATGACCCTCTAAAAGGATGCAAATGACCAGCTGTTTGCAAGGAGTATAAAACCCTTCCCTTCCCCACCATCCAGTCAGAGCTGAAGAAGCTTCTCGGAGGAGAAGCAAAACGAAAAGAAAGTCCAGTTACCTCTTGAAAAAAAAGCACCTTTGGAACAACCCTGACAAGGATAACTGAGAATCTCCACAGACCTTTATTCTGAAGGACCTCTCTGTCAGGGTTCCAGCAATCGCCCTAATTAAATCATGATTCTCAAGCCAAACTTCAAAAAACTTCCAAGGATTCATTAGAGGCAACATACTGGCACTGCCCTGTATGAAGCTAATTCTGGCCTACGTCATTTACAGTCCCCTGGGACCCTGTTTCCCCCCCCCCCTCCTGGGTGTGTCATAAATCAGATGAGCACCTTCACAGGCTGGGTGTCATCAATCACGTTCTCCAATTAGATATATTCCAACTCTTTAAAAGATTGTAACTAAACTGTCAGAGCATTTGCCCGCGAACATATTTTTGCTTTCAAACACTGCACTGCTTTTCCAGATTTCCTTCCTCCCCTCTCCTCTTTTTAATGGCAACTACTAAAACAGGAATGTTTTATGAATTGACACTCATTGAAGCTTTTCCTAGAAATTTCACTGAAAGCGTGATGTTACGTCTTGACTAATTCCTGGGCTAAATCTCTCTGTGCCTGCTGAGAATTCACTCTTGGCGTAATGACAGGCAACTTTGATAATTACCCATTCTTGTTTTCAGTTTATTTGGATGGACTGAAGTCCCGGGATGATCTTTATCTGCAGGTCTTTGAAGATATTCAGAACACGCTCTTGAACTCTTCATAGGTGAATACATTCCTGATGGATTCGGGAGGGAGAGAGGGATAAAATTCTACCTCTTTGCAATAAAATATTTAGCTATTTCCACGGTTTCGATATTAATGTCTTGCTCTTTGTTTTTCAGGATCTGCGGGAAACAGAAAGATCTCTGTACAGATTTGATGTAAATATATACAGTATATTTTTAGCAGGAGCATGGAGGATTGAGTTTTGAAAACCCGGCTGGACATTGTCCTTTAGGAAACAACATTTTGTATATAATTGAACATTAAGACGACTTATTTACTATACAGCCATGGGAAGGTTATTTAAAAAAAAAATTAAATCTTATTTTATATTCCACCCATATTATGTTTTTCTGCTGCATTTTTATTCCTGGATGAAGTTTGTAAAACACTGCTGCTTATGTCCTTTAGCAATAATAGCTTCTGTAACTACTTGTGTAATAAATACCCACAATGTGTATGTTCAATAAAGATTGAAGTATTTCGTATCGTACTTGAGATCCGTCAAAGCTTCTTTGCGTCTGGAGTGAATTATAATTTTCCTCTCAAATCCTGACACACTTCCTCAGGGCCCACCTACCCACGCCGAAGGCAATGTGAAGTCCATTTTAGGCATTCCAGGATTAAACAGTCCTTCTCCCAACAGAATTTGATGGATGGACACGATGAAAGAGGCCGGATGATTCAGCCCCAGTGTTGGGATGTGATTGTGGCTTGTGTGTCATTCTAGTTGGTGTTCCAGGGTGGCTGGTTTCTAGCCTTCAGACCAGAAGTCTCTGACCTTGGGGACTTGTGGACTTCCACTCCCAGAATTCCTTGAACCAGCATGAAGTCCTGGGAGTTGAAATCCACACGGCTTTAAGTGGCCACACTCGCAGACAGACAGACATAGAGAGAGAGAGATAATAGAGATGTTAGAGATAGATAGATATACAAATATATATAAAGATAGTGCTATAGAGATACATAGTTAGATAGATAGATAGATAGATAGATATACATATAGAGATATAGATAGATAAACAGATATACATATACATAGAGATAGAGATACATAGAAATATAGAGATAGATAAATAGATATACATATATATGCAGATCTTGGTGTGTTTGGGTCTTTTGGGAGTATCTTGGCGACGTTTTGACGAGATCCCACTCGCCATCTTCAGGCTGGTGCTTTTGGCTTCGTGTTTGTGCGAGCAAAGCATGATTGGAGCTGCCATCTCTATAAATATTGGTGAGGAGGTTGGCTGTGTTGTCATTTCTTGATTGGTTGATGGAATTGATGTTTGCAGATTGGCTGAACAAGACCCAGGATGTCAAAACAATAGAACTCAGGAGGTCATCACACAGCCCATTACCCAGGTCGTTACAACACAGGAGGCTGATAGACACACAGCCAATACCTCAGCCACACATGTTCTTACGAAAAAGCCAGCCAATCTGCAAACATCAACTCCATCAACCAATCAAGAAATGACAACACAGCCAACCTCCCCACCAGTATTTATAGAGAAACGGCAGCTCCGATCACGCTTTGCTCGCACAAGCATGAAGCCGAAAGGACCAGCCTGAAGATGGTGAGTGGGACCTCCTCGAAATGTCACCAAGATATTCTCATTCTTACATGGGAAAAGACCCGAACACGCCAAGACCTGCATACCTGTACCCGTGAAAATCTACAAAAACAAATACATATATATATACACATACACACATATATCAGAGGTTGTATTCAACAGGTTCTGGCCAGTTCTGGAGAACCGGTAACAGAAATTTTGAGTAGTTCAGAGAACCAGCCAATGCTACCTCTGACTGGCCCCGCAAACCACATCTCTGCCTCCCATCTAGTCCCAGCTAATCGGCTGGGTCTTCTTTGTTTGCCCTATACAAGAGAATGGAGCTTGAAAGCAGGTTAGTGGGTGGGTAGGGAATGGAGATTTTGCAGTATTCTTCCCTTGCCATGCCCACCAAGCCATGCTCACAGAACCGGTAGTAAAAATTTTTGAATCCCACCACTGATACTCACACACACACACAAAAATTGTCTAAGCTGCTCAGAGTCACCTTATCGACAAGAAGGGCGGCCTGTAAGGTCAACAAATTTAATAAATAGATAAATAACCTGCAAAGCACGTATGGCTTGTAAGGGGGAAGAAGGCTGAGAAAGCGTTTGCCCTGCTCTGTGTAGAAGGTCAGTCTCAAACCCAGGCTTGCAATCTGTCAGCTGGGCTATTTTGGGATCTCGGTGCTCTCTCTTTCCAGAGAGTCCTAGACTGGCGTTCCGAAATAGCCCGACCGACTGGTAGCAGGTGCAGAGAACCTCTGAGAACGGCCACCTGTCAGTCACCTGTAAGACAGGTACATCTCAGGCAGGGCCTCCGTTCTCCCAGCTCTGCTCTCCACCTGTTCGGAAGAGCAACTGGTGCTGTCAGGTGAGGCTCAGCTTGCTAAGAATGCTGCCCTTTGGTGCCATTTGCCTGGCAGGCTTTTGGGTGGCTCAGGGAGCAGAGGTGGCGTGAGGAAGGACACGGGGACCTGCAGGGGCAGCGCTTCTTGGAAAGGCCACGGCCATAATTCCTTGAGCAACTGGTTTGTTCAGACGGCCCTCGGTCGAAACAGGTGCTCAGCTGGGAGATCTGGATGTGGCTGTAATCAAGAGGTAGCCTTGGGGAGATCTAATGGCTGCCCATCCACTGTTTCAACATCTGGCATATAGAACAGAAGGGAAGGGAATATATAGGAAGAGAAGGGAAGATAGAGTAGAATAGAATAGAATGTAGAATGGAATAGAATTGGAAACAGAATGGAAGACAATGAATAGAACAGAACAGAGATAGAATATAAATGAATAAAATATGGGAATGGAATAGAATAGAATAAATAGGAAAGGATAAAATAGAATGTAGAATAGAGTAGAATATAGACTAGAGTAGACTAGAATAGGAAATGGAAATGGAATGGAAGACAATGGATAGAACAGAACAGAGAGAATAGAATAAAATATGGGAATGGAACAGAATAGAATAAATAGAACAGAATTGGAATGAACTGGAATGGAAGACAATGGACAGGACAGGACAGAGACAATAGAATAGAATAGAATAAATAGGTTAGGATAGAATAGAATATGGGAATAGGAAAGGATAGAATAGAATAAATAGAATAGAATAGGAACTGGAACTGGAATGGAAGACAATGGATAGAACAGAAAGAATAGAATAGAAATTTGTTGTTATTAGCTGTGAAGTTGTGTCCGCCTTATCACAACCACATGGACAATGTTCCTTCAGGCCTTCTTGTTCTCTACCATCCCCTGGAGTCCATTTAAGCTCATGCCGATTGCTTCAGTGACTCCATCCAGCCATCTCCTTCTCTGTCATCCTCTTCTTCTTTGGGCCTCAACCGTTCCCAGCATTATGCTCTTCTCCGGTGAGGAATAGTTGTAGGAATTGGGTATGTCCAGTTTAGTGAAAAGAAGGACTAGGGGGGACATGATAGCAGCCTTCCAATATTTGAGGGGCTGCCACAAAGAAGAGGGAGTCAATCTATTCTCCAAAGCATCAGAAGCCTCCATGGTTAGATTGAGGTTCAACAGCTCCACAAAGTAAACTGGTTTTTTTCCATAGCCAAGTTATCAAATTAACCACGAGTCAATCTTTTGTATGAAGACAAACCTTCTGGGGGAAAATATACTTCCTGCCCTGAACACAATTTTTTTTTTTTTAAACCTAAGCCACCTTTAGATGCTCCCAGATGTGGGAGACATGGATAATGTCACTCTGGTGGCAGTGACTTTGATGAGGTGTAGATAGACACTTAGGGGTTGCCTTTGACTTGATATCCCCCAATTGTCTACCTGCTAAGATTGAACTGCTTTCCCTTTTTCCAACTTTAATGCTTTTCAACTTGCCAACGAACTGGAAAGAGGGAAGGGAGAAACAGGATGTTGGGAATGTGTGTGTGGACTGTGAGAGCCTTTGCATCAGAGGTGCTATTCAGCTGGTTTGGACTGGTTCTCACAAACTGGTAGCGAAAACTTTGACTGGTTTGGAGAACCGGCAAATACCACCTCTGGCTGGGCCCACCCACCTGTCCCTGCTCTTACCCCTCCTATATTCTATTGTTTATTAGCTCAGCTGATTCGCATGGAAAGTAGATTGCCACGTCTCAGCTGAGCTAAAATGCAGCACAACTGACCAGCGTTGATGCAGAGGGCAGTGTTTGAAGTGAGCTCTCCGAATCAGTAGGAAAATTTTTTGAAACCCACCCCTGCTTGGCAACCACCAAGGTCTCCACTGCAGGTGCTTGAGAGAGAGAGAGATGAGCTGTTCCTATAACAAAAGGATGTCTCATAATTAGACAATGTGATCACCCAGGGTTGGGGAGAAAGGGAAGTTTAACTAAGCAAGCCTTTGCCTAGGAAAACCAGAACTGGTTTTGATTCTTCAGTACCAAAATGATGTATCCAATAAAGTTTTTGTCAGGGCTCTGACAATACACCCCCATTCAAATCATGTCTCTAGCTGCATCTCTCAGAGTAAAAACATTGATTTATTAGGAGTGGCCATGTCAGTGTTACCTGGATGTAGCCGGCACTAAACACATCATTCATTTCACTCTTGACCCTGGTGTTCCGCCCACCCCCTGGATGTATATTCTCCAATGACCATAGCCAATATCCATAGCCCAGAGTCATCAATCATGCTCTCCAATAATAATCTTGCCCGCTAACAGTTTCTGCTGCCTAGCAATTATCTGAAGCATTTAAGGAATGCACTGCTGTCCCCCAATCTCTTTCTGCTGACAACTAAAAAGACCAAAGGAGTATTTTTTTTAGTTGACAGTTTTACTTTTGGGAATTTGAAGCTCCCTAGTCTGTTTCCTTATTTTGCATTCATTAGTCAGACAGTTGACAATATCATTCTGTCTGCTCTTTGCCAAAATAATTTGTAATTTCAGGTCACTTCTGCCCTCCTTCCTGGGGTCTCATAACTTTCCTCCTGTAAGAAGGAACTAACTTTTCCTTGCCACTCACCCCCCCAACCCAATGAATTTCCTTAAAGGAACTTTTCTATTAAACCTACAAGTTTGGCAGGAAAAAACAATCAAAATCACCCAGGAAGTCTTGGCAGAAATGTGTTGTTAGTCAACTATGTTACAACAATCTCAGACTGACTGGAAAGAGGCAGCTTAGAGCAAGGGCCCCCAACCTCTGGGCCATGGCCCCTTGGGAATTGGGATGCACATGTGCATGAAGTTGCATTTGCATGTGAAACCATCCGCTCTTCCTCCTCCCCTGATGCCACTACCGCCACAGGTCCACACAGCCGGAAAGGTTGGGGACTGCTGGCTTACAGGATTTGGGGAAGGTGAGATCTTTGCCCCTTCCTGGTGCGCATCAACTCCAAACTTGGGCCTCTTTTAATCCCTCCCTCCAGACTAGATGGAGATTCCACCAGAACCACAGAGTTTGAAGGGACCATTAAAGTCTCGTAGTCCAAGCCCCTGCTCGCAGGAGATCCTTCTCTCCTCCTCTCCTCCTCTTCTTCCTCTTCCTCTTCTTCCTCCTCTTCTTCCTCTTCCTCCTCTTCTTCCTCTTCCTCCTCCTCCTCTTCTTCTTCCTCCTTCTCCTCCTCCTCTTCCTCAAAATAACCGAGTCAGGATGGACCTTGGAAGTCTTTTAGTCCAACTCCCTGCTCAAGCATGAGATCTTTCCCTTCTCCTCCTCCTCCTCCTCCTCCTCCTCCTCCTCCTCCTCCTCCTCCTCCTCCTCCTCCTCCTCTTCCTCCTCCTCCTCTCTGAATAAAAGTTGGGGGTTCTTTTTGTAAAGTTTTTTTTTAAAAAACATACATCAATATCATTTTGTGGACAGTGTGGTGTCTGAGTGTCAATCATTTTGATACAAAAGCAATGATAATACAATGAGCATTACTAAATTAATCTGACTTATGCAGTTGAATGTTGTTATATACATAACTACATCAACACATAATCCTTCATCTTTCAGTTATAAATATTTGCTACATCCTTCTAATAGTAACAGCATTATTTTTGAGCATGCCTAATAATATCCTTTTTCAAACTCTGATCCTGACCTCTAATATTCACTTTAAATGTATTAAGTAAAGGTATGTATAACAATATCTCCCCAATTCTAATTTTTTTTGTCTCTGAATAACAGAGTTGGAAGGGACCTTGGAGGTCTTCTAGTCCACCCCCCATCCTTGCTCAAGCAGAAGATCCTATGCCATTTCACCACAAAGTTGCCGTCGTGCTACTCCTTGCTCAGGGTGGATTCCGCCAATCCCGAAACACTCAAACAGCGCAATTCCCCAGAGAGAAGAAATGCTGTGCCCGTATCTGTTCTTCACACTTTTCCTGCTGTCTGAGCAGCTGCCGTGAAGGTAGCGGTGACTCTCGTACAGTATCACAAGAGGCTGAATCATATCCGCACGAAGGGCTTGGCAATTTGATCCCTGTTTCTTTCCCGGAGAGCTGCTGACCTTTCTACTTATGGACCTGAAGTGAGGCTGGCACTGTCACCAGAAAAATGGAGGAATGTGGACAGAGGCCTGGTCATTCCAGGTCATTGGAGAAGGGGGCTTGCTTCTGCCTGTCTCTTCATTTAGGGAAGTAGAGAAGACTCTCCCCCCTTCTTCCCCTACTACTCAAATCACCATTTTCCTAGATCTTTCTGGACCTTTCCCAGCATTTTTGATCCAGCAAAGAACCTGCAATGGCAGCCCTGGAATTTTACTATGACTAAGCTCGTTGCAATTGTGATCAGCTTAGTTACTTGCTGGCTGAACATCAACCGCGGCAGCCTCGTAAAAACGCTACTACAGCTTCCGACGGTACAGTTGGCCAAAAATTTGATAAAGATCCTGGTGAAAGGAGGAATCATGCTGGGATCTATTCCCGAGGCCAGTTCTGTGGATTTGCTCAAGATCCCCACTCAGCAGGGAGCCGGTGGCCCTCCCGGGGCAGGAATCCAGACGGGAAGTGATGGCATGCAGCAACGAGGAGAGTTATGTCTTTGTTGTACAGTCACCAGGTTGTGCCCGACTCTTCGCAACTCCATGGGCCACAGCACAGCGTGGCCATGGTGGGCGTGGCCTAGTTGGCCTCCTGCACCACAGCCAGGGAGGGTCGTTTTTGCTCTTCCTGGGCTCCGGAGCCTTCCCTCGAGCCTCCACATGGGTGAGAACAGACGCCCTGGGCCCATTTCCGGCCTTCCTGAACTTCTGGGAGGCCCATTTTTTGCCCTCCTGGAGCCTCTGTGCACGCCCTGCACTTACCTACATCCAAAATGGGCCACGTGGGGACTCCTGGGAAAGGAGGGGCAGTGTGGGTGGGGCCAGCCAGGAGTGGGATTTGGGGGTTCTCCGAACTGCACAGAATTTTAGCTGGGGGGGTCTCCCAAACCCCCGTGAACCCCCAACAGCCCACCCCTGTCCCTACAAATAAAAACCAGCCCCTTCTCACTTTCATTGCCTAGAGCAGGATGTTGGAACTTGCTAGCTGCAAGGAAAGGTCTCTAAGCTTCTCTCGTTCCAAATACAGCCCTTCTCTTCCACGGTGAGATTATCTGAAGTCATGAGGTCCCTTCCCCTGTGAGTGTTGTGAGGGGCTGGCAGTATGAGTGTCAATTAGCAGTGTGTTTGTTGCGTTATCACACCCTTAGCTGTCTCTTTGTCAGCAATTTGGCATAGCTCACTGAGACCTCTGGCTGGCCGCCAGTTTCCTGAGTCTTTAACCAAAGTTGGGAGAAAGGTAAGAGGGATGGGTCCCTGCTAATAATAGGTTGTGGCTTGTGTTTTCCCCTCCTCAAAATACAACACCCCCCCCCCCCCGGTGGCCCAGCTGATTGGAAAACTAATCTCTGCCAAGAAGCAAAGGGATATTTGGTGTGCAGGAATAACATTCAGATTAATTCCATCTTCTCTTCTGCTCAACTTGCCATTCGATTGCTAAGTCATGTCCGACTCTTCACAACTCCATGGACCAGCCTCCCCTGCCCTTCTGAGTATGCAATATTGTGCTTGGATTTTACTTTCACCCCCTGACACGTGCACAACTGAGTGTCCTTTTGGCTTTGGCCTATACTGCAAACCCAAGAATACACTAAGGCACAAGCTTGTCCATGATAAAATTTGGAATCTATTTTACGAATGGCTGGATATAACAGTAAAGAATTGAATTATATAAGTACAATATAATATATTGTTATTGATAAATGGATGAGTTAGATAGAGTAAGAAAATGAATTTGAAATATATTATTGAAAGTCAACAATTATAAAGCCAAGGATAATAGAATAAGTGATATATGCGATATAAAATACTGATTAGAATGATTATAAACATATACAAGTTAAATATGTATGATAACATTATTTTATGCACAAAGAAATATGTACCCAACTGACACACTGTGGAACAGAAAGGTTTTATATGTTTGTTTTTTGTTGTTGTTATAAAAATAAAAAACTTTTATTAAAAAAAACCCACCCAGACACAAATTGAGCAACATGATATATGCAGAGAGCCCTGTGCAGATCTGTGCATTGGGGAAACAAAACAGCTACTTCACAAGCGCACGGCACAACCTAGGAGGACAAACCCATCAGGACTAGATTTAGCAGTCCATCTGCATTTCAAAGACAAAGGCTGCTCTTTTGAAGACAGCAAAGTCCACATTTTGGACAGAGAGGACGGCTGGTTTGAAAGAGGGGGTCAAAGAGGTCCAAACTGAACAGCCCTCCCTCAACTAAGAGGAGAGGGATACGACACATCTATCTCCAGTCTACAACAGAGTCCTTTCAGCAGTTCCAAGAAGGCTCCACCCCCGTCTGCACCACTCTGGTGACCCTGGGGATGTCCACCATGTTTTTTCATCCACTTACACACCTTATAATTGTTCAACTCTTTCCCCCATCCTTACTTTACATTCTCCCACAATACACAAATTCTCACACTTTTTGTTAAGGAGTGTATTGTTCCAGATGGTCACTTGAGAACACAGGTTCTGGGTTCTCCAAGCTTCTTTTAATTTCTTCACTCCATTTCATGCTAATCACAACTATCCTGGTGTTTACTGTTATTTTTCAAATACGTGTATGCATATCAAACCTACTCAACGCTTGTTGCAAATGATTTGAGTCTTTATACAACATATCACACTCTATATATGGAAGTAATTAGAGATTTGCCTTCCCAAATAACCAATTTGTAAGCATCTGCTATATCTTTGCTGTAAACAAGAGAAGATCATTCTACCTACTCAATAATGAACAAGTCATGGTGTATTCCATTTATTTTCACCCATTCTTTCTTCCTTTCTCCCATTCTCTGCCCATCCTTCCTTCTTCATAATAGTTGGAAAGAATAAAAAAAAAATTACTAAGAGCAGGCATGGTAGAAAAACAAACATTAACCTCTATTTGACATGATCTTATTTATTAATAAGGAACGTTTCGCTTCAAATTAATAGAGGATACTAGAATGCTTCTAATAAGTTAATAGAGAATAAAACAATAGGGCTCATTGAAACTTTAAAATTATTGTAAAAACTCAGTCTAATATGTGTGGTGATGCAGTGGTTATAATGCAGGATTGCAGGCTTACTCTGCCGACTGCCCGCAGTTTGATCCTGACTGGATCAAGGTTGACTCAGCCTTCCATCTTTCCTTCTGAGGTGGGTAAAACGAAGACCCAGATTGTTGGGGGGCAAGAGGCTGACTCTGTAAACTGTTTAGAGAGGGCTGGAAAGCACCGTGAAGCAGTATATAAGTCTAAGTGCTAAGAAGGGAGGGAGGGAGGGAGGGAGGGAAGGAAGGGAGGGAGGGAAGGAAGGAAGGAAGGAAGGGGCAAGAGGCTGACTCTGTAAACTGCTTAGAGAGGGCTGAAAAGCACTGTGAAGCAGTATATAAGTCTAAGTGCTAAGAAGGGAGGAAGGGAGGGAGGGAGAGAGGGAAGGAAGGGAGGGAGGAAGAAAGGAAGGAAGGAAGGAAGGAAGGAAGGAAGGAAGGAAGGGGCAAGAGGCTGACTCTGTAAACTGCTTAGAGAGAGCTGGAAAGCACTGTGAAGCAGTATATAAGTCTAAGTGCTAAGAAGGGAGGAAGGGAGGGAGGGAAGGAAGGAAGGGAGGGAGGGAAGGAAGGAAGGGGCAAGAGGCTGACTCTGTAAACTGCTTAGAGAGGGCTGGAAAGCACTGTGAAGCAGTATATAAGTCTAAGCGCTATTGTTATTTAATGAAAAATACCATCACTCTGCTAAATTCACAATTCCCTCAGCAAGTCTTATGCCTGTGGACATTGAACCATGGAGTAGGGCTGCATTACTATTATCCTTCTAATCTTTCCTATTAGTGTTATCATGTTATCCCTAGTCCTTCTTTCACTAGACCGGACCAACCTAATTGAGAGAGGGAATCGTTCCTACACCTCTTAAGTCCTTTCCTCTTTTCAAGAAACAACTGGCGGACTCTACCAAGATAGGACAATTTTCCTCCAGTGTTCAATCTCCCTTTTTTAGGGACGATTGTAGAGAATATGGTCACACAACTGCTTTGGAGAACCCTGGTTGAAGTCTGGTCCCCATTGGATCAGAACTCGGGCCTGACTATAGGATAGAAAGGGCAGTGATTATATTTTTTGGGTGTATGTTGATAAAAGTGGGATGGGACAGTGCTTTCACTGTGAGTCTACTACCCTCTTAGTGGCCCTCAATATCATCAACTATGGTATCCTTCTTTATTGGCTCCATGAGTTGACAGTGAGTAACAATTTTTTGTGTTGTTTCTTTTCTTTTCAATGGGATACAGACCAGTGGTGGGATTCAAACTTTTTTACTACTGGTTCTGTGGGCGTGGCTGGGTGGGTATGATGTGTCTTGGTGGGCATAGCTTGGTGGGTGTGGAGGGGAAGGATACTGCAAAATCTCCATTCCCTCCCTACCCCACCAACCTGCTTTCCAGCTCTGTTCTCCTCCGGAGGGCAACCAAAGAAGACCCAGCCAATCAGCTGGGACTCAATGGGAGGCAGAGAAGAGATGGGGGAGGGGCCACTCAGAGGTTCTCCAAACTACTTAAAATTTCCACTACCAGTTCTGCAGAACTGGTCAGAACCTGCTGAATCCCGCCTCTGGCACAGACTACTCCTTCTTAACATCTACCTGAACCAGGTGGGTAAGATCACCAATCGTGGTGTGAAGTCTCATCAATGTGCTTTCTTTCTTTATTCATGTCAGATTTCAAATTACAGGCATATAACTGAGCAGGTAAAATAAGCATAAAATTAGTCATAGAGATGTAGCACATATAAAAGTCAGTGGTGGGATTCAAATTTTTTTACTACCGGTTCTGTGGGCATGGCTTGGTGGGTGTGGCAGGGGAAGGATATTGTAAAATCTCCAATCAGAGGTGGGATTTGCCGGTTCTCCAAACTACTCAAAATTTCTGCTACCGGTTCTCCAGAACTGGCCGAACCTGCTGAATAGCACCTCTGATAAAAGTATGTTAAATAAATACGATTAAAACGAGATGACCTTCACCCAATATCTCTTCCTCGTCCACCGAGAAATAAACCAAGGCAGCTCAGCAGGATATTTCTTCTCCTCCTTTGCCACTTATATTTATTTTCCTCCCTTTGTTCCGTCCTGCTAAACTTTAGATGAGATGAAAAAACAGAATTAAAAAGCTATTTCTATAAAAAAAATACATTGAGAAATATCTATTGGTGGCAGATATAAAACTCCACTGAATAAAGTACCAAACATTGGAACGGATCCAGTTAAAAAGAACTCAGGGATTTCTGAAAATTGAGTTTAGAGGTGGCTCACCCTTTTGGGTTTTTCTCCGTCTTCAAGATCTAGAAAGTGTCATGGTTTCCATTTCATCCTCTTGAATAGCCCATCGCCAAATCTTCTTCTTTCCAAAGCTTCTCCTTTCCAAATCTTCTCCTTTTCCCAGCTATGCCTCTAAATGCAACTGTTTACCTCTGAATGAGTCTTCTGAAGCAAGGGTCGCCAACCTTTTGGACCTCAGGGACCACCAAACTCACAATTTTAAATCCTGGGGACCACTAATATGAATTTTGACTGATGGTGGCTTGCTGATATTGGTAGGAGAGAGAAAGAGAAAGAGAGAGAGAGATCTGATCTAACCTCTCTCTCTCTCACACACACACACACACATATACACACACAAACACATAAAGGCAGGGGTGGGATTCAAATTTCTTAACAAATGGTCCTATGGCTGTGAACTAATTTGTGGGTGTGGCTTGGTGGTCATGTGAGTGGTTGGGCATTGTTTGTATGTAAATATTATATTTATGTCAATATTGATTTTTTTAAATAAAAAAGAGCAACTTTTACCTAAAATCAGGCAAAGCAGGCAGACAGATTGAATTGCTCACAGAATCACAGATTCATTCAGAGATCTATCTTTCTGCCATCAGCTGAGTCTGTCACATAACATTTCCTTGCAAGCAAACTCACAAAATTAACTTACAACATGAAATATTTATGTTTATAAATATTGATTTATTTTTTACAAAAAAGAACAACTTTTACCCAAAATTAGGCAGAGATTTAGGCAGGCAGATTGAGTTGCTCATAGAATCACAGATTCATTTAGACATCTGTGTTTCTGCCATCGGTTAACTGAGTCTACACTGCTTCAGTCCTAAGGAAGGTTCGGCTCTACTTAAAAGCAGAGCCAAAGATCTAAAGATTAGCTAGAAAGCAAGAAATCCAACAATTTCCTGCTTTCTAGCTAATCTAAATCTCTTGACATAGCAGAACAGATGATGGTCGGGGGAGGAAAAAAGGAAAAATAGCAACTTAGCAGGCAAGGTAAGGAGTGAGTGGGCGGGGAAGGTTCTCACGGGCCATGTGGGTGGCGCAGCCTTGTGTTTCTGCACAGCCTAGATTAATTGTTTTGGGGGGGGGGGTGCTCTGGGGGTGACGTTTCTCTAGGGACCACCAAAATTTTCTTGTGGATCACCAGTGGTTGCTGGCCCATCGGTTGGCGACTGCTGTTCTGGAGAAAGCAGGGATCCCTTCAGAGAGAGAGGTGGCCCAGTTCCACACTGCCATGATACACAGAAAGATACAATGGGAACAATTGAGAAGCCAATGTTGTCTACCAACTACTTGAGCATCTAAGAAAGAGTGATAAGGAAGTCCTGGATCATTTCTAAGTATTTATTCCTGTCTTTCCCTCAACCCTGGACATTGTGAGGTCAGAGTGATGCCAGTGCAGGAGGCCAGGAGCACATCAACAATGGCTATTAAGAGCTAAGTCTGGGAGGAAAGGAAGCACTCAGTCCTTCTCCTCATCACCCATCTTCCCTGGTAGAAATCTTCTCTTTCACAGAAGCAGGAAAAAGCTTTCCTCTGGTCAAGTAGAAGACCTTTTTATTCTTGAGTAAAGTTTTCAAAATTAGCAATCTCTACTCTGTTCCTGCTGTGCAGGACCAAGAGTTGGAAACCCCCAAATTGTCAATGTTTCTCAACCTTCTTCATTGCTGAACTGCTGTAAAGTCAAGGGTTTATACCAGGAAGGAGGTGTATGAATTGAAAAATTCCAACTTCAGGCCGTCAATTTCACTATGGATGCAGGAAACCTTTGGACCAGCTGGCTTAATAGGGAAGGATTTGTGGGGGTTTTTTTGTGTCCTTCTCTCCTTTCTCTGAACCTGTTTCCAGTCAGTGTGGGTTGGAGGGGAGAAACTGAGTTCCAACAAAACCTCTGGTTTCTTTTTTTTTACAGTTTTATTGAGGTTTATTGTAACGCAAAACACAGTAAAAATAAAGATTTAAAAATGGGAGGAATTGGGAAGAATATGGGTGATGGACGACGCGGTTTTGAGAGGGGAGAAGTACCAGTAAACGAATGGTTGGACACTGTGAACGGTGCACACCTTGTGTCTGTGTTGTGACTTTGCAAGCATTACTGCCCTGGGTACCCAGAATTCCAGTTGTGTCCGTTTCCCCCAGGTGGTTGCTGAGAGGCCTTGCATTCAGGTTACCCTTTCCTCTCTAGCGGAGAGAGGGCCTCAGCAGAAAGTGCCAATCTTTGGGCATGAAAGCCAAACCCAGAGACTAGCCATTGAGAAATCCAGGGCTGTTTTTTTTTTTTTTTAATTTCATACGGAAATCAGAACTAGAGTTCTGCCCAACCATGGCAGAATGATTGGCACACTACACAAAAGAACTTGAGACTCTGGAAAGAGTGCAGAGAAGAGCAACCAGGATGATTAGAGGCTGAAACATACGATGAACTGTTGCAAGAATTGTGTATGTCTACTCTAGGGAAGAGAAGGACCAGGGGAGACAGGAGAGCAGTCTTCCAATATTTGAGGGGCTGCCACAGAGAGGAGGAGGGGGTCCAGGGGTGGGATTCAAATTTTTAACAACTGGTTCTGTGGGTGTGGCTTAGGCAGTGGGTGTGGCTTGGTGGTCATGTTATTGGCTGGGTGTGGCCAACTCAATATCACTCACATCGAGGCACACATCTCCTCGCCTGGCCTCTCATGACTACTGTGGGGATGCTGCAACAGTCATAAGTGTGAAAAACAGTCATAAGTCACTTTTTTCAGTGCCATTGTAACTTTGAATGGTCACTCCACACAAGCAAAATACCAGCAAAGGAGGGGAAAAAACTCGAGAGAAGTTCCAGAGAAGGGAAGTCTAGTCCTGCCAAGAATGTAATCAGGGTTAACAGAGAGGCAGTTTCTGTAAGCAACACCAGAATGTTTCCTTCCTGCCTTCCTTACAGGATTAGGCCAGGAATTTCTTCTAACAACCGGTTCTCCAAACTGCTTTGGATGTTAACAAATGGTTCTAGCGAATAGGTGCGAACTGGTAGAATCCCACCCCTGAGGGGGTCAATCTATTTTCTGAAACACCTGAAGGCCAGACAAGGAACAATGGATGGAAATTGAACAAGGAGAGATTCAACCTGGAAATAAGGAGAAACTTTCTGACAGTTAGAACAATCAACCTGTGGAACTGAAGTTGCCTTCGGAAGTTGTAGGAGCTTCATCCCTGGGGGCTTTCAAGAAGAGACTGGACTGCCCTCTGTCAGAAATGGTGTAGGGTCTCCTGCTTGGGCAGGGGGTTGGACTAGATGACCTCCAAGGAGGTCATCTAGTTCAACCTCCTGCCCAAGCAGGAGACCCTACACCATTTCTGACAGAGGGCAGCCCAGTCTCTTCTTGAAAGCTCCCTTCCAACTCTGTTACTCTGTTAATCTGAATGTAAACAGTTGGGAAGAATCCTTGGAATGTCATGATTTTGTGGCTTCAGGTGAAATTATTTTTTCTTGTTTGGAGCAAAGTCTTAGAATTGCAAATGTTCAGCATAGATTTTATTTACAGATCATGTTTTCCTGTTTCATGAACAGAGAATAAAACAATGTGGCTCATTTAAACGATAGAATTATAAGAACTCTAATAGGCATAAAAATAACAATAGCAATGCCATCCCAACATATTTTTAAAGATACTTTTGATTAAAATAGTGGCAAACTGCAGTGCTGGAAACTAATATCCACTTTGCTTTAAGTCAATGCTTATTTCCCAGTTGTTCATGGGGGCTCACTGGGATTAATAAAAAAATAAGAATATTGGTGATTGTTCCTGATTAATAGATGCTCTGTGATTAGGCAGATCAGTTGACTTCCAATTATTTAGCAACTAGCCCTTCATGCTTTTAATATTTTTAGAATTTAGTTAAAATAAAATAATGTTCAAAATCAAAATAAAGGTACCCAATCAGTGCATAAATCAGAGATTCTTGTTTCTTATCACGTTCTCTCTACAATTCAGATGGGGCTTCAGTAGGATAATGTAGCATTTTGGGAGAAAGATGCAAGCCAAAAGACCAGCCCCAGAGGCCAAGATGGAGAAGATCTCCACGGCCACCATGGACTTCCCTTTGGTGCTCAGGTAGGTAGGGAGGAAGGAGATCCAAACACTGCAAAAGACCAGCATGCTGAAAGTAATGAACTTGGCCTCATTAAAGCTGTCGGGCAATTTCCTAGCTAAAAAGGCCACTGTGAAACTCACAAGAGCAAGGAAACCGAGATAGGCGAGTACAGCATAAAACATTAAAGTTGAGCCTTCATTACATTCCAAGATGGTCTCTCCTACCAAAGAATGGAAGTCCATGTTGGGAAATGGAGGGGAGGTGACCAGCCAGGTGACACAAAGAACTCCTTGGACCAGGGGACAGGCTAAGACAATGGAGTTGGTCAATGGTTTTCCTAAGACCTTCCTTGCCTTGTTCCCTGGTTTGGTGGCCATAAAGGCCAAAACCACCATGACAGTTTTTGCCAACACAGAGGAAACTGCAAGGGAAAAGACAATGGCAAAGACAATTTGTCGGAAGAGACAGGTGAGCTTCCTGGGTCGACCAATGAAGAGGAAGGAGCAGAGGAAGCAGAGCAGGAGGGAGACCAGGAGGATGTAGGTGAGATCTCGGTTGTTGGCCTTGACGATCGGTGTGTCACGATGTTTAAGGAAAACTGCCAGGATTGCCAATGTGATCATGGAGAGAGAAAGAGCGAGAGACACTAAAGCAAATCCCAGGGTGTCTTGATAGGCAAGGAAGTGGATCCTCTTGGAAAAGCAGTGGTCCTTGTGCTTGTTGGGATATTGGTCTTCTGGGCAGGGGTCACACCGAGCGGCATCTGAAGTCAAGAATCTTTAAATATTTCATTGCATCCGCTATGAGCATTATGGCAAGAAAGAAGGATGCAAAGACAAAACAGCAGGGAGATCTCTCTGGATCAACGTAGTTGCTTTGTACTGCTCACTCACACTCCCCCACCCGTGAGAAAGCTTATTAGACACGAATAGATCAATCTCTTGTTTCTCCTCTAGTTCCATCAATTTCCTGGGAGATCAGAAGTGCTGAAAGAAGAGGCACTCCCGGTATAATTAAAACAAAAGACGACCTATATCCTGAATGAGTCAAAAAGAGGGCTGTGAAAATATCTACAGACCCCTCACATCCTGGACATAAACTGTTTCAACTCCTACCCTCAAAACGACGCTATAGAGCACTGCATACCAGAACAACTAGGCACAAGGAGAATTTTCCCCTGAATGCCATCACTCTGCTAAACAAATAATTCCCTCAACACTGTCCAACTATTACAAAATCTGAACTACTATTACTGTTAATCTTCTCATCACTCCTTAGCACCCATCCCCTCCCACTTGTGACTGTATGACTGTAACTTCATCACTTGTATCCTTATGATTTATATGGACTGTTTCCTAGTATGATTTGATTGCTTTTCATAGCCTATGACTATTATTAAGTGTTGCACCTTATAATTCTTTACTCTTGACAAATGAATCTTTTCTTTTATGTACACTGAGAGCATTTGCACCAAGACAAATTCCTTGTGTGTCCAATCACACTTGGCTAATAAATTCTATCCTATTCTATTCTATTCTATTCTGTTCTGTTCTGTTCTGTTCTGTTCTGTTCTGTTCTGTTCCTGTTTCTATTCTATTCTATTCTATTCTATTCTATTCTATTCCATCCCATCCCATCCCATCCCAACCCATTCCATATTTTCTATTCTATTCTATTCTATTCTATTCTGTTCTGTTCTGTTCTGTTCTGTTCTGTTCTGTTCTGTTCCTGTTTCTATTCTATTCTATTCTATTCTATTCTATTCTATTCTATTCTATTCCTATTGCTATTCTGTAATTCTATTTTGTCCTGTCCTGTTCTATTTTGTTCTATTTTAAATTCTATTCTATTCTATTTTATTCTATAGTACTCTACTCTACTCTACTCTACTCTACTCTACTCTACTCTACTCTACTCTACTCTACTCTACTCTACTCTACTTCCTTCCCCTTTTGTTCTGAGATGCACTTGTATGGTAGCGTACAGATATTTAACCAGTAATTCAAAAAATACATACAGGAAATTTTCATTCTAAGAATCCTGAGAGGAAGAAAAGATCTCTGCGGGTCCAGCCAGCAAGGTGGAAAGCCTAATGCCCGAGACTTGCTACCAAGCCAGAAAAGAGCTCCATTCCTCAGCAACGCTCAATTCAAAAGAACTAGGAGATTTCTGATTCCTCCCATCCTTGACCAGCAAGCCAGAAAAGAGGTCATTTCTCGAAAAGCACTAAATTCAAAAGCGCTCTATTCAAAAGGCTCAACGATCTGCAATTCAATCCATCCTTACTAGAAGGTAAGACGGTGGGACTCGTCAATACCGGGGGCTCTATGATCATCCTTGCAGGGCGGTGAGCACCAGGAGCTGTGAGTCGGTCTTCAGCTGTTTGCAGCGGACTGCCTGCCCCCTACCACCCCTCCTTCCATCTTCCCTTTTCACCGAATTGCTAATCCGGACTCCCTCTTTAAAAGGACAGTAACTGAACTCCTGTGAAGATTGGAAGCAATTTTGTGATAGAAGCAGAAGTATATTGAAGGCAGGAGCGAATGCTCATTGCAAATCTTAGTCTATATAGTAAAAATATAAACTGTTTTGAATTGCCAGTGCAAGACTATCTCCGTGCCTCTTTCTCTTAAAAGCAACAAACTTTGAAAGTGTATTTAAATTGACTAGGAGGGGACCAGAAATCCTATTTATCAAGGGAAAACAAAAAGTTTCCTGTTGCCTCTCTGTGTTTGTCTCTGCTAAATCAAAGTATTCCTTCGCCTCCATTGAAATCTGCCTGCCAGCTCCAAAGTCACTAATCTTTTCTTGAGAGGAAGAAACGGGCTGTGATTCACCCCTTTTTGATAACAAAATGCAAAACCAGCGAAGACTTTAAATCAGCCATCTCCATAGAAACGGGCTGTATTGCCCCCCCCCCCAAAGAGAGATTTTCAATATTCAATCAGCGATTTAAAGAAAGCATTTTCTAATTCTACCTCAATACCTATATCAATGATTAGATAATCAATTTCTAAAATAATTAATTTGTCAATTATTTAATTGATTTATTGTTTTAATTGATCAGTGTGATTAGAGTGTTTAATGCAAACAGTGTGATTACTGATTAATATAAAAAATCAGGCTTAATGTAATTAAATTGATTAGTAAAATTAGTGATTCAATGAACTTAATCGAATAGTGTATTTAACAATTAGTGTAATTAATTAATTAGGCTGATTGTTGCTTAGCATACTTACTTGACTAGAGAGATTATTGTAATTGATTAATTGGTGTGATATTGGCTATATTGATAACCCAAAATTGTTTTATTAAACAATTTACTATCTTAACAAACCCACCATGCCAGTAAAAAAATCCAATACTAAACTACAACCTAAAGAAAAAAAAATCCCCACCAATGAACCACAAGACTCCTGCACATGCTTTATATGCTCTGTAACTCTAAAGGTTAATGAAAATTCCATCAAATGTTCTCTATTGAAAAATATGCTCATCATGACTGCCTGGAATTACCAAAGCAAATGACTCAATTCCTAGAAACATCCAATTATGCATTTTCATTTTTCTGCCCACCATGCAAACCCAAACTAGACAAACATACAGCCCTGTTTGAAAGAGTTGACTCTATAGAAACGCAAATATCATCCCTTGACACCATAGTAGCATCCCTGGACACTTTAAATGAAAGATTAACTAACCTTGAAAAAAAAAGAAGACACAACACAAAAACCTGAACATCCAATATCTACAAACCAACAACTGCAACCTAATCCACAAAACACCATAAATCCAACAAATAATGATATTCCAATCCTTGTCAGAGAAGCTGTTGAGAGCGAACGAAAGCGTCGTAATGCCATCTTATTTGGTCTAGAGGACATTAATAACAATGATGATATCACAATTGTCTGGAACATCATCAGTAACTATCAAGCATCAACCATCTCCTCTGATGAAATACTTGAACATTTCTCACATTGGCCGAGAGCTCAAAAACAAAAACGGCTCTGTGGCCTCACGCTTCTGCAGAGTCATTTGCAAAAGTGAATTAAGCAAACGTAAATTCATTTATACTATAAATTCACTCACCAAAAACAACACCAACCAAAAAAACCTCTGATCTCATCTTGATCTAATCTTACAGCAATGTGCCCGCTCCCGTATATTACTCACAGAACTCAAAAATCATCTAGACAATAGAGAGAAGGACCTGTACATTGATTACTGTGCAGACTGTATCAAAAGAAAGTCAGACAACCCACAATTCAGCATCCAAACCTTCTTCAACCAATCCACCATCATCCAAGACTAGGCATGCAAGCCCCCAACTATCTCAATTCAAACTACAACTGGCCTTAAATGCAAGTTACTCAACGCAAGAAGCCTTGTAAATAAAATACCTGAATGAGAAATTCTCCTCTTACTAAATACGGCTAAATTCGACATCATATTTGTCTGCGAAACATGACTCAATGCATCTCTCCCTGACTCCATTACCTCAGTAAGAGACTATCATGTTTACCAATCCGATCATGAAATCCGTAGAGGAAGTGGTGTTGCTATCTTCTATAAAAAGTCCTTACATCTAAAAAACATCCAAGTTACCCCAGAACTTGCTCTTCCTGAGACCATTATCTGTGAACTGACCTTAAATATAACATTTCGGTTATTACTATGTTACACAGCCCCTGATTATGTCACTGAATATGTAAACAAGCTAAATACACTACTAACATGGGCAGCATCCTGCCCACACGCTTTTATCTTCCCTGGTGACTTCAATCTACCTCATATTAACTGGACCTTTAATGAATGTACAACTGAACCCACACATGCAATCTTCTACAATGCAGTAACAAATCTGGGACTAGAACTAGTAACTAACAACACTAGACTTAACAACTGCCTCGATCTCATCTTCTGCAATAGTTTGAATTCAATTTACAGAATACAAATTAAAGAACCCTTTTCCATCAGTGACCACAATATGATTGACTTTTGTCTCAACATACGTCCGCACAAAAATCATCACAACAACAAAATCTCCAATTATAACTTCAAAAAAGGCAGCTATGATCTTACAATCTCTCTTCCCTTGATTGGCAATTTCTATTCACTGGATGCAATACTGTTGAAGACCATTACAACATATTCTTACTAGAAATCAAAAGAGCCATAAAACTATATGTATCAATAACAACTCCAAAACCAGGAAAAACAGATTACCCATAACAGTAAGGAAGCTTCAATCTAAAAGGAGATCACTTTGGCGAAAAAACAAATCTGGTCATGTAGCCAACTTCAAAAGCCGATACAAAAATCTATGCCACCAGATAAAAACTGAATGCACCAATTATCACATTAAACAAGAGGAAAACTTTCTATGCACAAATTCCACCCGTGCTTTCTACAATTTTGTAAACAACAAACTAAAAGACTCAAGGTCCATCCCACCCTGAAAGGACCTAATGGCAAAGACTGCAACGATGACACCATCAAAACAAACCTTTTTAACACATTCTTTGGCTCAGTATTTCTAAACAGCAATGGATCAAGCCCAGTACTTCCTAGTCGAACCACCGAAAAGTACAATGATCTAATATATATCGATTTTACAGAAGACATTGTTGAAAAAGCACTGCGCAATCTAAAACCATCCCTATCTATTGGACCGGATGGAATATGTGCCTACTTCTTAAAAAAGCTATCCACTGCCATAGCCAAACCTCTAAGCATAATCTTTGAAAAATCTTCCAAGACCAACTCCTTACCAAATTATGGTCACAAGCAACAGTCATCCCCATCTTCAAAAAGGGAGACCCCAGACTAGTTGAAAATTACAGACCAATCTCCTTATGCTGCGTAACCTGTAAAGTCATGGGATCAATTATTAACCAATCCATTATCCTCCACTTAGACACAAACAACCTACTCTCTAATAAACAATTTGGTTTCAGAAAAAAAACTCTCCTGTAATCTGCAACTTTTACACTGCAAAAACATATGGACTATACAACTCGATCAGGGCAAAGCAATAGACACAATCTACATAGACTTCTGTAAACCCTTTGATTCAGGGTTTATTTATTTATTTATTAATTACATTTATATACCGCCCTTCTCCCAAGGGACTCAGGGCGGTGAACAGCTCATCTAAAAACCCCACAAAAATACAAAAGTTAAAAAGTAATTAAATATTTAAATCAGCTGCAGACTAAAATTAGGAAACCCCCCCCCACCCTTAAAAACCCAATTTAAAGTTAAAAATGGAGATCAAATTTAAAATCATTATCTCAGCCCAGGCCGGCCTGCTCAAAGAGCCAGGTCTTTAACGCGCGCCTGAAGGCCCTCAGGTCCGTGCCGGTACGAAGTTCCGGTGGCAGAGTATTCCAGAGGGCGGGGGCACCCACAGAGAAGGCCCTACTCCTTGGCGCCGCCAGACGACACATAGCGGCCGACGGCACCCGGAGCAGACCCTCCCTGTGGGAACGCACCGGCCTGTTGGAGAACGTTGGCAGAATGCGGTCCTGAAGGTAACCTGGTCCCATGCCATGGGTCGCCCTAAAGGTCAAAACTAGAACCTTAAAGCGAACCCGGAGAGCCATCGGCAACCAATGCAGCTCGCGCAGGAGAGGCGTCACATGGGCGCTACGCGACGCCCCCATAATCACCCTCGCGGCTGCATTTTGCACCAACTGGAGTCTCCGGATGCTCCCCGCAGGGAGCCCCATGTAGAGGGCATTACAATAGTCCAGGCGAGAGGTGACAAGGGCCTGAGTGACCGTGCGCAAGGCGTCCCGATCCAGAAAGGGCCGCAACCGGTAGATCCGACGGATCTGATGAAACGCCCCCCTGGAGACGGCCGCGATGTGATGTTCAAGCGACAGCCGTACATCCAGGAGGACTCCCAGGTTGCGAGCCCTCTCTGTGGGGGGCAGAACTTCCCCCCCAATAGCCAGCGAAGGTGTCAGCTGGCTATATCGGGGCGCCGGAAACCACAGCCACTCGGTCTTGGATGGGTTGAGCCGAAGCCTGTTCCCGCCCATCCAGTCCCGCACGGCCTCCAGGCACCTAGACATAGCCCCCACAGCATCGTTGGGGTGGTCCGGAGTGGAGATGTACAACTGGGTTTATGACAAACTACTCCTACAACTAAAATCTTACGGTATCTCTGGACACCTGCATAACTGGGTAGAAGCATTCCTGTCAAACAGACAAAAAATGGTCAAAATTGGGAGCGTCCTATCAAATTCTGTACCTGTCAACAGTGATGTCCCCCAAGGCAGTGTTTTAGGAGCAACTCTCTTCATACTCTACATAAATGACCTCTCTGATCATATCAAGAGCAACTGCGTTCTCTTCGCTGATGATGTAAAGCTATTCAACACCACAGACAATACTGCTACCCTTCAAAAGGACCTCGACTATGTATCAGAATGGTCAAACAAATGGCAACTTCTAATCTCAACAAATAAATGCTCTGTCCTACATATTGGCCAAAAAAAATCCAGAAAATAAAATACAAGCTGAATAGTCAAGACCTTGTTGATGATCCAAACTCTGTCAAGGACCTTGGAGTACTCATCTCAAATGATCTAAGTGCTAGAGCTCACTGTAACTGCATAGCCAAAAAGGCATTAAGAATTGTTAATCTAATCCTACGTAGCTTCTTCTCTGATAATATCACACTACTAACTAGAGCATACAAAACATTTGCTAGACCTATACTTGAATACAGCTCATCAGTCTGGAACCCATATCATGTATCTGATATTAACACAATTGAAAAAGTCCAGAAATATTTCACAAGAAGAGTTCTCCGCTCCTCTACTCATTGCAGAATACCTTATGCCACCAGACTTGAAACTCTAGACCTAGAAAACTCAGAACTAAGCCACCTCCAGTCCGATCTAAATATAGTATATAAAATCATACATTGCAATGTCCTACTACAAATGAATACTTCAGCTTTAATCATAACAATACAAGAGCATTCAATAGATACAAATTCAAGGTTAACCATACCAAACGTGACTGCAGAAAATACGACTTCAGCAACAGAGTGGTCAATGTTTGGAATACTCTACCTGTCTCTGGTTTCTTCCCCAAACCCCAAAAACTTTAACCTTAGACTGTCTACTATTGACTTCACCCCCTTCCTCAGAGGCCTGTAGGGGGCATGCATAAGCACACCAATCGTGCCTACCATCCCTGTCCTATTGTTTTTTTTTTCTTATAAGCATCTATCTCATGTATTCAAAATTATATTTATTCTTATACCTGCATCTTGTAAGCGATTGACGAATCAAATACATACTAAAAATCTGTGGGCCGAATATAAAGTCAAACAGATTACCTGCCATGGCTGGACATTTGAGATCTTCTTTCCAAGTCTCATCATGGCTGGTTCTGCTCCTAATCCAAGCATTGCATGCAATGCATGGGCCACAGCATAAATGGCATTGTAGATATTGTAACTTTCACCTGTCATGCTTGTTTCAAAAATATGAGTTGGGACATTCTGTAAGTTCTCCTTTCCTGTATATTGTTTTTTCTTTGTTCGAGAGATCTTTCCTGGTTTGTAGATCTTGCAGTCAAAGATATTTTTCCACCATTCTGGGAGAAAGATGTCCCCTTCCGGGCTCAAAGGGTCCAAAGACAGGAGAAAATGTCTGAATTCTGAGATATCTCCTGTGTGGTCCCTGAACTGTAAAGACCCGTGGAACGGCTTTATAATTCCAAATGTGTCTTTAGCTGCCACCAGGTTGTGGTTCCATTGGGAAGTTAGGATCCAAAGTGTCTGAGGCAATGACTTTGTGGACGTTACATGAAAAAGCAGAGCTGTCTGTACATGTGCATTAGTGTGAGGGTCTCCAAAAAGAATAATCACATCAGCTTTACAGTAGTTGCTTAAAAAAAGAACAAATTTATTTATTGTATTAATAAAGTTATCTGATTTCAACATTTGAGTGAAGGCCAGGCAGATCTCCTTCTCCTTCAGCATTGGCACCAGAGATGAGAGGAAATGTTCTCCACTGTCATCTTCGTTGGCTAGCAGCCCAACCCAGTTCCACTGGAAATGCAGGAGCAGCTGGACTAAAGTCAGATATTGAGGAAATTCCTTGGGATTAATCCGGAAGAAGGAAGGATATATTTTCTTGTCTCCTTGAGAGAACTGAAAGCCAACACCGAGCTGGAGAAAGTAAGACGCTTCTTTCAAAGACAAAGTAAAGTTTTATGGTAACTTTAGAGATCACCGTTGTCTAGTTATTGCTCCACCAGTCGGGGTGACTCAGCCAGAGTTGCAAGTTAATGCTTCTTCCCTTCTTATGAAGAGCCACCAGTTGCATATTTGATTGTGTTATGACAAATCAGAAGACAAGGGAAGAAACATCAATCTGATAACAGGAATAATCTGCACTGAAAAGGTGGCCGACCAACCGTCATGAAGATTCTTCTTGGCAAGTGCAACATTTCAGAAATATATCATTATCTATCACTTTGGGATTATATAAAATATATCTTGACCCATAAAATATAAAAAAATCAACTTTAGCATGGATTCTTTAAGTCTCACACTCCTGATATGTCCCTCTCAACATCTTGGGTTTCACCTGGAGCTTCTATGTCTGCTTCTGCTTTTAGTCTACCCCATATTGTCTCCAGCGAAGGCCCCTTACCTGTGGCACCTTGAAGATGCTGAAGATGGAGGCCATCTGCCTTGAGGATTTGGAGTTGAGACCCCCAATGACAGAGAGCAGAGGGTCCTGCCTGCCACATTTATAACCTGGAACCATTTCACCTCGTGTGGAGACCAAGGAGTGGCTGATTAAGGAAATATTCTTCTCATCTGGTGATTGTCGTAGATGTGGAAGCCAAGGGTGATGTTGGAGAGAAGAACCAGATCCTTGTTGACCTCACTGACTGCAAACACCAAGGCCAGGAACTGCTGGTAATTCTTATGTATAATTCTACAGGAAGAAAAAAAAATGGGCAGCCTTATAGGAAAGGTCATTTGTGCTGGTAGAACTTGATTGGTCTCTCATGGTGTTCTTTGGAGAAGCAAGTTCCAGGTATAATTGGATTTTTTTAAACAAAGAAGGAAGGACAAACTATTCTATTTTCTTGAGAGAACTCAAAGCCAACACTGAGCTGGAGAAAGTGAGGTTCTTTCAAAAATAAAGATAAGCTTTATGATGACTTTAGTAATCAACATCATGTGGTTGATTGTCCTGCCACTCAGTCTGACTCACCTTGAGTGGCAGGTTTAAGCTTCTTCACTTATTAGGGGTTACATATTTCATTTGCTTATAAAATGTCAGGAGACAAGGAAACAAACCATCCAACTGATACAGAGAATAAACTACATTGAAAGGGCAGCTACACTTTTATGAAGTATTAATTATGAAGCAATTCCTATGTAAAATATATCTTGACCCATAAAACCAAACCAACTTCAGTTTTTATTCATGGTTTCTTGTCCTGCCTTCATGCTTTGGAGAATAGATTGACCGTCCCCTCTTCTTTATGGCACCCCCTCAAATATTGGAACACCGCTATCATGTGACCCTTAGTCCTTCTTTTCAATAGACCTACCCGGTTCCTGCAACCCTTCTTTGTATGTTTTAGCCTCCAGTCCCTCAATAATTTTTGTTGCTCTTTTTTGCAATCTTTCTAGAGTCTCAACATTTTTATAACATGGTAACCAAAACTTTTTTAAAAAAGAGTGTTAAATCTTAAAATATTAAGAAGTTAGCTCTTTACTGAGAAAAGAACACAGCTTTGAACCACACTGCAAACATGCTATTGGAGGTGTTTTTGAAGGAGTCCTTGAATTTTAAACAAAGCAAACAATTATCTATATCATATCCCTCCAGGTGAGACTTACGAATTTCGCACATGAAGCAAGAATGGGTCTTTTTGATAGTCTGGGACAGTGGAAAGAGTAGTGGTTCCCAGCTGCAAATTCCCACCAATAATGAGATCCCCAGGCCTATAGTAGCTTTCCTGTGACTGAAAATAATTCCTTAATACATAAACAGTTTGCATCCTCTTAGCAGAAGTTGGAGGCAGGAGCCATAAGAACAGAAGCACCAGGAGAGGCAGCCCAGCCATTCTTGCCACCTTCTCTCTTAGAACAAAAATCAAGGTCTGTGCAGAAGCTGAATTGTAGGGAACCCTTGAAATCTCACCAGAACATTGGCACAACATAGACAGGCCACCCCACCTAGATGTCTCCAGGGAATTTTTTTTTTTAAATAAGGCCAGTTGAATCTCAGCAAAACCAGGAATTAGCTAAACAAGATATGGAGACATGTCCTGCCCCCATTGGGAAAACACCAAGCATATTTTTGAAAGCAGGTTTTACCTTGGAAGATTTTTGTAGGTGGAAATCCACAGGGGATACATTAAGACAGTTAAGAATTATCTTCTTATAATTGCAAGGAAAAGCAATTGTCCTACTCACTGAGCAATAGCTTCTCTTTGTATACCAGAAGGTGGAAAGCATGTTTGTGTGACTTTGACAAAGTGCCCAAATTAGTGAATCAGTGAAATTCTGAACCCATAGTGTACTTGGACATCAATAAGGCATTTGACAAAGTTGGCTACTTTGAAAGAGCTGTGGTGGCACAGTGGTCAGAGTGCAGTACTGCAGGCTACTTCTGCTGCCTGGTGGCTGCCTGCAATTTGGCAATTCAAATCTCACCAGGCTCAAGGTTGACTGAGCCTCCCATCCTTCCAAGGTGGGTAAAATGAGAAAAGTTGTTGAGACTCTAGAAAGACTACAGAGAAGAGCAACACGTTTGATTATGGAACTGGAAGTTAAATTGTACAATGAATGGTTTCAGGAACTTTGAATGTACAACAAAGAGAAGGACTAGGTGTAACATGATAGCAGTCTTCCAATAGTTGAGGGGCTATCACAATGAAAGGGGAATTAATTTAATTTTAAGGAGGGCGGTCAATCTATTCTCAAAACACCTGAGGGCAAGGCAAGAAGTAACGGATGGAAATGAATCAAGGAGAAATGCAACCTCAACTTAAAAAGAAATTTCCTGTCAGTGAGAACAATTGATCAGTGGAACAGCAGAAGTTGTGGGTGCTCTATCACTGGAGGTTTTTAAGAAGAGATTGGATAGGCATTTTTCCAGAATATTCTAGGGCAGGAGTATCAAACTCATGTCATCACAGTGGCATCACATGATGTATCAGAACTTTTCCTCCCTTCTCTAAACCAGGCATGGGTGTGGCCAGAGCGTGAAGCAACCAGCCCATGGCCCAGGAGTTTGACAGCCCTGGTCTAGGGTCTCCTGCTTGAGCAGAGGGTTGAACTAATAGACCTCCAAAATGTCTTCCAACTCTGTTATTCTGTTCTCTGTATTTTGTGGTTAGCTCTCAGAACATGCTTGACCAGCTGCTTTATAATGCAGTAACAGTCGTCTCTCCACCAGATGTTGCTTGATTGCATTCCATCAGCCAGAACATCTAGTTCAGGGCTGTCAAACTCATAGCTTGTGGGCCAGATGCGTCAAATGCTGGCTATGACCTTGCCTGGTTAACGAAGGGGAAAAAAGTCACGATATATCATGTGACGACACCTTGACGATACGAATGTCAGCGTTTGAGCAAACCTCCATTCCAATCCATAACTCTGAGACAAGCATCTCTCAAAAGAATCTTTATTTGGAAGGTAACTGGCACATCTGTGGAATCCTGAATCTGAAAGTTTTCAGACTTCCCACAATGTATCAAAACTGCAAATCCATCCCCCCTTGGTCATCATCACACCACATGGTCCAATCACGCTCTATCCAAAAGTAAGATCATTATTTCAGCCTGCGCCATACTCAATGACCTTGAACTAACAAAATGTGATGACCCAAAGGGGTGTGGCAAAAAGGTAACAATGGCACAAAAATAGGTAATGTCCCTTTAATACTTCCAACTTGGCACAAACCATGCTGCAACAATTAATGAGACAGGGCAGGGTAAAGCATTGAAAACTACAAAAGATAACAGAACAACACAGTTGGGGGGTATTAAAGGGACTCTATCTCCTCTCACTAGGGAGTATAGGAACATGAAAAATAAAATGATAGGTGATTGTTCATGATTAACTGATGGTTTGTGATCAGACAGATCATTTGAATACCCAACAATGTAACATTATATTTTTTAAAGAAATCAGATTAAACACAACATGCCCCCAAAGTCAAAATAAAGTTCTAATTCCCCCACAATCAAAGTTTTCTGTGCCCCATTTATATTCTCTGGCAATGAGACCTTTTTTTT
>CM042838.1:173177942-173228062 GCA_023653725.1 Bungarus multicinctus
TCTCCCTCTCGCCCCGAAATGTGGGGAGACGCACATTAAAACGTCCCAAGCCCACATGGATAATACCTCATTTGCATTCTGTGGGCCAGGAAAGAGCCCGCCAACAGACGCTTCGGCGCTCTCCGGCTTTTGCCTCTTAAGGTCAGGGTGTCCTGAAGCCTTTTTCCCATGGGCGACAGGCCGGCAGCTTCCCTTCCATGGCACCTGCGTCATGGCGCTACTTTGCGGCCAAAGGTTCTTGGTCTCCCTGCTCCCAGACCTAATTTTTTTCCCCCAGTCGCTTTTCCGCTTTTCTCTTTGCCCCCCAAAGGGGGTCGGTGGTGACCTTCGTCTCTCTTGCTCTTTGGGCTTCCGCAGCTTTGTTCTCGGCAGCAGCTGGGCCTGGGGCATGGGGGGATGTCCTTGTTTTGCGAGGTAAATGGCGGTGGCGTCACGCGGCATTGTTTGGTTTTCTCTCGTGGTGGGCGCGGAAAATGGTGTGGGGGAAGTTGTGGAGCTGAAGATGGAACCCAGAGCCGGAGGGTTTGCTAGCCGTCTGAGCATGTCACATAGAGGGGAGTTTGTGAGGGCCCTGGGGGTACTTTTTGAAAAGGGAAATGTCCATGCGCGCTTGCCCGGAGGGCGAGGGAGGGAGCCCGGCGTCTTTGTTGGGGAGGCGCGCGGCCGCGTCCTTCTTCTCCTGTGTGACAGCAGACTTCCGCACACACCTGAGCAGCGGCAGAAATGCTTCCACGTTCTCGCCGGTGCTGCTACTGTTGTAATACAAAACAATAAAAATATTTATAAAAAAGAAGTTGGTGTAATTGGATGAAAGCCACAAATGGCTTCTATCATTCTGTGATGGCCATCATCTTAGGAGACACATGTATGCCTGAGAAGCTGGTGGAGAATCCTTGTGTGAGGACCCGGGGTTTGGCAAAAAGGCAACATAGTCAAATAAGCAAGAAGAGTCCTTTTCATACCTCCAACTTTGCCCCCAGTGTCCAGTTACCTTCGGCTAGAGAAAAAACCCTCTCTTTAAGTGGAGGAAATTCAGTCCAAAAACAAAGTACATACAAATTGTAAATAAAAATCTACACAAACCAGGCTGCAGCAATTAACTGGACAGGGCAGGATAAGAAATTGCAGACTTGAAAGGCCAACAAAACACACAAAGTTGCCAGGATCCCAGATAAGCCTCAACAATAACAGATAACTCACAATTTGCTTCCATCAATTTGCTGTTTCCTTTTTAAACACTGTGTTCCCAGCTGCAGCTAATGAAGGGAATCAGGGCTCTTTCTTCCCCCTTAAGCCATACAACCCACATTGCTCCCTTATCCATTCCTCCCTGCGTGCCCTCTCCTTGCTCTACCTCTCCCCTGCTCTGCCCAGCTGGACTTTGCCCTTCCCCAGGTTCCTCCACAGCCAACTGGAATCAGATTCCGACAGGGGCATGACACCTTGATGGAGAACTAAGTGATTAGGAAAGACACTACATATTTGACTCCTTTCTCAACATGGTCAAAGGTTCTCTTTATTATTGGGCATTAGAATCATGGCTACTTCAATTCCATTTTTAGCAGAATGTTACCTACTTTCAAAGATCTATAGAGATTCTCAGTCATCCAGATAACTGAAGTCTTTCAAAAAGAGACGGCACAACCATTTGTCTGAAATGGTGCAGGGTCTCCTGCTCAACCAGGGAGTTGGACTAGAAGACCTCTGAGGTCCCTTCCAACCAGTGGTGGGATTCAACTGGTGTAACAACCAGTTTGGTGAGTGCGCGCAGCATTTGAAAATCACCCATTTTCAGCTCTAAAACTTACCTTCTGCTGCAGCCCCAGTGAGTAAAAGAAGCTGATGCGCTGTGCCGCGCGAATCAGTTGAGCTGCAAAACACGGAAATATAGGACAGACTAGGGCAAGGGCAGGTGAGCAAGGCCAACTAATCACTGGAACTACCAGTGCACATGAACCAGTCTGAACCAACTGAATCCCACCCCTGCTTTTAACTCTATTATCCTACGTTCTACATTCTGCGTTCTTTTCAACAAAAAGTTATATTTAATTCATATTGGCACCACACATAAACTATTCCTGGCCACTCTCCAGTTGCCATCGGCAAGAGGGGGGAAAACTGACGGAGCAGCATGGCAGCTACAACCAGAAGCACATTCCACACATACCTTCTTCAAGGCTGTATCCCAGGCTACCAGGACCAGCCTGAGAGGCGTGATCTCCGTTGTAGAATGTGATTTATGGCACACTCTTGGGGAAAGGGGGAAATTGGGTCATAGATGGGCTGTAAATTATGTGTTTTTATAAATACTGTTTTAATATGCTTCCAGATTCATTGCTATGGTGGCATGCAGAGATTTAATCAGTAATTAAAGAAATGCATATGGGAACCTTCCTCGCTAAGCGTCTGTAGCCTGAGTCACAAGTCTCAGAAATTACCTGCCATGACCGGATATTTGAGATCCTTTTTCCGAGCCTCTTCATCGTTGGTCACGCACCTGATCCATGCATTGCATGTAATGCATGTGCAACAGCATAAACAGCATTGTAGATGTTGTAACTTTCACCTGTCATGCTTGTTTCAAACACGTAAGATGGCAGATTCTGTAAATTCTCTTTTCCTGTACATGGTTTTGCCCTCTTTGGAAGGATCATTACCGGTTGGTGGATTTTGCATTTAAAGATTTTTTCCCACCACAGTGGGAGGAAGTCATCTCCTTCTGGGTTCAAAGGATTTAAAGAGAGGAGAAAATGGCTGAATTCTGGCACGTCTCTGGTATGGTCCTTAAAATGCAAAGCCCCATGGAAGTACTTTCTAAATTGCAAGATATCTTGAGATCCCACCACACTAAGATCCCAGTGGGAAGGTATGATCCGAACTTTCTGCAATGATATGGATTTTCCATACCGAAGCAGAGTGAACACCACCAACGATATAGTACTGGAGTCTCCCAACAGAATAATCCCTTCTACTTCAAGCAAAATCTTGAAAACAAGGCGCATTCCTAATACGTCAATAGCAGGAATATCAGAACTGAATATTTCAGGGAAGGCCAGGCAGATCTCCTTCTCCTCCAGCATTGGAATCAAGTATGAGATGAAATGTTCTCCACTGTCACCTTTAGAGGCCACCAGTCCAACCCAGTTCCACTGGAAATGCAGGAACAGCTGGATTAAACCCACAAACTGGGGGAATTTCTTGAGATTAATCCAGAAGAAGGAAGGATAATCTGGTGCGTCTCCATGAAGGAACTCAGAGCCGACACTAAGCTGGAGAAAGTGAGATTGTTTTCGTCAAATTCAAAAAAAATTATGGTGACTGTGGGGATCCTAACCAATAATTAACCAGTGGAACAGCTTGCGGTCAGAATTTGTGGTTGCTCCATCACTGGAAGTTTTTAAGAAAATACTAGACAGCTACCTGTCAGAAATGGTATAGGGTCTCCTGCTTGAGGAGGGGGCTGGACTAGAAGACCTCTAAGGTCCCTTCCAGCTCTATTCTGATTGATTGATCATGACTGCATGGTCATTGTCCCACCAGTCAATCTGACTCACTTTGCATGGCAAACTTAAACCTTTTGCCTTCTCAATTAAATATTTTGCCTGACAGGTCAACTTACAAAGGAAAGAACTATCATGGTGATAACATGGAATAAATTGATTTTAAAAAGCGGCTAGATTTTATGAAAGTCAGGAAAGAACTCCTCTTGACAAATACAGCATTTCAGAATTATCTCACATCTATGTCCTGGGGGTTATATGCTAGCAATAGTGCTTAGACTTATATATTGCTTCACAGTGCTTCACAGCCGTCTCTGAGTGGTTTACGGAGTGAGTCTCTTGCCCCCCAACAATCTGGGTCCCCATTTTATCCACCTCAGAAAGAAGGACGGAAAGCTGAGTCAACCTTGAGCCAGTCAGGATTGAACTGCTGGCTGTTGGCAGAATCAGTCTGCAATGCTGCATTCTAACCACTGTGCCACCACGGTTCTTCCTTCCTTCCTTCCTTCCTTCCTTCCTTCCTTCCTTCCTTCCTTCCTTCCTTCCTTCCTTCCTTCCTTCCTTCCTTCCTTCCTTCCTTCCTTCCTTCCTTCCTTCCTTCCTTCCTTCCCACTTAGACTTATATACCGCTTCACAGTGATTTTATAGCTCTCACTTTAAGCAATTTACAGAGTGATCCTACTGCTCCCAACAATCTGGATCCTCTTTTTACCAACCTCAGAAGGATGGAAGGCTGAGTCAATCTTGAATTGATCATCATTGAACTGCTGGCAGTGGAAAGCAGAGTTAACCTGCATCATAACCCCCATGTCACCACAGTATTTACAAAAATGTACCTTGATACATAAAATATAAGTTGAACTATAGCATGGATTCTCTAACTCATATATCCCTGATATGCTGACCTCCCAAACATTTTGGATTTCACCTTTGGCTTCTCTTATTTGTCTACCTCTTGGAACCCCCTCACCTGTGGGACCTTGAAGAGGCTGAAAATGGAGGCCATCTGCATTGAGGATTTTGGGTTGCCGCTTCCGATGACAGAGAGCAGAGCGTCCTGCCTGCCACATTTATAGCCTGGAAGCATTTGGCCTCGTGTGGAGAGCAGAGAGAGGCTGATTAAAGAACTATTCCTCTCAGTCTGGTGGTTGTCATAGATGTGGAAGCCCAGAGTTACGTTGGGGAGGAGAACCAGATCCTTGTTGACCGCTGAGACTGCAAACTTCAAGGTCAGGAACAGCTGGTAGTTCTTAGGGATGGGCCTGTCATGAGAAAATCATTGGGGCTCATGTCAGAACAACTTCTATGAACTGCCTTATTTCTTCAGAGTAGCAAGCCCCATCTTTTATTGGGTTTGTGTGTTTTTTTTAGAGGGAAGACCTTGATTAAACTTGAACGGCTTCACGAAAAAGTAGAAAAATGTTCCTCTCCATATCACAATTGCTTCTTTAGCTCCCTAATCAATCGGAGTCTTTCTTTGAGTGTCTATGGAGATTCTAAATCCTCCAGATCATGGCTGTCCCAAAGGTGCTTTTTTAAAAAGGCAACTGGATTTTCTGTTTTTTCTTTGAAGACGTTTCGCTTCTCATCCAAGAAGCTTCTTCAGCTCTGAATGGATTGTGAGGAATGGAAGGATTTATTCCCCAGCTTGCAGACAGCTGGTCATTTGCATCCTTTTAAAGAATCATTGAGGCCACTTGGAGGTTCATCTGTGTCCTCAGAGTCACCTGAAGAAGCTTCTTGGATGAGAAGCAAAACATCTTCAAGGAAAAACCAGAAAGTCCAGTTGCTTCTTGAAAAAGCACTTTTGGGTCTCTCTTTGAGCACCTTTCTCAGGTCTTCTAACCATTACTGAGCACAAAACTGCAGTGGAGGTCACAGCAAATATTTCCTGAAGTCCATTATTCTCGAGGACTGCTAATTAAAAAAAGAGTTTTATTTTTGCTTTTGTTGGTACCCCACAATAGTAAAGGACTGAACTTTTTTTGAATTTTTCAACATGTCTTCTGTACAAATTAATATTATGTCACTTCTTCCCTAAGCCAGCAAGGTTTCTTTTGTCCCTCTTCACCTTTTAGATTTGCCATTTTCCTGATGATGATGACTTCCAAAAAGATTGAGAATTGTAGCCTGTTTTATTATTTATTGACTACTTTTACATGCTGTCCATGCCGCTATCCAAGTGAAATCTTTGTGAAAAAATTTGAACTACATTGGGACATTGCAAAGATAACTAGAACAAATATTTCTATGAAGTAGGCATTTGTATGAAGTAAGTACATATGAAGAATGGTTGCAGGAATTAGGTACTAGAGATATCAGAGATTCAGTGAAAAAGAAGGACCAGGGGAGACATGATAGCAGTATTCCAATATCTCAGGGGCTGCCACAAATAAGAGAGAGTCAAGCCATGCTCCAAAACAGCTGAGGGGCAGGACAAGAAGCAAAGGATGGAAACTGACCAAGGAGAGAGGCAACTTAGAACCAAGGAGAAATTTCCTGACAGTGAGGACAATTAACCAGTGGAACAACTTCCCTCCAGAAGCTCCAACACTGGAGGTTTTCAAGAAGAGATTGGACAATCATTTGTCTGAAATGGTGTAGGGTTTCCTGCTTGAGCAAGGGCTGGACTAGAAGACCTTCAAACTCTTATTCTGTTATACTAAAACGAGTCCTTGAATCTAAAGCAAAGCAAACCATCATTTACATCTTTCTGTTCCAGGTAAAAACTTACATGAGTCTGTAAGGAATCTTGGATGGGTCTGTTTTAAAATCTGGGTCTTCGGAGTAGTGAATGCTTGTCAGGAGCAAATTCCCACCAATCATGAGATCTCCAGGCCTGTAATATTCTTGCTGAATCTGGAAAGTGTTTGCCAACACAGTTATATTTGGCGTTCTCTTAGCAGTAGACTGAGGTAGGAGCCAGAAGAGCAGCACCAGCAAGAGAGGCAATCCATTCATTCTTGTCACCTTCCCTCCGTCACAATAATAATTTGGGGTTCCAGCTTGAGCCGGGGTTGTGCAAGAATAAATAAAAATGAAATCCAGACAGCTGTGACGAGAGGAGGAATATTTATTCCCAGAGGCAAAATGATTTGGAGTTTGCTAGTTGGAACGCGGACACCAACACTTGGATGGAGTAATTGGTTTGTTTATAAACAGATGGCAAGTTCTCCAATAGATCTTACAAATAGACAAGAGGGTCTATGAAGATGTGGGACACATTTAAACGCTAAGGGAATATTGTTTAACAACCAGTTGAAGCCAGAAAACTTTGTGCGTTGTGTTTGTCTTTCACTTATTCGCACCGTCTGGTCTTCGTATTACGGCGAAAGGAGAAGTGTGTAAAAGTGCACAGGCTGTGCTTTTCTGTTGTTGGCCCTGCATTTTTTTCTGGAGTAACTTCACCCCAGAAATGGGATCTTCTCCTATGACCCACAGGCTATTAAAACAGAATTATTCTGGAATGAAATTGGTGTCTGAAAGTCTTGCTGTCCACTGAACTCGTTCTATACTTATTTATGCACTTCATTTCCTTTTCATTAGGAAACAGAGCCAAAACTAGTCTCCAAAAAAACCCCAAAACCTAGGACTTCTTGTAACTTGTTCTCTCCATTTCTTTGTCAAATTGAACTATCTTGGTGTTTGATACCATGTATAAAAATTCCCTTCTCAGCCCTCTGGACGGTCTACAATCTTCCTCAATCTCACGTCTTCTACCAGAGGCCTGGCAGTTGGAGGGTACTTAGCCCTTCCTACCACTTCTTTCCATCTGGACAGAGAGATCTGCTGTTGTTCTTGGGATCTGTTGGACATAGTCTCCCAATATAGTCATAGACCCAAATGTTTCTACCATAACTGAAACCACGTTGGCCTGGATTTTCCATACCTTCTTTAGTTCCTCCTTCAGGACCTGGTCCTCACTGATGGAATTCAAATTCTTTTATTACTGGTTCTGTGGGTGTGGCTTGGTAGGTGTGGCATGGCTTGGTGGGCGTGGCTTCATGGGCGTGGCAGGGCAACCAAAGAAGACCCAGCCAATGAGCTGGGACTTGGGAGGCAGAGAATAGATGGGAGTAGGGCCAGTCAGAGGTGGGATTGGCCGGTTCTCTGAACTAGTCAAAATTTCCACTATGATTCTCTAGAACTGGTCAGAACCGGCTGAAGACCACGTTTGCTGATCCTTCTCCAGCTACTCCTCCTCCTTCTCCCTGATGTTGCTGTCATTTGGCGTGGCTACATCTATCACCACCAATGTCTTCTTCTTTAAGACTGGTACGTCTGGTTGACTGGCCAGGTCCTGGCCTATCTCTTTGGATCTGCAAGTCCCAACGGATCTTAGCCCTCTTATTCTTCACAACTTTGTGGAATATCATATCTGAGTTTGAGAAGGTCTAGCCCTGTGATGGTGAACTTATGGCAAGCGTGCCAGAAGCCGCATGCAGAGCCATGTCTCCAGGCATGCCAATCATCACCTTTTGCTCTTCCGGGTTGCAGCATGGGCTGGCCAGCTGGTCTTCGCACGCAGGGGAGTGCTGGAAATTGGAAGAATAGATCCCAGTGTGCACATGCACACCAGCCGCCTGGTCTTCTGGTTTCTAATGCACATGTGTGTGTGTGAAGATCAGCTGGGCAGCACAAGGGTGCACTTTAGAAAACAGCTGGCCAGCTGGTCTGAAAATGAGGATACACGTTAGAAGCCAGGTGACCAGATGACCGGTGCACAAGCGTGTTGGGTGCTGCTCTTCTGGTGTCTGGGTTCTGCCTTTTTGGCACACGTGTGCTCCCGTTTTGGCACTCGGTGGTGAAAAGGTTAACCACCACTAGTCTAGCCCATGCACTCTGCATATGTCCCTGCACACCACACCACTACTTTGTGGTGCCCTGCAGTGTATGCTATCCCTGCCTGCATCTTACACCCTGCCACTGTGTGTCGGTCTGTCTCTCAAGCTGGATGCAACATTCAGTTGTGGTCTACGGTGTAACCAATGTAGAATATAGAGGAGCAATGATTCCTCTTGTTGTTGACAGTCTATGTGTGATGATCAAGGGCAAGGCATGGAGGCAACATAGTCTGATGGAAGTTTAGAACGCCCCTTTATTGCTCCAACTTTCCCCCAAACATTCCCACATTTATGGCAAGTCCCAGAACAAAGCGCTCTCACACACACAAACACACACACACACACCCCTCCAGCAGCCTCTGGCTGCGAATAGTCCAGCAAAACTCTGTTAGCACAACAGTTTCAAGGCAAGAAGTTCAATGGACCAAAGGAACAAGGCAATTATAAGACAAGAAATCCAACAAACTCCATACGTCGGCAACGGCATACAAAACTCCACAAATATAGCATTTGTTTCCGACAAACACCCCGCCCCACAGCATCTCCTTAAGTCTCAGTCCCCAGCTGTGTCTTGTGAAGAGGGGTGGGATGCTCTCGTCCCGGGTTTTTGGGTCAACCTGTCCTGTTCCCACCTCCTCTCCACTCTCTGTGCTCAGGGGTCAGGAGGGGATGGTCCTTGCTCATTGCCTGAGCTCCATAGCTCCTCATCTCCTCTGATTTCCCCCTCTTTCCCCTCTCTCAGTCATCCTGCGCCCATTCTTCCCTGCTGGCCGGCTGTCCCAAGTCCGAGGGACACGAGGCTGACTCGTCCTGCTCCTCCCTGCACTCTTCCAAAGCCAACAAGGCTTCCTCCTTGACCTCCAGCAGCCCCAGTTCCGGCTCATCCTCCTCCATGGACTCAGGCTCTGATGGGGCATTGACACTACATTTGTTGCTACAGCAAGGATTATGGGAGGTTTCCAAGTGCTTGAACAGACACAGAATGTCAGCAACAAGATGCTCATGTTGGCTCATGTCCAGCTTGTGATTCATGAAGACATAGAGATCCTTCTCACATGTGCTACTGCTGCCCAGGATGCTCTCTCCATTCCCAAACATGGGCCCTTTCCCCACACAAAGGAAGGTCTTTGATATGTTAATGTTGAATTGATCTGATTAGATTGTGATTACTAATTGAGCTTGTTGAGAGCTTCTTGAATCCTGATCCAGTCCTCTATCACGATGTCTCTCAACCCGGTGATTTTAAGATATGTGGAGAAATTTTTTAATATACTTTAAATTGTATTGTAGCAAATCTCAAAGGTAAATAGAAGGAATTTCAAACCACACGTAAAAATGGTACACATTTGAATAGAGATTGCTATAAAATATTTATATGATTTCTAATAATTTACTGAACAAGCCCGTCTCTTATTTCATTATTGTTAAAAAAAAATCACACCAAATTAAAACAAGCCCCAAAGTGCAAATAAAAGTTACTACTTTCCACATAAATCAGAGATTCTTGTGCCTCATTATATTTTGTCTCTGATTCAGATCAGGCCTCAGTAGGATAATGTAGCATTTGGGGAAAAAGATGCAAGCCAAGAGACCAGCCCCAGAGGCCAAGATGGAGAAGATCTCCACAGCCACCATGGATTTCCCTTTGGTGCTCAGGTAGGTGGGGAGGAAGGTGATCCAAACACTGCAAAAGATCAGCATGCTGAAAGTAATGAACTTGGCTTCGTTAAAGCTGTCAGGCAATTTCCTAGCCAGAAAGGCCATTGTGAAACTCACAAGGGCCAGAAAAGCCAGATAGGCCAGGACAGTGTAAAACATTGAAGCTGAACCTTCATTACATTCCAAAATGGCCTCTCCTTCCAAGGAGTGGAAGTCCATGTTGGGAAATGGAGGGGAGGTTGCCAGCCAGGTAGCACAAATAATTGCTTGGATCAGGGGACAGGCTAAGACAATGGAGGTGGTGAGGGGTTTTCCTAAGAGTTTCCTTGACTTGTTCCCTGGCTTGGTGGCCATAAAGGCCAGAACCACCGTGACAGTTTTTGCCAAGACAGAGGAAACCGCCAGGGAAAAGAGAATGGCAAAGGCAGATTGTCGAAAGAGACAGGTGAGCTTCCTGGGTTGACCAATGAAGAGGAAGGAGCAGAGGAAGCAGAGCAGGAGGGAGACCAGGAGGAGGTAGGTGAGATCTCGGTTGTTGGCCTTGACGATCGGTGTGTCACGATGTTTAAGGAAAACTGCCAGGACTGCCAATGTGATCATGGAGAGAGAAAGAGCAAGAGAAACTAAAGCATATCCCAGGGTGTCTTGATAGGCAAGGAAATGGATCCTCTTGGAAATGCAGTGGTCCTTGTGCTTGTTGGGATATTGGTCTTCTGGGCAGGGGTCACACCGAGCGGCATCTGAAATCAAGAATCTTTAAGTATTTCATTGCATCTGCTATGAGCATTATGGCAAGAAAGAAGGATGTAAAGTCAAAGCAGCAGGGAGATCTCTCTGGATCAATGTATTTGCTTTGTACTTCAGATCTGCTCACTCAGACTCCCCCCACTCCTTAGAAAGCTTAGTAGACACGAATAGATCAATCTCTTGTTTTTCCTCTAGTTCCATCAATTTCCTGGGAGATCAGAAGTGCTGAAAGAAGAAGCACTCCCGGTATAATAAAAACAAAAGCTTAAACTTCACACTCTGATCTTTTACCAAAAATAGTTGGTAACTGGTTTTTCCAATGGGATGTGAATGTGGGAGAGGGAAGGCTAGTAGGGTACCCATAAGTTATGTATTGAAACTATCCAGCATTAACTTGGTAAGGAGTGGGAAAGTTGGCTTATAGGGTAAATTGATCTATAAACTGAGATGTCCTGTGTGAGAACTATGAATACATTGAAGCATGCCAATCCTACCAAAAAATTATTAATATGAAAATGTATTGATATTAAGTTCTGCTGAGTGGTTTCCTTGATCCTGGGAGATTTGAATTTGAAGTGTGCTTTACCTGTCTGACCAGAAATGGTCCCTTCTGGACAAGGATCACATCGATAGCAGCAGATCTGCTCACCCTCTGGAACATTTCTCCTCTCTCCTGCCTGGCACCTCTTCATGCCACACCTTCCAAGGGGCACCTTCTAAAACACAAATGCTTGAGATGGGCTTGGAATTGATACACCCTTCATTATTGATTTCCACATTCATTTTTCCATGTTCAGAATATCTTCAAAAGAAATGGTTCACTGTAGTCTACAAGAAACCAGGAGCATCTCCTCTGGTTTTCTGGCCTGTAGCATTCCTGATGCATCAATGGATGCTTGAGATTGGAACTGGGAGCTCAGTCTTGAAAGAAAAGGGGGAAAAAAGCATTGAGCTTTGTTAAAAAAAGAAAATATTCTTGAGGATCCAACTGAGGATCCATGGAAATTTTTGTTGTCTCTTCCAATTGCATCTTGGGTTTCCATAAGAGGTTCTTGTAGACCTACCACATACCTGACCTCAATTGTGTTACGCAGAGCATGGATGTTTCACCAAATGCCTGCATGTTTTGTAATGCAATAGTTCTATTTCTAGTTAGAAGGATATTCTCCATCCCCAGGAGAATGTCTTCCTCTATATCATTTCCTTCCATCTCACCTTTGTGGGCCAGGTGATTGCATTGGAGTTGATGATGAAATCTTGGCCTGGGGAAGCCCCAGGATCTGTTAGTCCAACTTTCACAGGGACAAACGATTGATTGGGGAGGAAAACCCAGTTGAGAAGATCATATTGAGAAGATCCCAATCCATTTTCTGAGAAGGAGACTTCCTCTCCAGCACTGTTGTTGAAGTGGACCTTCCTCAAATAGGGAAGAATCTGAAAGAAAAGAGACATAGAATAAAATAGAACTCAGAAAGCTCAAACTGCCCAAAAGGAGCTGCCGATCCAGTTCTACAGAGGAATGATGGAGTCTGTTATCTGCACCTCTATCACTGTCTGGTTTGGTCCTGCAACCCACCAGGACAGACACAGACTTCAGAGGATAATTAGGACTGCAGAAGAAACCATGGCTACCAACCTGTCTTCCATGGACGACCTATATCCTGCATGAGTCAAAAAGAGAGCTGTGAAAATATCTACAGACCCCTCACATCTCGACATAAACTGTTTCAACTCCTACCCTCAAAACGACGCTATAGAGCGCTGCATACCAGAACAACTAGGCACAAGGAGAATTTTCCCCTGAATGCCATCACTCTGCTAAACAAATAATTCCCGCAACACTGTCCAACACTGTCCAACTATTACAAAATCTGAACTACTATTGCTGTTAATCTTCTCATCACTCCTTAGCACCCATCCCCTTCCACTTGTGACTGTATGACTGTAACTTCATCACTTGTATCCTTACGATTTATATGGACTGTTTCTAGTATGATTTGATTGCTTTTCATAGCCTATGACTATTATTAAGTGTTGCACCTTATAATTCTTTACTCTTGACAAATGAATCTTTTCTTTTATGTACACTGAGAGCATTTGCACCAAGACAAATTCCTTGTGTGTCCAATCACACTTGGCTAATAAATTCTATTCTATTCTATTCTATTCTATTCTATTCTATTCTATTCTATTCTATTCTATTCTATTCTATTCTATTCTATTCTATTCCATTCCATCCCATCCCATCCCATCCCAACCCATTCCATATTTTCTATTCTGTTCTGTTCTGTTCCTGTTTCTATTCTATTCTATTCTATTTGTCATGCGTATGAGCAGAAATAATTAGAACAGACCTGAAATACTGAAACACGTAACTGGCTTTATTGAAGATACTGCAGTACCGGCACCTTTTAACCCATACCAAAGATAGTATGAGACAAAGGAGAACCCCGATTACCAGACAGATCATATATTTATACCCAAATATAATGATATAAACAATTACAGATCACATGTTGTTTTTCAGTTACAAAGATACATAGATTCTCATAGGAAAGTTATGGATATTTCTACTGACCTCTTCTTACTTGACATTTGGATTGGTACCAACATCCTTTTAACCGGATTTATCTCCAGATATCCGGTTATGCAATTATCAGAGGATTATATTTTTGATTAATATGACTATATAATGTCAAGTTGTTTCCTTCATATTCTAGAACCTCTTCCAAAGACAATTTCGCAATACCACATATTTATTGTACAAAAACATATTTCTCAACTTTTCTGTTCTTTTACAAAGGTCATTCTACGAACACAAAATGGCTACAGTCTGGTTCTGTAGTTTCTCAAGTATAACATCCAAATTTACTTATAACAACTCCTCCCTTTCTTTTTATTACCAATTTATACTTGAGAATGTTCATCAGACTCTCTCAACATAAGCCTAACTTTCTGCTGACTATATATCTTGCATTTTTCCTCAGGTTTCTTAATCTTACAACAGCAGAAACACAACTTACATATCATTACAGTCTGTAAAAGAAGTATCACTAACCACTAACGTTGTTCTCTATATTTCTTCACATGTTCACCCCTAGTATGGGCAGTTACCATAACAGTCATTAAACGACCAATTGCACACTCATTGTATTAATTGGTATCAATGCATATACATATGCTCTACAAAACATTAACCAACCTCTAGGTAAATACAACACATGTGTCATTCCACCTATGTCTTCAACCTCCATTCAATAAAAAAAACTTCTTCAGTAGGTACATAAGTATAAATTGTTTTGTCATCTGCATGTTTATACTTAATACAATCATAAGCTGAAAAATTCTCAGCTTTCCTGATTAGTCCATTTGTTGACCTCACAGGAAATCCAAACAAGGTATCACCTTTTACAAAATATCATCAGGATAAACTCTACCATAAAAATTCTTCTGATACTGGAGCTTTTATAAAACAAATAGACATGATGTCTGTAACTGTAGTCATTCCTTTCACACACACACAAAAAAAAAAACTATTCAAAGCTACTCTCATTAATTTCAGAACAACATTTTCACTTTCCACATTAGGCTCTGTTCCTTTCAGTATCTTACACTTCTCTGTAGAATTCTTGGTACCTCAAAACATCTAACTGTACATCTACTTTTCCAGTTAAATGAACATTTTGCACTAACCAACTGTCACACAAAAACATCAACCTCATTAGAGTATTTCTTAATTCAATGAATGGCATAAATAACATTTCTTCCAGAGGTCTAGGTCTCATATAGGAAGGAGAATAATTGCCATACAGGTCCAAACAACGATCATATAGTTGTTCCATCCTCTTAGACAAGTCCTCATGTCATATGTCATAAGTGCAGTTACATGCTTGATATTTCTCAAATATGGACCATCATCCAAGGTGGATCTTATACAGTTTCCAACCTCAGCCATAGATTTCATCAATGTCAGTGATATCTGCCCTTCATATTCAGTACTGTCAGGTTCAGTTTGGAAACATAACCGTTGCCACATTAATGAATAACCAGGCAATACCTCAGAAGCCTCCATACCTACCCCACATAAGGCAATAATCACTATTCACATCATATTCACAAATGGACTACGCCCCCACCCACCTTAACGTATGTAGTTTTACACTTCAAAACTTACAAGCGGTCTCTGGGGACTTACATCCACTTCTTTATCTTCTTCCGCACACAGAGGATATAATACCTGTGTTCAACAGTCTATTATTTCATGTCTTAAAATACTAAACAATACAAAGAAAAATGTATTACATGCAACCAAATAATCAACAATACATCTCAAAGTTCCACAATACATCTCAAAGTTCCACAAACCTAAGTTCCACAAACCTAAGCTAGACATGTAATTATTTATTCCCACTATCTAAAAGAAATAGAAAATAAAAAGTCCAGTCTTTCCGAAGCTTGCTTCCACTGGAAACAGGAACCGAATCCACAAATCCCTGTAGACACGAACGATGTGTCCATCCTCACTCACATGTCCAAACAGCAGACTCAGTAGTCAACAGTACTTTTAACGGTCCTTCCCAGATAGGCCTCAGCTTTCCAAAAGCTCTCCACTGCTTAATCAGGACCCAGTCTCCACTCTTAAAATCATACACTCGGAAATCAAACGGTGGTGTTTGCGCCAAAAGTCCTCTAGACCTTAAAAGAGAAAAACACTGGGACAGTCCCTGTATATATTTTCTAAACAAAATAAAATATCTTCAAATACAACTCTAAACATACCCACACTTCCAGTATAAGGTATGTCAAACATCATTTCATACAATGAAATTTCAACATCTTTTTTTCTCAAACTAGTACACACTCACAATAGAGCTAGAGGTAAACATTTCATCCAGGGTAATTAAACTGCTAACATTAATTTCCTTAATGTATTGTTTTATAGTTCTCATTCTTCACCCCACCTGAGGCAAAAACCCAACAGGTCTATTGCCAGTCTATTTCCAATTCTTTCCTATACCTCTTTTACCACATGAAAAGTAAAATGTGTACCTCTATCATTATAAATGCACTATCAATGCATATCTATATCTATATCTGTTCCAATATTAACTTCACAGTCATTTGTGCATTCACTCTCGCACACAGAACAGCTTCCACCTATCCTGTTAAATGATCAACTATAACTAATAAGTATTTCAATGTACCTACAGCTGGCATTTCAGTATAATCTACTTGTTTCCTCTGAAATGGCCAGACAGCTAAATCCCTTCCTCCTAGTAATGTTTTTCTCATCATTTTCCTATTTATTCTTATACAATGTATACATTTTCTACATATTTGCATAGCTATTGTAAACATTCCTCTGCAAATATACTTCCGTTTCACAAAATCCACAAGTGCCTGTGTTCCCCAATGAGTACCTTCATGTACTTTCTCTATTATGTTTCTCATAATAAGTTTATTCACTATTTGTAAACCATCATTTGTTACCCATTTTCCATCAACACAAGTAGCACCTTCCAATTGCATCTGCTTTTCTTCTTCATCAGTGAAATCTGGTTTTCCATCCCATTCCAAAACAGGAATTAAAACCATTAGCTTCACTTCTCCTCCTTTACGGGCAGCCTCTTTAGCTGCCTGATCTGCTAATTTATTTCCTAAAATCTCTTTAGGATTTTCCTTCTTATGAGCTTCAACATGTATTACAACTAAACGTTCCGGAACTGCAGCTGCTTTTAATACAGCTTTGATAAGATCTACTTGTTTTACTTCTTTTCCTTTACTTGTAATCAGTCCTCTTTCTACCCAAATTTTTCCAAAAGTTTGTAAAATACCATAGGCATATCTAGAATCAGTATAGATATTACCCACTTCATTCTCTAAAAGTTTCAAGGCTTGTAATAAAGCAAAAACTTCACATACTTGTGCAGAGCATTCATACTTGTGCCCATTTCCAGTACTTCAGACGTATCTCCATTCACAATTGCATATCCATTCATTCGTTTATCGGGCTATCCTCCAAATCCTCTCTTATCTTCGTCTGTAAATCTATAGCCTCAATGCAATCATGCTCTATATTATCCCATTCTTGTTTCTCTCCCGAAAGGAATTCAGTTGATTTCAATTCCTGTCCAGTGAGAGGAGCAAATCCTCCTGAGATAATAAAATAGCTTCATATTTCAATAACCTAGCATGTGTAAGCCATTTATGTGCTTTCTGCATTAAAATAGTTCTCATCTAATGTGGACTGCTTACCACTAAAGCACTTCCAAAAGTTAACTCCCCACTTTCTTCTACCAATATAGCTGTAGCCGCCACTGCCTGTATACATAAAGGCCAACCACGTACTACTGGATCCATCAATTTGGATAAAAATACTACAGGCTTTTTCTTTCCACCCCAGACTTGAGCTAAAACTCTCTTAACTATTCCATATTCAACTGCGACAACTGAAACAGATTCTTTATATCAGGCAAACTTAGTACTGGAGCTTGTATTAAATCATGCTTAAGCTTCTCAATATTATTTATCTCTTCATTATTCCATACAACCTCCCATAGTTCATCAACTAACAATTTCTCATATAGAAATATAACCTTAGTTGTATAATCATCTATCCATAGACGACAATATCCTAACAATCCCAAAAACTTCCGAACTTCCCTCTTATTTTTCTGTATAGGCTGTCTAACTATCCCTTCAATCCTTTCTGGATTTATTCTCTTACTTCCATGACTAATTAAATGTCCTAAATACTTAACCTCAGACTCAACATATTGTAGTTTCCTCTTTGACACTCTCAAGCCCTGTTGCCCTAGAAAATTTAACAAAACATTAGTGCCTTTTTCTACCTCTCGTTTCTTCTCTCCTGAAACCAACAAATCATCCATATATTGCAATACTGTTATCCCCACAGGTGGGTTAAATCCTTCAAGGACCTGCTCTAATGCCTGCCCAAACAAATTAGGACTTTCTGAAAAATCCAGTGGTAACACACACCATCGATATTGTTGAGTTCGATATGTATCTGGATCTGTCCATTCAAAAACAAAAATATCCCTCGAGTTTTCAGCCAAAGGACACATCCAAAAAGCATCCTTCAAATCTATTATACTAAAATAGTTATGCTCATGTGGAATCCTCCCCAATAATGTATAGGGATCTGGCGTAATAATATGTCATTCTACTACCAACCTATTTATGAGCCTCAGATCTGCTAGACGAAAGGACCCATCAGGTTTCTTTACAGGTAAGATAGGTGTATTATATGGTGACATTGCAGGTTCAATTAGTCCATCCCTTAAAAGAGACTCTATCACTGGCTTTAGACCATGTCTCCCTTCTGGAGAAATATTATATTGCTTCCGCCTCACTGGCTCAGCAACCTCTTTTAAAATCACTTCAACAGGTGGGAGTTTCAAAACACCTCTGTTTCCTTTTTCTTCCCACACAATAGGATCTATATATTTCTCCTGTTCACTATCTAATAGCTGAATTGTGCATTTATCCGCAGAAAAGATAAGCTCACATCCCAATAAAGACAAAGCATCTCGTCCTAAAAGGTTCATACCTGCTTCAGGTATGTACAAGACATTTAATGTTATCTCTGAGTATTCTCCCTTCAGAGACACATTTTCAACAACAGCAACTTCAAAGGGTTCCCCCTTAACCCCAGAGACTATCATCATTTTTCCCTCCTGAGTAAGACCCTCAGGTAACTCACACAAAGACGTTCTAGCCGCCCCTGTGTCTATCAGAAAAATGCAACTTATTTCCTTAGGTCCCACCTTCAATTTTACTAAAGGCTCCCGGTGGGACTCCAACGTCAGGAGCCCTTGACCCCACTAATCTTCAATTAGGGTATACAGTCTCTGTTCTCTTCGTTGCAGTCTTTGCTTGTCCAGGCAATTTCTCGCAAAATGCCCCTCCTTTCCACAAGCAAAACAATGTCTACTACCTTTTAGCTCACTATTCCTATTCAAGGAAAAAAAAAATCCCCTCCGTCCTCTCCCAGGACGCTTCCATCCACCTCTAGCAGATGGACCTCCAGCTCTTCCAGTAGCTGCAACCAGTCCAACTGGCTTATTCACCTTTTCGGTTGTAGCAGCTTTCAATGCTGGAAACATAATTTGGGATTTCTGACGAGACTTTGCAAGATCGCGACCAATAAACACCTTGGTGGCCTCTTGCAACAAAGTAGCTATGTCCGATTCAGCTCATCTCTCTATCTTCTGCAATTTCCTCTGCACATCACCACAGGCTCTAGTAACAAACTGCAGTTTCATTAAAGCCTGATATTCTGGTGTTTCAGGGGCAAGACCAGAATACTTATTTAAACTATCCTTGATTTTAGTCAAGAATTCAGCCGGAGACTCATCTTTTAACTGACCTACCTCAAATGCTCTAGCTAGATTTCTACCCTGAGGTACAGCAGTTTTCACACCCTGCACAATAAGTTTCTTCATATCCATCATCTGTACTCTATCCTCTGGAACCTGACTATCCCAACCAGGATCTGCCAAAGGAAACTTATCTTCACCATCTACCGCATTTACTACACCTTCCTGTGTCTTATTCCAGTATATTATGCCAGCTCGTCTAATCTGCCCTTGCTCCTCAGGAGAAAAAATATCCCAAGATATGCTGTAATTCCACATAAGCATAAATATTAGGACCCAAAAACAAATCCAAAACTCTGTTATAATGATATTGGATCAACCTGAATAGATGGCATAGAATAGAAGGTCCAGCAACTGCTAATGAATCCAACTCCTGTTTTAACTCTCTATACTGAGAAACTGCGGAGGAACGTCCCCCCCTCTTTTCTCCCACATCTTGCACAGAGTTAGCTACATTATAAGGAGGACGTACAGGACCAGCATAATCCAAAGGATCCCACTTATCACTTTCCTTTGTATATAAAAGTCTCTTAGAAGTTTTCCCAAGAGGAGGAAATGGATCGGTATATTGTACATGATACCAAGGCACAACATAAGACAATTGAGAAACCTACCTCTTTTTAGTCAAGACATCCTTTAAAGCATTAATCCAATATATATTAGACTCCCCAAACCGTGACTATAATCCAGAGGCTTCAAGATACGATCCGGCCAGCGAGCTGTACACAGCTCAATTAACCATATCGTATCCAAAAGTTTAGTATACTGAACTAACCATGCCTCATTCCACTGATTTATTATCTCCCCAAGAGGAGATGACATAGGAATGGAAGGAACTTCACTAGCAACAGCTGGTTTCTTTAACCAGGAAAATAAATTCCCCATTTCCACCCCCCTATTCACAGGAAATGAGACAGAGAAAGGGAGAATAAACAATGTAACAGCACAGACAGACCCCTCTGCACAAACACACACTCCAGACACAAAGTAAAAAAGCATACAAGCTGAACAAGCCTTCATTTAGAGAAGAAAAAAATATATATATGAAACGTTTCAAAAGGGAGGAACAAAAATGTTAGACTGTTAAAAAAAACATTGCAACACAAGTCTCTAAAACATATCCATAGATATATAGATATATATAAAAAAAAAAAACTCAGATAGAGCTCACCTGATTCCTCGGTGCACCACAACTCACCCATGGCCACTGGAAGCCAGCACGGTCCCAGCAATCAGTCAACCAAACGCAGGTCACCAGGAGCAAGGCCCCTGGACGGAGGCTCATCCAAAGCACAAAACCCCGCAAAACAGCAGCAGGGGGCCCCGTTTTGCAGCCTAGAAGAACCACCTCCAGAGTCCTTGTCCTGTCTCCTGCCTGGCTCACCAAAACTTGTCATGCGTATGAGCAGAAATAATTAGAACAGACCTGAAATACTGAAACACGTAACCGGCTTTATTGAAGATACTGCAGTACCGGCACCCTTTAACCCATACCAAAGTTAGTATGAGACAAAGGAGAACCCCGATTACCAGACAGACCATATATTTATACCCAAATATAATGATATAAACAATTACAGATCACATGTTGTTTTTCAGTTACAAAGATACATAGATTCTCATAGGAAAGTTATGGATATTTCTACTGACCTCTTCTTACTTGACATTTGGATTGGTACCAACATCCTTTTAACCGGATTTATCTCCAGATATCCGGTTATGCAATTATAAGAGGATTATATTTTTGATTAATATGACTATATAATGTCAAGTTGTTTCCTTCATATTCTAGAACCTCTTCCAAAGACAATTTCGCAATACCACATGTTTATTGTACAAAAACATATTTCTCAACTTTTCTGTTCTTTTACAAAGGTCATTCTACGAACACAAAATGGCTACAGTCTGGTTCTGTAGTTTCTCAAGTATAACATCCAAATTTACTTATAACACTATTCTATTCTATTCTATTCTATTCTATTCTATTCTATTCTATTCTATTCTATTCTATTCTATTCTATTCTATTCTATTCCTATTGCTATTCTGTAATTCTATTTTGTCCTGTCCTGTTCTATTTTGTTCTATTCTAAATTCTATTCTATTCTATTTTATTCTATAGTACTCTACTCTACTCTACTCTACTCTACTCTACTCTACTCTACTTCCTTCCCCTTTTGTTCTGAGATTCACTTGTATGGTAGCGTACAGATATTTAACCAGTAATTCAAAAAATACATACAGAAAATTTTCATTCTAAGAATCCTGAGAGGAAGAAAAGATCCCTGCAGGTCCAGCCAGCGAGGTGGAAAGCCTAATGCCCGAGACTTGCTACCAAGCCAGAAAAGAGCTCCATTCCTCAGCAACGCTCAATTCAAAAGAACTAGGAGATTTCTGATTCCTCCCATCCTTGTCCAGCAAGCCAGAAAAGAGCTCATTCCTCGGAAAGCACTAAATTCAGAAGCGCTCTATTCAAAAGGCTCAACGATCTGCAATTCAACCCATCCTTACTAGAAGATAAGACGGTGGGACTCGTCTGTACCGGGGGCTCTATAATCATCCTTGCAGGGCGGTGAGCACCGGGAGCTGTGAGTCGGTCTTCAGGCGTTTGCAGCGGACTGCCTGCCCCCTACCGCCCCTCCTTCCCTCTTCCCTTTTCACCAAATTGCTAATCCGGACTCCCTCTTTAAAAGGACAGTAACTGAACTCCTGTGAAGATTGGAAGCAATTTTGTGATAGAAGCAGAAGTATATTGAAGCCAGGAGCGAATGCTCATTGCAAATCTTAGTCTACATAGTAAAAATATAAACTGTTTTGAATTGCCAGTACAAGACTATCTCCGTGCCTCTTTCTCTTAAAAGCAACAAACTTTGAAAGTGTATTTAAGTTGACTAGGAGGGGACCAGAAATCCTATTTATCAAGGGAAAACAAAAAGTTTCCTGTTGCCTCTCTGTGTTTGTCTCTACTAAATCAAAGTATTCCTTCGCCTCCATTGAAATCTGCCTGCCAGCTCCAAAGTCATTAATCTTTTCTTGAGAGGAAGAAACGGGCTGTGATTCACCCCTTTTTGATGACAAAATGCAAAACCAGCGAAGACTTTAAATCAGCCATCTCCATAGAAACTGGCTGTATTGCCCCCCCCCCAAAGAGAGATTTTCAATATTCAATCAGCGATTTAAAGAAAGCATTTTCTAATTCTACCTCAATACCTATATCAATGATTAGATAATCAATTTCTAAAATAATTAATTTGTCAATTATTTAATTGATTTATTGTTTTAATTGATCAGTGTGATTAGAATGTTTAATGCAAACAGTGTGATTACTGATTAATATAAAAAATCAGGCTTAATGTAATTAAATTGATTAGTAAAATTAGTGATTCAATGAATTTAATCGAACAGTGTATTTAGCAATTAGTGTAATTAATTAATTAGGCTGATTGTTGCTTAGCATACTTACTTGACTAGAGAGATTATTGTAATTGATTAATTGGTGTGATATTGGCTATATTGATAACCCAAAATTGTTTTATTAAACAGTTGATTCAACATACTATCTCAACAAACCCACCATGCCAGTAAAAAAATCCAATACCAAACTACAACCTAAAGAAAAAAATACCCACCAGTGAACCACAAGTCTCCTGCACATGCTTTATATGCTCTGTAACTCTAAAGGTTAATGAAAATTCCATCAAATGTTCTCTATTGAAAAATATGCTCATCATGACTGCCTGGAATTACCAAAGCAAATGACTCAATTCCTAGAAACATCCAATTATGCATTTCCATTTTTTCTGCCCACCATGCAAACCCAAACTAGACAAACATATAGCCCTGTTTGAAAGAGTTGACTCTATAGAAAAGCAAATATCATCCCTTGACACCATAGTAGCATCCCTGGACACTTTAAATGAAAGATTAACTAACCTTGAAAAAAAAAGAAGACACAACACAAAAACCTGAACATTCAATATTTACAAACCAACAACTGCAACCTAATCCAATAGCTACAAATCAACAACTACAACCTAATCCACAAAACACCATAAATCCAACAAATAATGATATTCCAATCCTTGTCAGAGAAGCTGTCGAGAGCGAACAAAAGTGTCCTAACGCCATCTTATTTGGTCTAGAGGACATCAATAACAATGATGATATCACAATTGTCTGGAACATCATCAGTAACTATCAAGCATCAACTATCTCCCCTGATGAAATACTTGAACATTTCTCGCATTGGCCGAGAGCTCAAAAACAGAAACGGCTCTGTGGCCTCACGCTTCTGCAGAGTCATTTGCAAAAATGAATTAAGCAAATGTAAATTCATTTATACTATAAATTCACTCACCAAAAACAACACCAACCAAGAAAACCTCCGATTTCATCTTGATCTAATCTTACAACAATGTGCCTGCTCCCGTATATTACTCACAGAACTCAAAAATCATCTAGACAATGGAGAGAAGGACCTGTACATTGATTACTGTGCAGACTGTATCAAAAGAAAGTCAGACAACCCACAACTCAGCATCCAAACCTTCTTCAACCAATCCACCATCACTCAAGACTAGGCATGCAAGCCCCCAACTACCTCAATTCAAACTACAACTGGCCTTAAATGCAAGCTATTCAATGCAAGAAGCCTTGTAAATAAAATACCTGAATGAGAAATTCTCCTCTTATTAAATACGGCTAAATTCGACATCATATTTGTCTGCGAAACATGATTCAACGCATCTCTCCCTGACTCCATTACCTCAGTAAGAGACTATCATGTTTACCAATCCGATTGTGAAATCCATAGAGGAAGTGGTGTTACTATCTTCCATAAAAAGTTCTTACATCTAAAAAACATCCAAGTTACCCCAGAACTTGCTCTTCCTGAGACCATTATCTGTGAACTGACCTTAAATATAACATTTCACTTCTTACTATGTTACAGAGCCCCTGATTATGTCAATGAATATGTAAACAAGCTAAATACACTACTAACATGGGCAGCATTCTGCCCACACGCTTTTATCTTCCTTGGTGAATTCAATCTACCTCACATTAACTGGACCCTTAACGAATGTACAACTGAACCCACACATGCAATCTTCTACAATGCAGTAACAAATCTGGGACTAGAACTAGTAACCAACAACACTAGACTTAATAACTGCCTCGATCTCATCTTCTGCAATAGTTTGAATTCAATTTACAGAATACAAATTAAAGAACCCTTTTCCAACAGTGACCACAATATGATTGACTTTTGTCTCAACATACGTCCGCACAAAAATCATCACAACAACAAAATCTCCAATTATAACTTCAAAAAAGGCAGCTATGATCTTACAATCTCTCTTCCCTTGATTGGCAATTTCTATTCACTGGATGCAATACTGTTGAAGACCATTACAACATATTCTTACTAGAAATCAAAAGAGCCATAAAACTATATGTATCAATAACAACTCCCAAAACCAGGAAAAACAGATTACCCATAACAATAAGGAAGCTTTAATCCAAAAAGAGATCACTTTGGCGAAAAAACAAATCTGGTCACGTTGCCAACTTCAAAAGCCGATACAAAAATCTATGCCACCAGATAAAAACTGAATGCACCAATTATCACATTAAACAAGAGGAAAACTTTCTATGCACAAATTCCACCCGTGCTTTCGACAATTTTGTAAACAACAAACTAAAAGACTCAAGGTCCATCCCACCCTGAAAGGATCTAATGGTAAAGACTGCAACGATGACACCATCAAAGCAAACCTCTTTAACACATTCTTTGGCTCAGTATTTCTAAACAGCAATGGATCAAGCCCAGTTCTTCCTAGTCGAACCATAGAAAACTACAATGATCTAATATATATCAATTTTACAGAAGACATTGTTGAAAAAGCACTGCGCAATCTAAAACCATCTTTATCTATTGGACCGGATGGAATATGTGTCTACTTCTTAAAAAAGCTATCCACTGCCATAGCCGAACCTCTAAGCATAATCTTTGAAAAATCTTCCAAGACCAACTCCTTGCCAAAATTATGGTCACAAGCCACGGTCATCCCCATCTTCAAAAAGGGAGACCCCAGACTAGTTGAAAATTACAGACCAATCTCCTTATGCTGCGTAACCTGTAAAGTCATGGGATCAATTATTAACCAATCCATTATCCTCCACTTAGACACAAACAACCTACTCTCTAATAAACAATTTGGTTTCAGAAAAAAAACTATCCTGTAATCTGCAACTTTTACACTGCAAAAACATATGGACTATACAACTCGATCAGGGCAAAGCAGTAGACGCAATCTACATAGACTCCTGTAAAGCCTTTGATTCAGTGGTACATGACAAACTACTCCTAAAACTAAAATTTTATGGTATCTCTGGACACCTGCATAACTGGGTAGAAGCATTCCTGTCAAACAGACAACAAATGGTCAAAATTGGGAGCATCCTATCAAATTCTGTACCTGTCAATAGTGATGTCCCCCAAGGCAGTGTTTTAGGAGCAACTCTCTTCATACTCTACATAAATGACCTCCGTGATCATATCAAGAGCAACTGCGTTCTCTTCGCTGATGATGTAAAGCTATTCAACACCACAGATAATACTGCTACCCTTCAAAAAGACCTCGACTATGTATCAGAATGGTCAAACAAATGGCAACTTCAAATCTCAACAAATAAATGCTCTGTCCTACATATTGGCCAAAAAAAATCCAGAAAATAAAATACAAGCTGAATAGTCAAGACCTTGTTGATGATCCAAACTCTGTCAAGGACCTTGGAGTACTCATCTCAAATGATCTAAGTGCTAGAGCCCAATGTAACTGCATAGCCAAAAAGGCATTAAGAATTGTTAATCTAATCCTACGTAGCTTCTTCTCTGGTAATATCACACTACTAACTAGAGCATACAAAACATTTGCTAGACCTATACTGGAATACAGCTCATCAGTCTGGAACCCATATCATGTATCTGATATTAACACAATTGAAAAAGTCCAGAAATATTTCACAAGAAGAGTTCTCCGCTTCTCTACTCATTGCAGAATACCTTATGCCACCAGACTTGAAACTCTAGACCTAGAAAATCCAGAACTAAGCCACCTCCAGTCCGATCTAAATATAGTATATAAAATCATACATTGCAATGTCCTACTACAAATGAATTCTTCAGCTTTAATCATAACAATACAAGAGCATACAATAGATACAAATTCAAGGTTAACCACACCAAACTTGACTGCAGAAAATACGACTTCAGCAACAGAGTGGTCAATGTTTGGAATACTCTACCTGACTGTGGTTTCTTCCCCAAACCCCAAAAACTTTAACCTTAGACTGTCTACTATTGACTTCACCCCCTTCCTCAGAGGCCTGTAGGGGGCATGCATAAGCACACGAATCGTGTCTACCATCCCTGTCCCTTTTTTTTTTCTTATAAGCATCTATCTCATGTATTCAAAACTATATTTATTCTTATACCTGCATCTTGTAAGCGATTGACGAATCAAATAAATACTAAAAATCTGTGGGCTGAATATAAAGTCAAACAGATTACCTGCCATGGCTGCACATTTGAGATCTTCTTTCCAAGTCTCATCATGGCTGGTTCTGCTCCTAATCCAAACATTGCACGCAATGCATGGGCCACAGCATAAATGGCATTGTAGATATTGTAACTTTCACCTGTCATGCTCGTTTCAAACATGTAAGATGGCAGATTCTGTAAGTTCTCCTTTCCTGTACATTGTTTTGTCTTCTTTCGAGAGATCTTTCCTGGTTTGTGGATCTTGCAGTCAAATATCTTTTCCCACCATTCTGGGAGAAAGACGTCCCCTTCCGGGCTCAAAGGGTCCAAAGACAGGAGAAAATGTCTGAATTCTGAGATATCTCCTGTGTGGTCCCTGAACTGCAAAGACCCGTGGAATGGCTTTATAATTCCAAATGTGTCATTAACTGCCACCAGGTTGTGGTTCCATTGGGAAGTTAGGATCCAAAGTGTCTGAGGCAATGACTTTGTGGACCTTACATGAAAAAGCAGAGCTGTCTGTACATGTGCATTAGTGTGAGGGTCTCCAAAAAGAATAATCACATCAGCTTTACAACAGTTGCTTAAAAAAAGAACAAATTTCTTTATTGTATTAAGAAGGTTATCTGATTTCAACATTTGAGTGAAGGCCAGGCAGATCTCCTTCTCCTTCAGCATTGGCACCAGAGATGAGAGGAAATGTTCTCCACTGTCATCTTCGTTGGCTAGCAGCCCAACCCAGTTCCACTGGAAATGCAGGAGCAGCTGGACTAAAGTCACATATTGAGGAAATTCCTTGGGATTAATCCGGAAGAAGGAAGGATATATTTTCTTGTCTCCTTGAGAGAACTGAAAGCCAACACCGAGCTGGAGAAAGTAAGACGCTTCTTTCAAAGACAAAGTAAAGTTTTATGGTAACTTTAGAGATCACCGTTGCCTGGTTATTGCTCCACCAGTCGGGGTGACTCAGCCAGAGTTGCAAGTTAATGCTTCTTCCCTTCTTATGAAGAGCCACCAGTTGCATATTTGATCATGTTATGACAAATCAGAAGACAAGGGAAGAAACATCAACCTGATACCAGGAATAATCTGCACTGAAAAGGTGGCCGACCAACCGTCATGAAGATTCTTCTTGGCAAGTGCAACATTTCAGAAATATATCATTATCTATCACTTTGGGATTATATAAAATATATCTTGACCCATAAAATATAAAAAAATCAACTTTAGTATGGATTCTTTAAGTCTCACACTCCTGATATGTCCCTCTCAACATCTTGGGTTTCACCTGGAGCTTCTGTGTCTGCTTCTGCTTTTGGTCTACAACATATTGTCTCCAGCGAAGCCCCCTTACCTGTGGCATCTTGAAGATGCTGAAGATGGAGGCCATCTGCCTTGAGGATTTGGAATTGAGACCTCCAATGACAGAGAGCAGAGGGTCCTGCCTGCCACAGTTATAACCTGGAACCATTTCACCTCGTGTGGAGACCAAGGAGTGGCTGATTAAGGAAATATTCTTCTCATTCTGGTGATTGTCATAGATGTGGAAGCCAACGGTGATGTTAGAGAGAAGAACCAGATCCTTGTTGACCTCACTGACTGCAAACACCAAGGCCAGGGACTGCTGGTAATTCTTGTGTATGATTCTACAGGAAGAAAAAAATTGGGCAGCCTTATAGGAAAGGTCATTTGTGCTGGTAGAACTTGCTTGGTCTTTCATGGTGTTCTTTGGAGCAGCAAGTTCCAGGTATAATTGGGTTTTTTTTAAAACAAAGAAGGAAGGACAAACTATTCTGTTTTCTTGAGAGAACTCAAAGCCAACACTGAGCTGGAGAAAGTGAGATTCTTTCAAAAATAAAGATAAGCTTTATGATGATTTTAGTAATCAACGTCATGTGGTTGATTGTCCTGCCACTCAGTCTGACTCACTTTGAGTGGCAGGTTTAAGCTTCTTCACTTATTAGGGGTTACATATTTCATTTGCTTATAACATGTCAGGAGACAAGGAAACAAACCATCCAACTGATACAGAGAATAAACTACATTGAAAGGGTAGCTACACTTTTATTAAGTATTAATTAGGAAGCAATTCCTATGTAAAATATATCTTGACCCATAAAACCAAATCAACTTCAGTTTTTATTCATGGTTTCTTGTCCTGCCTTCATGCTTTGGAGAATAGATTGACCGTCCCCTCTTCTTTATGGCACCCCCTCAAATATTGGAACACTGCTATCATGTGACCCTTAGTCCTTCTTTTCAATAGACCTACCCGGTTCCTGCAGCCCTTCTTTGTATGTTTTAGCCTCCAGTCCCTTAATAATCTTTGTTGCTCTTTTTTGCAATCTTTCTAGAGTCTAAACATTTTTATATCATGCTAACCAAAACTTTTTTAAAAGAGAGTTTTAAACCTTAAAATATTAAGAAGTTAGCTCTTTACTGAGAAAAGAACAAAGCTTTGAACCACATTGCAAACATGTTATTGGAGGTGTTTTCGAAGAAATCCTTGAATTTTAAACAAAGCAAACAATTATCTATATCATATCCCTCCAGGTAAGACTTACGAATTTTGCACAAGAAGCAAGAATGGGTCTTTCTGATAGTCTGGAACAGTGGAACGAGTTGTGGTTCCCAGCTGCAGATTCCCACCAATAATGAGATCCCCAGGCCTATAGTAGCTTTCCTGTGACTGAAAATAATTCCTTAATACATAAACAGTTTGCATCCTCTTAGCAGAAGTTGGAGGCAGGAGCCATAAGAGCAGAAGCACCAGGAGAGGCAGCCCAGCCATTCTTGCTACCTTCTCCCTTAGAACAAAATCAAGGTGTGTGTAGAAGCTGAATTGTAGGGAACCCTTGAAATCTCACCAGATCATTGGCACAATATAGACAGGCCACCCCCACCTAGATGTCTCCAGGGATTTTATTTAAAAAAAATAAGGCCAGTTGAATCTCAGCAAAACCAGGAATTAGCTAAACAAGATATGGAGACATGTCCTGCCCCCATTGGGAAAACACCAAGCATAGTTTTGAAAGTAGGTTTTACCTTGGAAGATTTTTGTGGGTGGAAATTCACAGGGGATACATTAAGAAAGTTAAGAATTATCTTCTGATAATTGCAAGGAAAAGCAATTGTCCTATCCACTGAGCAATAGCTTCTCTTTGTACACTAGAAGGGGGAAAACATGTTTGTGTGACTTTGACAAAGTGTCTAAATTAGTGAATCAGTGAAATTCTGAACCCATAGTGTACTTGGACATCAATAAGGCATTTGACAAAGTTGGCTACTTTGAAAGAGATGTGGTGGCGCAGTGGTCAGAGTGCAGTACTGCAGGCTACTTCTGCTGCCTGCTGGCTGCCTGCAATTTGGCAATTCAAATCTCATGTCAGGTGGTGCTCCATTCAAAATCCAAGAAAGAAATACTTAGACTCCATTACTTAGAGAAAAGATATCTTTTACTGGAAATCAAGTGGTAGCAACAAAAGAATTCTGAATCTGGGAAAATGAGCGCGTAAATCACATATACAAAGTGATGGCAACATTCCCACCCCCCAATAGTTCAACTTGCTCATCCAATTAAAAGTTCCGTATAGCATCATGTGGGCATCTTCAGGTGGTGATGAGGCCTCTGTCCGTTGACCTTGACATATTTTGATAAAGAGTTGTGGCTGTGCATAGCATAGAATAGAAGCATAAGCAAGAATCTCCCCCCCCCAACTTATAAAATTATGTTCTGTAACACCTCCAGCTCGCTTCCCATAACCATGGTCCACTCCCTCCCCCCGTTACTTATGACAGCCGAGAGATGCAAAGCAACAGAAGAAAATCTTGAAGGCTGACATCTCACCAGGCTCAAGGTTGACTGAGCCTCCCATCCTTCCAAGGTGGGTAAAATGAGAAAAGTTGTTGAGGCTCTAGAAAGACTGCAGAGAAGAGCAACACGTTTGATTATGGAACTGGAAGTTAAATTGTACAATGAATGGTTTCAGGAACTGTGAATGTATAACACAGAGAAGGACTAGGTGTGACATGATAGCTGTCTTCCAATAGTTGAGGGGCTATCACAATGAAAGGGGGATTAATTTAATTTTAAAGAGGGCGGTCAATCTATTCTCAAAACACCTGAGGACAAGGCAAGAAGTAATGGATGGAAATGAATCAAGGAGAAATGCAACCTCAACTTAAAAAGAAATTTCCTGTCAGTGGGAAGAATTGATCAGTGGAACAGCAGAAGTTCTGGGTGCTCTATTATTGAAGTTTTTTAAAAAGAGATTGGATAGGCATTTTTCCAGAATATTCTAGGGCAGGGGTATCAAACTCATGTCAACACAGTGGCATCACATGATGTATCAGAACTTTTCCTCCCTTCGCTAAACCAGGCATGGGTGTGGCCAGAGCGTGAAGCAACCAGCCCATGGCCCAGGAGTTTGACAGCCCTGGTCTAGGGTCTCCTGCTTGAGCAGAGGGTTGAACTAAAAGACCTCCAAAATGTCTTCCAACCCTGTTATTCTGTTCTCTGTATTTTGTGGTTAGCTCTCAGAACATGTTTGACCAGCTGCTTTATAATGCAGTAACAGTCGTCTCTATAATGCAGACGTTGCTTGATTGCATTCCATCAGCCAGAACATCTGGTTCAGGACTGTCATACTCACAGCTTGTGGGCCAGATGTGTCAAGTGCTAGCTATGCCCTCGCCTGGTTAACGAAGGGGGGAAAAGTCACGATACATCATGTGACGACACCATGACGATACGAGTGTCAGCGTTTGAGCAAACCTCCATTCCAATCCATAATTCTGAGACAAGCATCTCTCAAAAGAACCTTTATTAGGAAGGTAACTGGCACATTTGTGGAATCTCGAATCTGAAAGTTTTTGGACATCCCATAATTTATTTATTTATTTATTTATTTATTAAACTTTTATACCGCTCCCTCTCCCAAAAAGGGACTCGGGGCGGTGTACAGCCTACTAAAAACATAATAAATACCCAATAAATACAATTAAAATAAATTAAACCAAATTGATCCGGCTGTCTAACCCAAAAATTCAGTTAAAAATTAAAAACTAATAAAACCCCGATTAAAATTAAGTTAAAACTAAAATACAGTTACTGGGCCAGGCCAGCCTGTTTAAAAAATAGGGTTTTCACTGCGCGCCGGAAGGTCAGAATATCCGTCATAGCCCGTATCTCCGGGGGGAGATCATTCCAAAGGGAGGGGGCTCCCACAGAGAAAGCCCGAACCCTCGGGGCCGTCAACCGACAACGGCCGGGCGGCGGTACCCCGAGGAGGGCAACCCTGTGGGAGCGTACTGGGCGGCGGGAGGTTGATGATGGCAGCAGGCGGTCCCGTAAGTACCCAGGTCCCGAGCCATGGAGCACTTTAAATACTGTCAGTACCACCTTGAATCGAATCCGGAAGGTCACAGGAAGCCAGTGCAGCCTGCGGAGAAGCGGTGTAATGTGGGAGCTCCGAGGAGCACCCACGATCACCCGCGCGGCTGCATTCTGGACCAGCTGCAGCCTCCGGAGACTCTTCAAGGGGAGCCCCATGTAGAGAGCAATAATGTATCAAAACTGCAAATCCATCCCCCCTTGGCCATCATCACACCACATGGTCCAATCACGCTCTATCCAAAAGTAAGATCATTATTTCATCCTGCGCCATATTCAATGACCTTGAACTAACAAAATGTGATGACCCAAATGGGTGTGGCAAAAAAGTAACAATGGCACAAAAATAGGTAATGTCCCTTTAATACCTCCAACTTGACACAAACCATGCTGCAACAATTAATGAGACAGGGCAGGGTAAGCAATTGAAAACTACAAAAGATAACAGAACAACATAGTTGGGTTTTTTTTAAGGGACTTTATCTCCTCTCACTATGGAGTATATGAACATGAAAAATAAAATGATAGGTGATTGTTCATGATTAACTGATGGTTTGTGATCAGACAGATCATTTGAATACCAACAATGTAACCTTCATACTTTTTAAAGAAATCAGATTAAACACAATGTGCCCCCAAAGTCAAAATAAAAGTTTCTAATTCCCCCCAAAATCAAAGTTTTCTGTGCCCCATTATATTTTCTCTGCAATTGAGACTGGGCTTCAATAGGATAGTGTAGCATTTGGGGAGAAAGATGCAAGTCAAGAGACCAGCCCCAGAGGCCAAGATGGAGAAGATCTCCATGGCCACCATGGATTTCCCTGTGGTGCTCAGGTAGGTGGGAAGGAAGGTGATCCAAACACTGCAAAAGACCAGCATGCTGAAGGTAATGAACTTGGCTTCATTAAAGCTGTCAGGCAATTTCCTAGTCAGAAAGGCCACTGTGAAACTCACAAGGGCCAGGAAACCTAGGTAGGCAAGGATAGCATAAAACATTAAAGCTGAACCTTCATTACATTCCAAGATGGCTTCTCCTACCAAAGAGTGGAAGTCCATATTGGGAAATGGGGGAGAGGTTACTAGCCATATGGCAAAAATAATTGCTTGGACCAGAGGACAGGCTAAGTCAATGGAGTTGGTCAGTGATTTTCTTAAGAGCTTTCTTGTCTTGTTCCCTGGTTTGGTAGCCATGAAGGCCAAAACCACCATGACAGTTTTTTGCCAACACAGAGGAAACTGCAAGGGAAAAGAGAATGGCAAAGGCAGTTTGTCAGAATAGACCGTGATCTTCCCTAGTTGATCAATGAAGAGGAAGGAGCAGAGGAAGCAGAGCAGGAGGGAGAGCAAGGGGATGTAGGTGAGGTCTCCCCTGTTGGCCTTGAAGATTGGTGTGTTGTGATGTTTAAGGATTGCAACATCATCACTGCTGGAAGTAGAAGGAGGAGGAGGAGGAGGAGATGACGATGATGATGAAGCAGAAGCAGAAGCAGAAGCAGAAGAAGAAGCAGAAGCAGAAGCAGAAGCAGAAGAAGAAGAAGAAGAAGAAGAAGAAGAAGAAGAAGAAGAAGAAGAAGAAGAAGAAGAAGAAGAAGAAGAAGAAGAAGAAGAAGAAGAAGAAGAAGAAGAAGAAGAAGAAGAAGAAGAAGAAGAAGAAGAAGAAGAAGAAGAAGAGAGAATGACAATATGATCCTTGGTGCTCTCTGAGCTTGGTGGTTTTCTTGGAGATGTGATTTGCCTTGTTAATGTTTTTGGTGGCAGTTTCTTGATTTGGGTATTGTTTCCTTGATTGTTGGTGTGAAGGTACCCTTGGGGTTAATCTATGCTGATCTGAGTGCTGATTACTGGTGGAGAGGTGTGGAGTTTTTTTGTTCTCCTTTTGGCCTGGTTGATGTCTCAAGGGCATGAACACCAACTGGACGTCAGAAGACAAAGTGAAAGAAGAAACTCAGAGAACACACCACTACCAACATCTACCACATGAGCTACAAATATTTTCCACCATTTCTAACATGAGTTTGTTTCATCTTCTGAACTATGTTGGAATTTTCAGAACAGAGAACACTGAAAGTCTCCAATCTGTGGATGGAAGCAAGTGAATTTAAAAACATTAATAGGGAAAACAGAGCCAATAAATTTTATAGACTCTTTTGAACAAAAGAAAAAAATGTTGGAAAATGTGTTGCTGGAAACTAATACTCACATATCAACCCTAATTTCCAAGTTGGGCACTGGACCTCCCCATGGACAACTGACATTTATGAAGAATAAAAATATGGGCGATTGCTGCTGATTAACGGGTATGTTACAATCACATCACTTGTCACATTATTTACTAGAAATCAGATCAAATACAAAAATGCTCCAAGGTGGAAATAAAAGTTTCCAATTCCCACAAAATCATAGATTCTTATGCCTCATTATATTCTCTCTGAAATTGAGACTGGGCTTCAGTAGGATAATGTAGCATTTGGGAAGAAAGATGCAAGACAAGAGACCAGCCCCAGAGGCCAAGATGGAGAAGATCTCCACAGCCACCATGGATTTCCCTTTGGTGCTCAGGTAGGTGGGGAGGAAGGTGATCCAAACGCTGCAAAAGACCAGCATGCTGAAAGTATATGCAGATGACACTCAGTTGTACATCTCCACCCCGGACCACCCCAATGATGCTGTGGGGGCTATGTCCAGGTGCCTGGAGGCCGTGCGGGATTGGATGGGCGGGAACAGGCTTCGGCTCAACCCATCCAAGACCGAGTGGCTGTGGTTCCCGGCGCCCCGATATAGCCAGCTGATTCCTTCGCTGGCTATTGGGGGGGAAATTTTGCCCCCCACAGAGAGGGCTCGCAATCTGGGAGTCCTCCTGGATGTACGGCTGTCGCTTGAACATCATGTCGCGGCCGTCTCCAGGGGGGCATTTCATCAGATCCGTCGGATCTACCGGTTGCGGCCCTTTCTGGATCGGGACGCCCTGCGCACGGTCACTCAGGCCCTTGTCACCTCTCGCCTAGACTATTGTAATGCCCTCTACATGGGGCTCCCTGCGGGGAGCACCCGGAGACTCCAACTGGTGCAAAATGCGGCCGCGCGGGTGATCATGGGGGCGTCGCGTAGCGCCCACGTGACGCCTCTCCTGCGCGACCTGCATTGGTTGCCGGTGGCTCTCCGGGTTCGCTTCAAGGTTCTAGTTTTGACCTTTAGGGCGATCCATGGCACTGGGCCAGGTTACCTGCAGGACCGCATCCTACCGGTGATCTCCAGCAGGCCGGTGCGTTCACACAGGGAGGGCCTTCTCCGGGTCCCGTCGGCCGCCATGTGTCGCCTGGCGGCCCCGAGGGGTAGGGCCTTCTCTGTGGCGGCCCCTGCCCTCTGGAATACTCTGCCGCCGGAACTGCGTACCGGCACGGACCTGAGGGCCTTCAGGCGCGCGCTGAAGACCTGGCTGTTTGAGCAGGCCGGCCTGGGCTGAGATGGTTTTAATTGGTCTCCATTTGTTCTGTAATTTTAAATTGGGGTTTTAAGGGTGTGGGGAGGGTTTTTCTTATTCGGCCAATATTTAATTTAATTCCTTTTAACTTTTGTATTACTGTTGGGGTCTAGATTGGCTGTACACCGCCCTGAGTCCCTAGGGAGAAGGGCGGTATAGAAATTTTATAAATAAATAAATAAATAAATAAATAAATAAATAAATAAATAAAGTAATGAACTTGGCTTCGTTAAAGCTGTCAGGCAATTTCCTAGCAAAAAAAGGCTACTGTGAAACTCACAAGGGCCAAAAAACCCAAGTAGGCGAGGGCAGCGTAAAACATTGAAGCTGAGCCTTCATTACATTCCCGGATGGCCTCTCCTACCAAGGAGTGGAAGTCCATGCTTGGAAATGGGGGAGAGGTGACCAGCCAGGTGACACAAAGAACTCCTTGGACCAGGGGACAGGCTAAGACAATGGAGTTGGTCAATGGTTTTCCTAATAGCTTCCTTGCACTGTTCCCTGGTTTGGTGGCCATGAAGGCCAGAACCACCATGACAGTTTTTGCCAAGACAGAGGAAACTGCAAGAGAAAACAGAATGGCAACGGAAGAGACAGGTGAGCTTCCCGGGTTGACCAATGAAGAGGAAGGAGCAGAGGAAGCAGAGCAGGAGGGAAACCAGGAGGAGGTTGGTGAGATCTCGGTTGTTGGCCTTGACGGTCGGTGTGTCACGATGTTTAAGGAAAACCACCAGGACTGCCAATGTGATCAGTGAGAGAGAAAGAGTGAGGGACACTAAAGCATATCCTAGGGTCTCTTGATAGGAGAGGAAATGATCTCCTTGGCAATGCAGTGGTCTTTCTCCTTGTTGGGATATTGGTCTTCTGGACACAGGTCACAGTGAGCTGCATCTGAAATGAAGAGTCTTTGGCTAAGGATTTCAGCTGAAGCTGCTATGAGCAAGATCTCTCTCCCACAAGGAGTCTCAGGCACGACTCCTTTCTTTAGAGGCAACCTCAAAACAAAACTGCAGTGATTTTGAATCAAGTGAATACAAATTACATGAACTTCTTCCTTGACTTAGAAAGATATACAATGGTAGTGAGCATCTGAAGATTGCTTGTGAAGATCTCATAAGAGAGTTATTCTCGGTGGTGTACAGCACTTAATTAAAAAGTAACAAATAAATGCATATAAAAACACTTGATAATATTATTACTATTAAATACTATAAAAATGTGCCCATAAAACAAGATTAACAGAGTTGGAAGGGACGTTGTGGGTCATCTAGTCCAACCCCCCAGCCCAAGTAAGAGACCCTGCACAATTTCAATCCAATCTCATCTGGAAAGCCTCCAGGGATGATGCTCCCACAACTTCTGAAGACAACTTCTGTTCCGTTGCTTGATTGTTTTCCCTGTCAGAAAATTCCTCCTTATTTCCATGTTGAATCTCTCCTTGTTCAGTTTCCCTCCATTATTCATTGTCTGGCCTTCGGGGTGCTTTAGAAAATAGCTTGACCCCTTCCTCCTCTCTGGGGCAGCCCCTCAAATATTGGAAGACTGCTCTCCGGTCTCTCCTGGTCCTTCTCTTCCGTAGACTAGTCATGCCCAGTTCCTGCAACCATTCTTCCTGTTTCAGCCTCCAGTCCCCTAAAATCATCCTGGTTGCTCTTTTCTGCACTTTTTCTAGAATCTCAATAACTTTTTAATAGTCTGGTGACCAAAACTAGATGCAGTACTCTAGGTTTTGCCTTACTAAGGAGTTAGCTGCAGTAAGGGACCCATTGCAGGTCCTCTGGAATGCCGAGGTGTGATTGTCATAGCTTCCTTCTCCCAGGAAGATCTACAATGGAAGGAAGTTCCACAGGTTTGTTCTACCTGTCTGATTAGGAATGGTCCCTTCTGGACAAGGATCACATTGGTAGCAGCAAACCTGCTGGCCCTCTGGAACTCTTCTCCTCTCTCCTGCCTGGCACCTCTTCATGCCACACCTGGCAAAGGGCACCTTCTACAAGAGAAAAGAGAAATGGTTGTGATGCCACAAGCAATGAAGGTGCTTCATTTACTCATGAACATATCCGCAAGCAGCAACTAGCCATCAGAAGACATGATGAACATTATTTAATTTCACAACATTTAAAAAGATTGAACCATCATTTTAATTGGGAAAATGTGACCATCCTAGACCAAGCCAAATCCAAATATGTCAGGGAATTTCTAAAAGCCTGGCACTTGGACAAATCTAACATACAATGACATTTAATAAATAACAACAACAACAACAACAACAACAACAACAACAACAACAACAACAACAATAATAATAATAATAATAATAGACAATAAATGGACCTGCGACAAACGAGATCTCAAATGTGTTACATTTAAAGCAGGTTTTTTAATTGAAATGTCTTCCACGTTTTCTATTCCAGCAGACCAGTTTTTCAACCAGGGGTTCTGCATCCCAGGGAGAGAATGAATCTTTCCCTGAAGTTACATTTCCTTCCAGCTCTCACCTTTGTGGCTCAAATGATTCCGTTGGTATTAATGGTGAAATCCTGGCCTGGGGGAGCCCCTGGATTTATCTGCCCAACTTTTACAGAGACAAATGATTGATTGGGGAGGAAAATCCAGTTGAGAAGATCTTAACGAGGAGATCCCAGTCCATCTTCTGAGGAGACTTCCTCTCCAGCACTGTTGTTGAACTGGACAGTTCTCAAATAGGGAAGAAGCTGAAAGAATAGAGACATGGTCATATAACTAATGTCAATATGGAAGATAGTATACTTTCTGATAATGATTGATATTATCTTATACTTGTTTGCATGTATCTGATTATAATGATTATGATGATGTTTATATTTTAATAACTTGGTCATCTAGAAAAAACACTGTTCAAAATAGAAATGGAATTTGTGATACAAAACAATAAAAATATTTATAAAAAAGAAGAAGTTGGTGTAATTGGATGAAAGCCACAAATGGCTTCTATCATTCTGTGATGGCCATCATCCTAGGAGACACATGTATGCCTGAGAAGCTGGTGGAGAATCCTTGTGTGATGACCCGGGGTTTGGCAAAAAGGCAACACAGTCAAATAAGCAAGAAGAGTCCCTTTCATACCTCCAACTTTGCCCACAATGTCCAGTTACCTTCGGCTGGAGAAAAACCCTCTCTTTAAGTGGAGGAAATTCAGTTCAAAAACAAAGTACATACAAATTGTAAATAAAAATCTACACAAACCAGGCTGCAGCAATTAACTGGACAGGAATTGCAGACTGCAGCAATTAACTGGACAGGAATTGCAGACTTGAAAGGCCAACAAAACACAGGCAGTTGGGAAGATACCAGGACCCCAGATAAGCCTCAACTATAACAGATAACTCACAATTTGCTTCCAACAAGTTGCTGTTTCCTTTTTAAACACTATGTTCCCAGCTGCAGCTAATGAAGGGAATCAGGGCTCTTTCTTCCCTCTTAGCCATGCAACCCACATTGGTCTTTACTTTGTTCCTCCCTGCGTGCCCTAGGATGAAGAGGGGGTGGGCCTGGGTCTTCCTCTGAATTCCCTCTCCCTTGTTCTACCTCTTCCTTGCTCTGCCCAGCTGGCCTTTGCCCTTCCCCAGGTTCTTCCACAGCCAACCGAACCACACTCTCTGTTAGCTGCTCAGCCTCCCCTTTGGAACCAGATTCTGACAGGGGCATGACACCTTGATAGAGAACTAAGTGATCAGGAAACACACTATATATTTGAGTCCTTTCTCAACATGGTCAAAGGTTCTCTTTATTTTTGGGCATTAGAATCATGGCTACTTCAATTCCATTTTTAGCAGAATGTTACCTACTTTCAAAGATCTATAGAGATTCTCAATCATCCAGATCACTGAAGTCTTTCAAAAAGAGACTGGACAACCATTTGTCTGAAATGGTACAGGATCTCCTGCTCAACCATGGAGTTGGACTAGAAGACCTCTGAGGTCCCTTCCAACCAGTGGTGGGATTCAACCGGTTTAACAACCGGTTTGGTGAGTGCGCGCAGCATTTGAAAATCACCCATTTTCAGCTCTAAAACTTACCTTCTGCTGCAGCCCCAGTGAGTAAAAGAAGCTGATGCGCTGTGCCGCGCGAATCAGCTGAGCTGCAAAACACGGAAATATAGGACAGACTAGGGCAAGGGCAGGTGAGCAAGGCCAACTAATCACTGGAACTACCAGTGCACATGAACCAGTCTGAACCAACTGAATCCCACCCCTGCTTTTAACTCTATTATCCTACATTCTACATTCTGCGTTCTTTTCAACAAAAAGTTATACTTAATTCATATTGGCACCACACATAAACTATTCCTGGCCACTCTCCAGTTGCCATAGGCAAGTGGGGGGAAAACTGACGGAGCAGCATGGCAGCTACAACCAAAAGCACATTCCACACATACCTTCTTCAAGGCTGTATCCCAGGCTACCAGGACCAGCCTGAGAGGCGTGATCTCCGTTTTAGAATGTGATTTATGGCACACCCTTGGGGAAAGTGGGAAATTGGGTCATAGATGGGCTGTAAATTATGTGTTTTTATAAATACTGTTTTAATATGCTTCCAGATTCATTGCTATGGTGGCATGCAGAGATTTAACCAGTAATTGAAGAAATGCATATGGGAACCTTCCTCGCTAAGCGTCTGTAGCCTGAGTCACAAGTCTCAGAGATTACCTGCCATGACCGGACATTTGAGATCCTTTTTCCGAGCCTCTTCATCATTGGTCGCACACCTGATCCATGCATTGCATGTAATGCATGTGCAACAGCATAAACAGCATTGTAGATGTTGTAACTTTCACCTGTCATGCTTGTTTCAAACACGTAAGATGGCAGATCCTGTAAATTCTCTTTTCCTGTACATGGTTTTGCCCTCTTTGGAAGGATCAGTCCTGGTTGGTGGATTTTGCATTTAAAGATTTTTTCCCACCACAGTGAGAGGAAGTCATCTCCTTCTGGGTTCAAAGGATTTAAAGAGAGGAGAAAATGGCTGAATTCTGGCACGTCTCTGGTGTGGTCTTTAAAATGCAAAGCCCCATGGAAGTACTTTCTAAATTGCAAGACATCTTGAGATCCCACCACACTAAGATCCCAGTGGGAAGGTATGATCCAAACTTTCTGCAATGATATGGATTTTCCAAACCGAAGCAGAGTGAACACCACCAACAATATAGTACTGGAGTCTCCCAACAGAATAATCCCTTCTACTTCCAGCAAAATCTTGAAAACAAGGCGCATTCCTAATACGTCAATAGCAGGAATATCAGAACTGAATATTTCAGGGAAGGCCAAGCAGATCTCCTTCTCCTCCAGCATTGGAATCAGGTATGAGATGAAATGTTCTCCACTGTCACCTTTAGAGGCCACCAGTCCAACCCAGTTCCACTGGAAATACAGGAATAGCTGGATTAAACCCACAAACTGGGGGAATTTCTTGGGATTAATCTAGAAGAAGGAAGGATAATCTGATGCGTCTCCATGAAGGAACTCAGAGCTGACACTAAGCTGGAGAAAGTGAGATTGTTTTCGTCAAATTCAAAAAAAATTATGGTGACTGTGGGGATCCTAACCAATAATTAACCAGTGGAACAGCTTGCGGTCAGAATTTGTGGTTGCTCCATCACTGGAAGTTTTTAAGAAAATACCGGACAGCCACCTGTCAGAAATGGTACAGGGTTCCCTGCTTGAGGAGGTGGCTGGATTAGAAGATCTCTAAGGTCCCTTCCAGCTCTATTCTGATTGATTGATCATGACTGCATGGTCATTGCCCCACCAGTCAATCTGACTCACTTTGCATGGCAAACTTAAACCTTTTGCCTTCTCAATTAAATATTTTGCCTGACAGGTCAACTTACAAAGGAAAGAACTATCATGGTGATAACATGGAATAAATTGATTTTAAAAAGTGGCTAGATTTTATGAAAGTCAGCAAAGAACTCCTCTTGACAAATACAGCATTTCAGAATTATCTCACATCTATGTCCTGGGGGTTATATGCTAGCAATAGTGCTTAGACTTATATATTGCTTCACAGTCCTTCACAGCCATCTCTAAGTGGTTTACAGAGTGAGTCTCTTGCCCCCCAACAATCTGGGCCCCCATTTTATCCACCTCAGAAAGAAGGACGGAAAGCTGAGTCAACCTTGAGCCAGTCAGGATTGAACTGCTGGCTGTTGGCAGAATCAGCCTGCAATGCTGCATTCTAAGCACTGTGCCACCACTGCTCTTCCCTCCTTCCTTCTTTCCTTCCTTCTTTCCTTCCTTCTTTCCTTCCTCCCTCCCTCCCTCCCTTCCTTCCCACTTAGACTTATATACCGCTTCACAGTGATTTTACAGCTCTCACTTTAAGCAATTTACAGAGTGATCCTACTGCCCCCAACAATCTGGATCCTCCTTTTACCAACCTCAGAAGGATGGAAGGCTGAATCAATCTTGAATTGATCATCATCGAACTGCTGACAGTGGAAAGCAGAGTTAACCTGCATCATAACCCCCATGTCACCAAAGTCTTTACAAAAATGTAACTTGATACATAAAATATAAGTTCAACTATAGCATGGATTCTCTAACTCATATATCCCTGATATGCTGACCTCCCAAACATTTTTGATTTCATCTTTGGCTTCTCTTATTTGTCTACCTCTCGGAACCCCCTCACCTGTGGGACCTTGAAGAGGCTGAAGATGGAGGCCATCTGCATTGAGGATTTTGGGTTGCCTCTTCCGATGACAGAGAGCAGAGCGTCCTGCCTGCCACATTTATAGCCTGGAAGCATTTGGCCTCGTGTGGAGAGCAGAGAGAGGCTGATTAAAGAACTATTCCTCTCAGTCTGGTGGTTGTCATAGATGTGGAAGCCCAGAGTTACGTTGGGGAGGAGAACCAGATCCTTGTTGACCGCTGAGACTGCAAACTTCAAGGTCAGGAACTGCTGGTAGTTCTTGGGGATGGCCCTGTTACGAGAAAATCATTGGGGCTCATGTCAGAAGAACTTCTATGAACTGCCTTATTTCTTCAGAGTAGCAAGCCCCATCTTTTATTGGGTTTGTGTGTTTTTTTTAGAGGGAAGACCTTGATTAAACTTGAATGGCTTCACGAGAAAGTAGAAAAATGTTCCTCTCCATATCACAATTGCTTCTTTAGCTCCCTAATCAATTGGAGTCTTTCTTTGAATGTCTATGGAGATTCTAAATCCTCCAGATCATGGCTGTCCCAAAGGTGCTTTTTTAAAAAGGCAACTGGATTTTCTGTTTTTTCTTTGAAGATGTTTCACTTCTCATCCAAGAAGCTTCTTCAGCTCTGACTGGATGGTGAGGAATGGAAGGATTTATTCCCCAGCTTGCAGACAGCTGGTCATTTGCATCCTTTTAAAGAGTCATTGAGGCCACTTGGAGGTTCATCTGTGTCCTCAGAATCACCTGAAGAAGCTTCTTGGATGAGAAGCAAAACATCTTCAAGGAAAAACCAGAAAGTCCAGTTGCTTCTTGAAAAAGCACTTTTGGGTCTCTCTTTGAGCAGCTTTCTCAGGTCTTCTAACCATTACTGAGCACAAAACTGCAGCGGAGGTCACAGCAAATATTTCCTGAAGTCCATTATTCTCGAGGACTGCTAATTAAAAAAAGAGTTTTATTTTTGCTTTTGTTGGTACCCCACAATAGAAAAGGACTGAACTTTTTTTGAATTGTTCAACATGTCTTCTGTACAAATTAATATTATGTCACTTCTTCCCTAAGCCAGCAAGGTTTCTTTTGTCCCTCTCCACGTTTTAGATTTGCCATTTTCCTGATGATGATGATGACTTCCAAAAAGATTGAGAATTGTAGCCTATTTTATTATTTATTGACTACTTTTACATGCCGTCCATGCCGCTATCCAAGTGAAATCTTTGTGAAAAGATTTGAACTACACTGGGACATTGCAAAGATAACTAGAACAAATATTTCTATGAAGTAGGCATTTGTATGAAGTAAGTACATATGAAGAATGGTTGCAGGAATTAGGTATTAGAGATATCAGAGATTCAGTGGAAAAGAAGGACCAGGGGAGACATGACAGAAGTATTCCAATATCTCAGGGGCTGCCACAAATAAGAGAGAGTCAAGCCATTCTCCAAAACAGTTGAGGGACAGAACAAGAAGCAAAGGATGGAAACTGACCAAGGAGAGAAACAACTTAGAACTAAGGAGAAATTTCCTGACAGTGAGGACAATTAACCAGTGGAACAACTTCCCTCCAGAAGCTCCAACACTGGAGGTTTTCAAGAAGAGATTGGACAATTATTTGTCTGAAATGGTGTAGGGTTTCCTGCTTGAGCAAGGGCTGGACTAGAAGACCTTCAAACTCTTATTCTGTTATACTAAAACGAATCTAAAGCAAAGGAAACCATCATTTACATCTTTCTGCTCCAGGTAAAAACTTTCATGAGTCTGTAAGGAATCTTGGATGGGTCTGTTTTAAAATCTGGGTCTTCGGAGTAGTGAATGCTTGTCAGGAGCAAATTCCCACCAATCATGAGATCTCCAGGCCTGTAATATTCTTGCTGAATCTGGAAAGTGTTTGCCAATACAGATATATTTGGCATTCTCTTAGCAGTAGACTGAGGTAGGAGCCAGAAGAGCAGCACCAGCAAGAGACGCAACCCATTCATTCTTGTCACCTTCCCTCCGTCACAATAATAATTTGGGGTTCCAGCTTGAGCCGGGGTTGTGCAAGAATAAATAAAAATGAAATCCAGACAGCTGTGACGAGAGGAGAAATATTTATTCCCAGAGGCAAAATGATTTGGAGTTTGTTAGTTGGAACGCGGACACCAACACTTGGATGGAGTAATTGGTTTGTTTATAAACAGATGGCAAGTTCTCCAATAGATCTTACAAATAGACAAGAGGGTCTCTGAAGATGGTGGGCACATTTAAATGCTAAGGGAATATTGTTTAACAACCAGTTGAAGCCAGAAAACTTTGTGTGTTGTGTTTGTCTTTCACTTATTCGCACCATCTGGTCCTAGTATTACGGCGAAAGGAGAAGTGTGTAAAGGTGCCCAGGCTGTGCTTTTCTGTTGTTGGCCCTGCATTTTTTTCTGGAGTAACTTCACCCCAGAAATGGGATCTTCTCCTATAACCCACAGGCTATTAAAACAGAATTATTCTGGAGTGAAATTGGTGTCTGAAAATCTTGCTGTCCACTGAACTCGTTCTATACTTATTTATGCACTTAATTTCCTTTTCATTAGTAAAAAGAGCCAAAACTAGTCTCCAAAAAACCCCCAAAACCTAGGATTTCTTGTAACTTGCTCTCTCCATTTCTTTGTCAAATTGAACTATCTTGGTGTTTGATACCATGTATAAAAATTCCCTTCTCAGCCCTCTGGACGGTCTACAATCTTCCTCAATCTCAGGTCTTCTACCAGAGGCCTGGCAGTAGGAGGGTACTTAGCCCTTCCTACCACTTCTTTCCATCTGGGCAGAGAGATCTGCTGTTGTTCTTGGGATCTGTTGGAGATACTCTCCCAATATAGTCATAGACCCAAATGTTTTTACCATAACTGAAACCACGTTGGCCTGGATTTTCCATACCTTCTCTAGTTCCTCCTTCAGGGCCTGGTCCTCAGTGATGGAATTCAAATTTTTTTATTACTGGTTCTGTGGGTGTGGCTTGGTAGGTGTGGCTTGGTAGGTGTGGCATGGCTTGGTGGGCGTGGCTTCATGGGCGTGGCAGGGCAACCAAAGAAGACCCAGCCAATCAGCTGGGACTTGGGAGGCAGAGAATAGATGGGGGTGGGGTCAGTCAGAGGTGGGATTGGCCGGTTCTCTGAACTAGTCAAAATTTCCACTATGATTCTCTAGAACTGGTCAGAACAGGCTGAAGACCCCTTTTGCTGATCCTTCTCCAGCTACTCCTCCTCCTTCTTCCTGATGTTGCTGTCATTTGGCGTGGCTACATCTATCACCACCAATTTCTTCTTCTCTAAGACCGGTACGTCTGGTTGACTGGCCACGTCCTGCCCTATCCCTTTGGATCTGCAAGTCCCAACGGATCTTAGCCCTCTTATTCTTCACAACTTTGTGGAATATCATATTTGAGTTTGAGAAGGTCTAGCCCTGTGATGGTGAACCTATGGCAAGCGTGCCAGAAGCCGCATGCAGAGCCATGTCTCCAGGCACGCCAATCATCACCTTTTGCTCTTCCGGGTTGCAGCATGGGCTGGCCAGCTGGTCTTCGCACGCAGGGGAGTACTGGAAATTGGAAGGATAGATCCCAGTGTGTACATGCACACCGGCCGCCTGGTCTTCTGGTTTCTAATGCACATGTGTGTGTGTGAAGATCAGCTGGGCAGCACAAGTGTGCACTTTAGAAAACAGCTGGCCAGCTGGTCTGAAAATGAGGATACACGTTAGAAGCCAGGTGACCAGATGACCGGTGCGCAAGCGTGTTGGGTGCTGCTCTTCTGGTGTCTGGGTTCTGCCTTTTTGGCACACGTGTGCTCCCGTTTTGGCACTCGGTGGTGAAAAGGTTAACCACCACTAGTCTAGCCCATGCACTCTGCAAATGTCCCTGTACACCACACCACTACTTGGTGGTGACCTGCAATGTATGCTGTTCCTGCTTGCATCTTACACCCTGCCACTGTGTATTGGTCTGTCTCTCAAGCTGGATGCAACATTCAGTTGTGGTCTACGGTGTAACCAATGTAGAATATAGAGGATCAATGATTCCTCTTGTTGTTGACACTCTATGTGTGATGATCAAGGGCAAGGCATGGAGGCAACACAGTCAGATGGAAGTTTAGAACGCCCCTTTATTGCTCCAACTTTCCCCCAAACATTCCCACATTTATGGCAAGTCCCAGAGCAAAGCGCTCACACACACATGCACACACACACACACACAAACACCCCTCCAGCAGCCTCTGGCTGCGAATAGTCCAGCAAAACTCTGTTAGCACAACAGTTTCAAGGCAAGAAGTTCAATGGACCAAAGGAACAAAGCAATTATAAGGCAAGAAGTCCAACAAACTCCAGATGTCGGCAAGGGCACACAAAACTCCACAAATATAGCATTTGTTTCCGACAAACGCCCCTCCCCACAACATCTCCTTAAGTCTCAGTCCCCAGCTGTGTCTTGTGAAGAGGGGTGGGATGCTCTCCTCCTGAGTTGTTGGGTCAGCCTGTCCTGTTCCCACCTCCTCTCCACTCTCTGTGCTCAGGGGTCAGGAGGGGATGGTCCTTGCTCATTGCCTGAGCTCCATAGCTCCTCATCTCCTCTGATTTCCCTCTCTTTCCCCTCTCTCAGTCGTCCTGCGCCCATTCTTCCCTGCTGGCCGGCTGTCCCAAGTCCGAGGGACACGAGGCTGACTCGTCCTGCTCCTCCCTGCATTCTTCCAAAGCCAACAAGGCTTCCCCCTTGACCTCCATCAGCCCCAGTTCCAGCTCATCCTCCTCCATGGACTCAGGCTCTGATGGTGCATTGACACTACATCTGTTGCTACAGCAAGGATTATGGGAGGTTTCCAAGTGCTTCAACAGACACAGAATGTCAGCAACAAGATGCTCATGTAGGCTCATGTCCAGCTTGTGATTCATGAAGACATAGAGATCCTTCTCACATGTGCTACTGCTGCCCAGGATGTTCTCTCCAATCCCAAACATGGGCCCTTTCCCCACACAAAGGAAGGTCTTTGATATGTTAATGTTGAATTGATCTGATTGGATTGTGATTACTAATTGAGCTTGTTGAGAGCTTCTTGAATCCTGATCCAGTCCTCTATCACGATGTCTCTCAACCACGGGGATTTTAAGATATGTGGAGAAATATTTTAATATACTTTAAAGTGTATTGTAGCAAATCTCAAAGGTAAATAGAAGGAATTTCAAACCACAAGTAAAAATGGTACACATTTGAATAGACATTGCTATAAAATATTTATATGATTTCTAATAATTTACTGAACAAGCCCATCTCTTATTTCATTATTGTTAAAAAAAAATCACACCAAATTAAAACAATACCCAAAGTGCAAATAAAAGTTACTACTTTCCACATAAATCAGAGATTCTTGTGCCTCATTATATTTGTCTCTGATTCAGATCAGGCCTCAGTAGGATGATGTAGCATTTGGGGAAAAAGATGCAAGCCAAGAGACCAGCCTCAGAGGCCAAGATGGAGAAGATCTCCACGGCCACCATGGATTTCCCTTTGGTGCTCAGGTAGGTGGGAAGGAATGAGATCCAAACACTGCAAAAGACCAGCATGCTGAAAGTAATGAACTTGGCTTCATTAAAGCTGTCAGGCAATTTCCTAGCAAAAAAGGCCATTGTGAAACTCACAAGGGCCAGAAAAGCCAGATAGGCCAGGACAGTGTAAAACATTGAAGCTGAACCTTCATTACATTCCAAAATGGCCTCTCCTTCCAAGGAGTGGAAGTCCATGTTGGGAAATGGAGGGGAGGTTGCCAGCCAGGTGGCACAAATAATTGCTTGGATCAGGGGACAGGCTAAGACAATGGAGGTGGTGAGGGGTTTTCCTAGGAGTTTCCTTGACTTGTTCCCTGGCTTGGTGGCCATAAAGGCCAGAACCACCATGACAGTTTTTGCCAAGACAGAGGAAACTGCCAGGGAAAAGAGAATGGCAAAGGCAGATTGTCGGAAGAGACAAGTGAGCTTCCCAGGTCTTCCAATGAAGAGGAAAGAGCAGAGGAAGCAGAGCAGGAGGGAGACCAGGAGGATGTAGGTGAGATCTCGGTTGTTGGCCTTGACGATCGGTGTGTCACGATGCTTAAGGAAAACTGCCAGGACTGCCAATGTGATCATGGAGAGAGAAAGAGCAAGAGACACTATAGCATATCCCAGGGTGTCTTGATAGGCAAGGAAGTGGATCCTCTTGGAAATGCAGTGGTCCTTGTGGTTGTTGGGATATTGGTCTTCTGGACAGGGGTCACACCGAGCGGCATCTGAAATCAAGAATCTTTAAGTATTTCATTGCATCTACTATGAGCATTATGGCAAGAAAGAAGGATGCAAAGTCAAAGCAGCAGGGAGATCTCTCTGGATCAATGTATTTGCTTTGTACTTCAAGTCTGCTCACTCACACACTCCCCCCACCCCTGAGAAAGCTTAGTAGACACGAATAGATCAATCTCTTGTTTCTCCTCTAGTTCCATCAATTTCCTGGGAGATCAGAAGTGCTGAAAGAAGAAGCACTCCCGGTATAATTAAAACAAAAGCTTAAACTTCACACTCTGGTCCTTTACCAAAATAGTTGGTTAACTGGTTTTTCCAATGGGATGTGAATGTGGGGGAGGGAAGGCTAGTAGGGTACCCATAGGTTATGTATTGAAACTATCCAGCATTACTTGGTAAGGAGTGGGAAAGTTGGCTTATAGGATAAATTGAGTTAGATATGAACTGAGATGTCCTGTGTGAGAACTATGATACATTGAAGCATGCCAATCCTACCAAAAAATTATTAATATGAAAATGTATTAATATTAAGTCTTGCTGAGTGGTTCCTTGATCCTGGGAGATTTGAATTTGAAGTGTGCTTACCTGTCTGACCAGAAATGGTCCCTTCTGGACAAGGGATCACATCGATAGCAGCAGATCTGCTCACCCTCTGGAACATTTCTCCTCTCTCCTGCCTGGCACCTCTTCAATACACATCTTCCAAGGGGCACCTTCTAAAACACAAATGCTTGAGTTGGGCTTGGAATTGATACATCCTTCATTATTGATTTCCACATTCATTTTTCCATGTTCAGAATATCTTCAAAAGAAATGGTTCACTGTCGTCTACAAGAAACCAGGAGCATCTCCTGAGGGTTTCTGGCCAGTAGCATTCCGATGCATCAATGGATGCTGGAGATTGGAACTGGGAGCTCAGTCTTGAAAGAAAAGGGGGAAAAAGCATTGAGCTTTGTTAAAAAAAGAAAAGATTCTTGAGGATCCAACTGAGGATTCATGGAAATTTTTGTTGTCTCTTCCAATTGCATCCTGTGTTTCCATAAGAGGTTCTTGTAGACCTGCCACATATCTGACCTCAATTGTGTTATGCAGAGCATGGATGTTCACCAAATGCCTGCATGTTTTGTAATGCAGTAGTTCTATTCCAGTTAGAAGGATATTCTCCATCCCCAGTTGAATATCTTCCCCTATGTTTGCAGCATTTCCTTCCATCTCACCTTTGTGGGCCAGGTGATTGCATTGGAGTCGAGTGATGAAATCTTGGCCTGGGGAAGCCCCAGGATCTGTTAGTCCAACTTTCACAGGGACAAACGATTGATTGGGGAGGAAAACCCAGTTGAGAAGATCATATTGAGAAGATCCCAATCCATTTTCTGAGAAGGAGACTTCCTCTCCAGCACTGTTGTTGAGTGGACCTTCCTCAAATAGGGAAGAATCTGAAAGAAAAGAGACATAGAGTAAAATAGAACTCAGAAAGATCCAAACTGCCCAAAAGGATCTGCCGATCCAGTTCTACAATGAAATGATGTAGTCTGTTATTCTGGGCTGCACCTCTATCACTGTCTGTTGGTCCCTCAACCCACCAGA
>CM042838.1:173335373-173422086 GCA_023653725.1 Bungarus multicinctus
AACATTTGAGATCCCTTTTTTCTCCGAGCCGCTTTCATCATTGGTCCGCAACACCTACCATGCATTTGCATGTATGCATGTGCAACCGCATAAACAGCATTGTAATGTTTGTAACTTTCACCTCGTCATGCCTTGTTTCAAGACACTTAAGATGGCAGATCCTTAAATTCTCTTTTGTCCTGTACATGGTTTTGCCCTCTGTGGAATCATCCCTGGTTGGTGGATTTTGCATTTAAAGATTTTTTCCCACCACAGTGGGAGGAAGTCATCTCCTTCTGGTTCAAAGGATTTAAAGAGAGGAGAAAATGGCTGAATTCTGGCACGTCTCTGGTGTGGTCCTTAAAATGCAAAGCCCCATGGAAGTACTTTCTAAATTGCAAGACATCTTGAGATCCCACCACACTAAGATCCCAGTGGGAAGGTATGATCCAAACTTTCTGCAATGATATGGATTTTCCAAACCGAAGCAGAGTGAACACCACCAACAATATAGTACTGGAGTCTCCCAACAGAATAATCCCTTCTACTTCCAGCAAAATCTTGAAAACAAGGCGCATTCCTAATACGTCAATAGCAGGAATATCAGAACTGAATATTTCAGGGAAGGCCAGGCAGATCTCCTTCTCCTCCAGCATTGGAATCAAAGTATGAGATGAAATGTTCTCCACTGTCACCTTTAGAGGCCATCAGTCCAACCCAGTTCCACTGGAAATGCAGGAACAGCTGGATTAAACCCACAAACTGGGGGAATTTCTTGGGATTAATCCAGAAGAAGGAAGGATAATCTGTTGCGTCTCCGTGAAGGAACTCAGAGCCGACACTAAGCTGGAGAAAGTGAGATTGTTTTCATCAAATTCAAAAAAAATTATGGTGACTGTGGGGATCCTAACCAATAATTAACCAGTGGAACAGCTTGCGGTCAGAATTTGTGGTTGCTCCATCACTGGAAGTTTTTAAGAAAATACTAGACAGCCACCTGTCAGAAATGGTATAGGGTCTCCTGCTTGAGGAAGGGGCTGGACTAGAAGACTTCTAAGGTCCCTTCCAGCTTTATTCTGATTGATTGATCATGACTGCATGGTCATTGCCCCACCAGTCAATATGACTCACTTTGCATGGCAAACTTAAACCTTTTGCCTTTTCAATTAAATATTTTGCCTGACAGGTCAACTTACAAAGGAAAGAACTATCATGGTGATAGCATGGAATAAATTGATTTTAAAAAGTGGCTAGATTTTATGAAAGTCAGCAAAGAACTCCTCTTGACAAATACAGCATTTCAGAATTATCTCACATCTATGTCCTGGGGGTTATATGCTAGCAATAGTGTTTAGACTTATATATTGCTTCACAGTGCTTCACAGCCGTCTCTGAGTGGTGTACGGAGTGAGTCTCTTGCCCCCCAACAATCTGGGTCCCCATTTTATCCACCTCAGAAAGAAGGACGGAAAGCTGAGTCAACCTTGAGCCAGTCAGGATTGAACTGCTGGCTGTTGGCAGAATCAGCCTGCAATGCTGCATTCTAAGCACTGTGCCACCACGGTTCTTCCTTCCTTCCTTCCTTCCTTCCTTCCTTCCTTCCTTCCTTCCTTCCTTCCTTCCTCCTTCCTTCCTTCCTTCCTTCCTTCTTCCTTCCCACTTAGACTTATATACCGCTTCACAGTGATTTTACAGCTCTCACTTTAAGCAATTTACAGAGTGATCCTACTGCCCCCAACAATCTGGATCCTCCTTTTACCAACCTCAGAAGGATGGAAGGCTGAGTCAATCTTGAATTGATCATCATCGAACTGCTGGCAGTGGAAAGCAGAGTTAACCTGCATCATAACCCCCATGTCACCACAGTCTTTGCAAAAATGTACCTTGATACATAAAATATAAGTTCAACTATAGCATGGATTCTCTAACTCATATATCCCTGATATGCTGACCTCCCAAACATTTTGATTTCATCTTTGGCTTCTCTTATTTGTCTACCTCTCGGAACCCCCTCACCTGTGGGACCTTGAAGAGGCTGAAGATGGAGGCCATCTGCATTGAGGATTTTGGGTTGCCGCTTCCGATGACAGAGAGCAGAGAGTCCTTCCTGCCACATTTATAGCCTGGAACCATTTGGCCTCGTGTGGAGAGCAGAGAGAGGCTGATTAAAGAACTATTCCTCTCAGTCTGGTGGTTGTCATAGATGTGGAAGCCCAGAGTTACATTGGGGAGGAGAACCAGATCCTTGTTGACCGCTGAGACTGCAAACTTCAAGGTCAGGAACTGCTGGTAGTTCTTGGGGATGGCCCTGTCATGAGAAAATCATTGGGGCTCATGTCAGAAGAACTTCTATGAACTGCCTTATTTCTTCAGAGTAGCAAGCCCCATCTTTTATTGGGTTTGTGTGTTTTTTTTAGAGGGAAGACCTTGATTAAACTTGAATGGCTTCACGAGAAAGTAGAAAAATGTTCCTCTCCATATCACAATTGCTTCTTTAGCTCCCTAATCAATTGGAGTCTTTCTTTGAGTGTCTATGGAGATTCTAAATCCTCCAGATCATGGCTGTCCCAAAGGTGCTTTTTTAAAAAGGCAACTGGATTTTCTGTTTTTTCTTTGAAGACGTTTCGCTTCTCATCCAAGAAGCTTCTTCAGCTCTGACTGGATGGTGAGGAATGGAAGGATTTATTCCCCAGCTTGCAGACAGCTGGTCATTTGCATCCTTTTAAAGAATCATTGAGGCCACTTGGAGGTTCATCTGTGTCCTCAGAGTCACCTGAAGAAGCTTCTTGGATGAGAAGCAAAACATCTTCAAGGAAAAACCAGAAAGTCCAGTTGCTTCTTGAAAAAGCACTTTTGGGTCTCTCTTTGAGCAGCTTTCTCAGGTCTTCTAACCATTACTGAGCACAAAACTGCAGCGGAGGTCACAGCAAATATTTCCTGAAGTCCATTATTCTCGAGGACTGCTAATTAAAAAAAGAGTTTTATTTTTGCTTTTGTTGGTACCCCACAATAGAAAAGGACTGAACTTTTTTTGAATTTTTCAACATGTCTTCTGTACAAATTAATATTATGTCACTTCTTCCCTAAGCCAGCAAGGTTTCTTTTGTCCCTCTTCACGTTTTAGATTTGCCATTTTCCTGATGATGATGATGACTTCCAAAAAGATTGAGAATTGTAGCCTATTTTATTATTTATTGATTACTTTTACATGCCGTCCATGCCGCTATCCAAGTGAAATCTTTGTGAAAAGATTTGAACTACACTGGGACATTGCAAAGATAACTAGAACAAATATTTCTATGAAGTAGGCATTTGTATGAAGTAAGTACATATGAAGAATGGTTGCAGGAATTAGGTACTAGAGATATCAGAGATTCAGTGGAAAAGAAGGACCAGGGGAGACATGATAGAAGTATTCCAATATCTCAGGGGCTGCCACAAATAAGAGAGAGTCAAGCCATGCTCCAAAACAGTTGAGGGGCAGGACAAGAAGCAAAGGATGGAAACTGACCAAGGAGAGAGGCAACTTAGAACCAAGGAGAAATTTCCTGACAGTGAGGACAATTAACCAGTGGAACAACTTCCCTCCAGAAGCTCCAACACTGGAGGTTTTCAAGAAGAGATTGGACAATCATTTGTCTGAAATGGTGTAGGGTTTCCTGCTTGAGCAAGGGCTGGACTAGAAGACCTTCAAACTCTTATTCTGTTATACTAAAACGAGTCCTTGAATCTAAAGCAAAGCAAACCATCATTTACATCTTTCTGCTCCAGGTAAAAACTTACATGAGTCTGTAAGGAATCTTGGATGGGTCTGTTTTAAAATCTGGGTCTTCGGAGTAGTGAATGCTTGTCAGGAGCAAATTCCCACCAATCATGAGATCTCCAGGCCTGTAATATTCTTGCTGAATCTGGAAAGTGTTTGCCAACACAGATATATTTGGCGTTCTCTTAGCAGTAGACTGAGGTAGGAGCCAGAAGAGCAGCACCAGCAAGAGAGGCAACCCATTCATTCTTGTCACCTTCCCTCCGTCACAATAATAATTTGGGGTTCCAACTTGAGCCGGGGTTGTGCAAGAATAAATAAAAATGAAATCCAGACAGCTGTGACGAGAGGAGAAATATTTATTCCCAGAGGCAAAATGATTTGGAGTTTATTAGTTGGAACGCGGACACCAACACTTGGATGGAGTAATTGGTTTGTTTATAAACAGATGGCAAGTTCTCCAATAGATCTTACAAATAGACAAGAGGGTCTCTGAAGATGGTGGGCACATTTAAACGCTAAGGGAATATTGTTTAACAACCAGTGGAAGCCAGAAAACTTTGTGTGTTGTGTTTGTCTTTCACTTATTCGCACCATCTGGTCCTAGTATTACGGCGAAAGGAGAAGTGTGTAAAGGTGCACAGGCTGTGCTTTTCTGTTGTTGGCCCTGCATTTTTTTCTGGAGTAACTTCACCCCAGAAATGGGATCTTCTCCTATGACCCACAGGCTATTAAAACAGAATTATTCTGGAGTGAAATTGGTGTCTGAAAATCTTGCTGTCCACTGAACTCGTTCTACACTTATTTATGCACTTAACTTCCTTTTCATTAGTAAACAGAGCCAAAACTAGTCTCCAAAAAACCCCCAACACCTAGGACTTCTTGTAACTTGTTCTCTCCATTTCTTTGTCAAATTGAACTATCTTGGTGTTTGATACCATGTATAAAAATTCCCTTCTCAGCCCTCTGGACGGTCTACAATCTTCCTCAATCTCAGGTCTTCTACCAGAGGCCTGGCAGTAGGACGGTACTTAGCCCTTCCTACCACTTCTTTCCATCTGGGCAGAGAGATCTGCTGTTGTTCTTGGGATCTGTTGGAGATACTCTCCCAATATAGTCATAGACCCAAATGTTTCTACCATAACTGAAACCACGTTGGCCTGGATTTTCCATACCTTCTCTAGTTCCTCCTTCAGGGCCTGGTCCTCAGTGATGGAATTCAAATTTTTTTATTACTGGTTCTGTGGGTGTGGCTTGGTAGGTGTGGCTTGGTAGGTGTGGCATGGCTTGGTGGGCGTGGCTTCATGGGCGTGGCAGGGCAACCAAAGAAGACCCAGCCAATCAGCTGGGACTTGGGAGGCAGAGAATAGATGGGGGTGGGGCCAGTCAGAGGTGGGATTGGCCGGTTCTCTGAACTAGTCAAAATTTCCACTATGATTCTCTAGAACTGGTCAGAACCGGCTGAAGACCACTTTTGCTGATCCTTCTCCAGCTACTCCTCCTCCTTCTTCCTGATGTTGCTGTCATTTGGCGTGGCTACATCTATCACCACCAATGTCTTCTTCTCTAAGACCGGTACGTCTGGTTGACTGGCCAGGTCCTGGCCTATCTCTTTGGATCTGCAAGTCCCAACGGATCTTAGCCCTCTTATTCTTCACAACTTTGTGGAATATCATATCTGAGTTTGAGAAGGTCTAGCCCTGTGATGGTGAACCTATGGCAAGCGTGCCAGAAGCCGCATGCAGAGCCATGTCTCCAGGCACGCCAATCATCACCTTTTGCTCTTCCGGGTTGCAGCATGGGCTGGCCAGCTGGTCTTCGCACGCAGGGGAGTACTGGAAATTGGAAGAATAGATCCCAGTGTGCCCGGCCGCCTGGTCTTCTGGTTTCTAATGCACATGTGTGTGTGTGAAGATCAGCTGGGCAGCACAAGTGTGCACTTTAGAAAACAGCTGGCCAGCTGGTCTGAAAATGAGGATACACGTTAGAAGCCAGGTGACCAGATGACCGGTGCGCAAGCGTGTTGGGTGCTGCTCTTCTGGTGTCTGGGTTCTGCCTTTTTGGCACACGTGTGCTCCCGTTTTGGCACTCGGTGGTGAAAAGGTTAACCACCACTAGTCTAGCCCATGCACTCTGCATATGTCCCTGTACACCACACCACTACTTGGTGGTGCCCTGCAGTGTATGCTGTCCCTGCTTGCATCTTACACCCTGCCACTGTGTGTCGGTCTGTCTCTCAAGCTGGATGCAACATTCAGTTGTGGTCTACGGTGTAACCAATGTAGAATATAGAGGATCAATGATTCCTCTTGTTGTTGACACTCTATGTGTGATGATCAAGGGCAAGGCATGGAGGCAACACAGTCAGATGGAAGTTTAGAACGCCCCTTTATTGCTCCAACTTTCCCCCAAACATTCCCACGTTTATGGCAAGTCCCAGAGCAAAGCGCTCACACACACAGCACACACACACACACACACACACACCCCTCCAGCAGCCTCTGGCTGCGAATAGTCCAGCAAAACTCTGTTAGCACAACAGTTTCAAGGCAAGAAGTTCAATGGACCAAAGGAACAAGGCAATTATAAGGCAAGAAGTCCAACAAACTCCAGACGTCGGCAACGGCACACAAAACTCCACAAATTCAGCATTTGTTCCCGACAAACGCCCCTCCCCACAACATCTCCTTCTCAGTCCCCAGCTGTGTCTTGTGAAGAGGGGTGGGATGCTCTCCTCCTGAGTTGTTGGGTCAGCCTGTCCTGTTCCCACCTCCTCTCCACTCTCTGTGCTCAGGGGTCAGGAGGGGATGGTCCTTGCTCATTGCCTGAGCTCCATAGCTCCTCATCTCCTCTGATTTACCCCTCTTTCCCCTCTCTCAGTTGTCCTGCGCCCATTCTTCCCTGCTGGCCGGCTGTCCCAAGTCCGAGGGACACGAGGCTGACTCGTCCTGCTCCTCCCTGCATTCTTCCAAAGCCAACAAGGCTTCCCCCTTGACCTCCATCAGCCCCAGTTCCAGCTCATCCTCCTCCATGGACTCAGGCTCTGATGGTGCATTGACACTACATCTGTTGCTACAGCAAGGATTATGGGAGGTTTCCAAGTGCTTCAACAGACACAGAATGTCAGCAACAAGATGCTCATGTTGGCTCATGTCCAGCTTGTGATTCATGAAGACATAGAGATCCTTCTCACATGTGCTGCTGCTGCCCAGGATGTTCTCTCCAATCCCAAACATGGGCCCTTTCCCCACACAAAGGAAGGTCTTTGATGTGTTAATGTTGAATTGATCTAATTGGATTCTGATTACTAATTGAGCTTGTTGAGAGCTTCTTGAATCCTGATCCAGTCCTCTATCACGATGTCTCTCAACCACGGGGATTTTAAGATATGTGGAGAAATATTTTAATATACTTTAAATTGTATTGTACCAAATCTCAAAGGTAAATAGAAGGAATTTCAAACCACAAGTAAAAATGGTACACATTTGAATAGAGATTGCTATAAAATATTTATATGATTTCTAATAATTTACTGAACAAGCCCGTCTCTTATTTCATTATTGTTAAAAAAAAATCACACCAAATTAAAACAATTCCCAAAGTGCAAATAAAAGTTACTACTTTCCACATAAATCAGAGATTCTTGTGCCTCATTATATTTTGTCTCTGATTCAGATCAGGCCTCAGTAGGATAATGTAGCATTTGGGGAAAAAGATGCAAGCCAAGAGACCAGCCCCAGAGGCCAAGATGGAGAAGATCTCCACAGCCATCATGGATTTCCCTTTGGTGCTCAGGTAGGTGGGGAGGAAGGTGATCCAAACGCTGCAAAAGACCAGCATGCTGAAGGTAATGAACTTGGCTTCGTTAAAGCTGTCAGGCAATTTCCTAGCCAAAAAGGCCATTGTGAAACTCACAAGGGCCAGAAAAGCCAGATAGGCCAGGACAGTGTAAAACATTGAAGCTGAACCTTCATTACATTCCAAAATGGCCTCTCCTTCCAAGGAGTGGAAGTCCATGTTGGGAAATGGAGGGGAGGTTGCCAGCCAGGTGACACAAAGAATTGCTTGGACCAGGGGACAGGCTAAGACAATGGAGGTGGTGAGGGGTTTTCCTAAGAGTTTCCTTGACTTGTTCCCTGGCTTGGTGGCCATGAAAGCCAGAACCACCATGACAGTTTTTGCCAAGACAGAGGAAACCGCCAGGGAAAAGAGAATGGCAAAGGCAGATTGTCGGAAGAGGCAGGTGAGCTTCCCGGGTCGACCAATGAAGAGGAAGGAGCAGAGGAAGCAGAGCAGGAGGGAGACCAGGAGGAGGTAGGTGAGATCTCGATTGTTGGCCTTGACGATAGGTGTGTCACGATGTTTAAGGAAAACTGCCAGGACTGCCAATGTGATCATGGAGAGAGAAAGAGCAAGAGACACTAAAGCATATCCCAGGGTGTCTTGATAGGCAAGGAAATGGATCCTCTTGGAAATGCAGTGGTCCTTGTGCTTGTTGGGATATTGGTCTTCTGGGCAGGGGTCACACCGAGCGGCATCTGAAATCAAGAATCTTTAAGTATTTCATTGCATCTGCTATGAGCATTATGGCAAGAAAGAAGGATGCAAAGTCAAAACAGCAGGGAGATCTCTCTGGATCAATGTATTTGCTTTGTACTTCAGATCTGCTCACTCAGACTCCCCCCACCCCTTAGAAAGCTTAGTAGACACGAATAGATCAATCTCTTGTTTTGCCTCTAGTTCCATCAATTTCCTGGGAGATCAGAAGTGCTGAAAGAAGAAGCTCTCCCGGTATAATAAAAACAAAAGCTTAAACTTCACACTCTGGTCTTTTACCAAAAATAGTTGGTAACTGGTTTTTCCAATGGGATGTGAATGTGGGGGAGGGAAGGCTAGTAGGGTACCCATAAGTTATGTATTGAAACTATCCAGCATTAACTTGGTAAGGAGTGGGAAAGTTGGCTTATAGGATAAATTGAGTTTAGATCCATGAACTGAGATGTCCTGTATGAGAACTATGAATACATTGAAGCATGCCAATCCTACCAAAAAATTATTAATATGAAAATGTATTGATATTAAGTTCTGCTGAGTGGTTTCCTTGATCCTGGGAGATTTGAATTTGAAGTGTGCTTTACCTGTCTGACCAGAAATGGTCCCTTCTGGACAAGGATCACATCGATAGCAGCAGATCTGCTCACCCTCTGGAACATTTCTCCTCTCTCCTGCCTGGCACCTCTTCATGCCACACCTTCCAAGGGGCACCTTCTAAAACACAAATGCTTGAGATGGGCTTGGAATTGATACATCCTTCATTATTGATTTCCACATTCATTTTTCCATGTTCAGAATATCTTCAAAAGAAATGGTTCACTGTAGTCTACAAGAAACCAGGAGCATCTCCTCTGGTTTTCTGGCCTGTAGCATTCCTGATGCATCAATGGATGCTTGAGATTGGAACTGGGAGATCAGTCTTGAAAGAAAAGGGGGAAAAAAGCATTGAGCTTTGTTAAAAAAAGAAAAGATTCTTGAGGATCCAAGTGAGGATCCATGGAAATTTTTGTTGTCTCCTCCAATTGCATCCTGGGTTTCCATAAGAGGTTCTTGTAGACCTGCCACATATCTCACCTCAATTGTGTTATGCAGAGCATGGATGTTTCACCAAATGCCTGCATGTTTTGTAATGCAGTAGTTCTATTTCCAGTTAGAAGGATATTCTCCATCCCCAGTTGAATATCTTCCCCTATGTTTGCAGCATTTCCTTCCATCTCACCTTTGTGGGCCAGGTGATTGCATCGGAGTTGATGGTGAAATCTTGGCCTGGGGAAGCCCCAGGATCTGTTAGTCCAACTTTCACAGGGACAAACGATTGATTGGGGAGGAAAACCCAGTTGAGAAGATCATATTGAGAAGATCCCAATCCATTTTCTGAGAAGGAGACTTCCTCTCCAGCACTGTTATTGAAGTGGACCTTCCTCAAATAGGGAAGAATCTGAAAGAAAAGAGACATAGAATAAAATAGAACTCAGAAAGCTCAAACTGCCCAAAAGGAGCTGCCGATCCAGTTCTACAGAGGAATGATGGAGTCTGTTATCTGCACCTCTATCACTGTCTGGTTTGGTCCTGCAACCCACCAGGACAGACACAGACTTCAGAGGATAATTAGGACTGCAGAAGAAACCATGGCTACCAACCTGTCTTCCATGGACGACCTATATCCTGCATGAGTCGAAAAGAGGGCTGTGAAAATATCTACAGACCCCTCACATCCTGGACATAAACTGTTTCAACTCCTACCCTCAAAACGACGCTATAGAGCGCTGCATACCAGAACAATGCCATCACTCTGCTAAACAAATAATTCCCGCAACACTGTCCAACACTGTCCAACTATTACAAAATCTGAACTACTATTACTGTTAATCTTCTCATCACTCCTTAGCACCCATCCCCTCCCACTTGTGACTGTATGACTGTAACTTCATCACTTGTATCCTTATGATTTATATGGACTGTTTCCTAGTATGATTTGATTGCTTTTCATAGCCTATGACTATTATTAAGTGTTGCACCTTATAATTCTTTACTCTTGACAAATGAATCTTTTCTTTTATGTACACTGAGAGCATTTGCACCAAGACAAATTCCTTGTGTGTCCAATCACACTTGGCTAATAAATTCTATTCTATTCTATTCTATTCTATTCTATTCTATTCTGTTCTGTTCTGTTCTGTTCTGTTCTGTTCTGTTCTGTTCTGTTCTGTTCTGTTCCTGTTTCTATTCTATTCTATTCTATTCTATTCTATTCTATTCTATTCTATTCTATTCCATCCCATCCCATCCCATCCCACCCCATCCCATCCCAACCCATTCCATATTTTCTATTCTATTCTATTCTGTTCTGTTCTGTTCTGTTCCTGTTCCTGTTTCTATTCTATTCTATTCTATTCTATTCTATTCTATTCTATTCTATTCTATTCTATTCTATTCTATTCTATTCTATTCCTATTGCTATTCTGTAATTCTATTTTGTCCTGTCCTGTTCTATTTTGTTCTATTTTAAATTCTATTCTATTCTATTTTATTCTATAGTACTCTACTCTACTCTACTCTACTCTACTCTACTCTACTCTACTCTACTCTACTCTACTCTACTCTACTCTACTTCCTTCCCCTTTTGTTCTGAGATGCACTTGTATGGTAGCGTACAGATATTTAACCAGTAATTCAAAAAATACATACAGGAAACTTTCATTCTAAGAATCCTGAGAGGAAGAAAAGATCCCTGTGGGTCCAGCCAGCGAGGTGGAAAGCCTAATGCCCGAGACTTGCTACCAAGCCAGAAAAGAGCTCCATTCCTCAGCAACGCTCAATTCAAAAGAACTAGGAGATTTCTGATTCCTCCCATCCTTGACCAGCACGCCAGAAAAGAGCTCATTCCTCGGAAAGCACTAAATTCAAAAGCGCTCTATTCAAAAGGCTCAACGATCTGCAATTCAATCCATCCTTACTAGAAGGTAAGACGGTGGGACTCGTCAATACCGGGGGCTCTATGATCATCCTTGCAGGGCGGTGAGCACCGGGAGCTGTGAGTCGGTCTTCAGCGTTTGCAGCGGACTGCCTGCCCCCTACCACCCCTCCTTCCATCTTCCCTTTTCACCGAATTGCTAATCCGGACTCCCTCTTTAAAAGGACAGTAACTGAACTCCTGTGAAGATTGGAAGCAATTTTGTGATAGAAGCAGAAGTATATTGAAGGCAGGAGCGAATGCTCATTGCAAATCTTAGTCTACATAGTAAAAATATAAACTGTTTTGAATTGCCAGTGCAAGACTATCTCCGTGCCTCTTTCTCTTAAAAGCAACAAACTTTGAAAGTGTATTTAAATTGACTAGGAGGGGACCAGAAATCCTATTTATCAAGGGAAAACAAAAAGTTTCCTGTTGCCTCTCTGTGTTTGTCTCTGCTAAATCAAAGTATTCCTTCGCCTCCATTGAAATCTGCCTGCCAGCTCCAAAGTCATTAATCTTTTCTTGAGAGGAAGAAACGGGCTGTGATTCACCCCTTTTTGATGACAAAATGCAAAACCAGCGAAGACTTTAAATCAGCCATCTCCATAGAAACGGGCTGTATTGCCCCCCCCCCAAAGAGAGATTTTCAATATTCAATCAGCGATTTAAAGAAAGCATTTTCTAATTCTACCTCAATACCTATATCAATGATTAGATAATCAATTTCTAAAATAATTAATTTGTCAATTATTTAATTGATTTATTGTTTTAATTGATCAGTGTGATTAGAATGTTTAATGCAAACAGTGTGATTACTGATTAATATAAAAAAATCAGGCTTAATGTAATTAAATTGATTAGTAAAATTAGTGATTCAATGAATTTAATCGAACAGTGTATTTAACAATTAGTGTAATTAATTAATTAGGCTGATTGTTGCTTAGCATACTTACTTGACTAGAGAGATTATTGTAATTGATTAATTGGTGTGATATTGGCTATATTGATAACCCAAAATTGTTTTATTAAACAGTTGATTCAACATACTATCTCAACAAACCCACCATGCCAGTAAAAAAATCCAATACCAAACTACAACCTAAAGAAAAAAAAATTCCCACCAGTGAACCACAAGTCTCCTGCACATGCTTTATATGCTCTGTAACTCTAAAGGTTAATGAAAATTCCATCAAATGTTCTCTATTGAAAAATATGCTCATCATGACTGCCTGGAATTACCAAAGCAAATGACTCAATTCCTAGAAACATCCAATTATGCATTTCCATTTTTCTGCCCACCATGCAAACCCAAACTAGACAAACATACAGCCCTGTTTGAAAGAGTTGACTCTATAGAAACGCAAATATCATCCCTTGACACCATAGTAGCATCCCTGGACACTTTAAATGAAAGATTAACTAACCTTGAAAAAAAAAGAAGACACAACACAAAAACCTGAACATCCAATATCTACAAACCAACAACTGCAACCTAATCCACAAAACACCATAAGTCCAACAAATAATGATATTCCAATCCTTGTCAGAGAAGCTGTCGAGAGCGAACGAAAGCGTCGTAACGCCATCTTATTTGGTCTAGAGGACATCAATAACAATGATGATATCACAATTGTCTGGAACATCATCAGTAACTATCAAGCATCAACCATCTCCCCTGATGAAATACTTGACATTTCTCGCATTGGCCGAGAGCTCAAAAACAGAAACGGCTCTGTGGCCTCACGCTTCTGCAGAGTCATTTGCAAAAGTGAATTAAGCAAACGTAAATTCATTTATACTATAAATTCACTCACCAAAAACAACACCAACCAAAAAAACCTCTGATCTCATCTTGATCTAATCTTACAGCAATGTGCCCGCTCCCGTATATTACTCACAGAACTCAAAAATCATCTAGACAATAGAGAGAAGGACCTGTACATTGATTACTGTGCAGACTGTATCAAAAGAAAGTCAGACAACCCACAATTCAGCATCCAAACCTTCTTCAACCAATCCACCATCACCCAAGACTAGGCATGCAAGCCCCCAACTACCTCAATTCAAACTACAACTGGCCTTAAATGCAAGCTACTCAACGCAAGAAGCCTTGTAAATAAAATACCTGAATGAGAAATTCTCCTCTTACTAAATACGGCTAAATTCGACATCATATTTGTCTGCGAAACATGACTCAATGCATCTCTCCCTGACTCCATTACCTCAGTAAGAGACTATCATGTTTACCAATCCGATCATGAAATCCGTAGAGGAAGTGGTGTTGCTATCTTCTATAAAAAGTCCTTACATCTAAAAAACATCCAAGTTACCCCAGAACTTGCTCTTCCTGAGACCATTATCTGTGAACTGACCTTAAATATAACATTTCGGTTCTTACTATGTTACAGAGCCCCTGATTATGTCACTGAATATGTAAACAAGCTAAATACACTACTAACATGGGCAGCATCCTGCCCACACGCTTTTATCTTCCCTGGTGACTTCAATCTACCTCATATTAACTGGACCTTTAATGAATGTACAACTGAACCCACACATGCAATCTTCTACAATGCAGTAACAAATCTGGGACTAGAACTAGTAACCAACAACACTAGACTTAACAACTGCCTCGATCTCATCTTCTGCAATAGTTTGAATTCAATTTACAGAATACAAATTAAAGAACCCTTTTCCATCAGTGACCACAATATGATTGACTTTTGTCTCAACATACGTCCGCACAAAAATCATCACAACAACAAAATCTCCAATTATAACTTCAAAAAAGGCAGCTATGATCTTACAATCTCTCTTCCCTTGATTGGCAATTTCTATTCACTGGATGCAATACTGTTGAAGACCATTACAACATATTCTTACTAGAAATCAAAAGAGCCATAAAACTATATGTATCAATAACAACTCCAAAACCAGGAAAAACAGATTACCCATAACAATAAGGAAGCTTCAATCTAAAAAGAGATCACTTTGGCGAAAAAACAAATCTGGTCACGTTGCCAACTTCAAAAGCCGATACAAAAATCTATGCCACCAGATAAAAACTGAATGCACCAATTATCACATTAAACAAGAGGAAAACTTTCTATGCACAAATTCCACCCGTGCTTTCTACAATTTTGTAAACAACAAACTAAAAGACTCAAGGTCCATCCCACCCTGAAAGGACCTAATGGCAAAGACTGCAACGATGACACCATCAAAACAAACCTCTTTAACACATTCTTTGGCTCAGTATTTCTAAACAGCAATGGATCAAGCCCAGTACTTCCTAGTCGAACCACCGAAAACTACAATGATCTAATATATATCGATTTTACAGAAGACATTGTTGAAAAAGCACTGCGCAATCTAAAACCATCCCTATCTATTGGACCGGATGGAATATGTGCCTACTTCTTAAAAAGGCTATCCACTGCCATAGCCAAACCTCTAAGCATAATCTTTGAAAAATCTTCCAAGACCAACTCCTTACCAAAATTATGGTCACAAGCCACAGTCATCCCCATCTTCAAAAAGGGAGACCCCAGACTAGTTGAAAATTACAGACCAATCTCCTTATGCTGCGTAACCTGTAAAGTCATGGGATCAATTATTAACCAATCCATTATCCTCCACTTAGACACAAACAACCTACTCTCTAATAAACAATTTGGTTTCAGAAAAAAAACTATCCTGTAATCTGCAACTTTTACACTGCAAAAACATATGGACTATACAACTCGATCAGGGCAAAGCAATAGACGCAATCTACATAGACTCCTGTAAAGCCTTTGATTCAGTGGTACATGACAAACTACTCCTAAAACTAAAATCTTATGGTATCTCTGGACACCTGCATAACTGGGTAGAAGCATTCCTGTCAAACAGACAAAAAATGGTCAAAATTGGGAGCGTCCTATCAAATTCTGTACCTGTCAACAGTGATGTCCCCCAAGGCAGTGTTTTAGGAGCAACTCTCTTCATACTCTACATAAATGACCTCTCTGATCATATCAAGAGCAACTGCGTTCTCTTCGCTGATGATGTAAAGCTATTCAACACCACAGACAATACTGCTACCCTTCAAAAGACCTCGACTATGTATCAGAATGGTCAAACAAATGGCAACTTCTAATCTCAACAAATAAATGCTCTGTCCTACATATTGGCCAAAAAAAATCCAGAAAATAAAATACAAGCTGAATAGTCAAGACCTTGTTGATGATCCAAACTCTGTCAAGGACCTTGGAGTACTCATCTCAAATGATCTAAGTGCTAGAGCTCACTGTAACTGCATAGCCAAAAAGGCATTAAGAATTGTTAATCTAATCCTACGTAGCTTCTTCTCTGATAATATCACACTACTAACTAGAGCATACAAAACATTTGCTAGACCTATACTTGAATACAGCTCATCAGTCTGGAACCCATATCATGTATCTGATATTAACACAATTGAAAAAGTCCAGAAATATTTCACAAGAAGAGTTCTCCGCTCCTCTACTCATTGCAGAATACCTTATGCCACCAGACTTGAAACTCTAGACCTAGAAAACCCAGAACTAAGCCACCTCCAGTCCGATCTAAATATAGTATATAAAGTCATACATTGCAATGTCCTACTACAAATGAATACTTCAGCTTTAATCATAACAATACAAGAGCATTCAATAGATACAAATTCAAGGTTAACCATACCAAACTTGACTGCAGAAAATACGACTTCAGCAACAGAGTGGTCAATGTTTGGAATACTCTACCTGACTCTGGTTTCTTCCCCAAACCCCAAAAACTTTAACCTTAGACTGTCTACTATTGACTTCACCCCCTTCCTCAGAGGCCTGTAGGGGGCATGCATAAGCACACCAATCGTGCCTACCATCCCTGTCCTATTGTTTTTTTTTTTCTTATAAGCATCTATCTCATGTATTCAAAATTATATTTATTCTTATACCTGCATCTTGTAAGCGATTGACGAATCAAATACATACTAAAAATCTGTGGGCCGAATATAAAGTCAAACAGATTACCTGCCATGGCTGCACATTTGAGATCTTCTTTCCAAGTCTCATCATGGCTGGTTCTGCTCCTAATCCAAGCATTGCATGCAATGCATGGGCCACAGCATAAATGGCATTGTAGATATTGTAACTTTCACCTGTCATGCTTGTTTCAAAAATGTGAGTTGGCACATTCTGTAAGTTTTCCTTTCCTGTACATTGTTTTTTCTTCTTTCGAGAGATCTTTCCTGGTTTGTAGATCTTGCAGTCAAAGATATTTTTCCACCATTCTGGGAGAAAGACGTCCCCTTCCGGGCTCAAAGGGTCCAAAGACAGGAGAAAATGTCTGAATTCTGAGATATCTCCTGTGTGGTCCCTGAACTGCAAAGACCCGTGGAACGGCTTTATAATTCCAAATGTGTTTTTAGCTGCCACCAGGTTGTGATTCCATTGGGAAGTTAGGATCCAAAGTGTCTGAGGCAATGACTTTGTGGACGTTACATGAAAAAGCAGAGCTGTCTGTACATGTGCATTAGTGTGAGGGTCTCCAAAAAGAATAATCACATCAGCTTTACAGCAGTTGCTTAAAAAAAGAACAAATTTATTTATTGTATTAAGAAAGTTATCTGATTTCAACATTTGAGTGAAGGCCAGGCAGATCTCCTTCTCCTTCAGCATTGGCACCAGAGATGAGAGGAAATGTTCTCCACTGTCATCTTCGTTGGCTAGCAGCCCAACCCAGTTCCACTGGAAATGCAGGAGCAGCTGGACTAAAGTCACATATTGAGGAAATTCCTTGGGATTAAACCGGAAGGAGGAAGGATATATTTTCTTGTCTCCTTGAGAGAACTGAAAGCCAACACCGAGCTGGAGAAAGTAAGACGCTTCTTTCAAAGACAAAGTAAAGTTTGATGGTGACTTTAGAGATCACCATTGTCTGGTTATTGCTCCACCAGTCGGGGTGACTCAGCCAGAGTTGCAAGTTAATGCTTCTTCCCTTCTTATGAAGAGCCACCAGTTGCATATTTGATTGTGTTATGACAAATCAGAAGACAAGGGAAGAAACATCAACCTGATACCAGGAATAATCTCCACTGAAAAGGTGGCCGACCAACCGTCATGAAGATGCTTCTTGGCAAGTGCAACATTTCAGAAATATATCATTATCTATCACTTTGGGATTATATAAAATATATCTTGACCCATAAAATATAAAAAAATCAACTTTAGCATGGATTCTTTAAGTCTCACACTCCTGATATGTCCCTCTCAACATCTTGGGTTTCACCTGGAGCTTCTGTGTCTGCTTCTGCTTTTGGTCTACCCCATATTGTCTCCAGCGAAGCCCCCTTACCTGTGGCACCTTGAAGATGCTGAAGATGGAGGCCATCTGCCTTGAGGATTTGGAGTTGAGTCCCCCAATGACTGAGAGCAGAGGGTCCTGCCTGCCACATTTATAACCTGGAACCATTTCACCTCGTGTGGAGACCAAGGAGTGGCTGATTAAGGAAATATTCTTCTCATTCTGGTGATTGTCGTAGATGTGGAAGCCAAGGGTGATGTTGGAGAGAAGAACCAGATCCTTGTTGACCTCACTGACTGCAAACACCAAGGCCAGGAACTGCTGGTAATTCTTGTGTATGATTCTACAGGAAGAAAAAAAATTGGGCAGCCTTATAGGAAAGGTCATTTGTGCTGGTAGAATTTGCTTGGTCTTTCATGGTGTTCTTTGGAGCAGCAAGTTCCAGGTATAATTGGGTTTTTTTAAAAACAAAGAAGGAAGGACAAACTATTCTATTTTCTTGAGAGAACTCAAATCCAACACTGAGCTGGAGAAATTGAGATTCTTTCAAAAATAAAGATAAGCTTTATGATGACTTTAGTAATCAACATCATGTGGTTGATTGTCCTGCCACTCAGTCTGACTCACTTTGAGTGGCAGGTTTAAGCTTCTTCACTTATTAGGGGTTAAATATTTCATTTGCTTATAAAATGTCAGGAGACAAGGAAACAAACCATCCAACTGATACAGAGAATAAACTACATTGAAAGGGTAGCTACACTTTTATGAAGTATTAATTAGGAAGCAATTCCTATGTAAAATATATCTTGATCCATAAAACGAAACTAACTTCAGTTTTTATTCATGGTTTCTTGTCCTGCCTTCATGCTTTGGAGAATAGATTGACCATCCCCTCTTCTTTATGGCACCCCCTCAAATATTGGAACACTGCTATCATGTGACCGTTAGTCCTTCTTTTCAATAGACCTACCCGGTTCCTGCAACCCTTCTTTGTATGTTTTAGCCTCCAGTCCCTTAATAATCTTTGTTGTTCTTTTTTGCAATCTTTCTAGAGTCTCAACATTTTTATATCATAGTAACCAAAACTTTTTTTAAAAAAAGAGTGTTAAATGTTAAAATATTAAGAAGTTAGCTCTTTACTGAGAAAAGAACAAAGCTTTGAACCACATTGCAAACATGTTATTGGAGGTGTTTTTGAAGAAATCCTTGAATTTTAAACAAAGCAAACAATTATCTATATCATATCCCTCCAGGTGAGACTTACGAATTTCGCACATAAAGCAAGAATGGGTCTTTCTGATAGTCTGGAACAGCAATAAAAGTAGTGGTTCCCAGCTGCAAATTCCCACCAATAATGAGATCCCCAGGCCTATAGTAGCTTTCCTGTGACTGAAAATAATTCCTTAATACATAAACAGTTTGCATCCTCTTAGCAGAAGTTGGAGGCAGGAGCCATAAGAGCAGAAGCACCAGGAGAGGCAGCCCAGCCATTCTTGCCACCTTCTCTCTTAGAACAAAATCAAGGTCTGTGCAGAAGCTGAATTGTAGGGAACCCTTGAAATCTCACCAGAACATTGGCACAACATAGACAGGCCACCCCACCTAGATGTCTCCAGGGAATTTTTTTTTTTAAATAAGGCCAGTTGAATCTCAGCAAAACCAGGAATTAGCTAAACAAGATATGGAGACATGTCCTGCCCCCATTGGGAAAACACCAAGCATATTTTTGAAAGCAGGTTTTACCTTGGAAGATTTTTGTAGGTGGAAATCCACAGGGGATACATTAAGACAGTTAAGAATTATCTTCTTATAATTGCAAGGAAAAGCAATTGTCCTACCCACTGAGCAATAGCTTCTCTTTGTACACCAGAAGGTGGAAAGCATGTTTGTGTGACTTTGACAAAGTGCCCAAATTAGTGAATCAATGAAATTCTGAACCCATAGTGTACTTGGACATCAATAAGGCATTTGACAAAGTTGGCTACTTTGAAAGAGCTGTGGTGGCACAGTGGTCAGAGTGCAGTACTGCAGGCTACTTCTGCTGCCTGCTGGCTGCCTGCAATTTGGCAATTCAAATCTCACCAGGCTCAAGGTTGACTCAGCCTCCCATCCTTCCAAGGTGGGTAAAATGAGAAAAGTTGTTGAGACTCTAGAAAGACTACAGAGAAGAGCAACACGTTTGATTATGGAACTGGAAGTTAAATTGTACAATGAATGGTTTCAGGAACTTTGAATGTATAACAAAGAGAAGGTCTAGGTGTAACATGATAGCAGTCTTCCAATAGTTGAGGGGCTATCACAATGAAAGGGGAATTAATTTAATTTTAAGGAGGGCGGTCAATCTATTCTCAAAACACCTGAGGGCAAGGCAAGAAGTAACGGATGGAAATGAATCAAGGAGAAATGCAACCTCAACTTAAAAAGAAATTTCCTGTCAGTGAGAACAATTGATCAGTGGAACAGCAGAAGTTGTGGGTGCTCTATCACTGGAGGTTTTTAAGAAGAGATTGGATAGGCATTTTTCCAGAATATTCTAGGGCAGGAGTATCAAACTCATGTCATCACAGTGGCATCACATGATGTATCAGAACTTTTCCTCCCTTCGCTAAACCAGGCATGGGTGTGGCCAGAGCGTGAAGCAACCAGCCCATGGCCCAGGAGTTTGACAGCCCTGGTCTAGGGTCTCCTGCTTGAGCAGAGGGTTGAACTAAAAGACCTCCAAAATGTCTTCCAACTCTGTTATTCTGTTCTCTGTATTTTGTGGTTAACTCTCAGAACATGCTTGACCAGCTGCTTTACAATGCAGTAACAGTCGTCTCTCCACCAGATGTTGCTTGATTGCATTCCATCAGCCAGAACATCTGGTTCAGGGCTGTCAAACTCATAGCTTGTGGGTCAGATGCGTCAAATGCCTGGCTATGACCTTGCCTGGTTAACGAAGGGGAAAAAAGTCATGATACATCATGTGACAACACCTTGACGATACGAATGTCAGCGTTTGAGCAAACCTCCATTCCAATCCATAACTCTGAGACAAGCATCTCTCAAAAGAATCTTTATTAGGAAGGTAACTGGCACATCTGTGGAATCCTGAAGCTGAAAGTTTTCAGACTTCCCACAATGTATCAAAACTGCAAATCCATCCCCCCTTGGCCATCATCACACCACATGGTCCAATCACGCTCTATCCAAAAGTAAGATCATTATTTCAGCCTGCGCCATACTCAATGACCTTGAACTAACAAAATGTGATGACCCAAAGGGGTGTGGCAAAAAGGTAACAATGGCACAAAAATAGGTAATGTCCCTTTAATACTTCCAACTTGGCACAAACCATGCTGCAACAATTAACGAGACAGGGCAGGGTAAGGAATTGAAAACTACAAAAGATAAAAAACAACACAGTTGGGGGGGTATTAAAGGGACTTTATCTCCTCTCACTAGGGAGTATAGGAACATGAAAAATAAAATGATAGGTGATTGTTCATGATTAACTGATGGTTTGTGATCAGACAGATCATTTGAATACAAATAATGTCATATTCATATTTTTAAAAGAAATCAGATTAAACACAACATGCCCCCAAAGTCAAAATAAAAGTTTCTAATTCCCCCCAAAATCAAAGTTTTCTGTGCCCCATTATATTCTCTCTGCAATTGAGACTGGGCTTCAATAGGATAATGTAGCATTTGGGGAGAAAGATGCAAGTCAAGAGACCAGCCCCAAAGGCCAAGATGGAGAAGATCTCCACAGCCACCACAGACTTCCCTTTGGTGCTCAGGTAGGTGGGAAGGAAGGTGATCCAAACACTGCAAAAGACCAGCATGCTGAAGGTAATGAACTTGGCTTCATTAAAGCTGTCAGGCAATTTCCTAGTCAGAAAGGCCACTGTGAAACTCACAAGGGCCAGGAAACCTAGGTAGGCGAGGATAGCATAAAACATTAAAGCTGAACCTTCATTACATTCCAAGATGGCCTCTCCTACCAAGGAGTGGAAGTCCATGTTGGGAAATGGGGGAGAGGTTACTAGCCATATGGCACAAATAATTGCTTGGACCAGGGGACAGTCTAAGACAATGGAGTTGGTCAGTGATTTTCTTAAGAGCTTTCTTGTCTTGTTCCCTGGTTTGGTAGCCATGAAGGCCAAAACCACCATGACAGTTTTTTGCCAACACAGAGGAAACTGCAAGGGAAAAGAGAATGGCAAAGGCAGTTTGTCAGAAGAGACCATGATCTTCCCTGGTTGATCAATGAAGAGGAAGGAGCAGAGGAAGCAGAGCAGGAGGGAGACCAAGGGGATTTAGGTGAGGTCTCCGCTGTTGGCCTTGAAGATTGGTGTGTTGTGATGTTTAAGGATTGCAACATCATCACTACTGGAAGTAGTAGTAGTAGTAGGAGGAGGAGGAGGAGGAGGAGGAGATGATGATGATGAAGCAGAAGCAGAAGCAGAAGCAGAAGCAGAAGCAGAAGCAGAAGAAGCAGAAGCAGAAGAAGAAGAAGAAGAAGAAGAAGAAGAAGAAGAAGAAGAAGAAGAAGAAGAAGAAGAAGAAGAAGAAGAAGAAGAAGAAGAAGAAGAAGAAGAAGAAGAAGAAGAAGAAGAAGAAGAAGATGAAGAAGAAGAAGAGAGAATGACAATATGATCCTTGGTGCTTTCTGAGCTTGGTGGTTTTCTTTGAGATGTGATTTGCCTTGTCAATGTTTTTGGTGGCAGTTTCTTGATTTGGGTATTGTTTCCTTGATTGTTGGTGTGAAGGTACCCTTGGGGTTAATCTATGCTTATCTGAGTGCTGATTACTGGTGGAGAGGTGTGGAGTTTTTTTGTTCTCTTTTTGGCCTGGTTGATGTCTCAAGGGCATGAACACCAACTGGAAGTCAGAAGACAAAATGAAACAAGAAGCTCAGAGAACACACCACTACCAACATCTACCACATGAGCTACAAATATTTTCCACCATTTCTAACATGAGTTCGTTTCATCTTCTGAACTATGTTGGAATTTTCAGTACAGAGAAGCACTGAAAGTCTCCAATCTGTGGATGGAAGCCAGTGAATTTAAAAACATTAATTAGGAAAACAGAGCCAATAAATTTTATAGACTCTTTTGAGCAAAAGAAAAAAAATGTTGGAAAATGTGTTGCTGGAAACTAATACTCACATATCAACCCTAATTTCCAAGTTGGGCACTGGACCTCCCCATGGACAACTGACATTTATGAAGAATAAAAATGTGGGCGATTGCTGCTGATTAATGGGTATGTTACAATCACATCACTTGTCACATTATTTACTAGAAATCAGATCAAATACAAAAATGCTCCAAACTGGAAATAAAAGTTTCCAATTCCCACAAAATCACAGATTCTTATGCCTCATTATATTCTCTCTGCAATTGAGACTAGGCTTCAGTAGGATAATGTAGCATTTGGGGGAAAAGATGCAAGCCAAGAGACCAGCTCCAGAGGCCAAGATGGAGAAGATCTCCACAGCCACCATGGATTTCCCTTTGGTGCTCAGGTAGGTGGGGAGGAAGGTGATCCAAACGCTGCAAAAGACCAGCATGCTGAAAGTAATGAACTTGGCTTCGTTAAAGCTGTCGGGCAATTTCCTAGCAAAAAAGGCTACTGTGAAACTCACAAGGGCCAAAAAACCCAGGTAGGCAAGGACAGTGTAAAACTTTGAAGCTGAGCCTTCATTACATGCCAAGGTGGCCTCTCCTACCAAAGAGTGGAAGTCCATGTTGGGAAATGGAGGAGAGGTTACCATCCAGGTGGCACAAAGAATTGCTTGAATCATGGGACAGGCTAAGACAATGGAGTTGGTCAGTGGTTTTCCTAAGAGTTTCCTTGACTTGTTCCCTGGTTTGGTAGCCATGAAAGCCAGAAACACCATGACAATTTTTGCCAGGATAGTGGAAACTGCAAGAGAAAAAAGAATGGCAAATGCAGATTGTCAAAAGAGACAGGTGAGCTTCCCAGGTTGACCAATGAAGAGGAAGGAGCAGAGGAAGCAGAGCAGGAGGGAGACCAGGAGGATGTAGGTGAGATCTCGGTTGTTGGCCTTGACAATCGGTGTGTCACGGTGCTTAAGGAATGTTGCCAGGACTGCCAATGTGATCATGGAGAGAGAAAGAACGAGAGACACTAAAGAATATCCCAGGGGGTCTTGATAGGCAAGGAAATGTATCTTCTTTGCAATGCAGTGGTCCTTGTGGTTGTTGGGATATTGGTCTTCTGGACAGGGGTCACACCGAGCGGCATCTGAAATCAAGAGTCCCTTTGGATTTCATGGTGTATCAAAAAGGGCAAACCATCTTTTAATACTGATAAATCTAAGGATGCATTAGCCAAAGGCAAGGATGCTTTCAATTCTTTGGCTCAATTCCTCTGCTTTGTATTTTACTTCTATTCATTCACTCAGACATTTTTTGTAAAGAAAGGCAGGCAGACATAACTAGATTGATCTTCTCTTTCTCCAACGGGTCTATCGTTTTCCTGGGAGACTGATAGTGCTGACAGAAGAAGCACACCTGAAATAATCAACATTAAAGTTTGACACTCACACTCCTCTCCTTCATGAAAAGATTTCCCAATGGGTTGTAAAGAGAAGGAGTAGAAAGTCTAGTAGGGAATCCATGAATTGTAATTTGTCTTGGTGCAAATGCTCTCAGTGTTCATGAAAGAAAAGATACATTCGTCGAGAGTCAAGAATCATCAGGTAAACACATTTAATAATAGTCATAGGGTACAATAAGCAGTCAATCATACTAGGAAACAGTCCATATAAATCGTAAGGATATAAGTGATGAAGTTACAGTCATACAGTCACGAGTGGAAGGGGATGGGTGATAAGGAGTGATGAGAAGATTAACAGTACCAGTAGTGCAGCCTTTGTAAATAGTTGGACAGTGTTGAGGGAATTATTTGTTTAGGAGAGTGATGGCATTTGGGGAAAAACTGTTCTTGTGTCTAGTAGTTCTGGTGTGCAGTGCTCCATAGCAGTGGTCACCAACCAGTGGTCTGGGAACCACTAGTGGTCCACGAGAAAATTTTGGTGGTCCGCAGAGAAATGTCACCCCCAAAGCACCCCACAAAACAATTAATCCAGGCTGCACAGGAACACAAGGCTGTACCACCCACATGGCCCGCGGGAACACAAGGCTTGCGTCGCTTGCATTGCAAACAACACGAGGTAGTAGTTTTTTTTCTGGATTTATTTGACCTTCCAACTTACCTTTCTTGCCCAGACAATTGCATCAGTGTTGATGGTGAAATCCTGGCCTGGGTGAGCCCCTGGATCTATTTGTCCAACTTTCACAGGGACAAAAGAAAGATTGGGGAAGAGAACCCAGTTGAGGAGATCATAACCAGCAGATCCCAGTCCATTTTCTGAGAAGGAGATTTCATCTCCAGCATTGTTGTTGAAGTGGACATTCCTCAAATAGGGAAGAAGCTGAAAGAAAAGAGACACTCAGAAATTGGAGTCATTGACTGAAAGCTCCAAATGAGACATCATGGCTGCTATATTTCTGTGATGGCCATCAGGGGATTTGTTGAAGAGTTTCCTTGGTGGAGATCTGAGCAATAAGGTGTAACATCCAATTTTTAAGTACTTCCTCCAAACTTCAAATTATTATCTTTCATATTGGGCACTTTGTAGCTTGACTTCTTCAGCTGCAATTTCATGAGAATGATATCTACATACAAATATTTCAACGTATTACATCACAGAAAGAATAGTGGAAACCTGGACCAATTTCCAACAGATATAGTGGGTCAATCATCAATAACTCAGTTTAAACAGGCTTGAGATAAACATATGTCCATCATCCAACAAAAATAAAAATAAATAAAAATAATATTTAAAAAACAATTAAACAATAAATAAATTAAAAAGAAATGAAAAAATGAAAAAACTCAAAGGGAGACTTAATGGACAACTGCTGTCAATTTTCTCTGTTTCTTATAAGAATTAGAAATATTTCCTTATTTCTAGGTTGGATCTCTCTATGATGATCTTCCATTTTTTTACTTCTTGTCCTGCCTTTGGGGTAGAGGTCGACCGCCTCTTCTCTGTGTCATTACCTGCCATGACTGAACATTTGACACCCGCTTTCCAGGTCTTAACTTGGCTGGTTGCCCTCTGGATCCATGCATTGAATGTAGTGCGTGTGCCACAGCATAAATGGCATTGTAGATATTGTAACTTTCTCCTGTCATGCTTGTTTCAAACATGTAAGTTGGAAGAGTCTGTACATTCTCCTTTCCTGTACATGGTTTTTTTCCCCTTGGAAGGGTCTTGCCTGGTTTGTGGACCTTGCAGTGAAAGACCTTTTTCCACCATAGTGGGAGAAAGAAATCCCCTTGTGGGTTCAAAGGGTCTAAAGACAGGAGAACATGGCTGAAATCTGAGACATCCCTGGTGTGGTCCCTAAAATGCAAAGCCCCATGGAAGGGCTTTATAACTTTCAATACGTATTGAGACTTCGGCACATTAAGTTTCCAATTGGATGTAAAGATCCAGACTTTCAGAAATGATGTATTTCTCTGTGTTTCATAAACAAACACAACCACTTGTACATTTACAATAGTACTGGTGTCTCCAAACAGAATGATCACTTCACCTTGAGACCAAATATTGGAAATATGAAGTAATTTCTTCCTTGGAATAGCATAAAAATCAGATTTCATCATTTCAGTGAAGGCCAGGCAGATCTCCTTCTCCTTCAGCATTGTCATCAAAGAAGAGATGAAACATTCTCCATTGTCATCGTTAGAGGCCACCAGCCCAACCCAGTTCCACTGGAAATATAGGAGCAGCTGGACTAAACCCTCATACTGGAGAAATTCCTTGGGATTAATCCGGAAGAAGGAAGGATAAACTCTTCTGTCTCCCTGAGCGAAGTCAAACCCAACACCAAGCTGGAAAAAGTGAGAATCTTCTTTCAAAGGCAAAGTAAAATGTCATGATGACTTTATGGGTCAACCATTATAAGGCTGACTCAACTTGAGGGGTAAGATTATATTTCACCTCTTCTTAGGAAGAGCCACCAGTACCTGCTTTGCCTGGTTGCAATAGAACAGAAGTCAAGAGAACAAACCATCAACCTGATACAGAAATTAACTGTATAGTTTATTAAGGTATAGGAAGATGATAAACTTCGATGAACGTCTGGAGGTGATTTCTGTCAAGGAATGTCAAAACAGCTGTCCAGATGAAGTTGGAAACCCTGACACAAACTTGTAATCTTTTATATAAATATATTTAACATTCAAATTTACAGCAGTCTTTGTCATTATCCAGAAAGAAAAAACACCAAAAGATAGTCAAGAACAAGGAACATCATGAGGTAAACACTATACAGAATGCACAGAAGAAAAAGGCGGGAAAAAAGGGAAACTCCCCCTTCATGGTTATAAGCAACCAATCATAGTGTATATTACTTCATGCATTAGTCAGCGCTCTCTAACTAATCAACTATAATTGTGTGTTACACTGTTCCAGCTACTAAACTCAATATCCTTACAATTTATCTTTCGGAAGTATATCAATATCTACTTGTGGTTATATAAAATGATATATAAAATATAAAAATAAATTCCAAGAAAAAAGGCAGGAAAAGGGAAACTCCCCTTTTACACCTATTGCAACCGATTACAGTACAGATTGCCTCATGCGTGAGTCAGCATTCTCTAACAATCAATTACAAGTATGGATTCTGGCCCATTTTATACTTTACTGTTCCGGCTACTAAATTCAATATTCTAACAATTTATCCTTCACAAGTATATCAGTATCTATTTAGATTTATTTATATAAAAATGTATCCTGATATGTAAAATATAAAAATAAATTCAACTATAGGAAGGATTATCTAAGTCATATCATCAGACGTTTGTTGGCCTCTGTATCTCTTTCTGTTGTTTGTCCAGTCCATATTGGATTCCCCTTACCTGTGGGACCTTGAAAATGCTGAAGATGGAGGCCATCTGCTTTGAGAATTTGGGGTTGTCACCTCCAATGACAGAGAGCAGAGTGTCCTCCTGGTCACATTTATAACCTGGAACCATTTGGACTCGTGTGGAGACCAAGAAGAGGCTGAATAAAGAACTATTCCTCTCCGTCTGGTGATTTTCATAGATGCGGAAACCAAGGGTGATGTTGGGAAGAAGAACCAGGTCCTTGTTGACTTGTTTAACTGCAAACATCAAGGCTAGGACCTGCTGGAAGTTCTTGGGAATGACTCTATAGTGGGAAAAAAAAACATTAGGAAACACTACAAGGAAGCTAGAGTCTGCTGGCAGAGTTTGCGTTGCCATATTTTTTGGTTTAGTCTGCAACAGCAAGTCCCAAGTTTCATCAAGTCCTTGATTAAACTTCTGTGACTTAGTGACAATGGAGAAAAGCTCTCTCTCTATGTATATCATGGACCATTTTATACCGTTCTACCACCCTCCCTTCTGAACTTTGCTTTAGTGATTGTGATTGAGTCTCACTTGGACAGCTTCTTCAGGTCTGGTAACCATTGCTGACCACAAGAGTCCAGTGGGAGAGTCACAGCACAGATTGACCAAAGGCCATTATTCATGAGAAATGCAGATTCCAAACTCAGGGAAGTTGGCAGTACCCACCACTGGAAAAGGACTGAGATTTCTTTAACCATAATTTTATGTCCAAATGAGTATTATAAGTCATTTTCTTCATTAGGCCAGCAAAGTCTCTAAGACAGAGGTCTCCAACCTTGGCAACTTTAAGACTTATGGACTTTAACTCCCAGAATTCCTCAACCAGCAAAACTGGCTGAGGAATTCTGGGAGTTGAAGTCCACAAGTCTTAAAGTTGCCAAGGTTGGAGACCCCTGCTCTAAGATGTCGCCTCTCCCCACTTTTTAATGCATTATAGTCGCCCTGATGAAGACTTCTGGAATGGCTGAGAATTCTTGAGTTTGGTTCTTTATTGAGAAAAGGACAAGGATCTAAACTACACAAGGACATTGCAAACATCACTAGAACAATTATTTCCAAAAGAAAGAACTCTGAATCTAAAACAAATAAAACAGTCCATCTAAATATTTTACCTCCAGGTGAAACTTACAAGAATTCATTAATAAGCAGGAATGGGTCATTTTGAAAATATGGGGGAATGGACATCATAGGAGCTGCTAGCGGTAAATTCCCCCCAATAATCAGATCACCAGGCCTGTAATATTCCCATGGATTCTGAAAGGTTAAACCCTTTTGTGGCACACAGATGGTTTGAGTCTTCTTAGCAATGGTTGGAGGCAAGAGCCAGAAGAGTAGAAGCAGCAGCAGCAGGAGAGGCAGCCCAGCCATTCCAGTCACCTTCCCTCCTAGATCAGAAATCAAGGTTTGTGCAGAAGATGAATTGCGGTTAGCCCTTGAAATCTCACCAGATTTACTTAGTTGAGACAGCTTTGCCAGCTGGGTGGCCTCAAGGCAAATTTACATGCTGTCCATTTGTACTGACACATTTATATTTTATTCACTTTATTTGCTCTTATCTAGCCTATTCTGAAATTAGACTATTTTATATTTTAATGATAAAGTCACAAGACTAATCAACCAATAAACCAGCATTGTATCAATCATGCCTTCTCTTACCTATGTTTTGGCTTTGATGCAAAGGGCAGCTGAGTCTCACCAAAGCTCAGAGTTAGCTCTCTGGAAGACCAGGTGAGGTCCTCCACCACTGGGAGCATATTTTTGAAAGCAGGTTTTACCTTGGAAGACCTTTGTGTATTGAAATCCCCAGGGGAGACACTAAGAATTACTGTTGTTCTGGTGATTGCAGGGAAAAGCAATTGTCCTACCCACTGAGCAATATATGTCATTTGCACATCAGGTGGGGAAAAACGTGTTTGTGTCTCTTGTTGCTAATCCGAAGAGCAGATGGACTTGAGAGTTGAGGTTTTGACCTACCTGAAAGTGAACACCTGAGTAGGAGTTTGGCCTGTGTCATAGTATGTTCAGATAGAATGGGTGCTAATGGGGATGGTGGCAGTGAGCTGTACCCTAGGAAGAGCGAGCAATCATACCAATGTTTAGATGGAATCGCTGGTTTAGTTACACCCACAAGACAGGGAATGGATTGATTGATCAAATTTATATGGCCACCCATTTTTATTTATTTATTTATAACACATTTATATACCGCCCTTCTCCCAAAGGACTCAGGGCAGTGTACAGCCAACTATAACACGCTACACTATACAAAAGTTAAAAGAAAATTAAATAAATTCAGGCTGCTACTAAAATTTATACCCAACCCCAATAAATTACAATATAAAACCCCAAGTTTTAAAACCCCAAATTTTAAAACCCCAATATCTAAAATTACACTTTAAAACTTCCATTTAAAATCAGCCCAGGCCGGCCTGCTCAAAGAGCCAAGTTTTCAGTGCATGTCTAAATGCTCTCAGGTCAGCTGGTCTTATGTAGCTCAGGAGGCAACCCATTCCAGAAGGATGGGTGCAACCACAGAGAAGGCCCTGTTCCTCGGGGTCACCAGGCGGCACATAGATGCCGTCAGGACCCGAAGGAGGCCCTCCCTGTGGAAGCGCACAGGTCGGTGGGAGACTATCGGCAGAACTGCGGTCTTGCAAATGGTCACCCATCTCATGCAAAGGGATTCTGAGCAGCATATCCCCACCTCTGTCTTCTTCTCTATGACCCCTATGTCTGGTTCATTGGCCAGTATCTCCCTGCCAGCCTTGATCTGGAAATCCCAGAGGATCTTAGCTCTGTTGTTCTCCACAACTTTGTGTAGAATATCACATCTGGGCTTGGGAAGGTGCACATGTTCCTGTAAACAACACCAGGTACTTCATGATATCATGCAGTGTATTCTGCCCCTACCTGCATTTATACCTTGCCATTATGTGTTGATCCATCTCTGAGGTTGGATGCAATATTCAGGTGGTCTAACCAGTAATGGGATTATTATTTTTTAACTACCGGTTCTGTGGGTGTGGCTTGATGGGCATGGCAGGGGAAGGATACTGCAAAATCCCATTCCCTCCCCATCCCTACTAACCTGCTTTCCAGCTCCGTTTTCCTGTACAGGGCAACCAAAGAAGACCCAGCTGATCATCTGGGACTCGATGGGAGGCAGAGAGGAGATGGGGTTGGCGGGGCCAGTCAGAGGTGGTATTGGTCGGTTCTCTGAACTACTCAAAATTTCTTCTATCAGTTCTCCAGAACTGGTCAGAACCTGCTGAATACCACCTCTAGGTCTAACCAATGTAGACTATGTAGGAGCCATGACTCCTCCTGTTGTTGATACTCTATGTCTGTTGCTACAGCAAGGTCTATTTGTGGGAGGGGTTCAGATGCATCAACAGATGAAGAGTGTCAGCAACATGTTCAGCTTGTGATTCCTGAAGACCTAGAGATCCTTCTCACATGTGCTGCTGCCCAGGATGCTCTCTTCAATCCCAAACGTATGCCTTGATTTTTCCTATGCAGAAGAAGGACTTCAATATGTCCATGTTGAATTGATCAGACTAGATTCTTATTATTAATCAAGCTTCTTGAGAGCTTCTTGAACCCTGATTCATTTCTTTACGATGATGTTTCTCAACCATGGGAATTTTAAGATTTGTGGACTTTGATTCCGAGATCTTCCTAGCCAGCAAGTTGGATTGAAAATTCTGGGAGTTGAAGTTCACAATCGTTAATGGTGCCAAACTTGAGAAACATTACTCTATGATATTTCCCTGCCATAATTTTTGCTAACTGCCAACGTCATAAACATAAGTTTTAATTTATCATCCAAGTTGTTTTTAATATGTTGAAAAGCACGGGGCTTAGGAAAAACCTTCCACATTGAAGTTTCCTTCCAGCTTCAAGTAGACTGTATTTCAGAACATTTATTCAACCATTTCATAGCCTCATCATTCAGCCCCTATCTGGCTCTCTTCTCCACTGGGATGAGATGGAAGAGATTGCCAAATGCTTTGCAAAGTCCAGGTACAAAATGTTCGTTGTATTCCCATGGTCAGGTCAACTGGCCATTCTATCCACCACCACCAAAAAAAGTCCAAATGATTTTGACACGTTTGTTGAAAAATTCCTGCTGGCTCCACTCAAACAGTGCATGACTTTCTAAATTTCTGGTGCCCAGGAATAAAAGCATGAAACAAATTGTGAGGAACGGTATGTTAAAATATACTTGTGTTGTATGAAATCTCAAATGCAAATAGGAGGAATTTCAAACAAGAACAAAAAAAAGGTACATCTTTGGACAGAGATGCCAAAGGATGTCCATTCTTCTTTGGAAAAATGGAGACAAGATTGTTTTAGATGTGATTGTAATTAGTTAAACGGATCACATCACAATACTGAGACCTAGGGATAAATATTTTAATATACTTTAAATTGTATTTACTGAACTCAAATGCAAATAGAAGGAATTTCAAATGGGAACTAAAAATTGTACATTTTTGGACAGAGATGATTACATAATATTTATATGATTTCTAATCATTTACTGAACAAGCCCGTCTCTTATTTCATTACTATTAAGAAATCATATCAAATTCTTAAAAAGCCCAAAAGTCAAAATAAAAGTTACTACTTTTTATTAGAAATTCAGAAATTCTTATGCTTCATTATATTTTCTCTCTGATTCAGATCAGGCCTCAGTAGGATAATGTAGCATTTGGGGAAAAAGATACAAGCCAAGAGACCAGCCCCAGAGGCCAAGATGGAGAAGATCTCCACAGCCACCATGGATTTCCCTTTGGTGCTCAGGTAGGTGGGAAGGAAGGTGATCCAAACACTGCAGAAGACCAGCATGCTGAAAGTAATGAACTTGGCTTCGTTAAAGCTGTCAGGCAATTTCCTAGCCAGAAAGGCAACTGTGAAACTGATGAGGGCCAGGAAACCCATGTAGGCGAGGACAGCATAAAACATCAAAGCTGAGCCTTCATTACATTCCAAGATGGCCTCTCCTACCAAGGAGTGGAAGTCCATGTTGGGAAATGGAGGGAGAGCTTACCAGCCAGGTGGCACAAATAATTGCTTGGATCAGGGGACAGGTTAAGACAATGGAATTGGTCAGAGGTTTTCCTAAGAGTTTCCTTGTCCTGTTCCCCGGTTTGATAGCCATGAAGGCCAGAACAACCATGACAGTTTTGGCTAGTACAGAGAAACTGCAAGGGAAAAGAGAATGGCAAAGGTAGTTTGTTGGAAGAGACAGGTGAGCTTCCTGGGTTGACCAATGAAGAGAAAGGAGCAGAGGAAGCAGAGCAGGAGGGAGACCAGGAGGATATAGGTGAGATCTCGGTTGTTGGCCTTGACAATTGGAGTGTCACGATGTCTAAGGAATATCACCAGAACTGCAGATGTAGTCACAGAAAGAGAAAGAGTGAGAGAAACTAAAATGGATCCCAGGGTGTCTTGATAGGCAAGGAAGTGGATCTTCTTGGCAATGCATTGGTCCTTGTCCTTGTTGGGATATTGGTCTTCTGGGCAGGGATCACAGTGAGCTGCATCTGAAATCAAAAGGTTTGTCTAAGGACAGTGAGTTTTATTCCCCCTCCCCTCCTAGGGTCCCCATTTGACTCCTTTCTGGTGAGTGTAATTCATAAAGGAAGTGGTGAAAAAAACTCCTCCGTAGCTTCAGGTGCCTTAAAAGATAGAGATTGTAGGTTCAAAATGAGCACAGGGATCAACTGATTAAAGATCAGGTTCTCTCTTCTTCACTTGCATGATTATTTCAATTTCTTCAAAATTGGGAATTTGATCTCTTTTCCTCAGATCATACTGGAAGCTAAAGAAGATTGATAGATCTGTCAGTTGGGGATCCCTGCTATTTGCTTCTTTAGGTACATAATCTGTTGGTGGGTCATAAGATCAGAAAGTGACACACACACACACATGCCTAGACAAGAACACTCAGGCACCTGTGTGGAATGGGAGAATGAATTTTTTTCCTATTTCAAATCAGTTTCTCCCATCAGGCATCCAGAGATCTTTTGCAGGAAGCGGTTATCGGACACAGGTAGATTGATCTATTTCTCTGAGATGCCTGGAAGTTTCCAGGGAGACTGATAATCCTGACATAAGAGGCACACTAAAAGTAACACAAATGAACAGACAGACTGCTCTATCAATTCATTTGATAGAGCTGACTTTCATGCGTGACAGGAGGAGCAAAAAGGACAGCAAGAAATCTACGAATTGCTGCCTTGTTCTCACCATGCATGAAATTGGGTCAGGAGAGAAGCCCTGACAATCATCATTCCTCAGGGGTGGTAAGTTAAACAGTAGGCAGGACAATTTGTATCCCTACCCTGAAGCATGTGAAACCACGGATGGGATTCTACCTGGTTGGACCGCTTCTATAGAACCGGTTGTTATGATTCTGCACAGTTTGGAGAACCAGAAAATTGCACCACTGGTTGTCCCCACCCCTCCCTCACCATCCACTCACTGCTAACCTGGCATGCGAGCCATCAAACTTTCCTGCATTTGGTAAGTTGCTATTTTTCCTCCCCCCCCAACCACCAGCTGTTCTGCTGTGCCAGAAGATTTAGATTAGCTAGAAAGCAGGAAATCATTGGATTTCTTGCTTTCTAATTAATCTAAAAGCAGAGCTGAATCTTCCTTAGGACTGAGGCTTCTATTTTTCAGTGCAGACTCAGGTAGCAGATTGCAGAAAGATAGATCTCTGAGTGAATATGTGATTCTGTGAGCAACTCAATCTGCCTGCCTGCTTTGCCCGATTTTGGGTAAAAGTTGCTCTCTTTTTTTATAAAAAATTCAATATTTACATACATAGTGTGTTGTGGGTTAATTTTGTGAGTTTGCTTGCTAGCAAATTTTATGTGACAGACTCAGGTAGCAGATTGCAGAAAAATAGATATCTGAGTGAATCTGTGATTCTGTGAGCAACTCAATCTGCCTGCTTGCTTTGCCTGATTTTGGGTAAAAGTTGCTCTTTTTTAAATAAAAAATTCAATATTTACATAAATAATTATAATATTTAGATACAAGCCACACCCAGCCAGTCACATGACCACAAAGCCACACCCAAAAATCAGGCCATGCCCACAGAACCAGTTGTTAAGAAATTTGAAGCCCACCCTTGTGTGAAGCCTACCACAAGTGACCAAAAATGCTCTTAATGTTTTGATCTACTGAATGGCTTCCTTGATCCTGGAAGATCTACATTTGAAGATTGCTCTACCTGTCTGATTAGAAATGGTCCCTTCTGGACAAGCATCACATTGGTAGCAGCAAACTTGCTCGCCCTCTGGAACTCTTCTCCTCTCTCCTGCATGGCATCTCTTCTTGCCACACCTGGCAAAGGGCACCTTCTAAGAGAGAAGAGAGGAAAACCTGAGATGACCTAAGCAATGAACATGCTTCCTTTATTTATTTCCATAGTTATGTTTCCATCCCTAGAATATCTTTAAAAGTAATTTCTAACCTAGAATCTACAAGAGGCCAGGAAATGCTCTTGGAGATTCAGGCCAGTGGCCACTCCTGACCCACCAGTAGATGCTGCACATTGGATCTTGACTTTGGTATGTAAAGGAAAACGTTCGACATTGAGCATTTCTAAAACAAAGGATAACAAGGATTCAACTGAACATGAAATCAACTCTTCCTTGTTCTAGTGACATCCCAGGTTTCAAGCAGAATTCTTCCCAATCCCAATGCTTCATGGATTTGGCTCTCTTTTAATTCAAATTGTTTTTTTGTATATACCATTTTATTGTTTCTATACTGCCCAGAGTTGCATTATTGGTGAGACAGGTGACAGATATGTATTTTTAAAAAATGAATAAAATAAATGGACCGGCCACAAATGGCACCTCAAGTGTGATACATTCAAAGCAGATTTTTCATCTGAAACATAACAGGTATTTCTAGTTAGAAGAATGTTGGCTATCCTGAGATGAAAATGAATCTTTCCCTGAATTGACAAGATTTCCTTTCAGCTCACCTCTGTGGCCCAGATGATTCCATCGGAGTTAATGGTGAAAACCTGGCCTGCAGGAGCCCTGGGATCTATTTCTCCAACTTTCACAGGGACAGAAGATTCATTGGGGAGGAGCACCCAGTTGAAAAGATCATAATGACCAGATCCCAGTCCATTTTCTGAGAAGGAGATTTCCTCTCCAGCACTGTTGTTGAACTGGACCTTCTTCAAATAAGGAAGAATCTGAATGAAAAGAGACATTCAGAAATTGGAGTCATCGGCTAAAAGTCACAAATGAGGCATCAAGGCTTCTATCATTGTGTGATGGCCCATTCACAGATAGTCGTATGTCTGAAAAGCTAGAGGAGTTTTCTTGGCTGGGACCTGAGCAATCAGGAGCAACACCAAATCTTTAACTTCTTTCCCAGCACAACAATTTCTATTCATTTTGGAGAATTTGTACCATGGCTACTTCAACTCAAGTTTTATGAACTTACACCTATCTACAAAAAGTTTAATGCCACATATGAGTGGTTTTGCTCCTTCAATCCTTGACTAGATACACTTTTAAATGATTGCTTTGGCCCATGATGATGTAAATAACAAATGCATTTTAGGAACAACTGAATTATTTCTTTCACAATAGTGTGCAATTCCACTGGCTTTCCCAAGGAGAGCAGGGTGGAGGAACCAGGTGCAAACAAATGGGACCATGTGGAAAGAAGTACCACATTCAGCCATTGATGCTGAAAGCCTGATAGATCTCAGATCATAAACCCTTCAGGGTCACTTCGGAGTCCTGCTTGGTGTTCTGAAGTTTACAGAAGTTGCTTTCACACAACAAGCTGAATTGTAGAAGATGGCACCATCTATGGCGGCCTTGGTGAAATGCTCTCTTGTAGTTTTGATGCTTTTTGGTATTTTCTGTGACTCTGAGAATTTCATACTCAAGAATTGAACTTTTGAATATCGAACAATGGATTTTATATAACAAGCAGCTTTCTGGGGCTATTCCTCCCTTCTCTTCAAACACGGAGGAAATTCTGACTGAGGGAATGGCAGTTATCTCTTTTGGCTCTGCAGAGACAAAGAAGCAGAAGAAGAACAAAAGAAGGAGAAAGAGGGGCAAGAGAGGAGCCATATTACAAAGGCTCAGGAAGCAAATCTCCCCTCTCTGCATTTAACTAATCTTCGCTCATCTGTAAATAAGATAGATAAACAGCTACTTTTAAACAGAAACAACTTATTTATTTATTTATTTAAATTTATATACCGCCCCGCTCTCCCAAAGGGATTCAGGGCGGTGAACAGCCAAGATAAAATACACATATAAAAATACATATACAATATTTAAAAATTAAAAGAATTAAATACATTGGCCCTTTCAAAAGATTAAAAATAAGGGAATTAAGAAAGTTAAAACCAGATTAAAAGATTTAAAAACCCCTAGGCCAGACGGCTTGCTGAAATAAATGAGTTTTCAACGCACGGCGGAAGGTCAGGAGATCAGGGATGGTTCCCCCCTCATCTCCGGGGGAAATTAAAAACTTATACTTTTTAAACTGGCAGCCCTCTGTTTCATTGAAATGTGGCTGGACACCTAACATTAAAAACATTGTCCAGAATAGAATGGGACAGGACAGAATAGCAACAGAACAGAACAGAATAGAATTGAATTCTTTATTGGCCAAGTGTGATTGAACACACAAGAAATTTGTCTCCGATGCAAAAGCTCTCAGTGTATATACAAGCAACAAGTGATAAATTATGATTATAAAATACAATCATAAATGATAAGATACAACACTAAGTAATAGTCATAGGATACTAAATAAGCAATCAACATAAATCATACTAGGATGCTAAATAAAATAATGTAATTCATAAGATACAAGCATCAAAGTTATAAGAAGATACTCAATAGGAAAGATGAGAAGAATAATAGCAATACAGTCTTACTAGATAGTTGGACAGTGTGGTAGAAATCAGTTGTTTAGCAGATTGATGGCATGACAGGAAATAAACTGTCCTTTGTTTAGTTGTTTTGGTATGCAAAGCACTATAGCGTCGCCTTTCTTTTTTTAAAAAAAACTTGCTCCTCTCTGGGAGGAGGTTTTGAAGTATTTCTAGCAGGGCTACCAGCTTCTGAAACAGCTTGGTTCCCTAGGCCATCCGTCTGGTAAAACTCGCAAGATTCGTTTTTCTCGTCATGTTTGTGCATCCATCCGAACTAGATTGTGTTGTTTCTCTGTGTCATAGAATATACTCTATGTGGGTATGTACGAAATATTGTATTTTTGTTCATGAAGTGCATATTGGAGGTGGTGACCCTTTTGAGAGCTGGATGCAACGAAATTTCATTTTAATGTATGCCGATTAGTGTACATTCAAATTGTACAATAAAGTTATTTCCTCTCCTCTCCTCTCCTCTCCTCTCCTCTCCTCTCCTCTCCTCTCCTCTCCTCTCTTCTCCTCTTTCTGTATTCCTATTCTATTCTATTCTATTCTATTCTCAAACTAAGCAGATGGAGTGAGGCTATGTAGGATGCTAAGTCATAAAAAAATAGAAAGAGTTACTTAGAGGTAAGATGAGCAGCCTATAAACTTTATAAACAAACAAACATAAACCAAAGTGAAAATGAACTCTTTATTGGTTAGATTCAAGGCTCAGTACCTAGTGATTGCAACTGAGGTGGTTCTGCATGAAATTTGACTAGGACTGATTTGCATAGATATTATCACAATCACACCAAGATGGCGGTCTTGCCCTGGGCTGAATTATCCTCCCTGAAATGGTCGCTTCCTGAAACTTTTTTTTGTAGACATTTCAGGACCTTATAGGAAGGTATTTCCTTTATGGATCTGGTTTGCTTTACTTCTCTCCCTCCCTCCTCTATTCCTTCTCAGCCAATAGTTATATTCCATTCATTCGTGCTGTTTTAATATGCTTTCAAATTCACTTATATGGTAGCATAGAGATATTTAATCGGCAATTCAAGAAATACATAAGGGAAGCTTCCCCTTGAAGGATCTGTGGCCTGAATAAAAAGTCCCAGAGATTACCTGCCATGACTGGACATTCGAGATCCTCTTTCCAATCCTCATCATGGCTGGTCGCCCTCTAGCTCCATACAGTTCATGCAATGCGTGTGCCACAGCATAAACGGCATTGTAGATATTGTAATTTTCACCTGTCATGCTAGTTTCAAAAATGTAAGATGGCAGGTCCTGTAAATTCTCCTTTCCAGTACATGGCTTATCCCACTGTTTAAGGATCACTCCTGGTTTGTGGATCTTGCAGACAAAGATTTTTTCCCACCAAAGTGGGAATAAGTCATCTCCTTCTGGGTTCAAATGGTCTAAAGACAGGAGAAAACGGCTGAATTCTGACACATCCCGGGTTTGGTCCCTAAAATGCAAAGTCCCATGGAAGTACTTTCTAAATTGCAACATTTCTCTAGATCCCAACACACTAAGTTCACAATAGGAAGGTAGGATCCAAACTTTCCGAAGTGATAGGGATTTTCTATAGCGAAATTGAGTGAACCCTACCAGCATAATAGTAAGAGAGTCTCCATACAGGACAATCACTTCAACTTCAACCAAAATCTTGAAAACAAGTTGTACTCCCAACTCCTTAATATCAGAACTGAATATTTCAGGGAAGGCCAGGCAGATCTCCTTCTCCTCGAGCATTGGCACCAGAGATGAGACGAAATGCTCTCCACTGTCATCTTTAGAGGCCACCAGCCCAACCCAATTCCACTGGAAATACAGGAGCAACTGGACTAAACCCTCATACTGATGAAATTCCTTGGGATTAATCCGGAAGAAAGAAGGATAAACTCTTCTCTCTCTCTGAGAGAACTCAAAGCCAACACCGAGCTGGAGAAAGTGAGAGTTTTTTTTTCAAAGCTAAGTAATGTTTTACGATGACTTCAAGGAATCACAGTTCTGTGGGTTGTGCTCCAGTCAGGTCGTTTCTCCCTGAGTTTCAATCTAAACTGCACTGAATGGGTGGCTACACTTTTATATGAAAACCAGGAAGTAATTCCTCTCGGCTGATACAGCATTTCAACCTTGGAGATAATATACCAATGCATCTTGATACATAAAATAGAAAAATGAATTGAACTACAGCATTGAGTTTCTAATTCATATATCCATGAAGTGCCCATCCCACCACCAAACATCTTTGGTTTCATCTTTGCCTTCAGTGTGTTTGTGTTGTTGGTCTACCTCATATTGCATCCAATGGAGCCCCCTTACCTGAGGGACCTTGAAGAGGCTGAGGATGGAGGCCATCTGCCTTGAGGATTTGGGGTTGAGACCCCCGATGACAGAGAGCAGGGGGTCCTGCCTGTCACATTTGTAACCTGGAACCGTTTGGCCTCGTGTGGAGAGCAGGGAGAGGCTGACGAGATTACTATTCCTCTCAGTGTCATCGTTGTCATAAATGTGGAAGCCAAGGGTGATATTTGGAAGCAGAATCAGATTCCTGTTCACCTCTCTGACTGCAAATTTCAAGGTCAGGAAATGCTGGTAGCTCTTGCTTTGGGGCCTATAGTGAGAAAAAACATTATGGAACAAGTTCTAAGCGTGGTGGAGTTTGTCTTGCCTCATCTGGCAGTTCTTTAGACCAAAAGTCCCATGTTTCTCTAGGTTAGCATTTAATTAAAAGAATTAATAAATGAATGCCCTTGGATGGCTTTGCAAGAAAGGAGAGAAGCTTGTATACCTCTCTGTCATCTCTCCTTCATCACTTTCCTCCAGTGATTGCAATCCTTCCCAGTTGCTCTTCTACAACCCAGATCAATTTGGCTGTGTCTTTGAGCAGCTTCTCCAGGCCTGCTGAACACAAAACTCCAGTGTGTGTGTGTGTGTGTGTGTTTGTGTCTATGTCTGTGTGTGACAGACAGCATAGATTTATAGAAGGCCATTGGTTATGAGCACTGCTGATTCTAAAACTGAGCTTTATACTTTTCAGTGTCCCACTGAAAAGGTTTTTATTTGAGTTTTCCACCATGACTTTCTGTCCCAATTAATACTACAGCTCAACTTCTTCTCAAGGCCGGCAGAGTTTCAAATTGGTTGCCCTCCTCAGTTGTGGTTTATCATCTTCCTGATGATGATGACTTCTGAAAAGATCAGCAATTGGAGACTATTTTTTTAAAAAAATTATTGACTCCATTTGCATGTCGTCCATCTCACCATCAGGGTGACCCTTTATCGTGAAAAGCACAAAGATCTGAGCTACACTAGGACTTGCAAAGGCCGCTAGGACAAGTAATTCTGAAGGGGAACCTTGAATCTAAAACAAATCAAACCATCATCTATCTCTTTCCACCCCACGTGAAACTTACACCAGCGTATATGAAATCGTGGATGGCTTTTTTTTAAAGTCTGTGTGGTCGAAGTGAATCAAGTTTGTCAGGAACAAATTCCCACCAATCATGAAATCGCCAGGCATGTGATAGTCTTGCTGAAACTGGAAAGCATTGGCCGATACACAAGTGACTGGAATCCTCTTTGCAGAAGTTGGAGGCAGGAGCCAGAAGAGTAGCAGCAGCAGCAGGAGAGGCAGCCCAATCATTCTGGTCCCTTTCCCAGAAATCCAGATTTGTGCAAAAACAGAATTGCATGTCAAATCTCACCAGAGTTTTAGCAGATTGAGCCCAGCCCTGCAACCTGGATGGTTTTAGGGGAAATTTATACCACCAATGTTTTCACTTACCTATGTTTGTGCTATGGCTGAAGAGAACATTAAGGCCAGCTGAGTCACACTAAACCAAGGAATAGCTGTTTGCAAGACAAAGCAAATGACAGGTCCTGCCCCAATAGGGAAACTCAGTGGATGTTTTCTAAAGCAGATTTCATCTTGGAAGAATTTTGTGGATAGAAATCCCCAGGAGATCCATTGGGAATTATTATTCTTTCAATAATTGCAAGGAGAAGCAATATTCTACCCACTTAGCACAAGATCTTTTGTGCACCAGAAGGGGAAAATCATATTTATGTCTCTTGTCATCCATAGAGCAGAAGGAGTTGAGAATCACAATGAAGTTGGGTATTTGACCTACGTGAAACTGAGCACAAGATGGAGTTTGGCCTCTGGCATAGTTTGAGTGTTGTGAGGCATGGTGGCCCCTGAGAATCAGTTGTAAGTGTGAGTGATCGTACAAACTCTTGGATGGAACAACTGGTTTATTTACAGCAACATGGCAGGAGGAGAAATTAGAAGCAAGCTTCTCCCACAGGTCTTAAAAATAGACAAGAGGATCTCTGAAGACTTTAGGCAGATCTAAACTATACTGGAATATTATCTAACTACTAACTGAAGCCATAAAACTTTGTGTGTTGGGTTTGTCTTATGAAATGTGTTTCTCTTTGTGTTTGAAGTATGGTATACCTCTGGCCTGGCTAGGATAATAAGAATGAGTCCACAGAATTATGTGGTTTCCTCCTTTCTCTGAAGCTGGTTCTAGTCAGTGTTAGTTGGAGGGAACAAACTGAGCCCAAATCCCTGATTTTCAAGGTGCCTCAGGCAGGGCCATCTTAACAGCCTTATGGGCCCCAGACAAAGCAGCATACTGGGGCCGCTACGACAACAACTCACAGGAATAAAAATGTCAATGGTCGATAAAATGAAACATATTTGCATGTTAGTGTTAATAAAAATGCAGTAAAAGGTAATAAATAGGTGGCTGTATTTACATGTATTTACAAGGTGCATTGAAGAGTTAACATACACAGATTAATATGGGGCCCATCCATCAGGCCCATGCATTAAGACAGCCCTGGCTTCAGGAAGCCTTCTCTTTTTCAGGTCAAGGCCTACTGTTGGAAATAAAAATCCATCCGGTTCAGTTCCAAGCTGGGAGAAAGATTATGGAAATAAAATGGAGGCTGGAAGCTGATTGGAAAGAGAGGTCCATTTATTGATGAACAGAACCACCAGGGTTTGTGGTTCTGGTGCAGCTGACCAAACGGTTGAGTGAGTGGATGGATTTTTATAAGTTTCAGAGATGCTGCTAGGGGAGTTGTGCAAAGTTTGAAGTGTCCTTGTAGGAGATTGCACAATGTAGTGAACTCTGTGCCTTCTGCTTAATGGTAGTGGGCTAATCCTATTATGTCCTGAAGGATCATATCCTGTTCTTCTTAATCCCATCATCCAGGAGCTGAAGGTCTTTTGTTTTGTAGATAGACTGGCCCAATCTTTCTTAATGGGCACCAAATATCTGCTGGGGGGAGGCTATTAAGAAAGACTTGCGGGGCTGCTTCCTGACTTTAAAAACACGTTTTTCCATTTCTCCCTTTGGGGAAATATAATATCTTGCCTTTTTAATATTCCTCAAAATATTTCATTCTTCTGTGAGGGTGTCACCTCCTACAATATGATGATATTGTTTTGGTATGACTCGCTAGTCTTTCTGTTCAACCACAATAGTAGCCATGGTTCCGTCACTAACATCCAGGGGATTTGCTTAAAGTCAGCATCTTAGGAGGATTCGGGCATGAAGGGAAGGAGCTCCAGATGAAATCAAAACAAAATAAGAAGGGTTTGTGAGGCCTTCTGAGAAAGAGGCTGAATAAACAGAGGCAAAGCCCAGGCATCAGAAAAAGAAGGAAACTAAAAGATAGACTTCCTGATGAGAAGAAGCAACTAGAAAGGAGGCAGCAACTGAGTCAACCAAGGAGCCAGAAACCAAGGAGAAGCAATAACCATCAGGCCCTCAGTTCAGATCAACGCTGAAAATTAATAGTCGATTGAAAGAAAACATTAGTAGGGAATTCAGCAAAGCCTCAGGAATCAGTGGAAAGAAACATGCTTAAAAACACTGAAAGTGAAACTATGTCAACATATGTTTAAAAATGCTTTTGATTAAAATAAAGAGGGAAACTGTCCTTTTGGAAATTAGTATCCAAATATATGATATCAACATTTATTATGAAGTTGGTCTTTGGATCTATGGTACAAAGGGCATGAATGAAAAATGTAATTATTGCAGATTAACAAACGTCCTATGATTATTCACGCCACTTGGTTTCCAATTATTTAATGGGCAAGGCCATCTCTAAGCTCCTTATTTCTTAGAAATGAGATCAAATCGAAACATGTTCAAAATCAAAATGAAGACTCCCAATACCTGGGGTGGAAGTAGGGCATTTTAATGGTTTTAATGTTGTGGTTTTTAATGGTGTAATCCAGGTAGAGTTACCTGTATATAAGTTAGGTGGCAATGTAATTATGTTTCATAAATGCATAATATAATCAGAGATCCTTGGGCCTCATTATATTCCTTTTACTATTCAGATTGGGCTTAAATAGGATAATGTAACATTTGGGGAAAAAGATGCAGGCCAGGAGACCAGCCCCAGAGGCCAAGATGGAGAAGATCTCCACGGCCACCATGGACTTCCCTTTGGTGCTCAGATAGGTGGGGAGGAAGGTGATCCAAACACTGCAAAAGACCAGCATGCTGAAAGTAATGAACTTGGCTTCAGTTAAAGCTGTCAGGCAATTTCCTAGCCAGAAAAGCCACCGTGAAACTGATGAGGGCCAGGAAGCCCAGGTAGGCAAGGATGGCATAAAACATTAAAGCTGAGCCTTCCTGACATTCAGAAATGATCTCACCAGTCAAGGAGTGGAAGTCCAAGTTGGGAAATGGAGGGGAGGTTATCAGCCAGGTGACACAAAGAACTGCTTGGACCAGGGGACATCCTATGACAATGGAGTTTGTCAGTGGTTTTCCTAATAGTTTCCTTGACTTGTTCGCTGGTTTGGTAGCCATGAAAGCCAGAACCACCATGACCGTTTTTGCCAAGACAGAGGAAATTGCAAGAGAAAAGAGAAAGGCAAAGACAATTTGTCGGAAGAGACAGGTGAGCTTCCCGGGTTGACCTATGAAGAGAAAGGAGCAGAAGAAGCAGAGCAGGAGGGAGACCAGGAGGAGGTAGGTGAGATCTCGGTTGTTGGCCTTGACAATCGGTGTGTCACGATGCTTAAGGAAAACTGCCAGGACTGCCAACGTGATCATGGAGAGAGAAAGAGCAAGAGACACTAAAGTGTATCCCAGGGTGTCTTGATAAGCAAGGAAGTGGATCTTCTTGGAAATGCAGTGGTCCTTCTCCTTGTTGGGATATTGGTCTTCTGGGCAGGGGTCACAACGAGCTACATCTGAAATCAAGAGTCAGTGTGAATTTCAGGGTGAAGCAACAAGGGCAAATCATCCATCCATATTGTGACGCTGGGAATAGGTTAGCCAGGAAAACGCATCTGTTCTCTGATTCACTGTCTCTGCTTTATGCTTGAAATCCAATCATTCAATCTTTTTTTGCAGGGAAGGACCAGCAGACCTGGCTAGATTGATCTCCTGTTTCTCCAACAAGTCTTTGAATATCCTGGGAGATTGACAGTTCTGAAAAAAGAACTATCCTTTATCCAGGGGTGGGATTCAAATTTCTTAACAGCCGGTTTTGTGGACGTGACCTAATTTATGATTTTGGATTGGTGGTCATGTGACTGGCTGGGCATGGCTTGTATGTAAATATTGTAAATATTTATATAAATATTGATTTTTTTTATGAAAAAGAGCAACTTTTATCCAAAATCAGATAAAGCAGGCAGGCAGATTGAGTTGCTGACAGAATCACAGATTCATTCAGAGATCTACCATTCTGCAATCTGCTACCTGTCACATAAAATTTGCTTGCAAGCAAACTCACAAAATTCACTCACAACACACAATGTATGTAAATATTGAACTTTTATTTTAAAAAAGCAATTTTTGCCCAAAATCAGGCAAAGCAGGCAGGCAGATTAAGTTGCTCACAGAATCATAGATTCATTCAGAGATCTATCTTTCTGCAATCTGCTACCTGAGTCTGCATAGAAAAATAGAAGCTAGGAAGGTTCAGCTCTGCTTTTAGAATAGCTAGAAAGCAAGAAATCAAATGATTTCCTGCTTTCTAGCTAATCTAAATCTCCCGGCACAGCTGATAGTCGGAGTAGCTGATGGTTGTGGGAAAAAAATGGAAAAATAGCAACTTGGCAGGCAAGTTGGATGGCCCGCATGCCAGGGAAGGAGTGAGTGGGCGAGGTGGGGCGGGACGGGGCCAGCCAATGATGTGATTTGCCGGTTATCCGAACTGCGCAGAATCTCATCCCTGCCTTTATCCTTCATAAAAATTAAAGCTTGAATCTTACATCACATTCTTTTCCAAAGAGCTAATTTTCCTGATGGGATATAAAATTAGGAGTAGAGAGAGTCTAGTAGGGAAACCCCTGAATTCTGCCCTCAAACTGACCTGTGTTAAATTCCTAGGAAAAAGAAAAGTTGCTTGTAGGGATAGTAATTTAAATTCATGAGTAAGAGAATCTGCTGAAAAGGATGAATATATTGAAGCATGTAAATTCCATCAAAATGATGCTAAAATTAATATGTGTTTTCTCACTGAAGGGCTGGAAGACCAACATTTGAATGCTCCACCTGTCTGATTAGAAATGGTCCCTTCTGGACAAGGAGCACATTGGTAGCAGCAAACCTGCTGGCCCTCTGCAACTCTTCTCCTCTCTCCTGCCTGGCACCTCTTCAGGCCACACCTGGCAAAGGGCACCTTCTGAAAGAGAAAAAGAGAAAGGGTTGAGATGGCCTAAGCAATGAATGTGCTTCATTGAGTCATTTCCCCGTTCCTATTTCCACCTTCAGAATGTTTTCAAAAGAAATGGTCAACCAGGCCCTTCCAGAGTGATAGGCTCCAGAAGGATTCAGGCCAGTGGCAATCCTGACCCATGAATGGATGGTGGAGATTAGAACTGGAACCCCAAAATGCAAAGGAAGGCTTGAGACATGGAGCTACAGCTTTTCTAAAATAAAGAATCACGAGGATCCAACTGAATGGGATTGGTCCATGGAAATCATTCTTGCCCGCTTTAATGGCATCCGGGGTTTCAATCTTACCCCATCTTGGACTTTTCAGAAGCCAAATCTCAAAAGTGTTTAAACCCAAAGCAGGTTTTTCATCAAACTCCTGAATTTCTTTCCGCTGACTGAATAGACCTATCTCCCAGTTAAAAGGGTGCTATGCATCCCCTGGAGTGAAAGAATCCTTTGCTGAATTTACAACTTTTCCTTCCAGCTCACCTTTGTGGCCCAGATGATGGCATCAGAGTTAATGGTGAAATCTTGTCCCAGGAAAGCTGTGGGATCAATTTGTCCAACTTTCATGGGGATAAAAGATTGATTGGGGAGGAAGAGCCAGTTGAGAAGATCATAACGAGAAGAAACCAATCCACTTTCTGAGAAGGAGACTTCCTCTCCAGCACTGTTGTTGAACTTGAGGTTCCTCAGATAGGGAAGAATCTGAAAGAAAAGAGACCCGATTAATTGGCTGAATCCTGATTTCTCTCATAACGTGATGGCCATCATCCTAGGAGATGGGTCTATAGCTGAGAAACTAAATCAATCAGAATAGGTCTGGAAGGGATCTTGGAGGTCTTCTAGTCCAGCCCCCTGCTCAAGCAGGAAACTCATTTCAGGCAAGTGACTGTCCAGTCTCTTCTTAAAACCTCCAACTACAACTTCTGATAGGAAAACTGTTCCACAGGTTAATTGTCCTCGCTGTTAGGAAGTTTCTCCTAAGTCCCTTGGTGGAGATCTAAGCAATCAGAAGTAACATCAAATATTCAACTTCATCCCACAAAATGACGACACATTCTCTTTATCATTGGACATTTGTATAATGGCTTCTTCAATTCCAGCCTTACAGGTATGAAACAAACATTTTAATGTCATATTCCAAATTACATTGTACAGTTTTGCTCTTTGATATTTGGCAAGCTACATTTTTAATTTTATTTAGATCCCTCGATTTGTAAATGAGAAATACATTTTAGGAATGATTAAATAATTTTTTGAGGGGATCCTTGGGGCTCTCTGAGCATGGTTGTTTTCTTGCAGACATTTTATGACCTAAACTAGGTAACACTGATAGTGATCTCACTCCCTTCTAGCACTGATGATGCTACCTAGCTGGGTCATGAAATGTCTGCAAGAAAACAACTACCTCTGAAGGACCCCTCATTTCACCCCTGAGCTATAATATTCTCCTTTATTGGTAAATACTTTATATCATAACTTTGTACAATTCCACTGACTTTCTCTAGCTGATGGTCAAAGAGAACAGAATGAAGCAATAGATCTGACCAAGAGGGACCATGTAAGAACGTTTCTCTTGCCCTGGTTTTTCACTTCATTGTCCAGAGAGGAATCATTAAGCCTTTGATGTTGAAAAGTCTGAGGAATTTCAGATCAGGAACTCATGGTTGGACCATGTTGAGTTCTTCTGTATATGCTGAGGTTGACAGAGTCTTAACACAACACACAAAGCAGTACAAGAAACAGCATACTAAAAAGTGGTGTGGAGTAACAAACAATTCTAAGCCACAATAATCTAAACCAACATTAAAATGATTTGAGTGTCTTTTACAAATTGGATTTAGGCTATTGACTGAGAGAAAATGAGGACGTTCTGCAAAAATTAGTTTAAATTATTGCTGTCTTCATCTCTTCTTAGATACATTGATAGCATGTAGATATTAAATGAGTAATTCAAGAAATGCATATAGGTAATTTCCTACCTAGAGATCTCTGGACTAGATAAAAAGTCACTGAGATTACCTGCCATGACTGAATACTTGAGATCTTCTTTCCAAACCCCATCATGGCTGGTTGACCTTCAGATCCATGCACTGAATGCAATGCATGTGCCACAGCATAAATGGCATTGTAGATGTTGTAACTTTCACCTTCCATGCTTGTTTCAAAAATGTAAGAAGGTAGATCCTGTAAATTCTCTCTTCCTGTACATTGTTTCTCCCCCTTTGGAAAGATCCTGCCTGGACTGCCCATCATGCAGCCAAACAACCTTTCCCAACACAGCAGGAGAAAGACGTCCCCTTGTGGCTTCAGGGGGTCTAAAGACAGGAGGAAACGACTGAATTCTGAGACATCCCCAGTGTGGTGCCTAAAATGCAAAGCCCCATGGAAGGGCTTTACTGCTTTCAAGATGTCTTGATTCTTCACCAGACTAAGTTTCCAATGGGAAGTTAAGATCCAAACTTTGCAAAATGATGTATTTCTGAGATGTTCATGGACATTGATTGTCCACCTGTACATTTGTAATACTGTTGGCATCTCCAAACAGAACAATCACTTCAGCTTTAGACCAAGTCTCAAAAATATGCAATATTTTCAACATTGGAGTAGTAAGAAAATTTGATTTCAACTTTTCAGTGAAGGCCAGGCAGATCTCCTTCTCCTTCAGCATTGGCGTCAGAGATGAGATGAAATGTTCCCCACTGTCATCTTCAGGGGCCACCAGCCCAACCCAGTTCCAGTGGAAATGCAGGAGCAGCTGGACTAAACCCACATACTGGGGATATTCCTTAGGATTAATCCAGATGAAGGAAGGATAAACCATTCCGTCTCCCTGAGTGAACTCAAAGCCAACGCCTAGCTGGAGAAATGGAGATTCTTGGTAAATTTTAGGGGTCACCATTATGTGAATTATTGTCCCACCACTTAGGCTGGCTCACTTTGAGTGCCAAGCTTAATTTTTACATATTAAGGGTTACATATTAAGAAATTTCCTGGTCGTAACAGGTCAGAAGGCAAGGGAACCATACATCAATTTAGTACAGAGAATAGACTGCACTAAAAGGATGGTTACACTTTTATGAAAAGGAGAAATTCCTCTTGGAAAATACAGCCTTTCAGATTTATCTTATCTATCATTTCTAGGTTCTATAAAACCATATTTTGACCCAGAAAATACAAATATATGCTCCTCCCCAAACAACTTTATTTTCACCTTTGGTTTCTGTGTGTGCTTCTGTTATTTGTCTATCCAACATTGTATCCAGGGAAGCCCCCTTACCTGTGGGACCTTGAAGAGGCTGAAGATGGAGGCCATCTGCCTTGAGGATCTGGGGTTGAGATCTCCGATGACAGAGAGTAGAGAGTCCTGCCTGTCACATTTGTAACCTGGAACCATTTGACTTCGGGTGGAGAGCAGGGAGAGGCTGTTTGAGCAAACCTCTGTCTCAGCCTGAGAATTGCTATAGATGTGGAAGCCAAGGGTGATGTTGGGGAGGAGAACTAGATCCTTGTTGACCTCTCTGACTGCAAACACCAAGGCTATGAACTGCTGGTAGTTCTTGGGTACGACTCTATGGTGAGAAAATCATTGGGGAAATTTTAAGGAAAGCTTTTGTGGGTTGATAGAATAAAATAGAATGGAATGGAATTTTTATTGGCCAAGTGTGATTGGAATTTGTCTTGGTGTAAACACTCTCAATATACATAAAGAAAAGATACATTCGTTAAGAATCAAGAATCATAACGTACAACACTCAATAATAGCCATAGGGTACAATCAACAGTCAAATCATACTAGGAAACAGTCAGTATAAAATGTCAGGATACAAGCAGCAAAGTTACAGTCCTACAATCAGAAGTGGGAGGGGATGGGTGATAAGGAGTGATGAGAAGATTAACAGTAATAGTAGTGCAGACTTTGTAATAGTTGAACAGTGTTGAGGGAATTATTTGTTTAGCAGAGTGGTGGCTTTCGGAAAAAAAACTGTTCTTGTGTCTAGTTGTTCTAGTGTGCAGTGCTCTATAGCGTCGTCTTGAGGGTGGGAGTTGGAACAGTTTATGTCCATGATGTGAGGAGTCTGTAAATATTTTCACAGCCCTCTTTTTGACTCGTGCAGTATATGGGTCCTCGATTGAAGGCAGGTGGGTAGTAATTGTTTTTTCTGCAGTCCTAATTATGCTATGAGGTCTGTGTCTGTCCTGTTGGGATGGAGTTTATCCTGTTTTCCCCAAATATCCTTTGTAGCAGGAAATCCCAAGTTATTTTCTTGCTAAGGCTGTTCCTTGATTAATATTTGATGGCCTTGAGAGAAAGGAGAAAATCTTGTCTATCCATATCTCAGATCATTTTATATCTCTTTATTGTCCCTCCCTTCTTCACTTTGCTCCAATGGGTACAGTCCTTCCCAATTGCTCCTCTTCCACCCTAATCAATTTAGTCCTCTCTTGGAGCAGTTTCTTCTGATCTCGTAACCATTGCTGAGTACAAGACTTCAGTGTGGGTCAGAACTCTGATTTTCTGAAGGTCATTATTCATGAACAGTCCTGATTCCGAAACAGAGGCAATTCTTCAAACTCCTCCACAGTGTCAATGGGTTGACCTCATCTTTGAGTTTTGCATCAGGAGTTTCTGTCCAAATTAATATTATAAGCCAACTTCTTCACAAGGCCAGCACAATTTCCAAGAAGTTGTCCTTCTTCCCCTTTTTGGTGGTTTATTTGCTTCCTAAATTCTGGAAAGATGGAGAATTCTAGGCTATTTAATGAATTCAATTCTTTATTGAGATCTGAACTATGGTAGGGCATTGCAAACATCACTAGAACAAGTATTTCTGAAAAAAGTCCCTGAACACAAAGCAAACCAAATAGTTATTTACTACTTTCCCTTTTGGGTGAAACTTACAAAATATTCTCCAGAAGTAGAGATGGTTTTATTTGAAATGACTTGGTGTTGAATGCATGTATAGTTCCCAGGGGAAAATTCCCACCAAAAATGAAATCACCAGGCCTGTAAAAGTCTATCTTAGTCTGTAAAGTGTTTGTCAACACACACCCAGTTTGCATCCTCTTAACAGAAGTTGGAGGCAGGAGCCAGAAGAACAGCAGCAGCAGCAGCAGGAGAGTCAGCCCAGTCATTCTTCTCACCTTCCCTCCTGGATCAGAAATCTAAAGTTTGCGGGTTTTTTTTGCAGAAGTTGAATAGCAGGGAGCTCTTGAAATCTCAGCAGAGTTTTAGCACAAGAGAGCTAGTTTGTGCCACCTGGATGGCCCCAAGGCAAATTTGTATCCAATCATGCTTCCTCTTACTGGTTTTTGGTTTATGACCAAAGAGCTTACTAAGGCCAGCTGAATCTCAGCAAACCCTGGAGTTGGTTCTTTGCAACCCAAGGCAACGTGACATGTCCTGCGTCCACTAGGAGAATTCTGAGTATCTAATTTAAAGCAGGTTTTATCTTGGAAGATTTTTATGGGTAGAAATCCATAGGGGATACATTAGAAATTACTGTACTTCTGATACTTGCATTGAAAAGAAATTGTCCCATTTGCTTAGGGATAGCTACTCTTCCTACAGCAGACAGAGAAAAATGAGTTTGGGTCTTCTGCTATTAACCCACAGATCAGATGCAGTTAAGAGTCATCTGTTGGGTACTTGAGTTATGTGAAACTGAGCATATCCGCACAAGATGGAAGTTGGCTTCTTCCATAATTTGTTTGGATAGTATAGGTGTGGGCATGGTGGCATTTGACAATCAATTTTACCCTAATAAGTCTGGGCAATCATACCAACACGTGGATGGAATAAGTGATATATATAAATACCAACTTGGCAGGTGATGAAATTACACACTAACTCTTCCCATAGAACTTAAAAGTTGGCAGGAGAATCTCTCAAGGTATTAAGTTAATTTAAACTCTGTAAGAAGGTTTTCCAAGAAGGAGTTGGAATCATAAAAGTTTGTCTGCTCTGTTTGTCTTGGGAAGCAAGTCTTCAGAATTGGGAACTGGTGTGGGAAAGACAGCATCACCCTTTGTAAACCTCTGAATTGTCTGGGATAATAGGAATGTGTATATGGTGTTATGTAATCAGCAGTGGGATCCTAGCTGTTCTTTCAAGTCTCTAATCTTCTGGCTGAATATAGAGACAAGCAGTGCAACACTACAGAGGCTTCCATGCAAAGTTCATTTATTGGATTGTATTAGGCATCCTCAAATATAACTCACAATTACGTCAAGATTCATCTAACATCCAATCTCTGGCACAAGGAGAAAACCCGAAGAACCAAAGATCCACATACAAATACCCGCGAAAACCTCCGAAAACGTATATATATCGATCTTTGGTTCTTCAAGTTTTCTCCCGCGTAGAATTGAAAATATCTAGGCGACGTTTCGATGAAGTCTCATTCATCATCTTCAGGCTTGTGTCTTCGGCCTTGTGCTTCTCAGAGTAATGTCAGCTTTCAGCTGCTTCTTCCTTTGAACTACTAGTGGGGGTGTGACTTGATTGGGTGGGGGCTTGCCTGTGTTCTGATTGGGTGGGGGTGTGTTCTGATTGGTTGGGGGTTTGGCTGTGTTCTGATTGCTTGGGGGATTGGCTGTGTTCTGATTGGCTGGGGATGTGTTCTGTTCTGGTGGGGGTTTGGTTGTACTCAGGTTAGTCTCAGTTGCTGGGGGATTTGAGCTGGTGAGCTGTGATCCTGTTGTTTGGCTTCGCGTTCGTGGTCGTGCCACATCTTTATGGTGGGCGTCAGTTCCCTTCATGTATGGGTTGGGGGGGTTTGAAGCAGGTAGTGATGCAGCTGCGGTACGGCTTCTGGTCCGTGGTCGTGTTTCATCTTCTGTGTGGGTGTGAGTCTGCTTTCTGCATGGAAGTGTGGTGGTAGTTTCTTGTGTGGCCCTCGTGGGTGCGGGTCTGGTATCCTTGTTTATGTTAGGTACTCGTTTGTTAATGAAGGCGGGTTTCCAAATGGCTGGTAGGCGGGAGGTGTCATCTCGTTTATTCATGCTGTGTGGGCCTTTTTCTATCTCTATGGCTTCTCTGATTATTCTATTGTTGAAGTGTTCGGTTTTGGCGATAGTTCTGGTGTTTTTAAAGTCAATCTTATGTCCTGTGGCTTTGAGGTGTTGGACCAGGGAAGAGGTCGGTTCTTCTTTTTTGATTGAGTTCTTGTGTTCTTCAATGCGTGCACTTATTCTTCTGTTAGTTTGTCCGATTGTTGTGGTGGGGCAGGAGGTGCACGAGATTTCGTATACTCCTTGGTTTTCTAACTCAATTTTGTCTTTAGGGTACTTAGGATGGTGGATATTTTTCCGTTTGTGCAGAATGCTGTTTTAATGTTATGTTTTTGGAGGATCTTGCTGATTTTGTCTGTAGTGCCTTTTATATACGGGAGGAGGGCTTTGCCGTTTTCTTGTTCTCTGTCTTGGATTTTGGTTGGAGCCTCTTTTTGGATTAGGTGAGTAATCTTCTTTCTTTGGAATCCAATACTTCCAATTCTATGCGGGAAAAAACCCGAAGAACCAAAGATCTACATATATATATATATATATACATATATATATATATATATATATATATATATATATATATATATATATATATATATATATATATATATATATATATATATATATATACATATATATATATATATATATATATATATATATATATATATATATATATATATATATATATATATATATATATATATATGTAGCACAAAGTATATATAAATATATATATGTGTAAGGTTTTTAAGCTGATAATTTTAAATAATAAATAAGGGAGACTAGTATAGATCTAGGTCTCTGGTGATGAGCCGAAACACAGAAAAGAAAGCAGTATGCTTTCTCCCTTAATTGGGGCTTAACAGGGTGTTGTAATACAAAGTATATACTTATTCCCCTGCCTGAGCTGATAAGGAGAGAGCCAGTGGTGTAGTGGCAATTACAACTGCCTCACATGTAATACTTCCCTGGTTCGAATCCCAGTAAGGGTATGGCTAACTGAAGAGAGCTAACTAGCTCGAAATAGATCTATACTAGTCTCCCTTATTTATTATTTAAAATTATCAGCTTAAAAACCTTACACACATGTAAACAAAAGGCAACGAAACAAATAGCTTTCTGTCGGTATGGTCTCTGGTGATGAGCCGAAAGACAGAAAAGAAAGCAGTATGCTTTCTCCCTTAATTGGGGCTTAACAGGGTGTTGTAATACAAAGTATATAAATATATATATATATATATATATATATATATATATATATATATATATATATATATATATATATATATATATATATATAGCACAAAGTATATATAAATATATATATGTGTAAGGTTTTTTAAGCTGATAATTTTAAATAATAAATAAGGGAGACTAGTATAGATCTATTTCAAGCTAGTTAGCTCTCTTCAGCTAGCCATACCCTTACTGGGATTCGAACCAGGGAAGTATTACATGTGAGGCAGTTGTAATTGCCACTACACCACTGGTTCTCTCCTTATCAGCTATCAATATATATATATATATATATTGGTTTAATGTTTTATGAATTGAAAACATACTTATTTCATCAAGCTGGTCTGGCCTATGGTTTTATAGGGTTAATTTGGTTTTAATGGGTTTTAATCTTTTATATCCTTGATTGAATTTTATATGGAGCCATTATATTTAATCTTTTTCATTGTTTTTTAAATATTGTATTTATATCATTTTTTTTTTTTTGGCTGTACATCGCCCTGAGTTCTGGAAGGGAGAGAAAACTAATAAATGAAATGAAATGAAAATGAATTGTTTTGTATTTTGTATATATACTGTGTTTTTAAACGTTTAATAAAGTTTAATAAAGTTTTAATATTAAAAAAAAAAAAGAAAATGGCTTCAGGGTTGACAATGGGATGACACAACATGCTCAGCCATAGAAATATAAACCAGGGTTACAATGATTTGAGTCAAGTGTCTTTCTACAACTAGTCTGGGTACAACAGGAAGGAAAATGAGGTGGTTCTGCAAATATGTCTACTAGGACTTCAGTTGACCTGTTGAAGAACCTGGCAGAATTGTCATCTTGCTCTGGATCACACTATGCAATGGCCACTCCATAAAAGTTACACAACCTCTGAATACTTCTGAAAACTTTTGGGAAGGTCACACATCCAGGAATCTAAGGTACAATTGATTTGTTTTATTTCTCCTTCCTCCTTCTACCCCTATTGAATCAAACATTATACTTAATCTGTATTATTGTTGTTTTTAAAATATTCCTGTTTTAATCTGCTTTGAGATGCCATACTGATATTTAACCAGCAAGTTCAAGAGATACTTTTTTTCTTGAAAATTCTTAGGAGAACAGAAACAATAGTCTACATATCGAACAGTCAATTTAGGCAGGTATGTTGTCTCTCTGGAGCACTTCGCACAGTCACATCCACCCTCGTTATCTCCCGCCTAGACTATGCCAATGCTCTCTACATGGGGCTCCCCTTGAAGAGCACCCAGAGGCTCCAGCTGGTGCAAAATGTGGCTGCGCGGATGGTTTTGGGGGCTTCTCGAGGCTCTCATGTTACACCACTTTTGCGTGAGCTGCATTGGCTCCCGGTGATCTTTTGGGTGCATTTCAAGGTATTAGTTACCACCTTTAAAGCGCTCCATGACTTGGGACCTGGGTATTTGCGGGACCACCTACTGCCACCATCAATCTCCCATCGGCCAGTACATTCCCATAGAGTGGGCTTCCTTGGGATTCCACCGGCTGGACGGCTGGCGACTCCAAGGGTGCGGGCCTTCTCTTTGGGGGCGCCCTCCCTCTGGAAATTGCCCCCGGAGATGAGGATCATCCCTGACCTTTTGACTTCCGGCGCGCGTTGAAAGATCACCTATTCCATCAAACTGATCTGGCCTAGGGTTTTTCATTTACTTTCTCTGTGGGGGCATCTACCCTCTGGAATGGGTTGCCTCCGGAGCTACGTATAGCCACGGACCTGGGGACCTTCAGGCATGCCTTGAAAACCTGGCTCTTTGACCAGGCCGGCTTGGGCTGATTTTAGATTTGGGTGTTTTACTTTTTATATTAAATTTTAGAGTTTTTTTGGGGGGGGGTTAATTGTTTACAGCCAGGGCCTTAGTTTAATTTAGTTTTAACTTTTCACATATTTATTGTTTTAATTGTATGGCTGTGCACCGCTCCGAGTCCTTCGGGAGAGGAGCGGTATATAAATATTATTATTATTATTATTATTATTATTATTATTATTATTATTATTATTATTATTATTATTATTATTATTATTATTATTACTATTACTATTACTATTACTATTATTATTATTATTTTAAATTCGTTCAAAATTGCTCTTAGTCCTCACTTTTAAATCCTTCCCTCATCCCATTTATTTAACAACCAAATTTTATTCTTTAATTATTCCAACTATTGTATCTTCAACATATTTCTAATATCTGTACACCGTCCTGAGTCCCCCAAGGAGAGGGGATGGTATATAAATCTTGAAAATAAATAAATAAATAAATAAATAAATAAATAAATAAATAAATAAATAAATAAATAAATAAATAAATAAATAAATAAATAAATAAATGATCTTGGTTCACATGCCAGCTGGTAGATGTTATGGCTAGATGGCTGAGGCACCACATTCCCGAGTCCTCCCCCCATGTTCTCCCCCTCCCGCTTGAATGGCAAAATCAAGAAATGAAACAGAAGTAAATATGGCTTCAGCTGAAGTCATTTTGCAGGTTGACAACTTGTCTGAAATGATATAGTCTTCTGCTTGAGTTCAAAAATCCCTTCCAGCTTTATTCTTATTGAAAATGAAGTTTCCAGTTCCAATATAAATCAGAGATTCTTGTGCCTCATTATATTCTCTTTGCAATTAAGATTGGGCCTCAGTAGGATAATGTAACATTTGGGGGAAAAGATGTAAGCCAAGAGACCAGCCCCAGGACGAAATCAATTTCGTCCTCTTTTGGAGCAGTATCTTCTGATCTGGTAACTATTGCTGAGTACAAGACTTCAGTGTGGGTCAAAACTCTGATTTACTGAAGGTCATTATTCACGAGCCATCCTGATTCCGAAAAAGAGGCAATTTTTCAAACTCCTCTACAATGTAAATGGATTGACCTCATCTTTGAGTTTTGCATTAGTAGTTTCTGTCCATATTAATATTATAAGCCAACTTCTTCACAAGGTCAGCAAAATTCCCAAGCAGTGGTCCTTTTTCCCCTTTTTGGTGGTTTACTAGCTTCCTCAATTCTGGAAAGATGAAGAATTCTAGGCTATTTAATGAATTTCATTCTTTATTGAGATATGAACTATTGCATTATTAACATCTCTAGAACAAGTATTTCTGAAAAGAGTCCCTGAACACAAAGCAAACCAAATAATTATTTACATCCTTCCCTTTTGGGTGAAACTTACAAAATATTCTCCGGAAGTAGAGATGGTTTTATTTGAAAGGACTTGGTGTTGAATGCATGTATAGTTCCCAGGGGAAAATTCCCACCAACAATGAAATCACCAGGCCTGTAAAAGTCAATCTTAGTCTTTAAAGTGTTTGTCAACACACACCCAGTTTGCTTCCTGTTAGCAATAGTTGGAGGCAGGAGCCAGAAGAACAGCAGCAGCAGCAGCAGGAGAGGCAGCCCAGTCATTCTTCTCACCTTCCCTCCTAGATCAGAAATCAAAAGTTTGGGTTGTTTTTTTTTTGCAGAAGTTGAATAGCAGGGAGCCCTTGAAATCTCAGCAGAGTTTTAGCACAAGAGAGCTAGTTTGTGCCACCTGGATGGCCCCAAGGCAAATTTGGATGCAATCATGCTTTCTCTTACTTGTTTTTGGTTTATGACCAAAGAGGTTACTAAGGCCAGCTGAGTCTCAGCAAACCCTGGAGTTGGTTCTTTGCAACCCAAGGCAAGGTGACATGTCCTGCGTCTACTAGGAGAACTCTGAGTATCTAATTTAAAGCAGGTTTTATCTTGGAAGATTTTTGTGGGTAGAAATCCATAGGGGATACATTAGAAATTACTGTACTTCTGATAATTGCATGGAAAAGCAATTGTCCCATTTACTGAGCGATAGCTACTCTTCCTACAGCAGACAGAGAAAAATGAGTTTGGGTCTTCTGTTGTTAACCCACAGATCAGATGCAGTTAAGAGTCATCTGTTGAGTACTTGAGTTATGTGAAACTGAGCATATCCACACAAGATGGAGGTTGGCTTCTTCCATAATTTGTTTGGATAGGATAGGTGTGGGCATGGTGGCACTTGACAATCAATTGTACCCTAATAAGTCTGGGCAATCATACCAACACGTGGATGGAATAAGTGATATATATAAATACCAACTTGGCAGGTGATGAAATTACACACTAACTCTTCCCATAGAACTTAAAAGTTGGCAGGAGAATCTCTCAAGGTATTAAGTTAATTTAAACTCTGTAAGAAGGTTTTCCAAGAAGGAGTTGGAATCATAAAAGTTTCTCTGCTCTGTTTGTCTTGGGAAGCAAGTCTTCAGAATTGGGAACTGGTGTGGGAAAGACAGCATCACCCATGGTAAACCTCTGGATTGGCTGGGATAATAGGAATGTGTATATGGTGTTATGTAATCAGCAGTGGGATCCTAGCTGTTCTTTCTCTAATCTTCTGGTTGAATATAGAGACAAGCAGTGCAACACTATAGAGGCTTCCATGCAAAATTCATTTATTGGATTGTATTAGGCATCCTCAATATAACTCACAGTTACGTCAAGATTCATCTAATATCCAATCTCTGGCACAATAGTTGCCTCCATAATGTGAAAAGATGATTATCTTCATCTCATAGTGATATATCAAAGGAAGACTCAGCACGATGCTGGGGTCCAGATAAGAATGCCCAAAAACTCCCACAGCCCAACCAGAGGTCAATTCCGTGACCAATCAGGATTACAGATGTGACCACGTGACACGAACTACATCTCCCAAGAGGTATTAACTGAGTCCCTGAGTCCCTAGGGAGAAGGGCGGTATAGAAATCCAATAAATAAATAAATAAATAAATAAATAAATTTCCCATGAAGCATTCCCTTAAGGGGACAGCTCTCATTCCCAAATTAACTATATACTGTCTAACCAGCACACGTTCCACTACCGGTTTATCCGCACAGCTCTCCACACACCAGCTGAGGCTCTGCAGTGCCAATCAGCTGAGAGGATAAAGAACAGAAAAGCATAAGGGCAAATGGGAGGGCCAATCCTGTGCTTTTGTCTTCTTTCTCCTCTCAGCTGATCGGCTTTTTTTTTTACTACCAGTTCGGCCGAACCAGTAGGAATTTTTGCAACGAATAAATTACATACGAAGCTCTGGGGTTCTATCCTGAAGGTATTCCTTCAATATTAGAACTCTTAAACAGCTTGGTCACAGCCAGCACATAATTAAGTGCATTTTCCCCTTTGCTTAACTCTTCAAAATTGATATCTGGAGGCAAGATGATTGCTAGAAAGTTCTCCCTCTCTGATGCCATCACGCCGTTAAAAAGAGCACAGAATCACAGAGTTGGAAGGGACCTTAGAGGTCTCCTAGTCCAACCCCCTGCTTAGGCAGGAAAACCTATAGCATTTCAGCAAATGGTTGTTATTTTTAAAAACTTCCTGTGTGTTTTTTTATAATTGTATTTATTTTCAAAATACATATAAAATTTACATTTTAATAGTTCCGTGTCAAGCGTTACTTATATACTTAAGTACAATATTTACAATTCTTTAATTGAATTAATATGTAATTAATTCATTAGCAGAGAAGCAGTCATGAAGTTCAATCACGTCCACATCTTCTGGTGTTAGGCCAGTTTTCAAAGAATGATATTGCAGCTTCCTTTGTCATATCATTACCAATCTAAAAGCAATAAAATATAACCAGAATCCAAATAAATAAATGAATTTTGGCTACTGGTTCATCTGAACTGGGCTGAACCGATAGCACACCACTACTATATGTAATTCTCTCCATTCTCTGTAGCATTCAGTGTTAGCTGGAGGAGAAACCTCTGATTTTCAAGATAGCTCAGTGAGGAATTCTCATCTCAAGGTCAAGTATCATCCTTACCCTGACAATATTCAACTGTATAACCTTTGATTGGCCAAGAAATGCTGTCAAGCTTTTGCCCCCGTACCCAAAGCCTATTGAATGGGGAGGAACAGTCTCCATTTTAATCCTAGTAGGATCAAGCAGCTGTGGATGATTGGTGCACCCAGTACAGGGGACATTGCCCTGATTTACTTAGGACTGCTGTGCAATCTGGGTTTCTCTTTGAACTCTCAGCTCCTTCTCCAAAAGTAGATGTTAAATATGGTAGCTTTTTGTAGTTTCAAATTGTTCTTTTTTATTTATTTTGAAACATACAATCCATCTGCCATTTAAACAGTGTGTCGTCTGGGTACAAATATCTTGTGCAATAGCAATTACAGTTTACATATATTCATTGTATTGGTATTAATAACCTACTCTTACTTAATGCTAATATTCATAATATATCTAATTGTAGTGACCATCTCTATCTTAACATTTAGCTTTTTTTTCTATACTTCACGGGTCTTTTTTCATTTCTATTTCCCATATTTATTCTCCAACCATCGATAAAAAGATTCCTATATCAGATAATATTCATTTTGTTCTCTCTCTTCAATTGCAAGTGTTAGCCTATTCATTTCTGCACGTTCAAATACTTTCCTAATCACCTTCTCATCAGTCGGAACCTCTTTATTTTTCCAATTTTGTGCAAATACAATCTTTTTGTTGTTAGCTGTGAAGTTGTGTTTGACCCATCACAACCCCATGGACAATGTTCCTCCAGGCCTTCCTGTCCTCTACCATCCTCCGGAGTCCTTTTAAGCTCACGTCTAATGCTTCAGTGACTCCATCCACCCACCTCATTCTCTGTCATTTCCTTCTTCTATTGCCCTCCATCTTTCCCAGCATTAAGCTCTTCTTCAGTGAGTCCTTCTTTCTCATTAGATGGCCAAAGTATGTGAGTTTCAGGATCTGGCCTTCTAATAATCATACAATCCTAGCTGCAGTTAATACATGAATAATTAAATATACATTTTCTTTACTATAATTTTCAGGTAAAATCCCCAACAAAAATATTTCAGGTTTTAAAACAACATATTGCTGTATCCTCTTTTCCAACCATATATGTATTTTTGTCCAATATTTTTTGGCTTCTACAGAAGTCCACCATATGGTAATATGATCCGGGTATCTGGTGGCATTTCTAACATTGAGCTCATTTATCTTTAAACATCCTTGCCAACTTTGCTGGCACAAAATGCCATCCATAAAACATCTTATGTAAGTTTTCTTTATATGCAATTGACATTGTTAATTTATAGTTTCTATCCCACAATCTCTGCCATTTATCTAGTTCTATTGTATAACCATTTTTTTACCATGCTATCATTGTCTCCTTCTTCCAATTTAGTACCTAATAAATAACTATATAGTTTTTTTTATCATTTCTTCATCTGTTCCCATTAGTATTTTATCCAATTCTGTCAATTCTTAAAAAAAACGAACATCCGGTTTAGCCTTTTTTTCATATCTAGACTGTTCATTTAATTCTTGTTTAGTTTTAAGCTCACAAATTTCATTCCAAACATCTTTGTATCTAACAATATTTCCCATGTTAATCATATTTGGGGGAATAAGTGCTTCCATTGTTGAAACCCAGACTGGTATCTTCAAATAATGCTGCACTCTAAACCAAACAAAAAAATGTGAAAATAAACATCCATCCCCACATAAATCAGACATTCTTATGCCTCATTTTATTCTCTCTACAATTCAAATGGCGTCTGAACAGGATAACGAAGCATTTAGGGAAAAAAATGCAAGCCAAGAGACCAGCCCCAGAGGCCAAGATGGAGAAGATCTCCACAGCCACCATGGATTTCCCTTTGGTGCTCAGGTAGGTGGGGATGAAAGTGATCTAAAAGCTGCAAAAGACCAGCATGCTGAAAGTAATGAACTTGGCTTCGTTGAAGCTGTCAGGCAATTTCCTAGCAAAAAAGGCTACCGTGAAAGTGATGAGGGCCAGGAAACCCAGGTAGGTGAGAACAGCATAAAACATTGAAACTGAGCCTTCTTTACATTCCAAGATTATCTCTCCTACCAAGGAGTGGAAGTCCATGTTGGGAAATGGGGGAGAAGTTACAATCCAGGTGGCACAAAGAATTGTTTGGATCAGGGACAGACTAAGACAATGGAGTTGGTCAGTGGTTTTCCTAAGAGTTTCCTTGCCTTGTTCCCTGGTTTGGGGGCCATGAAGGCCAGAACCACCATGACAGTTTTTGCCAAGACAGAGGAAACTACAAGAAAAAAGAAAATGGCAAAGGCAGATTGTCGGAAGAGGCAGGTGAGCTTCCTGGGTCGACCAATGAAGAGGAAGGAGCAGAGGAAGCAGAGCAGGAGGGAGACCAGGAGGAGGTAGGTGAGATCTCGATTGTTGGCCTTGATGATCGGTGTATCATGATGCATAAGGAAAATTGCCAGAACTGCCATTGTGATCACAGAGAGAGAAAGAGTTAGAGAAACTAAAGTGTATCCCAGATACACTTGATAGGCAAGAAAGTGGATCTTCTTTGTAAGGCATTGGTCTTTGTCCTTGTTGGGGTATTGGTCTTCTGGGCAGGGATAACAGGAGGCTGCATCTGAAATCAAGAATATTTTGAATGTCATGGAATATCAAAAAGAACAAAAGATCCTACAATATTGATTATCCTGAGGAATAGCTTTATCTGAGACAATGAAATTTCCACTTTTTGGAATCAAGTTCTCTACTTTGCATTTTGCATGGACTCATTTCGATAATTTTGTTTTCAGGGAAGGGCAGGCAGAGTTTGTCAGATGTACCTCCCTCTTGTCCAAGAGGTCTGTCTATCTCCTGGGAGACTGATAGCTCTGACAGAAAAACACAGCTGAAAAGCAGGAATATGCTGAATAATGTCAGTCTACCAAAAATGACCACAGAATTGATATTTGTTTCTACTGTGAATGGCTTCCTTGACCCTGGAAGTTCTACATTTGAAGGTTGCTCTACCTGTTTGATTAGAAATGGTCCCTTCTGGACAAGGGTCACATTGATAGCAGCAAACTTGCTCCTCCTCTGGAACGCTTCTCCTCTCTCCTGCCTGGCACATTTTTTTGCCACATCTGGCAAAGGGCACCTTCTAGAAGAGAAAAGAGAAATGCTTGAGATGTCTTCAGCAATGCTTCACTTATACATTTCTTGATATATTTTTTTCTGTCATTACAATATCTTCAAAAGCAATGGTAAACTCAAGTGTAACACAAAGTAGGAAAAGCTCCAGGGGGATTATGGCTAGTGCCAATCTAAACCACCATTTGATTCTGGATATTGGAACTGTGGCTTGACCTGCAAAAGAAGGGTTATGAACTGAGCTATAGCTTTTCTGAAGAAAACAGTGATGGAGATCGACAGTCTGTGTCTGTCCTGTTGGGTTGCAGAACCAAACCAGACAGTGATGGATATGCAGATGACAGACTCCATCATTCCTCTGTAGAACTGGATCAGCAGCTCCTTGGGCAGTTTGAGCTTCCTGAGTTGGCGGAGAAAGAACATTCTTCGTTGTGCTTTTTTGATGATGTTTTTGATATTAGGTGTCCATTTTAGGTCATGTGATATAGTAGAACCTAGTAATTTGAAGTTCTCTACAATTGATACTGTGTTGTCTAGTATTGTAAGGGGTAGTAGTATGGGGGGGTTTCTTCTAAAGTCTACCACCATTTCTACGATTTCACGTGTGTTCAGTTCCAGATTGTTCCGGTTACACCACGAGGCAACTTGTATAACCTCCTGTCTGTATGCGGATTCATCATTTTCTCGAATGAGACCAATCACTGTTGTGCCATCAGCAAACTTCAGTATTTTAACAGATGGATCATTCAAGATGCAGTCATTGGTATATAGGGAGAAGAGAAGTGGAGATAGCACACAGCCTTGGTGGGTCCCTGTGCTGATTGTACAGGTATCGGATGTGATTCTGCCTAGCTTTACCTGCTGATTCCTGTCTGTTAGGAAGCTTATGATCCATTTACAAGTGTGTTCTGGTACCGCTAGTTGGTTTAATTTACTTAGAACAGTGTCTGGAATGATGGTATTGAATGTTGAACTGAAGTCTACAAAGAGGACCCTTGCGTAGGTATTTGGAGATTCAAGATGTTGTAGGATGTAGTCCTACAACACCTTGAATTGCGTCCTGGGTTTCAAGAAGAATTTCTTCCTGATCTCAAAACTTTTTGATTTGTCACAAATCAGATCTCAAACTTGTTACACGCAAACAGCATTTTCATCAAACGGTTTCCAATTTTTTGATTCAGTAACCTTTGTTTCCAGTAAGGGAGACGTTTTGAATCCCCAGAAGAGAATGACTCATTTTCTGGATTTATTTGATCTTCCAGTTCACCTTTTTTGCCCAGACAATTGCATCGGATTTGATGGTGAAATCCTGTCCTGCAGGAGCCCCAGGATCTATTTCTCCAACTTTCAGAGGGACAAAAGGTCCATTGGGGAAGAGAACCCAGTTGAGAAGATCGTAATGAGCAGATCCCAGTCCATTTTCTGAGAAGGAGTTTTCATCTCCAGCACTGTTGTTGAACTGGACATTTCTCAAATAAGGAAGAAGCTGAAAGAAAAAGAGACATTCATAAATTGCTAACACTTTCCCACCACTCTAAGAATTTGTTTTCATCACAGTGCCTGCCCTGATTTGTCACTTCAATGGACACAGAGATCCATTCTTTATGCTTTGATGCAGAACCCACCCCCCACAATTTCATAAATGTCAGACCACGTTGAATCCTGTTGTGTTGTGCTAAAGTTGACAGACGCTGGTTTCATACAACCAGCAGTACAAGAAATTGCAAATGATGCATGTGGGATGGGTGTCAGGATTTAGAGTTTAGAATTGGGTTCGCGGCAGGGTTCCAAGTAACACACCCAACACAATCAATACATGTTCTCAAAGTACAGATTTATTAGGCATGTCATATTGGCACATCTGGTGAAAACTCGACTCTAAACTCCCGTGGTTTTTCCCCATATTAAAAGTAATGTTTTCCTTTCCCCTCCCCATGCAGTCCACCACATGGTCCAATCAGGTGTCCGTTGTTTCCAGTCTCCACCCTCCTAAACCTGGTGAGAAAGTGGTTCCCAGAGGAAAGAATTTTGTTTAGGCTACAGAACCTCAGCTATCTCTACTTCCCCCTTCCTGTTCCCACAGCTCTACCCAGCTCTGCTGTGGCAGCCCTGAAGGTGCTAAAGAAAATGGCTTCAGGCAAAATTATAAATTAATGAAATCGACGGTCTATAAGAGAACCAATATAAAATATGTTATTGGTGATACCTGGCACCTTCAAGATTGGGCAATATGTATCCAAATTTAAGCCCATTTTGCTGGAAATGTAAACAAACAAGGGGCACCTTCTTCCACACTTGGTGGCTTTGCCCGCAGAGTAAAAAGTACTGGGGGAAAAATACGAGTATGGATAAGAGAAATCACACATTTTCAATTAGAACTTAAACCTGAAACCTGGGAATAATAAAAGGTGAAATCACAAAAGAAATAAAATATCTAATTCTACATATAATTACTGCAGCAAGAATAACAATAGCTCAATGTTGGAAGGGAGAAAAGATACCAATGAATGATTTTATAATGCAGAAGATCTATGACTTTGTGGAAATGAATAAAGTTACCTAAAAATTAAAAGATAAGGAAGTCTTAAAATATTTTACAGTTTGGGAACTGGATAAAGAATGGAAACCAGCGAGTAAACAAATAGGTAAGGGAAAATATAAAGAGGTTATGATAGAGTATTTACCAGATATAGGAATTAAGTATTGGAAAACTGTTTGATAACAACACACCGTTTAAGTTTATGTTTTCTATGTTTATTGGTTATGTGTGTGTGTGTGTGTGTGTTTGTGTGTGTTTGTGTGTGTGTGTGTGTGTGTGTGTGTGTGTATATATATGTGTGGATCTTTGGCTCTTCGGGTTTTTTCCCGTGTAGAATTGGAAATATCTAGGCGACGTTTCGATGAAGTCTCATTCATCATCTTCAGGCTTGTGTCTTCGGCCTTGTGCTTCTCAGAGTAATGTCAGCTTTCACCTGCTTCTTCCTTTTAACTACTAGTGGGGGTGTGACTTGATTGGGTGGGGGCTTGCCTGTGTTCTGATTGGGTGGGGGTGTGTTCTCATTGGTTGGGGGTTTGGCTGTGTTCTGATTGGTTGGGGGTGTGTTCTGTTCTGGTGGGGGTTTGGTTGTACTCAGGTTAGTCTCAGTTGCTGGGGGATTTGAGCTGGTGATCCTGTTGTTTGGCTTCGCGTTCGTGGTCGTGCCACATCTTTATGGTGGGCGTCAGTTCCCTTCATGTATGGGTTGGGGGGGTTTGAAGCAGGTAGTGATGCAGCTGCGGTACGGCTTCTGGTCCGTGGTCGTGTTTCATCTTCTGTGTGGGTGTGAGTCTGCTTTCTGCATGGAAGTGTGGTGGTAGTTTCTTGTGTGGCCCTCGTGGGTGCGGGTCTGGTGTCCTTCTTTATGTTAGGTACTCGTTTGTTAATGAAGGCGGGTTTCCAAATGGCTGGTAGGCGGGAGGTGTCATCTCGTTTATTCATGCTGTGTGGGCCTTTTTCTATCTCTATGGCTTCTCTGATTATTCTATTGTTGAAGTGTTCGGTTTTGGCGATAGTTCTGGTGTTTTTAAAGTCAATCTTATGTCCTGTGGCTTTGAGGTGTTGGACCAGGGAAGAGGTCGGTTCTTCTTTTTTGATTGAGTTCTTGTGTTCTTCAATGCGTGCACTTATTCTTCTGTTAGTTTGTCCAATGTATGTGGTGGGGCAGGAGGTGCACGGGATTTCGTATACTCCTTGGTTTTCTAACTCAATTTTGTCTTTAGGGTTTCTTAGGATGGTGGATATTTTTCCGTTTGTGCAGAATGCTGTTTTAATGTTATGTTTTTGGAGGATCTTGCTGATTTTGTCTGTAGTGCCTTTTATATACGGGAGGAGGGCTTTGCCATTTTCTTGTTCTCTGTCTTGGATTTTGGTTGGAGCCTCTTTTTGGATTAGGTGAGTAATCTTCTTTCTTTGGAATCCAATACTTCCAATTCTATGCGGGAAAAAACCCGAAGAACCAAAGATCTACATATATATATATATATGTAGCACAAAGTATGTGTGTGTGTATATATATATATATATATATATATATATATATATATATATATATATATATATATATATATATACATATATATAGATACATATATATATATATATATAGATACATATATAGATACATATATATACTTTGTATTACAACACCCTGTTAAGCCCCAATTAAGGGAGAAAGCATACTGCTTTCTTTTCTGTCTTTCGGCTCATCACCAGAGACCATACCGACAGAAAGCTATTTGTTTCGTTGCCTTTAGTTTACATGTGTGTAAGGTTTTTAAGCTGATAATATTATTTATTTATTATTTAATATTATCAGCTTAAAAACCTTACACATACATATATATATATATATATATATATATATATATATATATATATATATATATATATATATATAGGTTTAATGTTTTGTGAATTGAAAACATACTTATTTCATCAAGCTGGTCTGGCCTATGGTTTTATAGGGTTAATTTAGATACGATTATCCCATCCTAGTCCCAAGTCTCTCCCAGTCTATTCTATACCTGACCATGGGCAACATGGGAGGTTTCAACCAAAAGTACTGACATACTCCTCAACGGAACTACGGGCCCTGAGATATGTCCCCCTATCTCAAAGTTGGCCCTCTTACCTCTCCAAAACCCATCTCAAGGAAGGATCTTGGGATCCGGAGAGATGGTGGGGTCGTCGGAAGCGTGGGAGGGAGAGTTATTTAAATTTTTTAATCAAATCTTTAAATAGATTAGGGTTAACCATGCGGGGATTGGGGGACAACCCACCTGGGGCTCGGACCGGGTCACAGTTGGAGCGCTGCCGGAATGGGTGGGATTCTGATATGACTCGATTGATGATGGGGGGTTGTCCAGGGGAGGATGACATTAAATCTATTAATATGGTGAGCGGGAGAGGCAGATTTGGCGTTTATAAGGGGCCACATTCTGTTTCGGGAGCGCGCCTCCGCTATCTATCTGCTGTGGCGCGCTCCGACCCCATTATCACTTCCCGTTCTCCAGGTGGTCTGAGCGATCGGGCCCTGGGCCTTCGGCTGATGTTATGTAACGCCAGGTCCATCATGAACAAGACCCCTCTCATTCATGATTTGATCTGTGAGGGGGGGGCGGACCTGGTGGGCATTACCGAAACTTGGCTGGGTCCAGAGGGGGGTGTCCCTCTGGTCGATATGTGCCCGGCCGGGTTTCGGGTCTTTCATCAGCCGAGGACCCAGGGAAGGGGTGGAGGTGTTGCGATGGTTATCAAGGAAGATCTATGTCCAAGGGAGTCCACTATTTCTCAGACGACTGGATGTGAATCTCTTTTCGTGAAGTTCGGTTCAAAGGTTCAGAGGGGCTTGTTGATTGCATACCTGGCTCCCTGCTGTGCATCATCTGCCCTGCTTGAGCTGCTTGAGGTTATTGCCGGCGTGGCGGTTGAGACCCCTAGGCTTATGGTCATGGGGGATTTCAACCTTCCCTCCGCCGGCGGTACCTCGGGGATTGCTCAGGAGTTCATGGCTTCCATGACAGCCATGGGCCTGACCCAGTTAAATCGGGACCCTACTCACATTGGAGGTCATACCCTGGATTTAGTTTTTGTCTCTGATCAGTGGCAGAGTTATCTGGGTGTAGGGAATATAGCTATAGAACCCCTGTCATGGTCAGATCACTCACTCCTAAGGCTTGACTTCCGTTCCGCACCTCCCGACCGCAGGGAGGTGGGGCCATTAAAATGGTACCGCCCCAGGCGCTTGATGGACCCAGATAGGTTCCTGATGGAGCTTGGGCCATTTCCCGAAGCTCACACACACGACTCGGTTGAGGACTTGGTTGCCACCTGGAATAGGGTGGCTGCTGGGGCCCTTGACCGGGTCGTGCCCTTGCGGCCTCTGACCCGGCGCCGCTCCCAAGTAGCTCCTTGGTTCTCTGAGGAGCTGAGGGAGATGAAACGCCGGAAAAGACGCCTAGAGAGTAGTTGGAAGACCAGCCACTCTGAGTCTGACCGAACACTACTACGTTCTTATATTAAGACGTATTTAGTGGCGATAAGGATGGCGAGGAGGACCTACCTCTCCACCCTTATTGCGTCCGCAGAAAACCGCCCAGCCGCCCTGTTTAGGGTGACCCGCTCCCTCTTGGAGGTTGAGGCGCGGGAAGACCGTTTACAGGGACGAGCTGAGGAGTTTTCTAAGTTTCTGCAGGACAAAATCGCTCAGATTCAGGATGAAGTGGACTCCGACTGGTCATCTCCAGGCGGGGGGGCGAGGGTGGATATCGGTGAGATCAACTCTGTTGAATTCGATCCTGTCACCAAAGAACACGTGGACAGAATACTGAGGGGACTGAATGCTACCACTTGTTTGTTAGACCCGTGTCCCTCCTGGCTGGTCTTAGCCACTCGGGAGGTGACGCGAAGCTGGTTCCAAGGCATTATAAACGCTTCCTTGAGAGAGGGGTTCTTACCCGCCACTTTGAAAGAAGCGGTGGTGCGACCTCTCCTCAAGAAACCGTCCTTGGACCCAGCATTGTTATCAAATTATCGTCCTGTCTCCAACCTTCGCTTTGTGGCGAAGGTTATAGAGACGGTGGTGGCACGTCAGCTCCCGCAGTACCTGGATGAAACGGATTATCTCGACCCCCTCCAATCGGGCTTCAGCACTGAGACGGCGTTGGTCGCGTTGATGGATGATCTCTGGAGGGCACGGGACAGAGGCTATTCCTCTGTTCTGGTCCTACTTGATCTATCAGCGGCTTTTGATACTGTCGACCATAGTATCCTGTTGCATCAGTTGGAGGGGTTGGGGGTTGGAGGCACCGTGCTGCGATGGTTCTCCTCCTTCCTCTCCAACCGTTCGCAATTTGTGTTGACGGGGGGACAGAGATCGACCCCAAGGCCCCTGCTTTGTGGGGTACCTCAGGGGTCGGTACTCTCTCCCCTGCTGTTCAACATTTATGTGAAGCCGCTGGGTGAGATCATCCGTGGCTTTGGGGTGGAGTTCCATCAGTACGCTGATGATACTCAGCTGTACATCTCCACCCCAGACCACCCCAACGAAGCAGTCGAAGTGATGGCCCGGTGCCTGGAGGCCGTGCGGAGTTGGATGGGTCATAACAGGCTTCATCTCAACCCGACCAAAACCGAGTGGCTGTGGTTTCCTGCTCCCAGATTCAGTCAGCTTATTCCATCGCTGACTGTGGGAGGAGAGACATTATCCCCTGTGGAAAGGGCACGCAATTTGGGTGTCCTCCTGGACGTGCGGCTGTCTTTGGAAGATCATATTGCGGCCGTCGCCAGGAGAGCTTTTTATCAGATTCGTCTCATCTACCAGTTGCGACCCTTTCTGGATCTGGATGCACTTCGCACAGTCACCTCTGCCCTCGTCATCTCCCGCTTGGACTACTGCAATGCTCTCTAAATGGGGCTCCCCTTGAAGATTCTCCGGAGGTTACAGTTAGTTCAGAATGCAGCTGCGCGGATGATCGTGGGCGCCCCTCGGGACGCCCATATAACACCACTTCTCCGCAGGCTGCACTGGCTTCCTGTGGCCTTCCGGATTCGATTCAAGGTGGTACTAACAGTATTTAAAGTGCTCCATGGCTCGGGACCTGGATACATACGGGACCGCCTGCTGCCACCAACAACCTCCCGCCGCCCAGTACACTCCCACAGGGTCGCCATGCTTGGGGTACCACCACTCGATCGCTGGCGGCTGGCGGCCCCGAGATTACGTGCTTTCTCTGTGGGAGCCCCCTCCCTTTGGAATTGTCTCCCCCCGGAGATACGAGCCATGTAAGACATCCTAACCTTCCGGCACGCAGTTAAGACCTTACTGTTCAAACAAGCCAGTCTGGCCAAATAAGGATCTTTGGGGTTTTTAAATTTTAATAAGGGTTCTTATTCTTAGCTATGTGAGATCTAATCATATATTTATTTAATTTTGATTTTTACTTCTGTTATCTGTATTATCTTGTTTGTTGGGTGTACACCGCCCCGAGTCCCTTTTTGGGAGAGGGAGCGGTATAGAAATACGAAAAAATAAATAAATAATTTGGTTTTAATGGGTTTTAATCTTTTATATCCTTGATTGAATTTTATATGGAGCCATTATATTTAATCTTTTTCATTGTTTTTTAAATATTGTATTTATATCATTTTTTTTTTTTATTTTGGCTGTACATCGCCCCGAGTCCTGGAAGGGAGAGAAAACTAATAAATGAAATGAAATGAAAATGAATTGTTTTGTATTTTGTATACATACTGTGTATTTAAACGTTAAATAAAGTTTAATAAAGTTTTAATATTAAAAAAAAAAAGAAAATGGCTTCAGGGTTGACAATGGGATGACACAACATGCTCAGCCATAGAAATATAAACCAGGGTTACAATGATTTGAGTCAAGTGTCTTTCTACAACTAGTCTGGGTACAACAGGAAGGAAAATGAGGTGGTTCTGCAAATATGTCTACTAGGACTTCAGTTGACCTGTTGAAGAACCTGGCAGAATTGTCATCTTGCTCTGGATCACACTATGCAATGGCCACTCCATAAAAGTTACACAACCTCTGAATACTTCTGAAAACTTTTGGGAAGGTCACACATCCAGGAATCTAAGGTACAATTGATTTGTTTTATTTCTCCTTCCTACTTCTACCCCTATTGAATCAAACATTATACTTAATCTGTATTATTGTTGTTTTTAAAATATTCCTGTTTTAATCTGCTTTGAGATGCCATACTGATATTTAACCAGCAAGTTCAAGAGATACTTTTTTTCTTGAAAATTCTTAGGAGAACAGAAACAATAGTCTACATATCGAACAGTCAATTTAGGCAGGTATGTTGTCTCTCTGGAGCACTTCGCACAGTCACATCCACCCTCGTTATCTCCCGCCTAGACTATGCCAATGCTCTCTACATGGGGCTCCCCTTGAAGAGCACCCAGAGGCTCCAGCTGGTGCAAAGTGTGGCTGCGCGGATGGTTTTGGGGGCTTCTCGAGGCTCTCATGTTACACCACTCTTGCGTGAGCTGCATTGGCTCCCGGTGATCTTTCGGGTGCATTTCAAGGTATTAGTTACCACATTTAAAGTGCTCCATGACTTGGGACCTGGGTATTTGCGGGACCATCAATCTCCCATCGGCCAGTACTACTGCCACCATCAAACTCCCATCGGCCAGTACGCTCCCATAGAGTGGGCCTCCTTGGGATTCCACCGGCTGGACAGCTGGCGACTCCAAGGGTGCGGGCCTTCTCTTTGGGGGCGCCCTCCCTCTGGAACAAATTGCCCCCAGAGATGAGGATCATCCGTGACCTTTTGACCTTCCGGTGCGCATTGAAAGCTCACCTATTCCATCAAACCGATCTGGCCTAGGGTTTTTCATCTACTTTCTCTGTGGGGGCGTCTGCCCTCTGGAATGGGTTGCCTCCGGAACTACGTATAGCCACGGACCTGGGGACCTTCAGGCATGCCTTGAAAACCTGGCTCTTTGACCAGGCCGGCTTGGGCTGATTTTAGATTTGGGTGTTTTACTTTTTATATTAAATTTTAGAGTTTTTTTGGGGAGGGGTTAATTGTTTACAGCCAGGGCCTTAGTTTAATTTAGTTTTAACTTTTCACATATTTATTGTTTTAATTGTATGGCTGTGCACCACTCCGAGTCCTTCGGGAGAGGAGCGGTATATAAATAAATATTATTATTATTATTATTATTATTATTATTATTATTATTACTTTAAATTCGGTCAAAATTGCTCTTAGTCCTCACTTTTAAATCCTTGCCTCATCCCATTTATTTAACAACCAAATTTTATTCTTTAATTATTCCAACTATTGTATCTTCGACATATTTCTAATATCTGTACACCGTCCTGAGCCCCAAGGAGAGGGGATGGTATATAAATCTTGAAAATAAATAAATAAATAAATAAATAAATAATCTTGGTTCACATGCCAGCTGGTAGATGTTATGGCTAGACGGCTGAGGCACCACATTCCTGAGTCCTCCCCCCATGTTCTCCCCCTCCCGCTTGAATGGCAAAATCAAGAAATGAAACAGAAGTAAATATGGCTTCAGCTGAAGTCATTTTGCAAGTTGACAATTTGTCTGAAATGATATAGTCTCCTGCTTGAGTTCCAAAATCCCTTCCAGCTTTATTCCGATTGAAAATGAAAAGTTCCCAGTTCCGATATAAATCAGAGATTCTTGTGCCTCATTATATTCTCTTTGCAATTAAGACTGGGCCTCAGTAGGATAATGTAACATTTGGGGAAAAAGATGCAAGCCAAGAGACCAGCCCCAGAGGCCAAGATGGAAAAGATCTCCACAGCTACCATGGACTTCCCTTTGGTACTCAGGTAGGTGGGAAGGAAGGTGATCCAAACACTGCAAAAGACCAGCATGCTGAAAGTAATGAACTTGGCTTCATTAAAACTATCAGGCAATTTCCTAACCAGAAAAGCTACCGTGAAACTCACAAGAGCAAGGAAAGCCAAGTAGACAAGGACAGCATAAAACATCAAAGCTGATCCTTCATTACATTCCAAGATGGCTTCTCCTACCAAGGAGTGGAAGTCTATGTTGGGAAATGGGGGAGAGGTGACAAGCCAAGCGGCACAAATAATTGTTTGGACCAGGGGACAGGCTAAGACAATAGAATTACTCAATGGTTTTCCTAAGAGCTTCCTTGTCTTGTTCCCTGGCTTGGTGGCCATAAAGGCCAGAACCACCATGACAGTTTTTGCCAAGACAGAGGAAACTGCAAGGGCAAAGAGAATGGCAAAGGCAGATTGTCGGAAGAGACAGGTGAGTTTCCTGGGTCGACCAATGAAGAGAAAGGAGCAGAGGAAGCAAAGCAAGAGGGAGACCAGCAGGATGTAGGAGAGATCTCGATTGTTGGCCTTGATGATTGGTGTGTCATGATGTTTAAGGAAAACCACCAGGACTGAAGATGTGGTCACAAATAGAAAAAGAGTGAGTGATGTTAATGAGTAGCCCAGGATGTCTTGATAGGAAAGGAAGTGCAGTCTTTTGGCAATGCAGTGGTCCTTGTCCTTGTTGGGATATTGGTCTTCTGGGCAGGGGTCACAGTGAGCTGCGTCTGAAATCAAGAGTCAGTGTGAATTTCAGGGTGAACAAACAAGGGCAAATCATCCATCCATATTGGTGACTCTGGGAATAGGTTAGCCAGGAAAACGGATCTGTTCTCTGACTCACCGTCTCTGCTTTATGCTTGAAATCCAATCATTCAATCTTTTTTTGCAGGGAAGGATCAGCAGACCTGGGTAGATGGATCTCCTATTTCTCCAACAAGTTTTTGAATATCCTGGGAGATTGACAGTTCTGAAAAAAGAACTATCCTTTATCCAGGGGTGGGATTCAAATTTCTTAACAGCCGGTTTTGTGGATGTGACCTAATTTGTGACTGTGGATTGGTGGTTATGTGACTGGCTGGGCATGGCTTGTATGTAAATATTGTAAATATTTATATAAATATTGAACTTTTTTATGAAAAAGAGCAACTTTTATCCAAAATCAGATAAAGCAGGCAGGCAGATTGAGTTGCTCACAGAATCACAGATTCATTCAGAGATCTACCATTCTGCAATCTGCTACCTGAGTCTGTCACATAAAATTTTCTAGCAAGCAAACTTCCAAAATTCACTCACAACACACCATGTATGTAAATATTGAACTTTTATTTTAAAAAAGCAATTTTTACCCAAAACCAGGCAAAGCAGGCAGGCAGATTGAGTTGCTCACAGAATCATAGATTCCTTCAGAGATCGATCTTTCTGCAATCTGCTATCTGAGTCTGCACAGAAAAATAGAAGCTAGGAAGGTTCAGCTCTGCTTTTAGAATAGCTAGAAAGCAAGAAATCAAATGATTTCCTGCTTTCTAGCTAATCTAAATCTCCCGGCACAGGTGATAGTCGGAGTAGCTGATGGTTGTGGGAAAAAAATGGAAAAATAGCAACTTGGCAGGCAAGTTGGATGGCCCGCATGCCAGGTAAGGAGTGATTGGGTGAGGTGGGGAGGGACAGGCCAGCCAATGATGTGATTTGCCGGTTATTCCAAACTGCGCAGAACCCCTGCCTTTATTCTTCATAAAAATTAAAGTTTGAATCTTACATCCCATTCTTTTCCAAAGAGATTGAGAGCTAGTTTTCCTGATGGGATATAAAATTAGGAGTAGAGAGAGTCTAGTAGGGAAACCCCTGAATTGTGCCCTCAAACTGACCTGTGTTACATTCCTAGGAAAAAGAAAATTTGCTTGTAGGGATAGTAATTTAAATTCATGAGTAAGAGAATCTGCTGAAAAGGATGAATATATTGAAGCATGTAAATTCCATCAAAATGATGCTAAAATTAATATGTGTTTTCTCACTGAAGGGCTGGAAGACCAACATTTGAATGCTCTACCTGTCTGATTAGAAATGGTCCCTTCTGGACAAGCAGCACATTGGTAGCAGCAAACCTGCTGGCCCTCTGCAACTCTTCTCCTCTCTCCTGCCTGGCACCTCTTCAGGCCACACCTGGCAAAGGGCACCTTCTGAAAGAGAAAAAGAGAAAGGGTTGAGATGGCCTAAGCAATGAATGTGCTTCATTGAGTCATTTCCCCGTTCCTATTTCCACCTTCAGAATGTTTTCAAAAGAAACGGTCAACTAGGCCCTTCCAGAGAGATAGGCTCCAGAAGGGTTCAGGCCAGTGGCAATCCTGACCCATGAATGGATGGTGGAGATTAGAACTGGAACCCCAAAATGCAAAGGAAGGCTTGAGACATGGAGCTACAGCTTTTCTAAAATAAAGAATCACGAGAATCCAACTGAATGGGATTGGTCCATGGAAATCATTCTTGCCCGCTTTAATGGCATCCGGGGTTTCAATCTTACCCCATCTTGGACTTTTCAGAAGCCAAATCTCAAAAGTGTTTAAACCCAAAGCAGGTTTTTCATCAAACTCCTGAATTTTTTTCCGCTGACTGAATAGACCTATCTCTCAGTTAAAAGGGTGCTATGCATCCCCTGGAGTGAATGAATCCTTTGCTGAATTTACAACTTTTCCTTCCAGCTCACCTTTGTGGCCCAGATGATGGCATCAGAGTTCATGGTGAAATCTTGTGCCGGGGAAGCCGTGGAATCTATTTGCCTAACTTTCATGGGGAGAAAAGATTGATTGGGGAGGAAGAGCCAGTTGAGAAGATCATAACGAGGAGAAACCAATCCACTTTCTGAGAAGGAGACTTCCTCTCCAGCACTATTGTTGAACTTGAGGTTCCTCAGATAGGGAAGAATCTGAAAGAAAAGAGAACCGGATTAATTGGCTGAAACCTGATTTCTCTCATAATGCGATGGCCATCATCCTAGGAGATGGGTCTATAGCTGAGAAGCTAAATCAATCCGAATAGGTCTGGAAGGGACCTTGGAGGTCTGCTAGTCCAGCCCCGTGCTCAAGCAGGAAACCTTATATCGTTTCAGGCAAGTGACTGTCCAGTCTCTTCTTAAAACCTCCACCTACAACTTCTGATGGAAAACTGTTCCACTGGTTAATTGTCCTCGCTGTTAGGAAGTTTCTCCTAAGTCCCTTGGTGGAGATCTAAGCAATCAGAAATAACATCAAATATTCAACTTCATCCCACAAAATGATGACACATTCTCTTCATCATTGGACATTTGTATAATGGCTTCTTCAATTCCAGCCTTACAGGTATGAAACCAACATTTTAATGCCATATTCCAAATTACATTGTACAGTTTTGCTCTTCGATATTTGGCAAGCTACTTTTTAAATTTTATTTGGATCCCTTGATTTGTAAATGAGAAATACATTTTAGGAATGATTAAATAATTTCTTTGGGGGGATCCTTGGTGCTCTCTGAGCTTGATTGTTTCCTTGCAGACATTTCATGACCTAAACTTGGTTAACACTGATAGTGATCCGACGCCCTTCTAGCACTGATGATGCTACCTAGTTGGATCGTGAAATAATAATAATTATTAATAATAAATAATAATAAATAATATTAAAATAATTATTATTATTCATAATTATTATTATTATGAAATAATCTAAAACTATCTCTATCTATTGGACTGGACGGAATACGTGCCTACTTCTTAAAAAAGCTATCCACTGCCCTAGCAGAATCTCTAAGCATAATCTTTGAAAAATCTTTCAGGACCAGCTCCTTGCCTAACCTATGGTCACAAGCCAGGTCAACCTCATCTTCAAAAAGGGAGACCCCAGCCTAGTTGAAAATTACAGACCAATCTCTTTATGCTGTGTTACCTGTAAAGGCCTGGAATCAATTATTAACCAATCCATCATACTCCACTTCGAGACAATCAATCTACTCTCTAATAAACAATTTGGTTTTAAGAAAAAACTATAATGTAATCTGCAACTCTTACACTGCAAAAACATATGGGCTACACAACTCGATCAGGGCAAAGCAATAGACACAATCTACATAGACTTCTGTAAAGCCTTTGATTCAGTGGTACATGACAAACTACTCCTAAAACTAAAATCTTATGGTATCTCTGGACACCTGCATAACTGGATAGAAGCATTCCCGTCAAACAAATAACAAATGGTCAAAATTGGGGGTGTCCTATCAAATTCTGTACCTGTCAACAGTGGTGTCCCACAAGGCAGTCTTCTACGACCAGCTCTCTTCATACTCTACATAAATGACCTCTGTGATCATATTAAGAGCAACTGCATTCTCTTCGCTGATGATGTAAAGCTATTCAACACCACAGACAATATTGCTACCCTTCAAAAAGATCTTGACTATGTATCAGAATAGTCAAACAAATGGCAACTTCAAATCTCAACAAAGAAATACTCTGTCTTACATATTGGCAAAAAAATAAATAAATCAGAAAATAAAATACAGGCTGAATAGTCAACATCTTGTTGATGATCCAAACTCTGTCAAGGATCTTGGAGTACTCATCTCAAATCACCTAAGTGCTATAGCCCACTGTAATTACATAGCGAAAAAGGCGTTAAGAGTTGTTAACCTAATCTTACATAGCTTTTTCTCTGGTAATATTACACTACTAACTAGAACATACAAAAGATTTGCGAGATCTATACTTGAATACAGCTCATCAGTCTGGAACCCACATTACGTATCTGATATTAACACAGTTGAGAAAGTCCATAAATATTTTACAAGAAGAGTTCTTCACTCCTCTACTAGTTGCAGAATACCTTATGCCACCAGACTCGAAATTCTAGACCTAGAAAATCTAGAACTATGCCGCCTTCGGTCCTTTCTAAGTATGGTATATAAAATCATACATTGCAATGTCCTACCTGTCAATGACTACTTCAGCTTCAACCATAACAACACAAGAGCAAACAATAGATACAAACTCAAGGTTAATCGCACCAAACTTGATTATAGGAAATACGACTTCAGCTACAGAGTAGTCAAAGTCTGGAATACTCTACCTGACTCTGTGGTTTCTTCCCCAAGCCCCCAAAACTTTAACCTTTTACTGTCTACTATTGACTTCACCCTTTTCCAAAGAGTTCTGTATGGGGCGTGCATAAGCGCACCAACGTGCCTACCGTCCCTGTCCTATTGTTTCTTTTGTATTTTATTTTTCTTATATGTATCCATGTATTCATAACTAATTGACAAATAAATAAATAAATAAAAATAAAAATTGAAATGTCTGTAAGAAAACAACCACCTCTGAAGGACCCCTCATTTCACTCCTGGGCTATAATATTCTCCTTTATTGGTAAATACTTGATATCATAACATTATACAATTCCACTGACTTTCTCTAGCTGATGGTCAAGGAGAGCAGAATGAAGCAGTATATCTGACCAGGAGGATCCACGTAAGAATGTTTCTCTTGCCCTGGTTTTTCTCTTCATTTTCCAGAGAGGAATCATCAAGCCTTTGATGTTGAAAAGTCTGAGGAATTTCAGATCAGGAACCCATGGTTGGACCATGTTGAGTTCTTTTTCTGCATACGCTGAGGTTGACAGAGTCTTAACACAACACACAAAGCAATACAAGAAACAGCATACTAAAAAATGGTGTGGAGTAACAAACAATTCTAAGCCACAATAATCTAAACCAACATTAAAATGAATTGAGTATCTTTTAACAAATTGGATTTAGGCTATTGACTGAGAGAAAATGAGGAGGTTCTACAAAAATTAGTTTAAATTATTGCTGTCTTCATCTCTTCTTAGATACATTGATAGCATGTATATATTTAATGAGTAATTCAAGAAATGCATATAGGTAATTTCCTACCTGGAGATCTCTGGACTAGATAAAAAGTCACTGAGATTACCTGCCATGACTGAATACTTGAGATCTTCTTTCCAAACCCCATCATGGCTGGTTGGCCTTCAGATCCATGCACTGAATGCAATGCATGTGCCACAGCATAAACGGCATTGTAGATGTTGTAACTTTCACCTTCCATGCTTGTTTCAAAAATGTAAGAAGGTAGATCCTGTAAATTCTCTCTTCCTGTACATTGTTTCTCCCCCTTTGGAAAGATCCTGCCTGGACTACCCATCATGCAGCCAAACAACCTTTCCCAACACAGCAGGAGAAAGACGTCCCCTTGTGGCTTCAGGGGGTCTAAAGACAGGAGGAAACGACTGAATTCTGAGACATCCCCAGTGTGGTGCCTAAAATGCAAAGCCCCATGGAAGGGCTTTACTGCTTTCAAGATGTCTTGATTCTTCACCAGACTAAGTTTCCAATGGGAAGTTAAGATCCAAACTTTCCAAAATGACGTATTTCTGAGATGTTCATGGACATTGATTGCCATCTGTACATTTGTAATACTGTTGGCATCTCCAAACAGAACAATCACTTCAGCTTTAGACCAAGTCTCCAAAATACGCAGTATTTTCAACATTGGACTAGTAAGAAAATTTGATTTCAACTTTTCAGTGAAGGCCAGACAGATCTCCTTCTCCTTCAGCATTGGCGTCAGAGATGAGATGAAATGTTCCCCACTGTCATCTTCAGGGGCCAACAGCCCAACCCAGTTCCAGTGGAAATGCAGGAGCAGCTGGACTAAACCCACATACTGGGGATATTCCTTAGGATTAATCCAGATGAAGGAAGGATAAACCATTCTGACTCCCTGAGTGAACTCAAAGCCAACGCCTAGCTGGAGAAAGTGAGATTCTTGGTAAATTTTAGGGGTCACCATCGTGTGAATTATAGAATAGAATAGAACACTTTTATTGTCCAAGTGTGATTGGACACACAAGGAATTTGTTGCAAATACTCTCAGTGTACATAAAAGAAAAGATACGTTCGTCAGGACTTGAGAATCATAAGGTGCAACACTTAATGATAGTCATAGGGTACAATAAGCAATCAATCATACTAAGAAACAGTCAATATAAATCCTAAGGATACAAGTGACAAAGTTACAGTCATACAGTCACAAGTGGGAGGGGATGGGCGATAAGGAGTGATGAGAAGGTTAATAGTAGTGCAGACTTTGTAATAGTTGAACAGGGTTGAGGGAATTATTTGTTTAGCAGAGTGATGGCTTTCAGGGAAAAGCTTATTGTTGCACCAGTTGGGCTGGCTCACTTTGGGGGCTTAATTTTTACATATTAAGGATTACATATTAAGAAGAACAGGTAACATATTTTTCCTGGTCGTAACAGGTCAGAAGGCAAGGGAACCATACATCAATTTAATACAGAGAATAGACTGCACTAAAAGGATGGTTACACTTTTATGAAAAGGAGAAATTCCTCTTAGAAAATACAGCCTTTCAGATTTATCTTATCTATCATTTCTAGGTTCTATAAAACCATATTTTGACCCACAAAATACAAATATATGCTCCTCCCCAAACAACTTTATTTTCACCTTTGGTTTCTGTGTGAGCTTCTTTTATTTGTCTATCCGACACTGTATCCAGTGAAGCCCCCTTACCTGTGGGACCTTGAAGAGGCTGAAGATGGAGGCCATCTGCCTTGAGGATCTGGGGTTGAGATCTCCGATGACAGAGAGTAGAGAGTCCTGCCTGTCACATTTGTAACCTGGAACCATTTGGCCTCGTGCGGAGAGCAGGGAGAGGCTGTTTGAGCAAACCTGTGTCTCAGTGTGAAAATTGCTATACATGTGGAAGCCAAGGGTGATGTTGGGGAGGAGAACTAGATTCTTGTTGACCTCTCTGACTGCAAACACCAAGGCTATGAACTGCTGGTAGTTCTTGGGTACGACTCTATGGTGAGAAAATCATTGGGGAAATTTTAAGGAAAACTTTTGTGGGTTGATGGAGTTTATCCTGCTTCTCGTCCCCCCCACCCCCCAATATCCTTTGTAGCAGGAAATCCCAAATTGTTTTCCTGCTAAGGCTGTTCTTTGATTAATATTTGATGGCCTCCAGAGAAAGGAGAAAATCTTGTCTATCCATATCTCAGATCATTTTATATCTCTCTATTGTCCCTCCCTTCTTCACTTTGCTCCAATGGGTATAGTCCTTCCCAATTGCTCCTCTTCTACCCTAATCAATTTAGTCCTCTTTTGGAGCAGTTTCTTCTGATCTGGTAACTATTGCTGAGTACAAGACTTCAGTGTGGGTCAAAACTCTGATTTACTGAAGGTCATTATTCACGAGCCATCCTGATTCTGAAACAGAGGCAATTTTTCAAACTCCTCTACAATGTAAATGGATTGACCTCATCTTTGAGTTTTGCATTAGTAGTTTCTGTCCATATTAATATTATAAGCCAACTTCTTCACAAGGCCAGCAAAATTCCCAAGCAGTGGTCCTTTTTCTCTTTTTTGGTGGTTTACTAGCTTCCTAAATTCTGGAAAGATGGAGAATTCTAGGCTATTTAATGAATTTCATTCTTTATTGAGATCTGAACTAGGGAATTATTAACATCTCTAGAACAAGTATTTTTGAAAAGAGTCCCTGAACACAAAGCAAATCAAATAATTATTTACATCCTTCCCTTTTGGGTGAAACTTACAAAATATTCTCCGGAAGTAGAGATGGTTTTATTTGAAAGGACTTGGTGTTGAATGCATGTATAGTTCCCAGGGGAAAATTCCCATCAACAATGAAATCACCAGGCCTGTAAAAGTCAATCTTAGTCTGTAAAGTGTTTGTCAACACACACCCAGTTTGCATCCTGTTAGCAATAGTTGGAGGCAGGAGCCAGAAGAACAGCAACAGCAGCAGCAGGAGAGGCAGCCCAGTCATTCTTCTCACCTTCCCTCCTAGATCAGAAATCAAAAGTTTGGGTTGTTTTTTTTCTTGCAGAAGTTGAATAGCAGGGAGCCCTTGAAATCTCAGCAGAGTTTTAGCACAAGAGAGCTAGTTTGTGCCACCTGGATGGCCCCAAGGCAAATTTGGATGCAATCATGCTTCCTCTTACTTGTTTTTGGTTTATGACCAAAGGGGTCATAAGGCCAGCTGAGTCTCAGCAAACCCTGGACTTGGTGCTTTGCAACCCAAGGCAAGGTGACATGTCCTGCGTCCACTAGGAGAATTGTGAGTATCTAATTTAAAGCCGGTTTTATCTTGGAAGATTTTTTGTGGGTAGAAATCCATAAGGGAAACATTAGAAATTACTGTATTTCTGATAATTGCATGGAAAAGTAATTGTCCCATTTACTGAGGGATAGCTACTCTTCCTACAGCAGACAGAGAAAAATGAGTCTGGGTTTTCTGTTGTTAACCGACAGATCAGATGCAGTTAAGAGTCATCTGTTGGGTACTTGAGTTATGTGAAACTGAGCATATCTACACAAGATGGAAGTTGGCTTCTTCCATAATTTGTTTGGAGAGTATAAGTGTGGGCATGGTGGCACTTGACAATCAATTGTACCCTAATAAGTCTGGGCAATCATACCAACACGTGGATGGAATAAGTGATATATATAAATACCAACTTGGCAGGTGATGAAATTACACACTAACTCTTCCCATAGAACTTAAAAGTTGGCAGGAGAATCTCTCAAGGTGTTAAGTTAAACTCTATAAGAAGGTTTTCCAAGAAGGAGTTGGAATCATAAAAGTTTGTCTGCTCTGTTTGTCTTGGGAAGCAGGTCTTCAGAATTGGGAACTGGTGTGGGAAAGACAGCATCACCCATGGTAAACCTCTGGATTGGCTGGGATAATAGGAATGTGTATATGGTGTTATGTAATCAGCAGTGGGATCCTAGCTGTTCTTTCAAGTCTCTAATCTTCTGGCTGAATATAGATACAAGCAGTGCAACACTACAGAGGCTTCCATGCAAAGTTCATTTATTGGATTGTATTAGGCATCCTCAAATATAACTCACAATTACGTCAAGATTCATCTAACATCCAATCTCTGGCACAAGGAGAAAACCCGAAGAACCAAAGATCCACATACAAATACCCGCGAAAACCTCCGAAAACATATATATATATATATATATATATATATATATATATATATATATATATATCTTTGGTTCTTCAGGTTTTCTCCCGCGTAGAATTGGAAATATCTAGGCGATATTTCGATGAAGTCTCATTCATCATCTTCAGGCTTGTGTCTTCGGCCTTGTGCTTCTCAGAGTAATGTCATCTTTCAGCTGCTTCTTCCTGTGAACTACTAATGGGGGTGTGACTTGATTGGGTGGGGGTGTGTTCTGATTGGTTGGGGGTTTGGCTGTGTTCTGATTGGTTGGGGGGTTGGCTGTGTTCTGATTGGCTGGGGATGTGTTCTGTTCTGGTGGGGGTTTGGTTGTACTCAGGTTAGTCTCAGTCTCTGGGGGATTTGAGCTGGTGAGCTGTGATCCTGTTGTTTGGCTTCGCGTTCGTGGTCGTGCCACATCTTCATGGTGGGCGTCAGTTCCCTTCATGTATGGGTTGGGGGGGTTTGAAGCAGTAGTGATGCAGCTGCGGTACGGCTTCTGGTCCGTGGTCGTGTTTCATCTTCTGTGTGGGTGTGAGTCTGCTTTCTGCGTGGGTGTGAGTCTGCTTTCTGCATGGAAGTGTGGTGGTAGTTTCTTGTGCGGCCCTCGTGGGTGTGGGTCTGGTGTCCTTTATGTTAGGTACTCTTTTGTTAATGAGGGCGGGTTTCCAAATGGCTGGTAGGCGGGAGGTGTCATCTCGTTTATTCATGCTGTGTGGGCGTTTTTCTATCTCTATGGCTTCTCTGATTATTCTGTTGTTGAAGTGTTCAGTTTTGGCGATAGTTCTGGTATTTTTAAAGTCAATCTTGTGTCCTGTGGCTTTGAGGTGTTGGACCAGGGAAGAGGTCGGTTCTTCCTTTTTGATTGAGTTCTTGTGTTCTTCAATGCGTGCACTTATTCTTCTGTTAGTTTGTCCGATGTATGTGGTGGGGCAGGAGGTGCACGGGATTTCGTATACTCCTTGGTTTTCTAACTCAATTTTGTCTTTAGGGTTTCTTAGGATGGTGGATATTTTTCCGTTTGTGCAGAATGCTGTTTTAATGTTATGTTTTTGGAGGATCTTGCTGATTTTGTCTGTAGTGCCTTTTATATACGGGAGGAGGGCTTTGCCGTTTTCTTGTTCTCTGTCTTGGATTTTGGTTGGAGCCTCTTTTTGGATTAGGTGAGTAATCTTCTTTTTTGGAATCCAATACTTCCAATTCTATGCGGGAAAAAACCCGAAGAACCAAAGATCTACATATATATATAGGTTTAATGTTTTATGAATTGAAAACATACTTATTTCATCAAGCTGGTCTGGCCTATGGTTTTATAGGATTAATTTGGTTTTAATGGGTTTTAATCTTTTATATCCTTGACTGAATTTTATATGGAGCCATTATATTTAATCTTTTTAATTGTTTTTTAAATATTGTATTTATATCATTTTTTTTTTGGGCTGTACATCGCCCTGAGTCCTGGAAGGGAGAGAAAACTAATAAATGAAATGAAATGAAAATGAATTGTTTTGTATTTTGTATATATACTGTGTTTTTAAACGTTAAATAAAGTTTAATAAAGTTTTAATATTAAAAAAAAAAGAAAATGGCTTCAGGGTTGACAATGGGATGACACAACATGCTCAGCCATAGAAATATAAACCAGGGTTACAATGATTTGAGTCAAGTGTCTTTCTACAACTAGTCTGGGTACAACAGGAAGGAAATGAGGTGGTTCTGCAAATATGTCTACTAGGACTTCAGTTGACCTGTTGAAGAACCTGGCAGAATTGTCATCTTGCTCTGGATCACACTATGCAATGGCCACTCCATAAAAGTTACACAACCTCTGAATACTTCTGAAAACTTTTGGGAAGGTCACACATCCAGGAATCTAAGGTACAATTGATTTGTTTTATTTCTCCTTCCTCCTTCTACCCCTATTGAATCAAACATTATACTTAATCTGTATTATTGTTGTTTTTAAAATATTCCTGTTTTAATCTGCTTTGAGATGCCATACTGATATTTAACCAGCAAGTTCAAGAGATACTTTTTTTCTTGAAAATTCTTAGGAGAACAGAAACAATAGTCTACACATCGAACAGTCAATTTAGGCAGGTATGTTGTCTCTCTGGAGCACTTCGCACAGTCACATCCACCCTCGTTATCTCCCGCCTAGACTATGCCAATGCTCTCTACATGGGGCTCCCCTTGAAGAGCACCCAGAGGCTCCAGCTGGTGCAAAGTGTGGCTGCGCGGATGGTTTTGGGGGCTTCTCGAGGCTCTCATGTTACACCACTCTTGCGTGAGCTGAATTGGCTCCCGGTGATCTTTCGGGTGCATTTCAAGGTATTAGTTGCCACATTTAAAGTGCTCCATGACTTGGGACCTGGGTATTTGCGGGACCATCAATCTCCCATCGGCCAGTACTACTGCCACCATCAATCTCCCATCGGCCAGTACGCTCCCATAGAGTGGGCCTCCTTGGGATTCCACCGGCTGGACTGCTGGCAACTCCAAGGGTGCGGGCCTTCTCTTTGGGGGCGCCCTCCCTCTGGAACAAATTGCCCCCGGAGATGAGGATCATCCCTGACCTTTTGACTTCCGGCGCGCGTTGAAAGATCACCTATTCCATCAAACCGGTCTGGCCTAGGGTTTTTCATTTACTTTCTCTGTGGGGGCATCTGCCCTCTGGAATGGGTTGCCTCCGGAGCTACGTATAGCCACGGACCTGGGGACCTTCAGGCATGCCTTGAAAACCTGGCTCTTTGACCAGGCCGACTTGGCTGATTTTAGATTTGGGTGTTTTACTTTTTATATTAAATTTTAGAGTTTTTTTGGTGGGGGGTTAATTGTTTACAGCCAGGGCCTTAGTTTAATTTAGTTTTAACTTTCACATATTGATTG